>LR991028.1:18073735-19273735 GCA_905163495.3 Cosmia trapezina
TTATCATTTCACAAATAATAGGTCTTTACCTATGAAATTGCCGTTTTGAATGAAAAAATTTAAACGAATTTTTTTCATGTATTTTTTATTTGTATTAATCGAAGTAATCACCCATGCAATCAATGCATCTTTGCCAACGCAGTGGCAGTTTATTGATGGCCTTCTTAATGAAATCAGCTGGTCGGGAGGCAACAAATTCTTCAAAGCCATTTTGTACTGCCTCTCGGGTATTGTAGGCGAAGCACAGTAATGTAAACCTTACTTTTAGGAATAGTTATATTAGGTAGAAGTATATAGCTATAAGTATAATCTAGATGCAAACTTAACTAATATTATTCTCATGTTAGGTATTAAAAAGTACAAAATACACAGTAAGAAAAAAAAAATGGTTTGGGGATAAACCCGACCCATGTTTTGATGGGGAAAACCATATGACAGTATCCGTACGTATTTTGTTGTCTATTGTTCTATTGTTCTCGGGAATAACTCTGGTTCGCTTCTCACAAATATTTATCTTATTTTTCTTTAAAAATCTCTCCGGGGTTATTCCCTGCAACTGTTTACGGGATTTTACCAAAACAGACAAATGTGTGGGATGGGAACTGTTGCAGGGTTCTCACGTTAGCCTAACAATAAAAGGGCCGTCACTTGCTGTAGTTCGAGTAGTATCCAGCAGTCATCCAGTGAATCAACATCTCTAAGATTTACGCCCGTTACTTGTTGATCACTATCGCGCCGCGCTTTAAAATAGTTAAGTCCAGTCAAGTTGTTAAGTTTGTTTTGTTAGTGTTAATATAGTGCGTAAGTCTAGATTGTTATTGTATCTCTGATTCTGTGACTATAAATAATTGTGTACTGTGTAATTGTGTATGAAAATACAAGTACTTTTATACCGTACCAAGTGGTTATGATTTCACTTCTTCGTCAAGGGAACATATTCAGCACCGCCTACATCGCCTGAATCCCGCATCCTCAACAGGTATTGAATTTTTTTCCCGCCAAGAAGTTATCCAAATTCTGGAAAAAGTAGTAGTCTGTAGGCGCAAGGTCTGGTGAGTAGGGCGGATGACGGAGAGCTTCCAACCCCAGTTCTTGCAACTTGGAGATCATCTGCTGTGCAGTATGAGGTCGCGCGTTGTCGTGCAGGAGCAGCGGAGACGAGCGATTGACCAATGCTGGTTGGAGATGTGCCAGCTTCTCCATCATTGTGTTCAGTTCTTCACAGTACACATCTGCAGTAATGCTCACCCCGTTTGGTAAGAAGCTGTGATGAATCACACCGGCGCTAGACCACCAAACAGTGACCATCACTTTTCTAGGGGTAAGTTTTCGTTTAGGGCATTGTTTAGGTGCTGAACCAGGATCCAACCAACTTGCTGAGCGCTTGCGGTTATCAAACAGAATCCATTTTTCATCGCAGGTAACAATGCGGTTCAAAATTCCTTCATTTGTGTGTCTGTTGAGCAGTGCAAGGCACGTCTCGACGTGTACTTCGCGCTGGCGATCATTGAGTTCGTGGGGCACCCATTTGTCAAGCTTTTTTACCTTGCCAATTTGACGCAAATGGACCAATATTGTTTTGACGCTAACGTCGAAAGCTGCTGAGTTTGCTGCTAATTTAGCCGTAGATTGTGATCAGCTTCCACAATCGCCTTTAATTCGTAATTGTCGACCAAAGTCTTCGGACGACCGCGAGGTTCATTTTTCAGGTCGAAATTTCCAGAACGGAAGCGAGCAAACCAATAACAGGTGGTGCGTTGGTTTGTAGTGTTAGCTCCGTAAACGTCGTTGATGTTGCGTGCCGCTTGTGCCGCGTTGCTGCCACGACGGTACTCATATTCCATAATTACTCGAATTTTTAACGTATCCATGATGACGAAAAAGATTGAAATGCGATGAAAATGTAACACTAATCAATACACAAATGACTACTTTTGGAAAAAAAAAATCCATGTTTTTAAAATAAAATTAATTTGAAATTAGAATTCTTAGCCAAACAAAAATTATTTTGATTTGAAATGGCCAGTACTGCAGAACGGCAATTTCATAGGTAAAGACCTAATATTAACCATCTACATTGTGGTCAATTTATTCCATGTTAAAAACTACTCTCAAAATAAATTATTTGATTTGTATTTTTTCCCACAAATGTATTAAAAAACGTCGTGTGATACACGGGTGTATAGGTTATTGCAAACGAGCTGTCATTAACAAGCCCGAGCCGTAGGCGAGGGTTTTTAATGTCGCGAGTTTCAGTCACGTACTTTCCACCCATAGAATTATTAAAAAAGGAGGACTCCGCGCCACGCATATCGAAAGTGAAGCACCGTACCGATCTATGTGTGCGTGATTTGAGTACCTGCAAAGACGCCGTCGCTCGTGTCACGTAATGGCGGCCGGTCGGCATACTATGATGTAAATGTGTGCGTGAGGCGTATTTGTACATACGGTCCGGCTACTGCTTCACTTTCGATATGCGTGGCGCGGAGTCCTCCTTTTTTATAAGTCTATGTTTCCACCCTTGTATAATATCTTGTTCTTGTATGTAGGTATTGCACCTTTAAGTTACAGAAACTTACCTAAATTGCATTGAGTCATATTGTATTGATAGTTCCACTCTAGAGACTGGAGACTCTTTTTGCAAATGAAGCTGTGCTGTGCATCACAGGTACCATCATCCATGTCGCCGGCTTGAAATAAGACTGCACAATCCTGTTTACTGTGATAATCGTCCGGTTGACCTGGCTGCCAGTTGTGGTATACCTCAGACATGGCCTTCCCTAGAAAAGTAACAAACATAATTCTAAAAAATGGCAGTCATGGGAACTGCGGACAGAAGTGAAAACTTGAAACTTTTGAATAACAGACGGTGAGTTGCAGAACCGAACTTTAGTTTAAATTGATGCTGTCACTTTCTTTTTGATACATATAATATAAGGGACGGCATGAATTTAAAGTCTCCATTAAACTAAAGTTCGTTTCTGCAAATTCAAAAAAAAAACAAACATACAGTGTTTGTTTTTTTTTTTGAATATTGAATTAAATAAACAATATGAATGCATTTCATAATTTGTAAATTGAAATTATTAGGTACTAGCTTTTGCCCTCGGCTTTGCCCGCATGGATATTGGAAAATATCCCACGGGAACGAAAATTATCCTTCCTTATTCCTTGTCTACAATAAAAAGGGAACCTCTGTGCAAAATTTCAGCTTTCTAGGTCCAAGCGTTTGGGCTGGGCGTTGATGAGTCAGTCAGATAGATATACAGGGTGACTTTGAAAACATGTGAAAAAATTTAAGGGGGTGTTCTACGCATCAATATGAACAACTTTTACTATGTGAACAATTTCGAATTCGCAAAAAAAAATCCGACCTTCTTTTACAAAAGGGTCTATATGGGAAGGTAATTTTTTTTTTTTTGCGAATTCGATGTTGGTCCCTTAGTAAAAGTTGTTCATATTGATGCGTAGAACACCCCCTTAAATTTTGTCGCATGTTTTCAAAGTCACCCTGTATATGTATATATACAGGGTGGCCGGAACATTGACGTCCAAAAATAAAATTTCGGTCCCTCGTATCGTGGGGTATTCGAATCACCCCCATGTATGTTCCGCGACTTTTCATAGTTTTCGAGTTATGAATTTTTTTCTGAATGTTTGAAAATTTTCGACCTGACCAACCTAAAAAAATTCTAAAAAAAAAAGTAGAGGGTTTTATCGAGTTTCTTTTTTTGCAACTGAATTTTCATAAGTAGTACTTTTATGCATAAAATAATCAGCTTCGTAACTGTAATGAAAGTTATGAAAATGTTGATCTAAAGTGAAAAATTTACGTTCGGTAAATTATGACTCAAATTTTCAACTTTAAATTAAAAATCTTAACAGGTGACTTCATAATTCCTAAGTAGGCTTCAAGAATGCGCCAAACTCTCAGCTTTCATAATCATAAAAAAAATGAAGTACTTAATAGAGCTACTTTGTTTAAAATCGGCCTTCAAAGACAGCGAGGTGGAAAAATTCTTAAAATTACCCATCTGAGTAATTATTTTTTTTTGGCTATTTTCTCGTTCCTAAGGTTAATTAATGATAAGAATACTGAAAACTAACCAACAAATAGTTTCAGAGTTGGGTAAGAAAAGTTTTACGTAAAAAGTGGTTTTGAATAAAACACAGATGATAATGTGAAAAAAGTACTTAATTTATTTTTAACATTTACAAAAGGTTTTCAAAGTGGCCACCACCAGCAGCAATACACATTCTACACCTACGTAAGAAATTGTCTGGCAATCGTCTAAAAGCGTCTCTGTTCTCTCTCACAACACGTTCAGCTTCTGCAATCAACTGCCTCAGCTCTTGTTCACTTGAACAGTCTCGGGCGTATGCTATTTCCTTGTAGTAGCCCCAAATAAAGAAATCGATGGGGTTGAGATCAGGTGAGCGTGGAGGCCACCTAATTGGTCCGCTGCGTCCGATCCATCTGTTGGGGTATGTTTCATCTAAGTAATTTCGGACCTGGGTTGCATAGTGACACGGGGCGCCGTCATTTTGCAACACCATGGTTCGTCTGAGTTCGAGATTCACATCTGCCAGCAACAATGGAAGTTCATTTTCCAAAAAGTTTTTGTATGTTTCTCCATCAAGTCTGGACGGCAGTTCAAACGGACCAATTAGTTCGCCATTGAGGATACCAGACCACAAGTTAACGCTGAAGCGATGTTGAAATGTCGAAGCTCTCACTTCGAGTGGATTTTCATTCGCCCACGTGTGGTAATTATGAATATTGAATATTCCGGATCGCTCAAATCGTGACTCATCTGACCATAAAACTTTATTGAAAAATCCAGGATCCTCTTGCTCTTTTGGTAACATGGTTTGGCAAAAATCAACGCGCAATTGGTGATCTGTAGGCAGTAAAGCTTGGACTCGTCGGATGTGGAACGCGTGGTATTCTTCATCGTGAAGAATGTCTTGGATAGAAGTCCTTGGGATGTTCAGAGCACGAGCCATACTTCTCGTACTCGTAGACGGATTTCGCTGAACTTCTTCCAGCACCATTTCTCTGCGATCCGGGTTAGCTCTAGGGATTCCTTCATGACTGCCGCGTCGACCAGGAATGCGGCCTGCCATCAAAGTGTTGTGCGTGTTAATAAAAACACGATGGTCGGGATATCGCTCAGGTTGCGGCCCACCACGACGTTGAAGTTGTTCGCGATACAGTCGCGCTGCTTCATGGCCGTTTCCTTGTGCAACTCCATAAAAATAATGCATTTCTGCATATTCACTTAACGTGTAACTCATTTTTTACACTTCCACGTAAAAAAAGTCCAAATCAGAATGCAAAACACAGTCCAATAAACGAGCAAAGTAGTCAAACAAGTAGGCAGCGGAGTCCGTGGGCAAAGCGAGTGTGGTAAAGACAAAATGGCGACACGCGTATAGCGGTAAACACAATGTGAGTACGACTGAGTTACTTGTTTTGCGTTGGCTTCGGTTGCGCGCCATCCGTGAGAGAGATAGCAATAATTCGGTCTCTTTTCCTCTCGGTCCATTGTTATTGCAGGTAAAAGAGTTGCACCCTCGTTTACAACCCATAGTCCACGAGAACGGATCGCGCAAAATTCATTAAACTAACATTTAAAAAAATCTCCGTGTTTAAATCTTAGCTTTCCTGCAGTCATTTTTGGTTAGCAAACTAAATAACCTTAGGAGCGAGAAAATGGAAAAAAAAAATATTAATCAGATAGCTAATTTTAAGAATTTTCCACCTCGCAGTCTTTGAAGGCCGATTAAGGCCAAAGTTAGCCCCATTAAGTCCTACGTTTTTTAATGATTATGAAAGCTGAGAGTCTGGCGCATTCTTGAAGCCTACTTGAGAACCATGAAGTCACCTGTTTAGATTTTTAATTTGAAGTTGAAAATTTAAGTCATAATTTACCGAACGTAAATTTTTCACTTTAGATCAACATTTTCATAACTTTCATCACAGTTACGAAGCTGATTATTTTATGCATAAAAGTACTACTTATGAAAATTCAGTTGCAAAAAAAGAAACTCGATAAAACCCTCTACTTTTTTTTTTAGAATTTTTTTAGGTTGGTCAGGTCGAAAATTTTCAAACATTCAGAAAAAAATTCATAACTCGAAAACTATGAAAAGTCGCGGAACATACATGGGGGTGATTCGAATACCCCACGATACGAGGGACCGAAATTTTATTTTTGGACGTCAATGTTCCGGCCACCCTGTATATATGTAGATACATTTTATTTTATTAGTCTGGTTTTCATATCTATTGGCACTCTTAGTAATAATTAATATCTAATCTAATATACATTAATCAAAACATATGATGAGCTGCGTAAGTCCAGTACAAAATACATTATATACAACTTTATACCTTGTATAAATTATAAAGATGTTAGTGTGAACATGATGTCGTGTGGGATTCTTATCTCTGCAGAGATAGAATCACACACATACACATCATGTTCAAATGTCAGCGTTAATTTAATTTAATTTTGAACTTTCCTTCTTCTTTTCATTTATTTTGTGTTCAGATGTTTTAGTTCGAGTGAAAGATGCCGAATGAAAGGCAAAAACTCGTCGTTGCGCTTGCACTCGCTATACGTGAAGCGTGTCAATGGTACTATTCTGTGCCTAGTTTATGATTGCTGGAAGAGAATAAATTTTTAGAAGTAGTTCCATTTGAATTGATGATGATGAATGAAATTTAGGGAGTACCCTTTGTGGGACTAAATGGACAAAATACTGGAATTATATGCGTACCGTCGATGGTTTCAAATAGTCCTTCAGCCAATATGTCTGACATCCCCATATATACCGACATAATATGAGGAAAGGTAGTTTTCCAAAGCGAAATCACAGCTTGGGCCTCGGTGTTGTTTTCTGGGTAGAACAAACTGGCTCCTTCCAAAGCACATACACGCTTGGCTTCAGGCCAAGTTTTTCCTATCTTGTGGAACTTATAGAAACCCTCCGATGCTTCTATATAAGTGTAGTCTTTCCGGAAAAACTTTTTATCTCTTTCTCCATCTACGAAAAAGAAAATAGTCACATCACAGCATGCACAATCAGTGTATAATGTACTCAATGCTAGGAAACAACCCTCCTCTCAGTGAGAGGGAGTGGGCCGTAATCCACACACCACGCGGGCACAGCCCGGGTTTGTAGATGTCATATTATGTCTTCGAATTTTTGATTCTAGGATATGCCATGATATGGATATGATAAGTTTCCTCACAATGTTTTCCTTCAACGTTTTGAGGGCAGTGGTGATGCAATAATTTACACAAAGTAAAGCACCTGTCTCTCGGTGAGAGGCAGGCCTGTGTCCCAGCAGTGGGAATATTATAGGCTGATTATGTAAAACGCCTATCTGGGTTCGAACCTACGACCTACAACTCGTAAGTCGCAGCCGTTACCACTGGCCCACCACTGCTCTGCAATTGGATTCACATCACAGCACATTGGATTTTATTATTCTGATCTTTTAATTTTTACTAACTGTCCGCGCTTATTGAGTTTCAATTAAATATACAAAACAGAGTTTACGATTGCACTGTACTCACGTGAGAAATCCGATAAAAGGTACACTACAAGAAAGACTAACAAAGTTTTAGAAAACATTATTGTAACTACACGACAAGCGTCTTAACTCTTGCAACAAGCCCTATTATGTGAACGCTATCAATGAAGTGAATCTTATTTAATATAAATTCAGATCGTCTTCGCTTCGGAATGGCTGTTACTATCTTTCTGTCAAGTGTTGTGAGGTCAACTGACGTTGGGCTAGGTACCTAACGTACAAAACAATAGCAATTAAATTAATCACTTGACCTGACTTGGCTTCTACTATCAACTAAAGATTACAATTTATTCCTATTAGAAGTCAGTCAACTGAGTCAACTCTCTAAGATAGCCCGCGAAAGAAGAAGGGTCATCTGTGACCCAAGCCCGGCGCAAACCAAACATATCTCACTTTTTTTTGTTAGTTTATGTATTTAAATATATAGATTTTATTTTTTTCGATTTTAGTGGCTAACCTACTTAAATTGTCTTCGTAAGGCAAAATATTATTTTTAACTAACCCCGCTTTTAAAAAAATGTGAAATCAATTGAGACGAGTTATTACCTACCAATAACTACAGAATTCAATATAAGTAGCTACATTTTACCTAGAGCTAAGTTTTAGTTACAATAACAATGGAAAGAACCATTGTAGCGAGATAAAATGATCGGCTATTCGACTTATCTCGCTAGTGTGACACACAAAAGAACTCGCACATGCTATCTCACTACTGCACTCCCTAAAAGAGCGAGATGTCTATATTTGGGTTTTTTACCACCACATAACGTACGCGATTTACCTATTAAATCGCGTTCGTTATGTACAACCCAGAGATTGAGAGCCGAAACGCTATTCGGGAGTACTATTGTAAGTACTTACATGCAATCATGGAATAGGAACATAATAGCTCATGCCATGATCATGCTCATGTCATGTCGTAAGTGTGGTTTATTACTTAGGGTGGGCTAGACATCGAGATGACTTCCAGCATCCCGCACTGGGTATGGACACTATACTTATAGTAATCATGATTTGATTTAAATATATTAGTATTTATGATTTACAGGTTTATGTACAATCGCGTTACTTCCCGGTGATACACTTTTAAAAACAAAATGCTTTGAACGACTCTACGCTACATAATTGCGCGTGTATGCGTGTGGCTCTGCCTACATTAAGAGCAAGAAAAATTATGCTATTTCAATCAGAAAATAGAGCAGTAAAAAAAAACCTCCAAATTAAAAATTACGTAAGTTGCTTCTTTTTTGACATGTATTCCCAAGCATAAACACATAGAAATATAATTATTTACTTTTAAATAGCACTGCACAAGTAAAAGGACCGATTAAACACAGAAAATGTCAATGTAATCATTTTTTGTATTTATAAACATTACCTACTCACATACTAAGATATAAAGAAACACGAAAAGATGCGATGCGCTCAAAACAGCATGAATTATAAAAAATATTAATATTAAGATATATTTTCTTGAGGACACTACGCATGCACACTGATTCTCAAGCAGATATAGAAATGAACTCGTAATAGCTTACCAAGATTTCAACTAACGCGCATTATGTTTTACGTAAAAACCAGTCTCAAAGTGGCGGGGCGCGGTCTGCGTACGGACGCCACCTGCACTGGCCATGCAAGCGATTTTAAGCTTATGGGTGGTCGACCGGAAAGTAACGCCACTGTACTTACATGATTATATAGTTTAAATATTATATCATTTCAACATCATGGACTCATGGTCAAGGTTCATTATGATTTAATTGAAAATAAAAATATCTAAACAAAAAGCCTTCGTCTAATTTTCAGAAAACATTATGTTTTGTCTTACACAGGCAATTTAACTAATCTAACTTAGCAAAAAATCCAAATATATAATTATATAATATAATATATATAATATAATATAATACTCGCTCTTTTAGGAAGTGCAGTATTCTTGTATTTTTGTATCTCGCACTAGCGAGATAAGCCGAAATGCATTCATTTTACGACCATTATCTCGCTACAATGGTACCTAACTTGGTTTTTTCCATTGTAATTGTCTTTAATAAAACATAGCTATATAATGTAAACTTTCTTATTTTGAATTCTGTCGTTATTGGTAGTGTCATGATTTCCAAATAATAATACATTTTGTTGATTTAAAATACTGAATTTAGAGTTGAAAGTATGTGATTTGACTCAGATGATTTTGTATCTGTGTTTTCGAGTAGTTAAAAAGTGTCTCATTTGACGTTTACCGCCAAAAGTATAGGTATTTTCTAGCTGGTAGTTAAAAAGTATCTCATTTGACATTTACCGCCAAAAAGTATGGCTGAAAGTTGGTAAAAAAAACGTGATGTTTGGAGCGTCACCTAGTTTCTAAATTAATTCTCTTGGATCTTCGAAACCTAAAGGTTGTCTAGAAATCTAGTCTATACTGATACTTATTGAGTGCCTAGTTAAATAGTTTGTTAAATATTGTTACCCTGTACCAAGTTTGTATGTGTGCAAGAAGATAAAATATAAATATTGATGTGCCTCCGGAAAACATACAGCATTGTTTATGAAGAAGCAGTGTATACTTAGCCTTATATGCGCGGTCAATAGTAAGGATACTTTAGTTTAACTTTAGAATACTAGATGGCGTAACTATCGCCGTCGTTGTATTTACTCTGTGCCAGCTAGGACGCGGGAACCGCTGTCACTTTCCGAATTCATAGCGTTGTGTACTTTCGCCGCGTGCGGTCGAAATCCAAGAATATTTGGTTAATCGTTTAACCTTTTCTAAAAAGTATTTATCATAATGTTAGACAATTTAGTTGCGAATTAACTATTGGTTGTATTTTCAACGTTAAACATTAAAATAATGCTTTTTTCGTAATAAATCCCGCTCCGAGTAACGAACCCGACGAGGCCACCGCCGGGGCCAATCGGTCGATCGTTTCGAACTCGTGTCTTCCGAGAGGGATCAAAAACAAGAAAAGGAGGACTCCTCGTGCGCTAGCAGTTCAAGGGACAGCGAAGCCGAACGAAAGGAACCTCCACGCAAGAAACAAAAGCGGGATGCACAGGTAACGGTCGATCCTCGGATCGACGCGTTACAAGCAGGTCAGTTTTCTTACAAGCTTTTTAATGCAATAACAATACGTACAGAATACTAATGTAACATGATCGAACAAGCGAATAATAGCAATACATTTTAACACCCCACGTGGCAACATATTCGTATAAGAAGGCATTGATAGAAATGCTCGCCTTTCCGTGCTTTACAATTTAAAAATTAACGAATGAACTGTGTTGTCTGAACAAAGGAAACGATTTCTTTCCAACGCCTTACAAGGGAACTATTGCAATCCGGTTTATAGGGTATTGATTGGGCTCACAATAACCCTGCCGAGTTGAAATCGAATAACTTTTTGGGACGAAGTTCCTTATCGCACATTATACTCTGCAAACTTGGCTAGTGAGAGCTAGACCGGAAAAAGTATATTTTTTTTTTTTACCGGCATGGCATTTTTGCTGTATTGTGTGGGTGTTTAATTTGTGTGTTTACAAGCATTTGTATATGTATAGAATGTACAAACTTCATTACAACCTGGTGTCCCACGACACCGCTATTTTGTATAAAAATTTCTGATACATTCGGTAATGAGTCCGAACATACCTTGCAAATATTTTGCTTTAAAAGTACCGAATGTATAGAAAGTAGACGTAAAATAATTATTCCGAATAAAAATATTCAAGCTGCGCTTACCTCCTATAAAACAAAATAAAAATAATTCTTTCGAAACAAAAACAGGGAAAAGTGCCTACCTGACACATTTCAGACAGCAATTTCGAGGTTTCGAATACCGCTGTATAAAAATCTTCTCTGTTAATGCCTAAAAGAAGAATTATGATTCAAGATGCAACCAGGGCATTCCCTGCAATATTTCAGTTATTTCCAATAAAACGTCCAGTTTTATTTTCAAGCTTTTTCTGCGGAAGAAAAGCGACGGATCGATGCGACCAATTTTCGATCTTCAAAAGATTGACCAAGTTCGTCCAACCGAACGAAACGTTCTCGTCAATTTTCTCACGCCTTGGTCCCAGATTTTCTCCAACCTGCAGACTAGCCACCTACCGGCAGCAAAATCTCACCGGCCTTTCTTAAGAATCAGTTACAAAGACCAGTGGGTAATTGCGTAACACATATAAAGTGACAATTGATCGCTATGGGTTTCATTTCGACAGTTCATCCAGGGTTATTGTGTTATTTGCGTTGTTGAGCAGACGAATTTTTGAAAACGATTTTTCTTTGTAATCAGGCTGCGGAAGCTCGGGCTGGCAAATAAAACGAGATGACGTGCTTACACCTATATTTCAGTGTAACATGCGAGGTCGCGGAGACCTTGCGTGCGAAGGGACGTCGTGATAGTTTACCTATACGACTTCCTTCTGGTCAATTAAGACCAATCCAAGTTATGTCTTCAGGCTGCGGAAGCCGTGAGGCACTTGGAACACCTGGGCTGGCAAATCAAATAAGATGAAGTGCTTACACCAAAGTATTTTTCTCTGTAACATGCGGGGTCGCGGAGACCTCGCGTGCGAAGGGACGTCGTGATAGTTTACCTATACGACTTCCTTCTGGTCAACCAAGACCAGTCCAAGTTATGTCTTCTGGCTGCGGAAGCCATGAGGCACTTGGAACACCTGGGCTGGCAAATCAAATAAGATGAAGTGCTTACACCAAAGTATTTTTCTCTGTAACATGCGGGGTCGCGGAGACCTCGCGTGCGAAGGGACGTCGTGATAGTTTACCTATACGACTTCCTTCTGGTCAACCAAGACCAGTCCAAGTTATGTCTTCTGGCTGCGGAAGCCATGAGGCACTTGGAACACCTGGGTGGCAAATCAAATGAGATGACGTGCTTACCGTTTGCGCTGGTTTCAGTGCCGTACCTATATTTTTCTTTTTTCCCGTAACATGCTGGGTCGCGGAGATCTTGCGTGCAAAGGTATGTCGAGTGCTAATCAACCTAGATACTTCCTTCTGGTCAACCATGACCAACCAAGGTCAAATATCGGGAACTCGAATATAATAACATAAACATGGTAAATATACCGTTTGTGTTAATAATAAGACCAATCCAAGTTATGTATTTAGGCTGCGGAAGCTGCGAGGCACTTGGAACACCTGGGCTGATAAATCAACCGTCAACAATGTGTCTTGGTACTAACCTTGAAATATGTTGGTAAATAGCCTTAAATAAAATGTACCTACTATTTTAATGGTGGGTGGTCCTTTTTAAACATAAACTACTCATTAGACAGGTCGTCGTTGAAAAGTCACATAAGCGTCTGGGAACTGCAGACTGCTGGGTCAGTTAAATTTTGCTATTTCGTTGTTCCCTGAAGAAGACCACACTGTCACAAAATGTAAATCTTCCTGTGACACTTCAACAAGACACGACCACGTCAATGACAGCTGCTGCGTCAAGTTGTGTATCAAGAGATAATATGGTGGCGCGGAGCCACAAGTCACACATTGCCTATACAACCCATTTCCTTCGACGGACGAAGCCGGGGGTGCCCACATAGACGGGAAACTAATATCATGTGCATGTGCCACTCACCAAAGAAGATGGCACTATAACAAAAATGGTACTATCAAAATTAACGCAAAGACGTTGCAGAAGTCACACGTGCTGATTAAATAGGACAATCGAACTCTGATTACATAAATCCGAAAGGAGGGAGGAACCAGATCGTTAGGGTCACTAGCCCTAACCTTCAAATTATTACACCTTACGGACAATTTCATCATAACTCTATCAGACCCTTATCCTACAGGGGAGATAAAATATAATAGGATAGACTATCACGAGGAAAATAGCCAGTGGAATGGCATCTTTCACCTCAAGCAACAGCGAATGTTTTTTAGTAGTGAGGGCTTCCAGAAATGGACTTGTTTGAACACAAGAAACCGCGGTATTAAAACACTACGTATCTCTAGACTGCAGAGATCAATCGGGAATTTACTTGGTACTGACTCTAAGTCCAGAGTGGCCTGTGTGGTTTCTGTTGAGATGGTGCTCCAACTCTCAAGTAAACCCAAAATATCCTCAGCCGGTTGACATCGCACATTTTTAATGTTTTTCCTTTCCAAACCATAGTTTGTCTCACAGCTTTTACGGCCCTCGTGTGAATCAACAAACCTTTATTATTAAGGCAATAAGGAGAAGCCAAACTAAAACAAGTACGGCCATCGTTCACGTGGGATCCACAACCACAATCGTACTAAATTTGCTGTCATCAAAACCACGTACAATGTTAATTATAGTTTTGTTGCTAGCATCAGGCATAGGGTAGGGCCTAGCCTATAATCATTTGAAGGACATTGAGTGAGACGCAATAGAGATTGTGTTGTTGTTGCGCCTGTGGGCGTTAGTATCCGTCAATACGTTAATACCTGCATTGCGATCTTAAACCGATATACAATTACCGATAGTCCGCAGAGAAACTTTCACCTATAAAACATACATATTTTCCAGCATAAAAACATAATTATGTTCCGTATTTTTTTTTTTAACAATCTTTTTATCACTAACGCAGTGATAGTATCGTACAAAAGCTGCCTCATGCATTGTAATTGAGAACTGATTACTCACGATTCTCAGAGATGGTGGCATTCATGCATCTCCGAGAAACTGTAGGTCAGCAGTAGCTTCCTTGGTTAGATAAATTGACCAATTGATGATAATTCTATCACGGGGTATAGGAAATCATACAATAAACCTTTAATCATTACTGTCGCGAAATAGAACTCCATAAAGACAGTCGTACTTCACTTTTAAGTACATTTCTTTCAAAGTAAAAATACACATAAAATTTTATCATCTGAAATACATTCTACAGAATTTGATTTATTCGTAAAACATCTAAATCGTGGTTATCGTTACCTTTAACTATGCAGATATTTTATTTTTCCATGTAGATTGTAGAATACATTAATTATTGTGTTTTAACTATTAGAATATAGATAAATAAACTATTACTACTCGAAATACTTAATTCTCAGAATAAACATTTGTTAATCATCATAGCGTTGTGTTTTGCTTAAAATATTTTACCAGCAGATAACAAACACGTCTTCATAAACAATGCTGTATGTTTTCCGGAGGCACATCAATATAACGGTTTTACATAAAAATAAAACCGATATTATGTGCCGAGAGGGAAAACATACAGCATTGTAGGAAGTTCTTCCTGGTAAAGACTATGAATTCGGAAAGTGACAGCGGTTCCCGCGTCCTAGCTGGCACAGAGTAAATACAACGACGGCGATAGTTACGCCATCTAGTATTCTAAAGTTAAACTAAAGTATCCTTACTATTGACCGCGCATATAAGGCTAAGTATACACTGCTTCTTCATAAACAATGCTGTATGTTTTCCCTCTCGGCACATAATATCGGTTTTATTTTTATGTAAAACCGTTATATTATATCAATAAAGAAGTTTATCATTTCACTTCAGAAGCGGGGTAAACCCAAAAAGGTACGTAGATAATCTTGAAAATGATAATAATGAATTGCTTGTAATTAATGATATTTAAAACAATTGATAAACGTTAATTCTTGATAAACTTACCAGAGGCGTATGAGAACTAGGTACTTACCTGTTCCTTTATGGATTATTGTATTTTATTTTATATTGCTATCATTTTGTTGGTTGCCTAAATGAAATTCATGAGCGTGATTTTGGCGTACTGGTGTGGGTGCCGCACATTATGTCAGGGCAACACTCTGATGATGTGCGGTGAAGTACACTGCTGACTGGACTTATCACGCGCTTTGATCAGGGCTACCCTCTGATAGCGCGGGATATATCTCAGCCAGGATGGTGCCTTAGGTTTATGATTTCTGGATAATTTAAATGAAGCAATATTTCTAATTTGATCATGATTCCATGTTTTTATTGTTGCTACCATTGTAACTTAATTATGGCTATCTCATAAGCCTCTCTATGATATTAATGAACAACAGTTGAACATATTAAACTATTGTATGATAATTTACAAGCAGTTATGTTATGACTCTTAGTAATTGTTGTATGTTATACTTATTAGGTGTGTACCTATGTACAAAAAGTTATGGTTTGTACTCTTTACTCTATTCTTGTCATCTTTTTATTCCTTGTTCTTTTATAAAGCTGTTCGGTTCTATTATATTAAATTCATTTCTTCTAACATTATTCTTTTAATAAGTTTATTCCTCCAACAGTAATCATTGCCATGATGATGATAATATGATAAATAATAAGTAAACCATGGTTAACTCGGATTATTAGTACCTATTTATTTTATTTTATGATAATTTACAAACAACACGAGGTAAGCATGCATAAATTATTGGTTATGAGTTATGACTATCTCTACCTTAGTAATTATTGCCATGATGAATATGATAAATGATAAATGAACCATGGTTGTTCACTCAGATTATGAGTATTTATTTTATTTTATGATAATTTACAAGCAACATGAGGTAAGCATTAATAAATTATTGGTTGCGAGTTTTATTGCCATGATAATAATATGAGATTGTTCACTCGGATTATGAGCAATTTTATTTTATGATAATTTACACGCAACACGAGGTTAGCATAAATAAATTGTTGGTTATGACTATTCCTACCTTAGTAATTGCCATGAAGAACAATATGATAAATGATAAATGACAAATGATAAATGATAATGCCGCGGCCACACTATACGGACATTGCCGTTGATTATCGCTTTGATGGGCGATAACCATAGGTGTAGCCACCACTTGCTGCGATAATTTGACCGAATTTATCTATCGCGTAGTCTATCGCGATGTTTAAAGCGTTTATGGGCATTGACGTTGGTGTTGCTCCGGCATAAGTGAACTGTAGTTGTTCAGTGGGATTATGTTGGGCGTACTTTGTGACTTCACTGGATTTTGAGTGGATATGATTTTCACTGGATTTTTATGGATTATGGATATTTATGGATGGATATGGTACCTACTTTCTGTTACTTATTTTGTACAATTGTTTGTTTTCCATAAATAAATAAATAAATACTGGAACGTTAGTAGGTACTTTGTGATTTCACTGGATTTTATGGATTTTGATGGATGAGTGAGTCACTAGTCGTCGGATTGTGATAATGGGCGTACTTTGTGATTTACCAGTGAATCACTAGTCGTCGGTTAAATTGTTCTAAGTGTGTATAGTAGCTGGACATAATCTATTACCTATTTTAATTGATTGAATGAACGAACTTAGCCAACACTTTATTTTTGCTTGGATTTATTTACATGAATTTTAGCCACTCACACGAACAACTCGGGAACAGCCTATACCGCGCTCGCGTGAGTGGTTAAGTACCAAATGAATTGAAGTTGTGGGTAGGCAAATGATAAATGATACTGATTGTGCTAACGATAAATGGATTTGTTTCAATGGTTGGGTTTGTACGAGCACTTTTATACGTCAATTAGCTATAATGATGCTTATTGATCTTATGATACTATGATGGATTTTATGATACCATGTTATTTTATGAAAATTATGATGCTTAATGCTTTTTGTGCTGAATCATTGGGACATTAAGTATATCTAGCCTTGAATTCTGATATAGTTCTCTGAGCTTGATGATGATGATAGATTTTTTTATATGAATCATTGGGACATTAAGTATATCTAGCCTTGAAGTCTAATAAAGTTCTTTAAGCTTGATGATGATGGTTTTTGATACCGTATTATTTAATGATAATTATGATGCTTAATGCTTTTTGTGCTGAATCATTGGGACATTGAGTATATCTAGCCTTGAATTCTGATATAGCTCTCTGAGCTTGATGATGATGATAGCTTTTATGATCCCGTATTATTTAAAGATAATTATGATGCATAATGCTTTTTGTGCTGAATCATTGGGACATTAAGTATATCTAGCCTTGAATTCTGATATAGTCTAAGCTTGATGATGATGATGGTTTTGATACCGTATTATTTTATGATAATTATGATGCTTAATGCTTTTTGTGCTTGAATCATTGGGACATTGAGTATATCTAGCCTTGAATTCTGACGATGATGGATTTTAGTTAGATTCATGTTTTAAGGTTGTGAATGGATTACGCCCCAAGTATTCTGCATAAAACTTAAATGCTGTTCGTTCGTGAGCGCATCACTTGATAACTGCTGGACCGATTTGGTCATATTTTGTTTTTGCTAAATGTTCATTAACCCTAATTGGGTTTTATGGGAATAAAAATCTCTCTAAGCTCGACTCATGTGTAAAGATTGTGAATGGATTACGCCCCAAGTAATCTGCATAAATAAAACTTAAATGCTGTTCGTTGGTAAGGGCATCACTTGATAACTGCTGGACCTATTTGGTTATATTTTGTTTTTGCTAAATGTTCGTTAACCTGAATTAGGTTAATTTTGGAATAACTGAACCTCCATTTTCTATGAACTAAAGACCATATTGAGATTTTGATTCAACGTCTATCGGATCGGATAGTATGTAATATTTCCATATTTCAGTGAGTTATAACAATGACATCTGATGTCGAGCCTGGCAATAAAATTATAAATTTTACTAAGCTAAATTAGGTTTTTGGTTTCATTTTGTTTGTAAGTTTTGATATTGCAATAATTATTGCGGGAATTAAAAATGTTACTTTACGCTTGCCATAGTGAATTTTAACCTGAGTTACTGTTAGTTTGTTGATGATATTTCTTGTGATTGAAGAAGGCCATATTGGATGTTTAATTTTTAAAACTTCGATGACGTTACCCATAAATTGGTTTTATCTTTCTGGATAGGTTAGGTATGATGAGTTTTAAAAGATTAATGCCCTGTTGCTGTCATCCTCAGATAAACTCTCAATAGTTATTGAGAGTTATGCGTAAAGATAAACATCGGTTAACTGTAAGCGCGTTTCTGAATACGTAACAGGCCATTCAACAACTATGACACCGACAACTAGTTCCATATTTGCCGCTAGATGGGTCTGTACAAGAGATCGCGTCTAAAATTGATAGTTTTATTCATAACAATATTTCTTTCGAGGGTAAAAAAGTGGCTTAACACTGTCTTAGTTAATACTGTTATAGATAATCCTAATTTTTCTATGACATTTTAAAAATAAGAGATGTTGTTTCCATGATTACTACGTCAATTAATTATGTAACGATTAAACGGCCAACATTGGTCAGATAAGTTATCTAGTTGAGCTTTTTGGAAACTCACTTTCACAAGTTATAGAACCACTAGCGCTATTGGATAGATAAACCAAAGTTAATTAAAAGTGTCTCAGAAACCGGACATAACTCGCAGTTTTTAAAACGAAAACGTTTACCTATACCTCGTAATTTTGTATGCTATATATTTTTTTTCGCTAAAGGAAGTTATTTGAGCAGAATTTTAAACGGGATTTTTGCACTAGATAACAAAGAGGTTAATTTAAAAAAAAAAATAATAATATGCATTTTGGAATGATATAGTATAAACAGTGACGAGGAAGATTGTTAATTCACTAGTAAGGGATGTGATCTGGTCATTTTATTGTTGAGGATTAAAAGAATGAAGGATTTTTTTTTATATATATGTCAGATAGTATAAACGTCCAAGTACTGTGGGTTGCTCCTTCAGTGACTTTAATGGCGTTCATCTCCTCAAATCGGTTTTTTTATTGCTCCACGAAATCCAAAGTTATAAAATTTTGTTAGCAGCGTGTCGTGTCTAAGCGTATCGAACGTAAAGGTCTTGTATCTGGTTACAAATATATTTTTCTATTACTTTATCGATAAAAAAAGGGGGTAAAATAGTACCTAAACGGTCTATAGTTTCCATAGTCAATAGAACTGATTTTTTTATATACCTATTGAGTGCACTACACCAGTGTTTAGTGCTTCCGGGTATTTTCTTGTTTAACACTAGTATTGATTTTGGTTTTAGACAATTAGACAGTAACGCCTGTCTCGTCTCAGATGGATTTTATTTATTTATTGGCAGAATGAACAGTTAGATGCTATTCAGGATAAAACTGAGTAGGTACATAATGAAGTAGTAATACTTGCTTTACTTAAAGCTAGATTATTCTTTAAGTTAACATGTATAATTGTTGCATACCTTCAAGATAATATCTTAACATTCATTAATATAGTACTTGTTCTCTTTCTAATTATTTTTATATCGCCCGCGTGAATGTCGGTAAATATCCTAGGGAACGTGCTACCGGGAAATCTTTCCTTATTCTTTGTAATAATATAATTCAATCATGATTCGAAAGACACGTGGCACAATCTAATATGATAAGAACGTTATTGTTGTTTTCCTCGGGAACAGTACTTTTAGATTTCGGGATGATCGGTTTGGTGGTTTGGGCGTGAAGGGATAGCAAACAAACAAACGTTTAATCACATTTACAATAGTTGAGTAATTTGAAACATAAAGATTATGTGATATTTTATGCTAATACACCTAATATTTCTCTACTTCTGGAGCAGTATTTGTGTTAAAAGTTTAGAATTGTGTTATTTGTAGCTTTAGACGACGCAAATTGTGGGCCGGACGCAATGCCCAAAACCCGAATGTTTTAAATGAGGCTAGTTGTCGATTGTTTGTTGTATTCATAACTGTGGGGTGATCATCTGAACAAATGAGTCTCCGTAGTAGTCGATAGCGATATTGCTAAATGAATTGTACTTTCTTTTGTATACATTTGAGATTTTTAATTATTTTGGTTAAATTAGATATAGGGTCCAATGTGTGACATATTGCGTTATATTTAGGCAAGATCTTCCTAATACTGATTCTGAATTGTGCATCAGCTAATGATTTTATTTCTAAACTATTTTTTTGAAGACCCCTAAAATGTTTTGATCAACCTATTTGTTTTGTTGCGACCAGACAAATATTGTTTGGTCTTAAACTCACTAGTACCTATCAATAAGGATCATATCATATTCGAGATGGAGTTGGACGTGGAAGACGTTACAAATAAAAATATTGAACAGGATAGTATTAGAAGGAAGCGCAAAAATTCAAAATGGTCAACTTGTTATCAAGAGAAACTCATAGTGTAGATAAAATTTAGAAATTGTTGCCGAAGTTACATATCTGATTCGTATCGAGTTACAAAGGTATTTAACAATGATGATATGAGTATGTTGCGTTAAGTAAGAAAGGTTAGAATTTTGGAAAGCGGTATATATATACGCAGTGGATGGATTTTATCCCTGCTTATTTTGGAACGGATCAGACTGACGAAACGTCAGAAAATGAAGTGAGAATGAACCGTTAAATTAAATGCAGGCAAATGAATGGTATACGTCTATTGTATTCAAAGGTAATGTAAATTGATAAAAGCTAGCGCAATCTGCGCTTAGGATACATAAGGTCTATTGTACATTTTTGTGTTATATATGTTTGTTTTTATACGCAGTGGATGGGATTTATCCGTGGTTATCTTGGAACGGATCAGACTGACGAATCGTCAGAAAATGAAGTGAGAATGAATAGTTAAATGAAATGCAGGCAAATGAATGGTTGTCTATTGTATTCAAAGATAATGTAAACTGATAAATGCTAGCGCAATCTGCGCTTGGGATACATAAGGTTTATTGTAAATTTTTGTGTTAAACATGTTTGTTTTTTGTTTTTCTGTTTTCATGTTGTAATGTACGAGTATATACGCGATACGGGTTGCGCATGGTGCGCGATACTGGTTACGCGTGGTGCGCGATGCTAGTTGCGCGTGGTGCGTGATGCTGGTTGCGCATAGTGCGCGATTGTGGTTGCGCGTGGTGCGCGATGCTGGTTGCACGTGCTGCGCGATGCTGGTTGCGCGTGGTGCGCGAGGCTGGTTGCGCTTGGTGCGCGAGGCTGGTTGCGCTTGGTGCGCGGGGCTGGTTGCGCGTGGTGCGCGAGGCTGGTTGCGCTTGGTGCGCGAGGCTGGTTGCGCTTGGTGCGCGAGGCTGGTTGCGCGTTGTGCGCGACGCTGGTTGCGCGATGGTGGTTGCGCGTGGTGCGCGATACTGGTTGCGCGTGTTGCGCGATACTGGTTGCGCGATACTGGTTGCGCGTGGTGCGCGATACTGGTTGCGCGTGGTGCGCGATGCTGGTTGCGCGTGGTGCGCGATACTGGTTGCGCGTAGTGCGCGATGTTGGTTGCGCGTGGTGCGCGATGCTGGTTACGCGTGGTGCGCGATGCTGGTTGCATCGTTGACGCTTATGTCAAATAATACCAACCAATATTATAAATCTGGTTTATTTTCATAAATTATGTTGATACGTAATAGCTAAATTGAATACTTTATACTGTTTCAATATAAATGTGTTCGCTGGTAACATTTATATAGATTTATATTTATCACTAATTCTTGGACATTGTATCGAGTCGTGGTTGACGAACACGCACCTTCTAGTTAAAAGGTTTAATCTAACTCTTAATGCTATTAAAGTTAATAATTGTCTAACTAGCACAAGAATGTCATGATTTATTTAAAAATTTGTTTTGTGTGTGCCAGGAGGCAACACAGTGTCGGATGGCCGAATGTCATGATTTCCAAATAATAATACATTTTGTTGATTTAAAATACTGAATTTAGAGTTGAAAGTATGTGATTTGACTCAGATGATTTTGTATCTGTGTTTTCGAGTAGTTAAAAAGTGTCTCATTTGACGTTTACCGCCAAAAGTATAGGTATTTTCTAGCTGGTAGTTAAAAAGTATCTCATTTGACATTTACCGCCAAAAAGTATGGCTGAAAGTTGGTAAAAAAAACGTGATGTTTGGAGCGTCACCTAGTTTCTAAATTAATTCTCTTGGATCTTCGAAACCTAAAGGTTGTCTAGAAATCTAGTCTATACTGATACTTATTGAGTGCCTAGTTAAATAGTTTGTTAAATATTGTTACCCTGTACCAAGTTTGTATGTGTGCAAGAAGATAAAATATAAATATTATATCAATAAAGAAGTTTATCATTTCAGTAGGTTTGATAAAAATAATATTTTGCCTTGTTAAGGCAATTTAAATAGGTTAGCCACTGAAATTGAAAAAAGAAATACCTGATAATTGATGTACTTAAAATAATGAAAAAACTAAAATATGTTCCGTTTGCGCCGGGCCTGGGTAAATTTTGTATGGATCGTGACCCTTCTTCATTAATAGCACATTATCATACAAGTGTGTATTTGTGTAATGATCAATGCACACGCGTTTCATACGACGTTTTTCAACACACTTGCGAGGAAAAAACACACTTGTATTGTTATTAACTTTTAATTATAGAAACAATTAGTGAAAGTACAATTCTCAAAAGGATACCGAACAGTTTTTGTTGGCATATTTTTACAGTTTGTGTAGGAAATGGTATTGGTATTAGAGGCTACTTACTAGTCGGGACACGCAGGCGATTGAAGTTTTATCTGGGACAGTTGTAAATTTTTTAGCGATTTGGATGCTGGTCCCATGGAGAAAGTGGTTTAGTTTGATGGTCTGTTCCACATGCATAAAGAGTACACCTTTCAGATACACCCTGTAGAAAATATATAATAATCACAAAATAACGTTTTGAATACGCAAGTTAAGGTTAATAATTATGTAGTGAAAAATATATAATTTGATGAAATGATGATAATTTTGATGATTATATGTAACCTAAAATAGTTTATTTATTCTCAAAAATATTCATTGTTTTTAGACATAAAAACTCTTTGCGGATATTGAAAAAATAAAATGTAAAGTAAAAAACACTAGTGTGGTAATGTGAAGTAAAAAACACGAATGTATAATAAGCTGAATTATGAACCTAAATGCGTTGCCATAAGAGTCACTTTACAAGCAAGTGTGATAAAAATTATAATTATGTAGTATCATTCTATACAATACCGCGATACTGAAAGATATAGTTGCCTACTCATCTATTTATCTATTACAGAGTAGGTACCTATATCTTTATATGTATACGAAGGTAATATAAACGATAGCAATCGCACATTACGGTACATTAAATTTTATGCCGTTTCATTTCACTTCGCTTTCCACTTCAATTAACCAGGTGACCCGAGGGATGTTATGTGTTTGCGCTCACGTGGTCCACACTGTGTATTGAGGTCGAAGATTGTATCAGTATGTACCCTCTTTTAGTACATACCTACCTCTAATTTAATATTATGTAGGTTTTTCCACCATCAATGAATAGCTGAAAGCTGAACCAAAATAAAATCAACCTTGAATATCGATGCAGAGGCGCAAGCCTATTCGTGGTTTATCGGATGTACAGTGGGCTGCATCGTTTGGGTACCCCAGTGGTATTACAATTTTAATACAACTGGGGTACCCAATTGATGCAGCCCACTGTACTTCGGTACCGAGGAAGTGCTGGAATTACCCAATTTAATTCCCTCAAGTCCATTCCATCATCGCACGACCTGACGTTCATCGATGCGCCGCTGTGATTTGTTGGATATTTTGAAGCGTTTACTCATTTATTATGCTTACCTACCGAATTTAGTTGCTGATCTACCGTCATCTAATACCGCCCTACACATAATTCTATACAAATATCTCTCACCGTACTCCTCTCTCTTTCGTAATCTATGTCCAAACTCTTTACGATCTGCCTACGTGCTGTTATAAAGATATTATTGTGTGTTTATTTTTTAAAAAACTAGACATTAAATACTGTGACGGCGATAGTCTAATTGTTATTAAATAGTTCCCAAGAGTTCATTAGGGCTGGCCGGTGCTTGATCGATATTTTACACTGCAGTGTTAGGTTTTATTTTGGCGATATTTTGATCCTTCGGGCAACGTATGTAATTGACGTATAAAATCTGTAGAAAAAGAGTCGGAGTTCGTAGCACTGCGCAGCAGCACTTCCTAGAGCATCGTAGCACTTCGTACAAATTCGTTGCTCTTCGCAGCTCTTCGTAGCATTACGTAGCACTGCGCAGCAGCACTTCCTAGAGCATCGCAGCACTTCGTACAATTTCGTAGCTCTTCGTAGCAATATGTAGCACTGCGCAGCAGCACTTCCTAGAGCATCGTAGCATTTTGTACAATTTCGTAGCGGTTCGTAGCACTACGTAGCACTGCGCAGCAGCACTTCCTAGAGCATTGTAGCACTTCGTAGCGGTTCGTAGCACTGTGTAGCACTGCATAGCACTGCGTAGCTTCAACTCTACGAGATGCTACACATTTTTAGAAATGGACGGTAAATGACAAGACAGTAATTCAGAACCCGTGGGTACACTATTGGCGCTCAAATGACGTTGTTGCTGAAGCTGTTGGTGAACACTGCTGGTGCAATTATTTTGTGAAATATCACTTGATATTTATTAAAAGAGTAATTTAAAAAAAAATCGACTTCAAAAAGAAGTTATGAAATAACTTCAATTTTATTTTTTAAAGAAGTCGGTATCTTGGGATCTGTATTTTATTTTTTTGCCACCGACTTCCGAAATTAAAGTTATTTCATAATTTTGAGTAAACTTCTTTTACTTTTTTATTTCGTAATTTTTAGTTTTAACTAAAAACTGGAACATCTATTTGTATTTGTGTACATAATTTTGTTGTAAATATTGCACTATTTGACCGAGGTTTTGAGACAACCTGGTTTTTTTATGAAATTGGTTAAAAAAAAAGATGGCGGCGTTAGTTCCGATTATGGCCGCGCGCCAAAATAATCTTATAGCGTTATATGACACATCGAGACACATCGACCGTATGGTATGAGTGACAGAAACAAAGCTCTACAAAGAATAAATTTTTCATAAAGGTAACACGTAAAAAGTAACGGATTTAGGGTGGTCGCACATCTGAGGGAAGATGCGTCACGTATCGTCGGTCGCGTAACACCAGAACGTACAAGTATATAGCATTTAACCTTACGCACTTAACCGATGATGCGTTAGTACGTTGAGCGTACTCGTACTTACTGGAAGTTAACGAAGTTACGCATAATCTTCCTTCAGACGTGAAACCACCTTAAATCCATTAAATTTTATGTTTTTTTTCATTGTTTGATTCTTTAAGATATTTTTTGTGTTAAGAACATTGTTCGTTATGATTCGCAGTTCGATTTGGTATTTCATTCGATGTATAATTGCGGATTACGTTATGCCGTCATTTATCCGCAGCACCATGTTGGAACAGAGCCGGATTTTTGGCATTAAATCCCACGTTACGTTTGTGTTTATCCCAAAAATCCCCACATTTGCAACGCTGATTGATGGGAGCCTACTGGCCTGCATGTTGTATCGCGTGTCAGGCTACAAAAATATAATATATCGTCCTCAACGGATTTTGATGCGGTTTCACGTTTTTTTTAGAGAATTTATTCCAGAAAGTTTATGTGTATTAAAACTTTACTTAAAATAAAGAAATCTCGTTGTTATGTCAAGTCCTAAAAATCGTGCGAAGCAAGGCTGAGTGGCTTATAATTTATAAATAGAAATTGGTTTTCAACGTCAAATGATCTCATTGTCCTTTATACAATGAGCTCATTTGAAGTCGAAAAACAAGTTCTAACGCCTCAAGTTTTTGACAGATATTCCAGCATTGCCGCTCCGCGAAGCTAGCAGATATCGACCGTCAGTTGTCCCTGTATAATTGACCGATGTTCCTATCTATTAATAATATCTCATTGTTTATAACATGGTCTCGTTCAATGCCAGCCGGTTATGCCAGCTCATTGGCTACGACGTGCGACAAAGGTCAACTCAAGCGGACGTGTAATCGTAAGCACCTAATTTGATGGAAAACTTAAACAATCGCTTGTTTATACTTATGTACATTTATTTATGTAGGTATGTGTGCGGCTTTTTGAGGTTCTTTTTGTCGGGAAAAAATGTAGTGTCAATAATGTGGTCGGTGTATTTTTTATATTCAAATGTTATTTCATTGTGATGAATCTAGACTCAATATAATCGACGGGTTATGATAAGGTACGACGTCTGTGATTTTAGTTTGTTGTGTTTAGATTGTTCGTTAATTTATTCCTTAACTGCTAAAACAGGTCTTTACCATAAATAAACAATTCCTATGGACATTATACAGGTAGTTTGAATTAAATAAACTTCAGGCAACTATCACAGAATAAACACAAATGTTTACCTGCCTGTTTATCACTGTATCTAACGGAACGGCCGTCTTATTGAAAAGGGTAATCCTTTTCAATAAGACGGCCGTTCCGAACTAAAGAGGTATTAGCAACGACGGCAAAGGTTTAACTGCAATCCCATCAAGGAAAGAGGAAGGAAACTAACTTTGTTTTTATACTTGTTCTTGCATTAAAAGTTCACCGCGGCCACCTTAAATTAATTATTCAATGTTTTCAAGTAATGCTTGGCTGTACAAGTTGAGTATTAATTACGGTCTAATAAACAACGGCGTCTCACCGTAATGTAATCAGTAAACTTTGTTAAATAATTTCTTTGTTTCTTTGAAAGAAGTAGGATTTTTTACTTCAGAAACCTTTCAAGTTATGTGAAAAGGTAACAACAGACAAATAATTTAGTTGCTTGCTACTCTAACTCATCATTTGGCTAGCCTTTTCTCAACTATGTTGGGGTTTGCTTCCAGTCTAACCGGATGCAGCTGAATACCAGTATTTTACATGGAGCGACTGCCTATCGGACCTCCACAACCCAGTTACTGGGAACACGATATCCCTTGGTAAGACTGGTTGTCAGACTTTCGGGTTTCTGACGACACGTAACGACTGTCAATTAAGATCCACGAGTGACAGCAGGGACCAACAACGGCTTAACGGCTTTCCGTTGCACGAGGGTGTTAGGTAAAGATGGACCCATCTACGGACCAACTGTGGCAAGGCTGGTACTTTCTTAGCCACAAGCCCCTTGTTTGCTACTCTAACTACGAACAAAAATCTTCTTTGAAGAGTAAAATCAAAATTAAGCTCTATGTCATGTGTGAAAGTAGTAAAATCCTGACGGATAACTGGAATGTTGGCACCTTGCCAATACGAACTACGATGCCCACAGCCTGTGCGTGACTACGAAACGTCATTTCAATTAGATCTTTGGTACGGTCTGCAACAGAAGTTTGTTAACACTGCTACTTTTTGACATCATCTAAATTAGTACAAAATGATTCCGCAAGCTGCTGCTGTTAATATTCTTAACATTTGAAGTAGGTACTTCTGTCCCGGTTTCAATTAAATAGTTCGCTTAATAATAAAGATTAAAAAACTATATGTGTTAATCAACTTTTGTTGCCGACTGTACTATAGACATAGAGAGGTAGCAGTCACAAATTCACAAAGCTTTGTGTGGAAAACAAAATCTGACTTATTTTTACATAGAGGTTCCCAGAATGGGACGTGTTCCCATAAAAGTGTTATGGAAGTGTGTTGGTGGCCGTATCTTGGCTACTCCATCAAAACAAGGTACTTCGTAAAGTTTCTTATGACGTATATAAATGCTGCACGCTGTTACACCATATCTTACCTACATGCATGCATCAAAACTATTTATACACGGATACCGTATAATAATATGAATCTATTAATACAGGGCCTTTTTTGTTCTGCAATCTTAGCTATTGGATGAGTACTAATCTTTAAAAAATGTCTTGGATGTTTTAGCCTAACTCTGTTGAGTTACAAGGGGAATTTACCTTTTTTTACAAAGTTATCTCAATTTAATATATCTACAGTCAAAATAAGATTTCGAACCAGGCTGTAACAGATCACGAGGTCCCATTGCTTTACGTTATGAAGGCGGAAATTAAACTTTGCAGAAACTTACGAGCTGGGACCATTTTGCAAGTGGGTAATAACTTGCGTGGGATAGTGAGATGATAGTCTGTAGGAAAGCAGGTTATTGTGCTTCAAATATTTGGGTAGACTTTTGTGAATTTTATGCCGAGGTTGAAATCCTTCTGAAATCCTTTCACACACCGCGTTATACAGGTACTTATGTATTTACATAATGCATGGTATAGAGCGTTTGTTTCTTCAATAGAAATATACAGTCAGCGTCAAAACTATCGGGATGAACAGACTGTTAAAAATGATGAAATGTTTCAGAATGAAGACAGTACACGACAACTGTAATTTTGACAAAAACTTTATCCAATTGACATAAAGTTTAATTTTCTTAGTCGTTGAGATAATTTTGAACAGTCTGTTCGTCCCGATATTTTTGACGCTGACTGTACATAGAACAGGTCCTGGTTTTTCTAGAAAAACGAGGTTTGTCTTTGTAGATAACAATATTTCGATAAAAAGAAATTGAAAATGTTTGATCGAGTATCTTCCGGCTCCAAATCGCCGTATAATGTACCGCTATACCGCAAAGTACACAATTATTATATTTATAACGACAACAGAACGTCTCGGTGGTGTAATATCTTTTTCGTGCAACCCTTTGAGTTGATAATGGCATCGTTTTATCATGGCGCCGCGTAACGTTTTAAATTAGTCCCACCTCCCCAATTCGGGTGGGCCCTGTTTATACGTCCTATAAACGTTAATGTTTAGCAACAACATGGTATTCGGCGGCTTAGGAAATATGTTGGTCGGTGGACATCAATCTCTAGGGATTTGTCGACTTACGGCGTGTCCTTAAGCTAGTTACAGTAAAGTGTAACGGACTAACTTATCGCTACATCTTTTTTGTGGTAACTTGTACACGTACGTGTCTGGTTGTAATGAGCGCGTTTAATTTGGGTCGCCCTGTATTTACATAAGATAGTATGTTCACTAGTTTCTCAGAAATTGTTTTAAGATGCTAATCCAGGCTTACGACACTAGTTTGATACTAAGCCTAAGATATGTCTGACATTATCATAACCCATGAAGAGCGGAAAGTCGGAATTGTGTTTTAAAGTTATTGATGTAAACGGTGCGTCAAAATAACCCAGTCCGTTGCCAAAGTTTTTATGAAATACGAACGAGAAGGGAAACATGCTAAGCAGAAAGAGTTTGTAATACATTTTTTGCATTGTTAATGAAGAGGACTGTCCCTGGAGGACTGAGATCGTCTAAATCCTTAACTTTGTTAACATAAATGTATATTGGCTGGAAGAAAAATCTTGTTTGTTTTATTATGATATAAAAATAAGAAGCTAAGCGCTACACTGTTTGGCGGAATGTCTGGGGAATGAAATAGTTATTGAAGGTCGTACGTTTAGCTACTTTGGCATAAATTAACAATGAACGTTCGAACAAATAGGAGATATTACTTTGAGAGTCTAACCAGGGGGAAGTTTTGTGCTGATTTTAAATTTGAATTTAAAAAAAAAGCACCTATAAAAATTTTACACGCTTTCGTTACAAAACGTGTAGAAGTTTCAGTTTATTAATGGAATGGGATGAAAAGTCAATCAAAATACAAAATGAAGTGGATGGGATTTTCATTCAGTATACAATACTATAGCTGCAGTATTGAAATCACATTTTTTTCTGCACATCTAGCAAATATTACCAATTCGAGTACCTAGTAGATCCTAAAGTAAATTCTTCTTTGGTTTGTGATCTAGTTCTCTGACACATAACTGTGATATCTCATGCCGCAGCTTAACCGAATTTACGTCACCCAGGACACATAATTATCATTGAATCCAATATCAAAATTATGAAAGAGAAATCATAAAATAATATTAATATTGTCGCCGTAACACAATTGTTACGACAGTAATAAAATAAATACAATTATAACGGTCCGGCAGCGGTCCTCGTGACTCGTGTCCGGGTTGTCCGACAGTCCGGTTCGTTCGTAGCGTCCGGGTGAGATTCGATTATTGGATCACTCGTTAATTAACTCTTGTGCATACAATCACGGTCCGGCTTGTTATGGATTTACTATTTACATAATCGATGGCTATGTATCGGTGTGTTTTAATTCTGAGTTATGTAATCCTATGGTTTGCATTTGTTTTGGTAAATTAAAAATTAATTTGAGTGGTCAATTTGGTGGAAATGATCAACTTTTTGAACGCACCTTGTAAAGGCGCGTTCAAAAAGTTGATCATTTTATTTAAAGTGGCAATTAAAATAATTGTAGTACTTAATTAATAATAAATATCCTTGGACATTTCACACAACGCCATCTAGTCCCAAGCTAAGCAACCTAATGCTTGTGTTATGGTAACCAGATGGCTGATAAACTACTTATATACATTTTTTTTTTGTAAATACATACATATTATAGATAGAAAAACACCCAGACTCGAAACAAATACTTGTAGGTCGTACAAATATTTGTTCCGTGCGGGAATCGAACCCGCGACATGCTGCGCAGCAGTCAATTGCTCAACCACTGCGCCAACCGTGTCGTCAGATTGATGGGATAGCCTCGTTGGTCTAGTGGTCGCTAGCTCTACTGCTGAGCAATGAGATCCTGGGTTCGATTCCCAGGTCAGGCGAAGTGTTATTGGGTTTATCCATCTGGAATTTCTCAGTAGTAGCCAGCATTTGTCCCCGGTTGATGGCAATAGGCTCGTCCCCTATTACATGGGATGGGACTTAAACGTAACTAGCGAAATGTGGGTGTAAGGTACACCTCTGCTTAACCCTTCGGGGTATACAGGGTGTTTGATGGAAGAAACTTATCTAGCAGTGGAACATGTTTATGGCAAGTGCACTAGAGTGTGGTCAAGAGGTAAAAACTTCAGCATGCACTCACTAAGTCAAGTAAACATACTCAACTAGCAGTGGAACATGTTTATGGCAAGTGCACTAGAGTGTGGTCAAGAGGTAAAAACTTCAGCATGCACTCACTAAGTCAAGTAAACATACTCAACTAGCAGTGGAACATGTTTATGGCAAGTGCACTAGAGTGTGGTCAAGAGGTAAAAACTTCAGCATGCACTCACTAAGTCAAGTAAACATACTCAACTAGCAGTGGAACATGTTTATGGCAAGTGCACTAGAGTGTGGTCAAGAGGTAAAAACTTCAGCATGCACTCACTAAGTCAAGTAAACATACTCAACTAGCAGTGGAACATGTTTATGGCAAGTGCACTAGAGTGTGGTCAAGAGGTAAAAACTTCAGCATGCACTCACTAAGTCAAGTAAACATACTCAACTAGCAGTGGAACATGTTTATGGCAAGTGCACTAGAGTGTGGTCAAGAGGTAAAAACTTCAGCATGCACTCACTAAGTCAAGTAAACATACTCAACTAGCAGTGGAACATGTTTATGGCAAGTGCACTAGAGTGTGGTCAAGAGGTAAAAACTTCAGCATGCACTCACTAAGTCAAGTAAACATACTCAACTAGCAGTGGAACATGTTTATGGCAAGTGCACTAGAGTGTGGTCAAGAGGTAAAAACTTCAGCATGCTCTCACTAAGTCAAGTAAACATACCCAACTCATTGTGAAGGCGTTAGTCAGAACAAATTGGTAATTTAAGTTCAAACGAACAAAAGTGCCTCAAGTCTGCTATTACAATAGTGTCAGAATGGTCTATCATTGATTTCATAATTGTTGATTTTGACAAGTTTGGTAATCTACTAATATAATGGCGTCATAATGGCGTCATTATGACTTTCCAATGGTCAACCACTAACACTCCATTGTATGAAATTATGAATTTAGCATATTACGAACTTTTAGCAAAATGACAATGCAGTAACAATGGGATCGTGTTGGAATATAAAAAATAGCAGACTTGGGGCCCAGTAGTGTTGTTACAACATCTCTAAAATCCCGTGGGTACTCAAATTAGACGATACTCATAAAAAGATTTTATGTATTCTAAATATAGGTACCTATACATATATCACAAGAGCTAAACCCTTCAAAAGCGAACGCCAAGAAAAGGCATATTCAGTATGTTCACGTTGCGTGCAGTCCATAATTTCCATAGTCATGCAAACTCCTGCCGTAAACACATAGTCATTATAACGAACTCGAAGTCGCACGGACTCGCGAACTCGTACGAACTTCCTTTAATTAACCCTACACTGGCTTGGACGTACATGTGTGTAATTAAAGCGCCTAGATATCTTGGTTTGAGTACTTTAGGCCCCTTTCTGACGATAAGGTTGTTAAATTGGAACTAGTTAGTAGCAATAGAGGGTTGAGTAATGACTTTTGAATTATGGATGTGTGATTGTTATTGTCTTCTGTAATTATTATGTTCGTAGATGAAGGTTTAATATTGATAGGTATACATGATTGTAGGGGAGGTATTACTGTGATTAATCTAGGTAATTTACTTGCGATAACGTGATTATTCATGTCTTGTAGATAATTGTATTCTCGGAAATTGGCTCAGAAAGACTGGCCGTATTTTGAAACTTGTATACAGGGTGGATAACTGCCACCCTTTATACAAGTTTCCAAATACGCACAACCTGTTACCATGGATTCAGAACATGATTCTGGACCTCCATATGTCATAGTATTTTGTCGGTTATTAAGAAAAAAACGGTCAAGAGCGAGTCGGACTCGCGCACCGAGGGTTCCGTACCGATTTCAGAAAAAATATGCTATTTAAAGACATCGTTTTATTTTTCCTGTAATCGTTACATAAACTTCTATCACATAGAATAATTTCAGATTTTTCTCTTTGCAAACTTCGGAGATAAGGCGGGAACGGTTTTTTTTTACATTTTTCATCAAAAGTCGAAAACTATGAGGCTTAAAACAAAAATAAAAAAATGTTTGAGAATGTGCAAACAGCGTTCTTTCATATGATATCCCACATGCCCTAGAATGAATTTTTAAGTCAACCTTTCAGTCCCTGTTGCAAAAAAAATATCTATATTTTTATTTCTTCCTTATTTGCAAAATAGTTGGGTAAACGTCATCTAAAACAGTTCCAAATTTCAAGTTGATAGCATTAGTAGTTCTTGAGATATCCAGCTGTGACAGATAGACAGACAGACAGACAGACAGACCGACAGACAGATAGACAGACAGGCTGAGTCACACCATAAGGGTTCCTTTATTACCATTTTGGTACGGAACCCTAAAAAGAGCAATACTACGCGGTCAAAATTTTTTTTAATAACCGACGAAAAATTTCATCCCATCGGCGGGGTCCAGAATCTGGTACTGAATTCTTGGTAACAGGTTGTGCGTCGATGTCTCAGCCACCTTGTATAGGTACTCTAAAACAAAATCAAACTGAAAATTGATATTGTAAGAATATAAAAAAAATGAAAAGTTGTGCGCACAACTTTTTTTCGCATGTGATGCGGAGGAATGAGGAAAATGTCGTGAGGAAAGTTTTGAGTATGAATGTCGATGGCTATAAGAGTAGGGGAAGACCAAAGAAACGATGGATGGACCGTGTGAAAGATGACATGGCTAGAAAGGGGGTGACTACCGAGATGACGACTAATAGAGAAGTATGGAAAAAAAGGACATGTTGCGCCGACCCCAAATAGATTGGGATAAGGGCAGGAGAATGATGATGATGATAAAAAAAATGTAGGTATCAAGTGCCTGAATATAACTAGATTGTTTGAAAACTCCTGTCCTGAAATACGAAAATACAAAGACAGATATATGCTTTCCCTACATCCCGTAACGTAAATCCCGATACCTATAGACACGTACACATAATTAATCCCAGAAGACGGTAGATACATAACCATTACGAGGAATATCATCCTGATGGGTTTGTTAATAGAACGCAATTAATAAGGCGTCGTCGGTGCCTTGCGCCCGAAGTGTAGGTACACTGCATGCAGGTTGTATGGAAGGAGGTTCTTTTGAATGGAATGGAGCTGGGCCGTATTCACTGGCAGAAGTGTAGAGTATTGTTACTTCTTCGAATAGGTATGCTAGTGTTGCAATCTTTTCAAACTCGAGGGTCTATTGTGGTGTTGCGGTGTAACAAAATAAAGGAAAATGCATCTAGCTACTGTGGTAAAATTGAAAGTTTTATAGTTTCACAAGCACTTCCCGCGCGGCTTCGCCCGCGTGGATGTCGGAAAATGTCCCACAGGAACAAAAATCCTTCCTTATTCCTTGTCTACATTATAAAGGGAACATTTGTGCAAAATTTCAGCTTTCTAGGTCCAAGGGTTTGGGCTGGGCGTTGATGAGTCAGTCAGGACTATTCTTTTTATTTATATAGATAGATAGTAACTAACTCGTATTTTTGCTATAATTACCTACATAATCTTACTTTAGTGTCACTAGTTCTACCAATTAAGCAGCATAAAGATTAATTTCGTACCCATGTAAAGAACCCCAAAAACCTTCTATTCTTTACTTTGTTCATGTAAAGTAGGATCATTTCTTATAGACAATATTTACTTGAGCCCTATCGATCCTAGCTGATATGTTATTCCACAAACTACGTCAAGATACGGCTAGCTATTCCTAGGCCTTGTGTCAGACTCGCTTAAGTAGTTCATGTCTAGGTTTTGACATACTCTCGGGGGCATACAAGAGCCAAGGTAATAATATTCTGCCTGTTTCAGCGCTAGAGTAGAATAATTATAGGTAATGCACTAGTTCTGGACCCTAGTTAGCAAGTTATGATGTAAGGGCCGGTACCTGTTTTAGAATAGTTAAACATTTCTGATATTCATAATTATAATTCATTATGTTCCGTGTTGTTCTCTGCGGTAAAAGGTAAAGGGCAAATTATAACTAAGCAACAAACGAATTTGTGGTTTAATTTTGAAAATTTATTGAAATTAATATCAAAGACGTAAATCTATGTCCATCTATGAATTTCTAAAAAGATCAAGCTTCTAAGTCAACGCAATTAAAAAATACGGTCATTTATGCAACATATTTTGATACTCGCAAGTAAATCAAAACCTATAGGGTACTTCCCGTTGACCTAGAATAATGAAATTTGGCAATAAGCTAGGTCTCACAGCACAAGTAAAGTAAAAAGTCCGAGAATTGTTAATTTGTAATTTTATCACATAAAAAAAAATATTTGAGATTACAATGTTTTGTTTGTTTTTGGGATAAATTATTTTCAACTACTGAACCCTTCATTGTGCGTGGCCCGACTCGCACTTGTCCGGTATTTTTTTTAATGTATAAAGAACAGAAGTGAAGTGTGACATTATGGAACTTCTTCGCGTTTTATTAGATTTATATTAGAGCAACGAATTAACAAATATTTGCAGCAAATGCTCCATCTAAGCCATTCTTGACCGCAAAAAGGACGAAAAAAATCAAGTGAGCATTAACGCTCTTGTAGTACATCATCATCTGCCTAGTCATTTCCCAACTATGTAAAGGTCAGCTTCCTGTCTAACCAGATGCAGCTGAATACCATTTTACATGGAGCGACTGCCTATATGACCTCCACAACCTAGTTACTGGGTAATACGATACCCCTTAGTAAGACTGCTTGTCAGATTTTCGGGCTTCTGACGACCCGCAACGACTGTCAAAGATCCACGAATGACAATTCACTCATCCATACTAATATTATAAATTCGAAAGTAACTCTGTCTGTCTGTCGGTCTGTCTGTCTGTCTGTCTGTCTGTCTGTCTGTCTGTCTGTCTGTCTGTCTGTTACCTTTTCACGCCTAAACTACTGAACGGATTTCGATAAAATTTGGCAAAGCTATAGATGGCATCCTGGGGAAGGACATAGGCTACTTTTTTTCTCAAAAATAATCCTAGGGGCGTTGATATAGGGGATGAAAGTTTGTATGGGAAACCCAGCATTTCTTAAGTTAGGAATATGAAAATTCAAATTTAGGCTTTTGGTAGGAAATAAAGAAATATGCTGTTAAGTGTTTTTGAAAAATCATCCCCTAAGGGGGTAAAATAGGGGCTGATTTTAAAATTCACAAAAGTGCACGGATTTCGTTAAAATTTGGCAAGGCTATAGATATCCTCCTGGGAAAGAACGTAGACTACTTTTTGTTTTAAAAAATAATCCTTCAGGGGGTGATATAGGGGATGAAAGTTTGTATGAGGAACCCAGCATTTCTTAACGAAAATTCAAGTTTATGCGTTTGGTAGGAAATTAAGAAATATGCGGTTCAGCGTTTTTGAAAAATCATCCCCTAAGGGGGTAAAATAGGGGTTGATTTTAAAATTTACAAAACTGCACGGATTTCTACAAAATTTGGCAAGGCTTTATCCTGGGGAAGGACATAGGATACTATTTTTTCAAAAATAATACTACAGGGGGTGATATAGGGGATGAAATTTTGTAAGGCAAACCCAGTATTTCTTAAGTTAGGGATAACAAATTTATGCTATTGGTAGGAAATTAAGAAATATGCGGTTCAGCGTTTTTAAAGATCATCCCCTAAGTGGGTAAAATAGGGGTTTATTTTAAAATTTACAAAACTGCACGGATTTCGATAAAATTTGGCAAGGCTATAGATAGCATCCTGGGAAAGGACATGGGCTACTTTTTGTCTTAAAACATAATCCTACAAGGGGTGATAGGGATGAAAGTTTGTATGGGAAACCCAGCATTTCTTAAGTTAGGGATATGAAAATTCAAATTTATGCTTTTGGTAGGAAATAAAAAAATATATTGTACAGCGTTTTTTAAAAATTGTCCCCAAAGGGGTGTGTACCTACCTCTTTTTAAGAGATTTAAGGGATTGGAAATGTAGTCATAGTTCGAATCTTGAGGTAACATTTAGTCTTTATTTCATTCGACGTTTTACGAGGAAATTATTTGAACGAGTGGACACTCGGACAAAAGTTATTTGTTGTTAGAGCGTGACTGGCATAATAAATTTTAAGTAATTAACAAAGTCCCCGCCGCGTAAGTCTGTCTGTTTGAATGCGATAATGTTAAAGTACCGAACGGAATTTCATACGTTTTTCTCCAATGAACGGAGTGATTCAGTGTAATTCATTATGGTTTTGTGTAAATTGGCTGAAATATGACGACGACTGTTGAAGATGTCGGAAAAAATCATGCCGACTGGTACCTTTATGCCTATTAGATACATGGTAACGATATATCGTAGCGATTTGAGTTTGCACAGTTATATCGGACGGCCCTATGTTTTCCACATGAACGTTCCGATGGGATATTTTCCGACATCCACGCGAGCGAAGCCGCGGGCAAAAGCTAGTATATTATAAGGTAGATGGATATGTAAACTTGTGGGATTCTCATTTAATATTCTGGTGCCTGAAAGGCCATTTAAGCCGTCTGAGACCGACTATCGACACTAGGATTTAGCCGTTAGAACCTGTAGAACCTCTGATTATGATTCGCGACGAGAATTTCAATACAACTAATATTTGGTTTAGTGATAAGCTTAAACGAATTTAAATAAGTAGGTGTTACTTTTTGGGCGAAAAATTCCAAATATTTTAAATATGTATATTGTGAATTATCTGGGTTTATTTAAATTTGTGTTAATTATAGGACTTTAGATTATGTAAAATTTTAAATTAATAAAACCAAAAGGGACATAGGTAGGTGGTTGAAAAGTGGAAGTTAGTAATAAAAATTAAAGAGTAAAACGAATTCTTTGAACTATTAAATGAAAGTACACACACCATCATCATCATCTTCCTGCCCATATCCCATGTTACGTGGGGTCGGCGCAACACGTTTTCTTCTTCCATTCCTTGTCAACCGTCACGCTATCATTCACTCCCTTCTATTTCATATCATTCCTCACACAATCCATACATCTTTTCTGTGGCCTTCCTCTGCCTCTCCATCCATCAACATGTATATTCATCACTCATTTAGTCACACGTGTTTCGTCCCTCCTCATCACATACCAAGCCAAACGATTTCCTATCAACTTTTCTGTCACTGACGCCACTTTCAAACTTCCTAAATGAAGTACACACACCAAGGTAAGTAAATATAAAGACTCATTCCGAAAAAGATCAAGTGTCATTTACACGGTGTGATTTAATTGCCTGTGGCATGCCATAAGTTGAAGCGACAATAAAAGTTGCATGCATCGTCTATACAATGTTTGACCATTTCGCTACCGTCACATATAGGCTGGTGAAAAATGTATTTAATACTAGCCGTTGCCCGCGGCTTCGCCCGCGTGGATGTCGGAAATTATCCTACGGGAACCTTGTACCGGGATGAAAAGTATCCTATGTCTTAAGCCAGGTTATAAACTATCTGTATACCAAATTTCATCCAAATCTGTTCAACCGTTTTTGCGTGATTGAGTAACAAACATCTAAACATACTTACAAACTTTCGCATTTATAATATTAGTGTGATTATATTATATTATACTAGCTGCGCCCCGCGGTTTCACCCGCGTAGACCGGTATAAAAAGTAGCCTATGTGTTAATCCAGGGTCTAGGCTATCTACGTACCTTTCATCCAAATCGGTCTAGCCGTTTGAGCGTGAAGAAGTAACAAACATACACACACACACTCACAAACTTTCGCCTTTATAATATTAGTGTGATAGTAGGATAGGATTCATTACTTTTCTGTTATACAATAGTTCTTGTAGTAAGAAAATATTACCAAGCCTCATATTTTGACTAAGGTGTAGAGTTTGTGAAGTTAGGGCTTGTAGAGGATATAGAGTTAAAAGTTTGGCTCTACATGAGATCTGATAACTTTTTGACAGTGCGAGCCTTAGGGTTTCGTCTTGCGAACATTTTACATGAAAATGTTTTTGGTGGGATGCTATTTAGGCGATATAGCAGAAGGATCACTAAATTCATACGATTAGGCGTTAAGTATTGCGTGTTGTCGCCGCTCACGGGCTATTAAGGAAACTCACTCAAAATAAAATGGAAAGCTATTTACCCGATTACCGCGAAGCGAAAAGGGTGAGGCACGTGTGAATGATTTATTATTATTATTATGTTATAAACATGGACTGGCGGATAGACTATGATGATGCTGATAATCTTTTATTATCTACATAAATAAAAATCAATTGCCGACTTATTTGGCTAATTCTTTATGTGTTGTGTTTGTAGGGTAAGTCCAGGATAGGTGCCACACTTTTTGATAGGGAGCCTTAACTTATTAATTAAAGATCTATTGGCTTACGTCTTTTGCGTATGGTAACTTTGATCTTTAATCTATGATGGTACCCCTTTTGTTTTTACATAAGTTTCATAGATTTTGAGGAAATTGTGTCTTTTTTACCCTCTCAAAAGTAGGATTGCCTATCGTGACGGATAGAAGTCTCGTAGTAAAAATGCTTCAAGGGATAGATGCCTAACGTGGGAAATAGAAGACTATGAATGCTTCAATATTAGATGTCGTTTTGAATTCCGATGAATGATTTCCGTAAGTTCCAGCTATTTCATTTACACCTTTCTCATTTTTGGTAATTTCTTGGAAAGCCCTTTCCAAGCTTTCTTCAGTCCAACTACTGTGAGGTGGGACCAGCCCCGGTTTTCTTTTATATTTTCGAGGCATTTCTTCCACCTGTTTATAGAAATAGTTAGGGATAGGATAGGCGCCCCTAAGGGCATCTGTCCCGGACAGCAGATGGGGCAACTATACTTTTAGCACCGGATAGATGCCTTTTTTAACTAAAAAAAAGTTAAAAAGAAAACTATAATTTATATCATTATTTCGTGTAAGTACTTTAAACGTAATATCAGCAAATAAATTTTTCAAACAGAGTGAAAAGATATTCGATAGTAAGTTCTTACGATTATAATTTCAACGCTTGTCATGGTCTCGCCGCGGAAGATTCTTACACTTACGGGCAAAACGCTTGCGCTCTCGCGTCCGGTTGGCGTGGCATTGGGGTCTGTGGGGGGAACGCTTCCTATTACGCAGTACGATTTTAGCCTAAGATATTTCTAACATAGATTATTCAAAGCCGCGGCAGCTATCCCATTGGGGCACCTATCCTGGAATTACCTGAATTGCCAGGAAAAGGTTTGTATGAAAGAAAATTTTTGAAAAATTGTATCTCTGTTGTCGGTTTTTGTAATTATACCTCTGATGTAAGTTGGTGAGGAAGTTGGGTATCCTGCAAATTCTAGGTAATGCTGCAGCATCAGTTCAAGGTTACTATGTTATTCTAATATCATGAAGTAACAAAATACCCGACTTGATCACACCTGTGGAAGATGTTCACATACATTAAGCAACTAGAAAAGAGCTGATAATCTTCTAACGTTTGAATAGATTTTCTTGAATAATAGCTAAGAACACTCTCGATCAAGTCACCTTTCAAACAAAACAAAAAAAATCTAAATCGGTTCAGTCGTTTGGGAGCTACGATACCACAGACAGATACACAGATACATACGTTAAACTTATAACACCCCTCTGTTTCCGACGTTGGTTAAAAACGAAAGTGAGCACTTAAGGTGAACGTCCACTGGTCCGCACCGGTTGCAACGCACGCACGGCATGCAACGGATTTTGGTTTGCTTTGTATGAATTCCTTAGCACTGCGTCCACTATCGGTACCGCCCGCATTTTCATTTCTTCATACACACAAACCAAAATCCGTTGCGTGCCGTGCACAGTCCGCGCCGGCCGTGTCCGGCCGGCGCGGACCGTGGACGCTCGGCTTAAGAAAGTATTTTTGAAAATGCATTCCTGAAAATGTATTTTTGAAAATAACAGCCGCACGGGTCAATCCATCAGGTTAAGCTACGCTTGCCGGGGTTGATCAGTGGATGGGTGACCATCTTTACATACCGAGACTCCTCTGTGCCTCGGAAAGCACGTTAAGCCGTTGGTCCCGGCTGTCATTCGTGGATCTTTGACAGTCGTTACGGGTCGTCAGAAGCCCGAAAGTCTGACAACCAGTCTTACCCGGGGGTATCGTATTACCCAGTTACTGGGTTGTGGAGGTAAGACGGGCAGTCGCTCCATGTAAAATACTGGTATTCAGCTGCATCTGGTAAGACTGGAAGCCGACCCCAACATAGTTGGGAAAAGGCTAGGCAGATTGATTCCCTTCTATGTGTTAAATAAGGACGGTATGAAATTTTGTATAGAAGTTTGTCATTTTTGGCTATGGGTAATCCGTTAGGCACATGGCTTGTATTGGTATACAAAATGCGCCGTTTTTTTTAACCACAACGGGAAGCTCTAGTCCTTTATCTCCTGATGGTAAGTGATGATCAGGCCGTAGGTGGACGTGAGCTTAATAATTTTAATTGAAAAAGTATACAATTTCAAATTTTGCATTCGTTTTATAAAACACAAATATATTTTTGTTACTAGGCAGCGGGTTAGCAACAGAAAATAATCCAGCTGACGGGCTCATTTTGTGCGAGCCCAAAATATCGAATGTTCACGCAAATATGCCTGTGTTGAGTAAATAGAAAGGAATTTATGAGGTAATAGTGAGGAGGCGTACTTACCTATATTGCGTGGAAGATTTACAAGCATAACTTTTTTTTTATATCCTATTATCCTATCCTACTAACATTGTAAATGAGGAAGTTTGTATGTTTAGACGTTTAGATGTTAGATGTTTAAATGTTTGGAGTTTTATTACTTAATAACTAGCTTTTGCCCGCGGCTGCGCCCGCGTGGGTGTTGGAAAATATCCCACGGGAATCCTTCCTTATTCCTTGTCTACATTATAAAGCGAACCTCTGTGCAAAATTTCCGCTTTCTAGGTCCAAGGGTTTGGGCTGGGCGTTGATGAGTCAGTCAGTCAGTCAGGACTTCTCTTTTTGATCACGCAAAAACTACAGAACGGATCTGGATGAAATTTGGCACCAGATACTTTATGACTTGAATTAATACTTGGAATACTTGTTATCTGAGTAGTACGTTCCTGTGAGATAATTCCCGCCGTTAACGCGGGCGAAGCCGCGGCCAAAAGCTAGTCTCTCTATAAACCGGAATATACTTTCATATAAATAAAATGATGCCGCAGAAAAGAATGTTCTTTTGTAGAATACGAATATTATACTTACCCGTGTCGTAAGGCCCAGACTCCACCAAGCGGAAAAATCCTCGCGGATGCACTGATGAATGCCGGATGGAGCACTTTTTAAACTACACTCTAAAGTGCTCTGTACTTGACGTACTCAATAAGTAACTTTATCAATATTGACTATACGTATAAAATTCGACGCAGACATCAAGCGTGTCTGCGTCTGCGTCGAATTTTATACTTATTCAGTGAAATTTAAAAAGTGCTCGAGCATCCGCGAGGGTTTTTCCGTTTGGTGGAGTCTGACCCTATGTGGTTTATGTATGAAGGATTTATCTGATTGACGTAAAGTTTTATAGCCGGTAGTAGGTTGTCGTAACAAAATGTATCTTGTATTATCACAAGCGGAACAAGCAGTAGCTGTGTCCCAGAGGACGGAGAGACAAAGAAATTGTGTGTATTTCAATATTGTATATGTCTTTAGCAATCAGTAATCACAGTCACAGGTTATTAGTTCCAAGGGGATGTTTTCGCTGGATCTGCTTCCTACGAGTATAATAACTCTTTTATCTATTAGGGTTCCGTACCAAAATGGTAAAAAGGAACCCTTATGGTGCGACTCAGTCTATCTGTCTGTCGGTCTGTCTGTCTGTCTATCACAGCTGGATATCTCAAGAACTACTCATGCAATCAACTTGAAATTTGGAAAGTTTTAGACGACGTTTGCCCAACTATTTTGCAAATAAGAAAGATTTTTTTTTTTTTTGCAACAGGGACTGAAAGGGGTTCTTAAAATTTTGAAGTAGGGCTACTAGGGCATGTGGGGTAGGTATCATATGAAAGAGCGCTATTTGCACATTCTCAAACATTTTTTTTTCTTTTTTTTAGGCCGCATGGTTTTCGACTTTTGATGAAAAATGTAAAAAAATACCCTCCAAAGTTTGCATAGAGAAAAATCTGAAAACTTGACCGGTATTTTTTTTGATATCAAATATTAGTACATTTTGATACAAGTGGAGAACGTTTGTTATTGCATTCGAGGCGGAATTAACTACCGAACCGTAGGCGAGGTTGTTTTTGAGCCGAGAACTGCAATAACAAATGTCCATGTGTATCAAACGACGTTTTTCAATACACTTTTGAAGAAATAAGATAACGAAAAATATTTTTGTCATGAATTATTAGGAAACTATGATTTAGATTTCTTTTTTTTTCCGCGCTTTGCTTTCGCCAGGTTGAAGGAGAAGCAAAGGTATAAAGCCGATAAACAGCATAAGATGAAAAATAGAAAATTCAAATATTTTTGAGTTTAGAACACAAATAAATGTTAATTAGTTCATAAACGTTTTTTTTATTGTAATAATCATGGTTTTTGATAATATTCTATTTATAAACATTATTTATTACATTATTAACTCTTTGTCGAGATTAAAAAAAAAAAAAACATTCACCTCAGAATAGAGAGGACCGTCTCTGGCGCGAGACGTTGTGAATAGAGGCATTGAACCAATTTGAACTAAGTATAGGTATAAGTTATCTATGGCAATTTTTAGTCCGACACACGTGTTGGAAAATGAAAAATTGCACGCGTGTGAAATACATTGCATTGTGAACCTAATCGTAGTGCGATATGAACCAGTTTTCGAGGAAGTGTATTGAAAATAATTTTTTCGACTAGTCTCGAGCTAATCTTGAAAATCTTATAGGTATTCCAAAACACACTAAAAAGAGTGTTAATTTCAAGGAACCATATAGAGAATATATCCAGAGTTCCGGAACCATTTCGATCGTACAATTACTATCGAATGGCGACACTACATAGGGGCCTAGTACACATGTTGCCTTCAATGCCAAATTAATAATTTTAAGTAAAGGTGAGCTACCTGCGACAAATAGCCGCCTTCCTACCCTCACCCTCTCTTGGCTATTTGGCTATTTGGCTATTTCCTTGGCTACTTTATCACCTGCTCTAATGGATACTAAAGAGACTTATTATTTATTCAGCTGCTTTTGTCTAATGTAAACTTGTACCTACACTTGGTGTATGAAAGGGGTGAACTATTTTTACAAGGTTTTTTAGGGTTCCGTTCCTCAAAAGGAAAAACGGAACCCTTATAGGATTACTCGCGTGTCTGTCTACCTGTCCGTCTGTCACAGCTAATTTGCTCTGAATCTAATGAACCTATTATGTTGTTTGGTACTCATATGAATTTCTGTGACCCAAATACGGACGTGTAACGTGGGTAAATAAATACATTTTGAATATGGACCCCCATATTCAAAATTTATTTATTTACCCTTTTACTTTTACTAAATAAGAAAATTAAAAAAAAAAGTTTTGCAAACTGTATCGTGTGGGTAACATATTGTGAAGGGTATCTAACATATTTTTTTTTATAATTTTAAAATAAATTGTTTAAAAGTTAATTAAGAAAATGGATAAAAATTTACCATTTCCCCTTTTGAAAAAAAATACAGAAAATAGATACATATAGATTACAGGAAAACCTATAAGAAGGGGTCTTAAAATAACATGGTAAATCTCTCAATATTGTGCGTACAAACTTACATTTGCAGTTAGAATATATGGGAGAACATGTTTCTCGACTACAATGTTAAGTTTGATCTTGGGATAAATTCATCCCAGCTACGGAACCCTTCATTGTGCGTGGTCCCACACGCACTTCGCCGGTTTTTCATATTGTGTAGCTAAAGTGCTTACATTTTGAAAGGAAAGGCGGGTGGCCAGACTTTTGAAAATTAGGTATTTTAAGAAGGTATTGCTGTCGCTCTGCGAGCGCTCCGCCCTCGAATTCGTGCGATAAGGACGACTGCAGATCCGATTAAATAGCCTATGTAAAAAGTCACATTTCGAGGTTTGGCTCTCGCCTAATTCCTCCTCCAATATTGGACCAATTTAAAAGATATTTCATAAACTGGATAAGAAGGATATATACTATGCCCCTATGTTTTTCTTTTTTCGTTAATAGTTGTCAAATTGGTACACTAGGCGTCTGTTGACAGCGGTCTGAATAGGCAATTTTGAGCATTTTTGGAGGGTTCTAGTTCTTATAAAAATAATATATCATCAAAAAGGAAAACATAGGGGCATACAAGTAGCTGATATTTATATTTCTGTAAAAAATCATTGCTTTATGGTCATTAACCAGAAAGAAAACAGGCGAGAGCGTTTGTATCTTTTTGTATGGAGAAAATAGCACCCACGTTTCCTCCACCACGAAGTGTGGGTACATGGTTTGCTGAAGATATGTATTGCTAAAGCATGAGCATAGGACATGCACACTTTGACGACACGGTTGGCGCAGTGGTTGAGCGATTGACTGCTGCGCAGCATGTCGCGGGTTCGATTCCCGCACGGAACAAATATTTGTACGACATACAAGTATTTGTTCCGAGTCTGGGTGTTTTTCTATTTATAATATGTATGTATTTACAAAAAAAATATATATATAAGTAGGTAGTTTATCAGCCATCTCGTTACCATAACACAAGCATTAGGTTGCTTAGCTTGGGACTAGATGGCGTTGTGTGAAATGTCCAAGGATATTTATTGTTATTTATTTAATAAACTCAGAAAAACCAACAATATCTATACGTATAAAAACGTACGTACGTATAAATTAAGACGCCGATGTATGCCAACGGCCTTGAGTGGTTAGCTTGCGCGTTCTGTGCTGAGCTCACGCAACGCGTCGTACGTCCAGCCAGTAATAGGACTCGCCCATCAAGGAACGCTGTCCCCAATTAGACGCATTATTATTTTATTATACACTACCTTCTTCCCGCGACTTCGTCCGCGTGACCTGACTTTTAAAGCCTGGCAACCATGATTTATGAACAGTTTTATGCAGGCAACCTTATACCACAGTGTTCGCAAGAAAAATATCTTTAATATCATATTTATTTCAATTGGTAAACAGAATTTTAACTCACCTGTTCCACCTGCACCTGATTTGATTTTATTTTATTTTGGTTTTGTGGTTTTTAATTTAATTTAATGATTTTGATTTGATTTGTTTTTATTTAATTTTACAATTTTAATTTTATTTGTTATTAATTAATTTGAACTTATTTTATGATCAATGGATTGAAATAAATGATTTTTGATTTGATTTGATTTGTTTATGAACCTGGCAGTACAGTAATAGGTACCAGAAAAAGGTAGGCAACCTAACTTACAAGTTCCGTTTGATTTATGCTTCCAATTGGAATCTAATTCAGTGAAATATAAAAAAAAAACAAGTCAGTGAAATATAAAAAAATACTTACAGTATTTTTAATTAAATAAAGCCATGAACATATTTAATTAGGTAACCAATTTGCAATAAGTATATTTGTTAACATGCTATTTGATAAAACATAATTTTCATACATTAATACGAGTAGGTATTAAGCTTACTTTAATATAGAAACCTCGATGTTTTGTGAAGTCGTAAAAATCGTGCGAGTCACTAGTCTCTTAATAAAAATAAGAATAAGGGGTCATTAGTTGCACTCGAAATATATCTATAAATAAAAAGAGAAGTCCTGACTGACTGATTGACTGACTCATCAACGCCCCCCCCAAACCCTTGGACCTAGAAAGCTGAAATTTTGCACAGAGGTTCCCTTTATAATGTAGACAAGGAATAAGGAAGGAATTCCTGGTAGTACATTCCCGTGGGATATTTTGCGACATCCACGCGGGTGAAGCCGCGGGCAAAACCTAGTAATCTATAAATTTACCATCCACAATTTTTAATTGGCTTGATAATAACATTACCAAAACCTAACACTAAAATGGTTAATTAATAATTTATGGTTCACACCAATCACCGAATGTCCCATATATTTTTGTCACAAATGAAAAACCGCATGCAAATGAACGTTGAATAAACTGAAACATATTATGCCCAGTTGATGGCAAAAGGCTCGCCCCCTATTAAATGGGACTTATACATAACTGGCGAAATGTGGCTGTACTGTAGGTACACCTCTGCTCAACCTGTTTATAGGGAAAGCTACGAGGTATCTCGTACTCGTGTCGTTTAAGGGTGCAGTAACACGACCTCAGTATTTTGCGATCATAAGTACTCGTGATAGATATTTGCACAGTAGGCACCCGCCGCAGGCCGTCGCTATCTATTCCCTTTATCGAGTTATCTCTATGAAATATTCAAGGAAAGGAATACTTACTTTGATAATAATTCCCTTTTTAGGGTTCCGTACCTCAAAAGGAAAAAACGGAACCCGTATAGGATCACTCGTGTGTCTGTCTGTCCGTCTGTCTCTCTGTCACAGCCACTTTGCTCCGAATCTAATAGGCCGATTAAGTTGAAATTTGGTACACATATGGATTTCTGTGACCCAAACACGTACGGTTAAAGTAAATAAATGAATTTTACGGGCGCGGGGGCGCGGGTGGTGCGGGTCGCTCGCTCTCGAATGCACCCGACTAGACCCGAATGCAGCATGCATGACCCGAGGCCTTGACCTACGCAGTACGCAATTGTTATTGTTACTTTTCGCGCGCGCGGATTTATTTGTGTCCCTGCGTAATTAGTTACTAATCTAAGAAAACAGTGAAGATTTTGTGAGTAAAAATGAGTGTAAAATACAATATCGACTACATTAAAAGCAATAAGACTTATCAAAATAAACTGGACATTAAATTAGCTGGACCGCCCCGGCCTTTTCTCAATTTAAAACAGGAATGTAAAACAAAAAATAAATCGTTCACGAGAACTTTCAAAAGTGAAATGTATGCTAAAAAAAAATGGTTATGTGGATGTGAGCGACTAAATGCTTTTTTTTGCTTTCCCTGTCTTATTTTCGGTGGAGAAGCGATTTGGACAGAAACGGGAGTCAAAGATTTAACTCATTTGGGGGAAAAAATTAAAAAACACGATTCTTCGCAAGTTCATCTGCAAAATGTTTTGAGTATGTCTGTGTTAGGTACCGTAAATATCCGAAACCAATTAGATTCTGTTTATAGAGCCAACATACAGAAGTACAACGAACAAGTTGACAAAAATAGGTACATATTATCGCGCCTAATCGACTGTGTAAAGTTTTGTGGTGCATTTGAGTTAGCTTTACGAGGCCACGACGAAACAAGTGAATCTATGAATGCTGGTGTGTTTCGTGGGCTTGTGGATTTTGTGTCCGAGTTGGATGGAGTTATGAAGGAGCATCTTGCAGCATCTACAGTATTCAAAGGTACGTCGAAAACAATTCAAAACGATATTTTGGACTCGATTTTGGCTGTGTACCACTCAGAATTATCCGAAAAGGTTAAAAAATGTGATTACCTAGCAATACAAGCTGACGAAACTACCGATGTATCCACAGTTATGCAGATGGTATTAATTATAAGGTATGAAGATAATGGACAGGTACATGAACGGTTTTGGAAGTACCTAACACCTCAGTCACATACTGCTGACGGGCTTAGTTCTGCTATACTTACAGAATTACAGTATCTGCAAATAACTCCAGAACAACTGATAGCGCAATGTTATGATGGTGCCTCTGTAATGAGCGGGAATATTGGTGGAGTGCAGGCTAAAATAAAAACTGTTTATCCAGGTGCTCGATTTGTTCACTGTTATGCACACCAACTGAATTTAATTATTGAAAAAAGTGTATGTCAAAACAAAACGGTACAGAAATTTTTCGCCAATTTACAAACTTTTCCAAAGTTCTTTTCACGTTCAACTAAACGTACAGAAGTTTTGAAAAAAATTGTGTCAAAGAGGATACCTGCTGCCCCACAAACTAGATGGAACTTCAATTCTCGTACAGTTAACTCAGTTTCTACCTACAAAGACGCTTTAAAAGAATGTATGACCAGCATTATAGAATCGGAAAATGATACCAATTCTATAAACCAGGCTGATATGCTGCTAAGGTATCTGAATGATACTACCTTTTTATACTGGCTCGACTTTTTTCAGTCCATTCTGCCACATACTGAAATTTTGTTCAAACAGATGCAAAAACGAAATATAGATTTAGTGAGTATAAAAAACAATATACAAAACTTTGAAAAAAGTATACAACATGCACGCACCTCTATTGACCAAACTGATGAACCAGATCACCCAGCATCAAGAAGAGGAATTCAAACTCCTAGTTCAGCAGTCGCAAAAGAAGTTTGCGACGTAATTATTACGCAAGTGAAAGACCGATTCCAGTTTAGTAATCATTTGATCGCCGCCAAATTGTTTTACTGCGAAAACTTTACAGGGTATCGCACTGCTTTTCCCGAAGAAGATTTCAAGACGACAGTTTCGACTTATACAATTTTGGACAAATATAAATTAAAGAATGAGCTGTGTACAATTTACAATCGAGACGATTTTATAAATGCAAATAGTGCAATTGCAATCCTGCAATTTATTTACAACAATGATCTCATCGAGCCATTTTCAGAGACGACAAAACTACTTAAAATTATAATCACTATCCCTATGACCTCAGTTGAGAGCGAACGATGTTTTTCGACACTGAAAAGAATAAAATCCTTCTTAAGGCGGTGAGAGCCGTAAAAACGTCGTTTTGTTTAGTGTTTTATTCGTAGATAACACGGATTTAAATTTTGAAAAAAATATATTACTTAGTTCAGACTTCCATCTACAAATTTCGGCCGTCCGATACACGATTACTTGCACTTTACTGCATCCAATTAAATCGCAAAGACAAGTCTAAATTATGATCTATATCTTATTTCATTTGATTTATATTAGGCTTTGAACAATAAAACTTATGCCATAATAAAGGTCGTAAAAAATGTAATTTATAACGGCTATCATAATTTGAAATATCAAAATATTTATATCACTAATTCCAATGTCAAGTGTTTTGCGCTCGCTCCGTGTCGTTTAGTCCCGAGCGGAACGTGATGGAGGTCGGACGTGTGCCAATTTTTCGAACCCGCCACCCCCGCTGACTTCTGTCACCGGCTGCGACCGGCACAAATTAACATGTGTTGAAAACAGTTGAATTTGAACGCTATGCCTATGTAAATAAAGACGTCACGCGCGCAAAAGCTTTATTGGTATTTATTTTTATCACGGCCTATGTTTACCAATCGCATCAAGTGTGTAAAACAGTTGAATTTGAACCCTACACTGGAGCTTATAAAGCCGCCTGACGCGCAAATTTTTGGTTCACTATTTTCAAATCTCAAATAGGTAGGTGCCACAGAATAAAGTTAGTACGGGTGGTTTTATAATGAATATCGGATAGGAAATGAGATTTCTTCATAACATCACGCCTGAATTCTTTCAAAGGGTTGGGCAGGGATGTTCAGAAAATAAGTAGGCCCTCAAATGTATTTTTCTGTATACCTACATAAATAAGATTTTTTTTTTAAATTAAGTTTTTTTTCTAATTAGGTATCTTCTTATTTTTTTTTCTATTTCAAGGTCAAAATGAAAATCCAAGATGGCGGCTGCAAAAATTTCCAATTTTTCGTCATGGGTGTCGTTTTCGTGATATTTTAGGTCGCTGAAAACGATAGTGGGGTCAAAATGAAAATCCAAGATGGCGGCTGCAAAAATTTCCTAATTTTTCGTCATGGGTGTCGTTTTCGTGATATTTTAGGTCGCTGAAAACGATAGTGGGGTCAAAATCAAAATCCAAGATGGCGGCTGCAAAAATTTCCCAATTTTTCGTCATGGGTGTCGTTTTCGTGATATTTTAGGTCGCTGAAAACGATAGTGGGGTCAAAATGAAAATCCAAGATGGCGGCTGCGAAAATTTCCTAATTTTTCGTCATGGGTGTCATTTTCGTGATATTTTAGGTCGCTGAAAACGATAGTGGGGTCAAAATGAAAATCCAAGATGGCGGCTGCGAAAATTTTCAAATTTTTCGACATGGGTGTCATTTTCGTGATATTTGAGGTCGCTGAAACCGATAGTGGGGTCAAAATGAAAATCCAAGATGGCGGCTGCGAAAATTTCCAATTTTTCGTCATGGGTGTCGTTTTCGTGATATTTTAGGTCGCTGAAAACGATAGTGGGGTCAAAATGAAAATCCAAGATGGCGGCTGTAAAAATTTCCTAATTTTTCGTCATGGGTGTCGTTTTCGTGATATTTTAGGTCGCTGAAAACGATAGTGGGGTCAAAATCAAAATCCAAGATGGCGGCTGCAAAAATTTCCCAATTTTTCGTCATGGGTGTCGTTTTCGTGATATTTTAGGTCGCTGAAAACGATACTGGGGTCAAAATGAAAATCCAAGATGGCGGCTGCGAAAATTTCCTAATTTTTCGTCATGGGTGTCATTTTCGTGATATTTTAGGTCGCTGAAAACGATAGTGGGGTCAAAATGAAAATCCAAGATGGCGGCTGCGAAAATTTTCAAATTTTTCGACATGGGTGTCATTTTCGTGATATTTGAGGTCGCTGCAAACGATAGTGGGGTCAAAATGAATGACTATCGTTTTCAGCGATCTAAAATATCACGAAAATGACACCCATGATGAAAAGTTAGGAAATTTTCGTAGCCGCTATCTTGGATTTTCATTTTGACCCCGCTATCGTTTTCAGCGACCTAAAATATCACGAAAATGACACCCATGACGAACAGTTAGGGAATTTTCGCAGCCGCCATCTTGGATTTTCATTTTGACCCCACTATCGTTTTCAGCGACCTCAAATATCACGAAAATGACACCCATGACGAAAAATTACGAAATTTTCGCAGCCGCCATCTTGGATTTTCATTTTGACCCCACTATCGCTTTCAGTGACCTAAAATATCACGAAAATGACACCCATGACGAAAAATTAGGAAATTTTCGCAGCCGCCATCTTGGATTCTCATTTTGACCCCACTATCGTTTTCAGCGACCTCAAATATCACGAAAATGATACCCATGACCGAAAATTAGGAAATTTTCGTAGCCGCCATCTTGGATTTTCATATTGGCCCCACTATCGTTTTCAGCGACCTCAAATATCACGAAAATGACACCCATGTCGAAAAATTCGAAAATTTTTGCAGCCGCCATCTTGGATTTTCATTTTGACCGTAATCACATCCTCTCAAGAAAAAAAAAACTAGAGCGTAAGAAGTTATGCCCCTCCGTTTTTTTTTTTGTGTTGACATAACGAATAAAATAAAAAAAGAACTTTCCAAATCGGCTTCTAAATGACGGAGTACTGCACTAACAAACATAAAAAAAAAAAAATACAACTGAATTGATATTCTCCTCCGTTTTTGAAGTCGTTTAAAAATAACACATCATTGTTACGTTTAAAAATTAGCTGGACATCACTCACAATGCAGTCATTGGTGTCGTGGGGAATACTAGTTTCTGTCATTCCCGACGACACCACCAGTGGTGTCGTGGGGAATGAACGGTCATTTCGTGGTATTTAAGTTCGCTGAAAACGATAAAGGTCTCAAGCTAATTTCGACCTTATTGACATTTTACAAACCCTTTGTTTTTTTGGTCCAGAATACTCGGTAAATGATCTGGAAACTGAATTTAACAAAAAAACATGAATGTCAATAAGGTCTAAATTCGCTTGACACCTCAGAAAGTGTCTAGATTATTATGCACATCATTTTTAGGGTGTCAAGCTAATTTCGACCTTATTGATATTTTACAAACCCTTTGTTTTTTTGGCCCAAGATACTTGGTAAATGATCTGGAAGCTGAATTTAACAAAAAAACATGAATGTCAATAAGGTCTAAATTCGCTTGACACCTCAGAAAGTGTCTAGATTATTATGCACATCATTTCTAGGGTGTCAAGCTAATTTCGACCTTATAGACATTTTACAAACCATTTGTTTTTTTGGTCCAAGATACTTGGTAAATGGTCTGGAAGCTAAATTTAACAAAAAAACATGAATGTCAATAAGGTCTAAATTGTTATGTAACACATCATTGTTATGTAGCTGGACATCACTAACAGCACAATACAGTCGGTGGTGTCGCATGGCGTGGGGAATAGTAGTTTCTGTCATTCCCCACGACAGCGACACCACCGAAAACGATACCACTGGGGTGATATCGTGGGGAATGACAGAAACTACTATTCCCCACGCCATGCGACACCTTCGTAAAGTAAAATGGTGCGCGGCGCGTAGTTTTGAATCGTACGGGTAAAGGTCTTCGTGTCAGTCAGATTTTAAATCCACCTTATTCACGAAAATAAATATGTATAAGTAGTTATTTTTATTTATTTTAACTGTTCAAGTTTACAATGCATACCTAATCTGTCTAAAACTTTAAAAAATACTTACTAGAAAAATAAAACAAAATAAACTTGTATACTAATCAGTTCAAGTTTATCTACTGCATTGCTCTATTCTGTGACGCAACATAGTACCTACTCGAGTTCATGAACTCATGAGCGGTGCGCTTGGCGTGCGTTTCCCGCGCATCGTAATTTATTACGTATCGCTACTCCTTGCGGGGGCTGCGGTAAGCATTTAATACCTACGGCGCTTGCTTTCACCCCGCCTTAAGGAACACTATGTCCCAGGACCGGCTCAACGCGCTTTCTGTGCTCAGCATAGAAAAAAAAATTATTCATTCCATGCCAGACTTCAATAAAAAGGTAATAGAACATTTCGCGTCAAATAAGGAACGCAGAATCGATTTAAAGTACAAATAAAATAGACATTTCCAAAACTTTGACATTCTAATTTCGGGATTCATCTTAAGTGCATTTTCGGATAATAAGTGTTGTGTGCCGTGCTATTAAACTGTGGCTGTAACAGTTAAAAATATTTTTAGACTAAAATGTGTTGTGCGGCTAGAAGAGAAACAATTTTTGTGTCGTCAACTCGTCACCTGCATCTCATCACTGCGCCTCCACATTGCCTCGAAAGGGGGCGTGTCCTTTTCATAAGGTAAAAATTAGATATTTTATTTGAACCACTACATTTGATACACACCACTACCCACCACTGACCACCACCACTAGATACTACTACTACTACTACTAGATTATTCACTAAACCCATGCAGTGCACCACCGGTCCTCTAAGGCACCAGCCGCCACTGATAAGGAGCTGCGCTGTGGAGTCGGGGGGCATTTCGTACGGACGCGTCTTGGAGCACGGACCACTGTCTCTCGACAGCCAGTACTGCCCGGTATTGGATGTGGAACACTGTCTCTGACAGTCAGTACTGCCCTATGTGACCGCCTTCACTACCATTATTAGTTATTTAATGAATTTTATATCATTTCTGTATTTCTACATTTTCTAAATTGATAACTGATTGTTCAATTTAATTAATTTGTGTATTGCCATGTCTGACTTCTACTTCTGATGTTTGGGCTAATCCTACACATTCATACGTAGGTCTGCAAGTGGTAATGTCACCAGCGCAATGCATACATAAAACGCTTTAACATAACCTTTGCAGCAACTGCATCATTCTTATGCATTCATACGTAGGTCTGCAAGTCGTAATGTCACCAGCGCAATGCATACATAAAACGCTTTAACATAACCTTTGCAGCAGCTGCATCATTCTTATGCATTCATACGTAGGTCTGCAAGTCGTAATGTCACCAGCGCAATGCATACATAAAACGCTTTAACATAACCTTTGCAGCAGCTGCATCATTCTTATGCAGTCATACGTAGGTCTGCAAGTGGTAATGTCACCAGCGCAATGCATACATAAAACGCTTTAACATAACCTTTGCAGCAGCTGCATCATTCTTATGCATTCATACGTAGGTCTGCAAGTGGTAATGTCACCAGCGCAATGCATACATAAAACGCTTTAACATAACCTTTGCAGCAGCTGCATCATTCTTATGCATTCATACGTAGGTCTGCAAGTGGTAATGTCACCAGCGCAATGCATACATAAAACGCTTTAACATAACCTTTGCAGCAGCTGCATCATTCTTATGCATTCATACGTAGGTCTGCAAGTGGTAATGTCACCAGCGCAATGCATACATAAAACGCTTTAACATAACCTTTGCAGCAGCTGCATCATTCTTATGCATTCATACGTAGGTCTGCAAGTGGTAATGTCACCAGCGCAATGCATACATAAAACGCTTTAACATAACCTTTGCAGCAGCTGCATCATTCTTATGCATTCACACGTAGATCTGCAAGTGGTAATGTCACCAGCGCAATGCATACATAAAACGCTTTAACATAACCTTTGCAGCAGCTGCATCATTCTTATGCATTCATACGTAGGTCTGCAAGTGGTAATGTCACCAGCGCAATGCATACATAAAACGCTTTAACATAACCTTTGCAGCAGCTGCATCATTCTTATGCATTCATACGTAGGTCTGCAAGTGGTAATGTCACCAGCGCAATGCATACATAAAACGCTTTAACATAACCTTTGCAGCAGCTGCATCATTCTTATGCATTCACACGTAGATCTGCAAGTGGTAATGTCACCAGCGCAATGCATACATAAAACGCTTTAACATAACCTTTGCAGCAGCTGCATCATTCTTATGCATTCATACGTAGGTCTGCAAGTGGTAATGTCACCAGCGCAATGCATACATAAAACGCTTTAACATAACCTTTGCAGCAGCTGCATCATTCTTATGCATTCATACGCAGGTCTGCAAGAGGTAATGTCACCAGCGCAATGCATAAATAAAACGCTTTAACATAACCTTTGCAGCACCTGCATCATTCTTATGCATTCATACGTAGGTCTGCAAGTGGTAATGTCACCAGCGCAATGCATACATAAAACGATTTAACATAACCTTTGCAGCAGCTGCATCATTCTTATGCATTCATACGTAGGTCTGCAAGTGGTAATGTCACCAGCGCAATGCATACATAAAACGCTTTAACATAACCTTTGCAGCAGCTGCATCATTCTTATGCATTCACACGTAGATCTGCAAGTGGTAATGTCACCAGCGCAATGCATACATAAAACGCTTTAACATAACCTTTGCAGCAGCTGCATCATTCTTATGCATTCATACGTAGGTCTGCAAGTGGTAATGTCACCAGCGCAATGCATACATAAAACGCTTTAACATAACCTTTGCAGCAGCTGCATCATTCTTATGCATTCATACGCAGGTCTGCAAGAGGTAATGTCACCAGCGCAATGCATAAATAAAACGCTTTAATATAACCTTTGCAGCACCTGCATCATTCTTATGCATTCATACGTAGGTCTGCAAGTGGTAATGTCACCAGCGCAATGCATACATAAAACGCTTTAACATAACCTTTGCAGCAGCTGCATCATTCTTATGCATTCATACGTAGGTCTGCAAGTGGTAATGTCACCAGCGCAATGCATACATAAAACGCTTTAACATAACCTTTGCAGCAGCCGCATCATTCTTATGCATTCACACGTAGATCTGCAAGTGGTAATGTCGCCGCATGTGTCTGATAATTTAAATCTCGCCGCTGTACACTCGCTGTAGGTAATCTAATTGCAAATATTCACGGTAGCTGCGAGTGTCGTGTCGGCTGGCGCGGGGTGAATCTCGAATTAGCGCTGTATGACACCGGACACTTTCATTTTCGTTGTTAGACGGTGTGCGTTTTTAGAGGAACGAGAATCATCTTTACTTTATCACCCCCAAGAGCACTATAACAAACGGTCGTCATTTGGTTCAAGCACCATGCTTGACGAACAATGAAATAAAACTATAGGCCTCAAAAAACATGATCTAGAAAGTACCTAGTTGTTAGTTTTGGAGCCTCCATTAGAGATGACACAATGTATTTTATGTACCAGTTGAATTGAACTTTTACAGAATAATTCAGGTCAGTAAACGTGTGATCCATGTTCAATAGAGGATTGCGGTGGTTCCCCATTTGGCAAATGACATTCTTTTGTTCATTCTTTCTCACTTTGTTTACTTATATCTTTTTGAAGAAGTTAGTCGATTTGTCACCATTATTTAAATCTAAACTTTATTGCGTTTGGTCTCTGTTCGTGATATTTATACGGGCTACAGTCGCATCCATTCCAGTCGTTTCGAGTCTGAATAATAACACGGGTGCCATTTTTATTCTGCAGGTTTGTACAACTTCAGCTAAAAATACGACAGCTCTCCAAAGCCTATATTTTGAAGCCATTTAAAATTCTCAACAAATGAAAAAGTTAAATTTTCACGACTGTTGTTTCCTTATCCCGTGAGAATATAAATTTGATGTATTTTCCATATTTTTGACAATTTTATGATCCTCTGGTCTATATTTTATTGTGTCCATAATAAAATTTGAGTCGTAATCGCATGTGAGGGCCGGAAATATGAACAAGTAAATATTCGTTAACATGATATACGAGGAAAATGCACTCATTGATACGCGGATATCGATATTTTATGTTCGAAATAACAAAGTTAAATTCAACAATCGGGTTAAAAGGTGCAAAGCTGTCCCCATCATAAATCAATGTTGTTTTCGACCGTATTGTATTGTATACTGGTACTAGATAGTATTAATTATATTATGAGAATGAAATATAATATTCGTAAAAAAGTGGAGTGCAAATAATTGCTTCACATTATTTTCTGTCTTCATATCTCTACTGCATTGAAATTCCAAGCAGAAATAAATGAAGTTATTATTTTGAGATAAGCGCGACCGCAGCCATTACGTTTTCTTTCTTTTTATTAATTTTGATAGCTTAAAGAGATATAAGTACGAAGTTATTTAACAAGAATCTAATTCGCAAAATATGTTAAAGAACAACTAATGCTATATTTTAAAGACAGGGATTAATTTTATTGCTTAAATATTAGTTGCCCGCGGATTTTGTTCACAATTTCATGGGTTTTAATTTTTATTTTGCGCGAAACCCTAATTCTTTTTTCTAAAATAAAAGTCCCGTGAAAATCGGTTCAGCCGTTTCGAAGATTAGCCGGAATAGAAAGACAGATAGACAAAAATTAAAAAAATCGTTTTTTTATTATACGTACGCGCCGTATAAACATATTATGCATTTAGTAAAAGGGTGTTATTTTGACATTACAAACAGACGCTTCAATTCTATTTATTTATATGTATAGATGTTATTATAGATATATAGATGTATTAACTAGCTGACCCGACAGACTTTGTCCTTACCTTTCAATAATTCATACGAAATTCCCATAGAAAATGCACTTTGAAACTTTTCGAATTTTCAAATTTTCCCGGCAACTTTTCCATTTTTCTCTTCATAAGAACCTTCCTTGGCCTACAATGAAAATTTGAAAAAAAAATAGGCGGATTGGTCCAGCCGCGCGTTTTCGGGTGTTGCGCTTAGCAACATTTAGTTATTTTTAACAGTTATTTTTAAATAGATATGTAGATTTATGTCAATTTATAACAACTGAATATCGTAGGTTCACACTCTATGTATAGGTTTTCGGCAACTTTCTCCGTCTGGTAACTTTCGAGGACAGAAGATCCTGGCAGCCTGCCTAATCGTACGATAAAGTGTTAGTGATACGACTAGTAGCAAAGTTGAATCTATCTCCTTTCCTTATTCCAAATGATATCCTAGGTGCTGCAGTTACGTTATTGGGTCCAAGCACTTCAATTATTTAAGTACAAAGAAAGATAACAAGTAGAAAACATAAATCTATACTTAATTATAATAAAGCTGAAGTGTTTGTTTGTACGCGCTGATCTCTGGAACTACCGGTCGGATTTTTGCATTTGGTAGCCCAATTCTCGAGGAATGTTATGGGTTATACAGGGTGTAAGGGACAGCCCTCCGCAAACTAACAGGGTGCATTCAGCTCCTCATTTTGAATCATATTCCACCGGAAATTTTCTCAGGAAAATTTTCATTTTTTCAATATTTTTTTCAGTTACATTTTCATTATTTCAATGTAAAATTGCATTGTGTGTTCGCAGCACTCCATTTATGTAAAAAAAACTGCAAAAAAAAAAACAGCAAAAAAAAAAACCAGCAATGGATGTTGAACCTATCAGTTTGCGGAGGGCTGTCCCTTACACCCTGTATTTAACATCACGCTACGACACTTAGGAGTCGAGCAAAAAAAAAAGTCAGAAAGAACGCTAAGCGAAAACGCGCTGTGTATCGGGGGCCGAGGAAGTTTAATATGCATGGACAGACATGACTGTGACCGAAGCATTTTAGTCTATAGAGTGGAGCTTACGACAAGTCTCTCTGATACAATTTGGTTATGATAATCGCTCAAACGTACGCCATTCATGAGACTCTGTGTCTGTTCCAACAGACATGCCTATGAATATTTAGACACAGCAAACGTGGCCACCTATGCCCGTATATTTTAATTAACACATGTGTTCCAGGAGGCGTGACAATTTTATACGTCCATGTGAAAAAATGGATGGAGTTTTTGTAGCTGGTAAACGAATTTTGGAGCGCGAACAAGATGAAAATTTTGAGGTTGCAATTTGAAAGCAAATAAGTAATCTGTTGCAAATTAATAAACTTTCGGCAGTTTGTAGTCGTTCCACGCACGATATCGCGTAAATAGAAAGGTTTTAGATTGCAACATAACATTCTTAGCTTTAGATATTGTTTATATACCTACCTAATAAAGATTTTGATTAGATATAAGTTTGAAATGACACAAATTGAAAGCTGTTTTGGAATGTTCGTCACATATATGTCTCTTATGGCTAATTTTCATTAGTCAATAACTAATATAATAATAATATAATAATATCCTTGGACATTTCACACATAACTCGGTCGATATAGAGCACGCGGGGACTCCCCGCAGGCGGGGTAGTTATTATTATTATTTATTTTATTATAATATTTTAAAAATAAATCCCTAACAATACTAATGAAAGTCCTAACAAGGTGGTACACCGCACCGTCTGCGGGGGAATCCCCGTAGCGGGCGCGTAGCGACCAATGAAATTCATCGGTCGGTAAAAAGCGTGTCGACACTCACACCCAATGAATTCAAATGAGCCTTCAAAGCAACTGCCATTCGTGCGGTGCAGGTTGTTCGTATATCGCAATCGTTCCCTATCGACTAATGAAAACGGTTCCCCGAATACGGTCCCTATAGCATGCTTTACAGAAATCTCCAGCACGCATTCGAGCCCTATCGACTAATGAAAATGTGCCTTTACAGAGGTTTAAAAACTGTAATGAACGACATTTTAGACATCACCAACTCTTCGTAACAACCAATATTGTCAGCTAATTAAATCTGTTTACCCAGTACATCTTCGCAACCGGAAAATATCGTCAAATTATTTCTCTGTTGTTTGTTTCTCATTAAAAAGTTTCGCCATGTTTTTCAACTCGTTCAAAAACACGGTTTAAGCTATGTTTTTACCGACATTGCACTTCGTTCGTTATTTACCATTCGAGAGGTGATTGAGTAACAAAGGAGGAAATAATTCCTCAATCAGTATCCCGAGAGGGGGTTGTTAGGTAATTTTCTTAGCATAGGTATTTTCCGAGTGGGTAGTTGAACTCCTGTAGAAGTGCAGAGCAGGTGCCGTTTTTCGCAAAGTTCTGCAAAGTTTCATCGACACACGTTGCTTTGAGAAGTAATTGAGTAGTAAACATGTTGCCTGACTTTCTAACGAACGCTAGTTAAAACGTATCACGGATTGGGAGTGTGAGTCTTTTTAACATTGCGCTTTTCTGAGGTCGACGTGAACTGTCTGGCCCTCAATGCCCTCATTTCAGTACTGACGGTGTATGATAGATATCTCATATAGGTGGTAGAACGGTTATTGAAAAATGGCAAAGCTGGGGCAAAACTCCTGACAAACACACACTCCATCCATGTGTCAGTCCTCAAAACCTTTACCCTGCGCATGCTATAGAACGTATGCTCATTCATCAAAATAATAACAGCGAGCAAACATTTCGTGCGTCTAAACCTAAACGAACGTATTCAATTAGTAGTTTCGGCTTAAAACACTAACGAGGTAGCAGTCGGCAAGACAATTTGGCGCCATAGTTAGCGACGATCGCTTCGGCACGTGACGAGAGAAACTTTGTCGGTTCCACGGGGCCCTTAAATTGATTACCGACGCCCTTCTCCCGACCACCCCTCGATATGAATAATTGAAACTGTGATTGAGCTTACTTGTTATCAGATAGTGAGATATGTGGTGGCATGTGTGATGTCATAAACATAGGTGTATCTCTTTAAAAACGTCAGTTCTGGCAGCCTGAATCAGAACTACTTTTGGTGTTCAGACTTTACTTTTCTCAATTTTTTATTGTTGAAATGTTCCAACTTTTCTCATTTTCTTTATCACTGTTCCATCACCCCCACTGCCCTCAGGATTACCAATGGAGTACCATGTACTTATGTCCACAATTCTGTAGGTTTTACTCTTTTGAAATAGGTATATTATACGTGTGTGATTGTTCAAAGAGCTTTATTTAAATTGTGAGTTACCACGATAGCTATATTATTTTGCCACAGTTGGTAGGCCTTAATAAAATGAGTCATAAACATTATGTAAATGGTCGGCCCATTTAAGAGATATTCAATTTTATATTCGCGTGTTCTAAATATGTTGTGCCTGTTCATTTTGAGTATCATCACCCTTTGTTGTGAGAGGTGTTGGATAAAGTCCATTTTTCTAAAACATTTACTAGGAATTTGTTGAGTAGGTATTGTGAGTCCGTTCTGTTTACCAACTTATATTTTCTGTTTGATAAAACTAGAGTAAAATTAGGTAGATAAATCCTAGTAGGTCCAAGAGATCTGATGGGCAATTCTCGTATATTTTAACCGACTTCAAAAAAAGGAGGAGGAAAAATAATAACTTTTTTACAAAAAAAAAAAAACCTAACCGACTTCCATAAAAATCACTAGGTACAAAGTCGGTGGCAAAACACGAAAAGACAAAATTAAAGACACTGACTTCCGAAATTAAAGGTATTTTCACTTTGTTTCTAGTGTTTTTTTTTGGAAGTCGGTTGTTTTTTTAGGAAAGTTCGCCTTTTAATCTCAGTCTCAATCTGTCAAAAATACCTCTAATTTGTCTACATTTTTGACATTGATAGTCACTGAGATGAGATAGCGAGTAGATTTTGATCGTTTTTATTTACGGATTTCCCGTAAATAAAAACGTTTGTTCTTCGGTCAGATTTTCCTTCTGGTTTTGACAAATAAAATAATTTGTGAGGCAATTTGTCTTCATGATCTGTGAAGTTATTCTATGTACAACTCTGACGATCAAATGTATGTCGTAAGCATTTGTCTCTACGTTAATCTCTCCGCAGCTTTTGTTTTGTAAAAACCAGTTTTACTGCACACAGATGACTTGAAAAGTTAAAAAAAAACCGTCCAGAGGAAATGATATAACACTTTACATTCAACATGCACAAGGTTCCGTACAAAACGTTAGTATACCTATATGTATGTATAGACAGTAGTAACGTTTCAAGTTCACAGCTATGCAAATTTTATTTCATAAAAGCGGTGAGGAAAATTACGTAGATTGAACACTTCCGCCGAAGTTTGAGCTGAGCAGTGAATCGAGAACGACCTAATGGCGCATCCACACCAACACAAGTTCTAGCGTCAAGGCCAATGAATGATATTCGGCTATGCCTTCTGGGGGCTTAGTATGAAGTCTTATAGCAGGGCAGAATTTGAACGTTTCCAGTGAGAGAGAGAGACGGAGCTATTGGTCGTATATAGCTTATCGTTCAACTTCTGCCCTGCTTTAAGAGGTCATAGTAAGCCTCCTGAACGTTCGTTGATGTTCGCTGGTTGGCGGTGCGCAGCGGTGGCGACATGTGGGAGATTCTAAATTCAAAATTACAATAGTTTTATGTTATTAAGTAGTCACACTAATATTCTATAGGCGAAAGTTTGTGAGTGTGTTTGTGTGTATGTTTGTTACTTCTTCACGCTCAAACGGCTGAACCGAAATTGATGAAATTTGGTACGTAGATAGCTTATACCATGGATTAACACATAGGCTACTTTTTATCCAAGTATACGCGAGTGAAACAGCGGGGCGCAGCTAGTTTAATATAAATTTTAAATACCTTTAGTCACTATAGGTATCCAGCAGAATACCTGGTGCTTGCTGTGCGGGACATAGGTACATTTGTTGCAATACGAGACACACATAATATACCATACTGAATGTTTCGCTTGCACAGGGGTTTCATGGAAACTCACGCCACCTGTTGGCGCCACTTTGACAAGAGGTCTTCCATTTCGACAATGAATATAAAATATATGATGACGTTCATCATTCGTTTCATTCATTCGTTCATCATTAATAGGCACAACTAAAGAAAATATAGACGCTTAGACACTTTTGACAGGTGCCTGGACCTGACGTATCAGTGCTGCCATCTAGTGAACGTCATTATTACTTTATACAGTGTATTATCTATGAACGTCATTTCAGAAAACCCTCATTGTCAAATGCTCATTTCTTTTGATTTTTCTGTTGGTTGGCACTACTTCATTCTATTGCAATTTTGAATAATTGTAAGGATATTTTATATTATATTTATAGTTAGTTAATTTAATGAATATACAGGGTCAAATAAATTAGCTGGCAAAACTCCTCAGACATGATCGATCGATATCGATATCTAACCAAGATAAAACAAAAAAGAAATAAATTGAATGTTTTTTTTTGTGGGATCATCGACCGCATTAGTGTCAATTTTTTTTGTGTAAAAATCTCTTTCCTCCTTTTCCTTTTCCATCTTCTTCTTCTTCTTCCTTCTTTTTCTCTTCTCTTATTCTTTTTCTTTTGGGTATCACACGATTAAACCAAATAAAACAGATTTTCTCTACTCATACTTCAAGTAACAACAATACAAGCGGTTGTTGACCCACAAAAAAAAAACAAATCTTTTTTATTTTTATTTTATCGTGTTTATATTTTAATTTGATCCTGTTAGTAGATTACGGTCGTTGGCTTGGGTGTTACAAATTGCGATGCGACCCGTTTACACCTAACCAAAGAACACTACCGAATAATCTTTGTCAGTTCAGTCTGAACGCAGCATAACATCTTTTTGCGGTGTGGTTCGATGCGATATAACCTTAATGCAAATTCAAAGTGTCTAACTTTAAATGCAGGTTAGTCATTTTGTTTAGTACTCATTTACAGTACCTACAATTACTTTCTTAATGTCCCTCGGCGGTGTCATTTACAGTACTACTATTTTCTTAATGTCACTCGGCAAACTTCGTGTTTCGTCAGTCGTCAGATTTCTATCAGTCACCCTTTGCACTTGGTGCAGACCGGACGCTCTCAATCGACTTCCAATTCGTTCTAAAGTTTGCCGAGGGACATTAAGAAAATAGTTGTACTTTACGTTCTTTTAACAATCCCAAGTCGAATGAAGACGTTGTTGAAGATAATTGGTTGATTGTATGAGGCATTATTAAGGCAGGATTATCAGGATCTTTATCAAATTAATCGTACCTATCATGAATACCTATTTTCTGGTAGTTCTTGGGACACTCCTGAACGATTGTCCAAATTAACAAGTCTATATAAATAAAAGAGAAGTCCTGACTGACCGACTCATCAACGCTCAGCCCAAACCATTGGACCTAGAAAGCTGAAATTTTGCACAGGGTTCCCTTTATAAGTAAGGAGTAAGTAAGGATTTTTGTTCCCGTGGGATTTTTTCCGATACATCCACGCGGGCGAAAACGAGTTAGAGAATTAAACTTCTTTAATGCAAAGACTGATGTCTAATATGACAATGCTAGTGGGGTACTTAGGTAATACGGAACTTTTGAGCCGTCTGAGGAACGTCCCGGAAGATACCAACTTTATTTTTTCACAATTTTAAAAGCTGTCATTCGTGATCTTTCCACGAATTTTACTAACCGCCAATTTTTGCCTGAAATTAATTTGATCTTCATTTTCTTACCTCAATTACAATTTACAAGAACTACCAGTTTCAGTTCGTTGGAAATTTTCCATGTAATGGTAATTTGAGGTCAATGACCTACGTTCATTATAGCCTTTTTTGATGGTTATTATTAAGTTATGAAAATTGCCTACGAGCGTCGCGTGTAACGAGTTCCGATAATCAAACGAGCTCGGGCTCCTGCGCTGTATATTTTCAATAACTTTATTTATTTACATGCAACACTTAATGAAGCCGGGTTTTTCATTGATCCAAGTTTATTCAGAAAGTGCTTCGAACAGTGCGATGAAAATGCTTATTTTCGTGTCTGCTTTTTTCTGTTGACAGTTGCCCTAAATATGAGCCATTTCTTGCATGGAAGGCAGTTGCTTAAAATACCTTTGAAAGTAGAAAATTAAGGATTTAACGGTATCGGTCGTATTTTCGAGGCATTTTACTTATGTAATTTATTTCATCACCACTGCTCTCAAAACGGTGAAGAAAAACATCAAAAAAAAAAATCAAAAAAAAATCAAAAGTCCTTTATTCATTGTCTTGCTAGAGGATAAGATCGAGGACCTACAAAGAAGCAGTAAAAAAACCTGCATAGAGATAAAGAACGTCCCTAAAAAACCTTGAGAAAATAACATTGACCTAATGAATATGGTTACGAACTTAGCAAAACACTTAAGCCTGGAGATGGACTCTCGCGACTTCAAAGATATTTATCGACTGCCTAGTAAGAAAGAGGGTTTTACGAGCACTCCCATAGTTGTTGAACTGAACTCAACTATGCTGAAAACTAATCTGGTAAAAAAGGCAAAGTCGTATAACATTAAAAACACTAGTAAACTTCAGGCGAAACATCTTGGAATAACTAACAACGGGGAGGTTCCTGTGTTTATATCTGAGCAATTGACTCCTAGGGGCGCCCGACTATTTTTCTTGGCTCGAGACCTGGCTAAAACTAAGAAATACAAATTTTGCTGGACTGCTTTTGGACGTATCTTAGTCAAGAGGGATGAGAACGCTCGTGCGATCCTGATAAAAAGTGAAGCACAGATACACCATTTATTGCAAGAAGCATGACTAATTTGTACTCTCATTAGATTATTATTAATACTAAAAACTTTGTCAATTTCTGTTAGTTTAATCATAATTATTTTTTTCTCTAACCTTAACTTTAAACCATGTGAATTTATGTTAAACTTTTATAACTTTATGTATAGTAAGCTCGTTTTTACACACTCAAACATTACATTCTACACAATCCAAAAATCACAAAATATACAGTTAACTCACTCAATACACCTACACACACACCCTTTTCACTTAGTGCTCAATATAACATTTCATGTCGTACCAATTCATACTCGTACGTATAAAAACACAGGCATTTCGGGACGGTTGCGCTATCGTTCAAAACTTAAGAAACAACAATTGCTTAATCTAATCAATAATGGGTAGTAATTTATATAATTTGCAGGAATTAGATACTGCTGAGATTGCAACTTCTGCTACTCTTGATATTGCACAATTAAATACTTACCTTCAACATAATAACTATAACTTAAACGTCCTGACTCAAAATATAAGGAGTATATACAGTAATATTGATGACTTACAAATAACTTTATCTCAAATTGGTGTTGAAGCTGATGTCATAATTTTAACAGAGTGCAGATTGAACGCTAATAAACAAATACCTGTGTTAAATAACTACACCTCGTTTAATACATCCAGACACTTAAATCAAAATGATGGTGTAGTAGCCTACATAAGAAATTGCCATTCACACCGGGCAATTGAGATTAATCTGACTCATGCCTCAGCTTTGCAAATCACAATATTTAATTTCACCATTATTGGTATTTATCGGTCTCCATCGAATGTATCCGCAGATCGTTTCATTGACTCGCTTGATCAACACCTTTCAACTATCGACTCACATATGAATATTATTGTAACTGGGGATTTAAATATTAACTTAATAAGGAAACTAGTAGAAACATCACAAATACGGACTAACAGACTAAACTACTTAAATATGGTGGCTTTGCATGGCTTCCTCCCAGGACATTGTTTGCCTACCAGGGATGACAGCTGCCTCGATCACATGATTCTTAAGTTGGATAAATCTAGGAGTTCGGCTTTCGTGGCAGTTTTAAACACGTCGGTGACGGATCATGCAATGGTACTACTAAGTATATCCCACTCATACCAAACCAAGTCTTATGCCAAAACTAAGACTGTGACTAATTTGGAAAATGCCTACGAACACCTTGTGAATACGGATGCGTCTTTTTTGAATACGTACAGGGACCCAAACCTGCTGGCGGACGCGATGATAGCTATGATTAGGGCTTCGCTCCTCCAAAATACTAAGATTGTCTCGCTCTCTAGCTCTAAGCGTACTCTGAAGCCCTGGATAACCATGGGAGCCCTAAGATGTATTAGGTTTAGAAATAAATTGCAGCTCCAGTCGAGGAGAGACCCTTTTAATGTTATCTTGATCATAACATATAAGCGTTACCGTACTTTTTGTACTAATCTTATTAAAAAACTCAAAAGGCAATATCATAAGAACCAAATTTCAATATCTGCGAAAAATCCTAAGAAACTTTGGAGTAAGATAAATGAAATAACCCATTACAAAAAACCTAAGACATCTAGTGTAAACCTACTTCAAATCACACCGTATCCTCTCGACTCGTTAAACCGTGTGAACCACTTCTTTGTTACTATCGGGAAAACACTGGCGGAAGAAATCTTGACTCTAACTGGGCAAGGGTACAGACCCGCTTCTAGCACTTTAAATACACCAACTCAAGCCAACTCATTTGTGCTATTGGAGACTGATCCGGCAGAAGTTGACGGTACACTCATGGCACTCGACTCAGCAAGTGCTTCGGGTTGGGATGGTATATCTGTGAGTTTCCTTAAGTTGTCTCGACACTTTGTAGTTCCTCTCATTTGTAAGCTAACCAACCTGTGTTTTGAAACGGGCATATTTTGTGATGCGTTGAAACGATCTATCATCACGCCTGTGCACAAGGGTGGGGACAAGAATGATGTAAACAATTACCGACCGATTTCTGTCTTACCGTCCCTTTCAAAAATAATAGAAAAAATATTAAATAAAAGGCTTACAAATTACTTAAATAAATATAACATTCTTTCCGACTCACAATATGGTTTTAGACAGGGGCGGTCAACTCAGGATGCTGTAATTGCGTTAACGTCTGAAATCACAGCTAAGGTAGACAAGGGATACAAATGCATTACGGTGTTTCTAGACCTGAAAAAGGCTTTTGACACTGTATCTGTTCCCATCCTTGTGCAGAGACTTGAGGCTATAGGGATCAGAGGCAAGGCTCTTTCGTTATTTGACAGTTATCTCCGGGGAAGGAAACAACAGGTTAAGGTGAGTCAGTCGTATAGCAATGAGGAAAATGTTGTTTTTGGCGTTCCGCAGGGCTCCGTGCTCGGCCCGCCACTGTTTCTGGTGTATATTAACGAGCTTTATAAACTACGAAACAGTGGCGGGAAAATTTTCTCTTATGCGGACGATACGGCTATTGTATACTTTGGCGACACTTGGGAGGAGGTACGTAGTAAGGCCGAACAAGGGTTAGTTGTCATAGATAGGTGGCTCAAAGAAAACTTGTTAACCCTTAATATTTCTAAAACAAATTACATCTGTTTCTCTCCAAGTGCAAGGTCTAAAGCACGTACTAATCTCAACATTCGTATCCATATGTGTGCAAACAGCTTGGATCAGGTTTGTGACTGCATTCCCATCAAACAATTACCGTCTGTAAGATACTTGGGAGTCATAGTCGACGAGTGTCTAACGTGGCACTCGCATGTCGAGGTTATTATGTCGCGTGTTAGAAAATTTATTTGGATTTTTAAAAATCTACGACATGTGATGCCTCAAAAGACGCTCAACAACATTTACATAGCACTCGCGCAGTCTGTAATCACATACTGCATACCTGTTTGGGGTGGGGCTACAAAAACTAAGTTTCTGGAGTTAGAAAGAGCCCAAAGATCACTATTAAAAGTAATGTATTTAAAGCCATATAGATATCCCACAATTGATCTTTATAGAGTTTGTGGCCTACTATCGGTCAGGAAACTATACCTCTTAAATATTATTCTATTTTTGCATAAATACCTTCCAGTTAACCAAGAGAGACAGGCTAGGAGAAGAAATGATATTGTGGCGTACTCTCCGGGGGTACGCACGGCTTTTGCGAGACGTCAGTATGTTTGTCAATCAGCATACTTATACAATAAAGTTAACTTAAAATTACAGTTCCACCAAGAGGTCTCGCATCAATGCAAAAAAGTTATAACCGATTGGCTTAATACTCTAACTTATGAGGAGACAGAGCAACTTTTGGTCAGAATTGTATGAGATGCTTGGATTCTTTACCATAATGTAACACTTTGTGTTTACAGGAAACACGAAAACTCAAATATAATACACACTAACGCACTCACGCATACACAAACATAAACACACCCTCACACAACCTCGCACTCACACACTCACACACACACACACACACACACACACACCCACACACACACAAAATCGTACACAATTTTATTTCACATATCACATACAATTAAACACTACACAGAGCTAATAGCTAACTATTTTTCTAGGACATTGTTTCTTTTTATTGTTTAAATCAGTACCTTCTTTAATTTTATGTTTTTAAACTTTTTAAATTTTTGTTTTGTTTTATATAGTCTCAATTCCGTCTAACATCCTGGGAAGGAGCGAGACAGCCCCAACACGAGTATTCATAATAACTTACTGGGGCTGTTTCATTTAAAATTCCGAAATGTAACCGTTTGAGACCAAATAAACCATTTTTTTTTTTTTTTTTTTTTTTTTTTTTTTTTTATTCAAATTAGGCTGAGAATCAGCACTTTTTGAACGTCAAAATTACAGTAAGACAGTCCCCACAAAACGCCCGCCCTTCACCACTTCCTAGTGCTTTAGCTGGGAAGAAGAAGTAGCGGAACAAACTCCCCAGCAGCACAGCTGTCTGTTCAGTTGGAAGAACTAGATTCTATACAATAGTACCTATGCAAAATAATTTACGCAACACAATACATTAAATTATATTTTTGTCAAATAAAATAAAATAAACAATTTTAGTACTTAACTCATGTAACCTGTCATTATGTAAGCTGATCCTGGAGAAAGAACATAACATAAACATTGTCTTGAATTAATCACAGCGACCAACTATTCTTATCGTTTAAGTAATCGTTGATAGAATAGTATGCCTTTGAACAAAGATTGGATTTAACTTTAATTTTAAACGCATTAAAAGGCAAATCTAGCCGCAGCTTGTTATAAAAAGTTATACCAAGACCAACAAATGAGTTATGAACCTTATGAAGCCGATGAAATGGAGCACGTAATTTGTCCTTATTTCTGGTGTTAATATTGTGAATATCACTGTTTTTACTGTACAAATGTATATTTTGCCTAATGTATAAGATGTTGGCGAAGATGAACTGTGATGCCACTGTGAGAATACCAATATCCTTAAAAAATTCCCTCAGAGAAACTCTAGCACCTAGCTGGTAAATTGCTCGAACAGCTCGTTTTTGAAGAACAAAAATATTTTGAATATCAGCCGCTTTGCCCCATAGCAGAATACCGTAGGACATAACGCTATGGAAATAACTAAAATAGACTAAACGAGCTGTATCAACGTCAGTGTATTGTCTTACTTTCCTGACGGCGTAGGCGGCTGAACTGAGTCTTCCCGCTAGGCTTGATATATGTGGGCCCCACTGAAGTTTAGCATCTACTGTTATACCCAGAAAAACTGCTGATTCTGCAGTCTTAAGCACCTCTTCATCTAAGACGATGTTGGGTCCCAGATTTCTAACATTCGGTAAGGCAAACTTTATACATTTAGTTTTCTTGGCATTGAGAACTAAGTTATTTGTCGTAAACCAATCCGTAACCATTGAGAGTGCACTGTTTACGTCATCAAAATCATGTCTGTTTCTGTCTACTTTAAAAATAAGAGAGGTGTCATCTGCAAACAGTACAACGTCACAGATACCCTTTAAATAGAATGGTAAGTCATTGATATACACTAGGAATAAGAATGGACCCAGTATTGAGCCTTGAGGTACACCTAACTGAACTGGTAGCCCGGAAGATTTCACACCATTAACATCTACACATTGGAACCTATTATGTAAATAAGAATTTATCACTTTGAGAGCTTCGTTTTGGACACCATAATGACGTAATTTACGCAAAAGCGTGTCATGGTGCACGCAATCAAAGGCTTTGGAGAGATCACAAAAAACTCCAATAGCATTTTGCGAGTTTTCCCAAGCGTTAAATATGTGTTTCAGCAGAGCAACACCCGCATCCGTAGTCGAACGACCTTTAGTGAAGCCATATTGTTCATCGTGAAGGAGTCTGTTTAAATTAAAATGTTTTAGCAACTGCTTGAGTATTAACTTTTCAAATATTTTGCTAAATGCAGGTAAGATAGAAATAGGCCTGAAATTTCCAACGTCATTTTTATTACCGGATTTAAATAATGGTATGACTTTGCTACTTTTCATGAGGTCAGGAAAAGTTCCTAAATCAACACATTTATTAAAAGTAACAGCTAGATAGGGGGCTACGATGTGTATTATATTACTTAATAGTTTAATGGAGATGCCCCAGTAATCACCAGTGTTTTTAGACTTAAGTGTGTTAAAAACATTAACTACATCACGAGGTGTTACATGTTCGAAGCTAAATAAGCGACTACATTTGGGCACACTACTATGCAAAAGGTTTTCAGCTTTAGATGGGGACGAATCTAAGGAGCGAGTCGTAGTTATAGGTATGTTGGCGAAAAACTCATTAAATGCCTCAGCTACGTCAGCTGCTTTACTAATTAATTTATTGTCAACCATAATCTCAAGTTGTTCTTCTTGTTTCACCGACTTACCCGTTTCATTGTTAATAATTTTCCAGGTTGTTTTTACTTTATTATTGGATTTTTTAATTGTATCGCTTAAAAATTTGGATTTAGCAAAAACACAAATGTTTTTAAATAATTTTGAATAATTTTTGACATACTCTAGGAAAGAAGTATCAAACCTGTATTTTTTCAAACCGTATAACTCGTATAGTCTCGCTCTACTTTTATAAATACCTGGAGTAGCCCATTGGTTAAAGCCAACGGAGGTGCCATTAATGTTAATGGTTTTGGTCTTAAAAGTAGATTGGTATTCTTTTTGCACAACATCAAAAAGGGCTCCATAGATTTCATTAGGATTCTCGTGTTCTGCTAGAGATGGTGTAATTCTACGAGCTATATTATTTTTAAACTTGTTGCAACGACTAGCTGTATATGGCCTGCATTCTCTTTTATGTGGCTTTTTATGTAATGGCATAGGGAAGCTAGCTAGTAAACCACAGTGGTCAGATGTTAGGTCACTTAGCACTAATTTATTTTTGACCTCACAATCACTAAATATATTATCAAGACATGTTGACGAAGTTGCCGTGATCCTAGTAGGTTCGAAAAACAAGTTAATTAAATTATAAGACCTGAACAGATTGAGAAGTCTAATACTCAATGGAGTAACATCTAAAATATTAATATTAAAATCTCCACATAAAATTATGCTTTTATTACTTGATTTTAACCTATTGAGTGTATCCTCCATAACCAACTCGAAACGAATAAAATCCCCAGAGGGGGGTCGATAAACGCAAATTATAAAGTATCGCTCGAGTTCAACACAAGACAACTCAACAATGCGCTCAATAGAAAGATTAACTATATCTAAACGTTGTTTACATTTCAACTTGTTTGAAACAAGAACTAAAGACCCACCGCGAATAGCACTTTTTCTCACAAATGCACTTTGTACAGTAAAATAATCATCATTCATAAAGACTACTTCATGTTCTTTCAACCAGTGTTCAGTCAAACATAACACCTGAACATCATAGTTCTCCATAAATAAACTTAACTCTAACTCTTTGCCGGACAGACCCTGCATGTTTTGATGTACAACATTCAACTTATGCGGCCTACCCATTGTCACACCTAATAGTTTAAACTACAAGGCGTATCAAAAATGATATTAGTACTACTACTAACAGTATTCGATGGTACACTACAAGTACCGGTGTCACTATGTATATTGTATGCTAAAAGATTAGCAATAAGTCTCCTACAAGTAGGTGGCAAATACATTTCATAATTAGTCAGTTTGTAATCAGTAATAAATTGATTACAATCAAAATATAAAATAGCGTCACTATGATGACAAATTCTATTATAAATTAACATATTTAAATTATAAATGTGACTATTTTGCTCATCAGACAAATATGTTGAATAAGGCAATGCACAGAAAATAAATTTACAGTTCTTGGTCTCATTGAGATGTAACATCAAATGGACACATTCAATTATGTCCTTTTTTCTTACAGATAAGCTATCCCCATATAATAGTATAACAGTGGAACTGGGGTTTATTTTTGTCAATTTAATATTTTTAATTAAATGGCTAATACTGGCACCGGGTAAACAATTATTAATTACATAATGTTGCAAACACTGATTAAATATACTACCAAAACCTTGACCAAATTTGTCAGAAAAAACATAAGTTGTCAAACTATTCATAATATTGATATCTTTATCCATACAGCTACCTCCTGGCTGAGCCACTAAGGGTGCGGGTGTAACAAGTTGAGGCTGGGGCTCCTGGGAGCAGACACAGCTAAAAGAGAGGGTATTAGCGAGATGACATGTGAGATCTACCCAGCCCGCTTCCATGTATCATCACTTTTACGTTATTATATATACAGGGTGTAAGGGACAGCCCTCCGCAAACTAACAGGGTGCATTCAGCTCCTCATTTTGAATCATACTCCACCGGAAATTTTCTCAGGAAAATTTTCATTTTTTCAATTTATTTTTCAGTTAAATTTTCTTTATTTCAATGTAAAATTGCATTGTGTGTTCGCAGCACTCCATTTATGTAAAAAAACTGCAAAAAAAATCAGCAAAAAAAAAGCCAGCAATGGATGTTGAAATACTCTAACCAACGATGCGTGAAATCAGCTGTTAACTTTCTGTCTAGCTACTGAGTTCATCGAACTCACCGCATACCTATTACCTACCCCTCCTAACCAGTAATAGACGCTCCGATTTGTACACAAAAACACAAACAAATCAGGTTTATTGGATTCCATTAACGTTCCTGAAAAAATTTCATGTACCGGTCATCTTTAGTATGATGTACTGAATTCACCGTATCAGTTTGTGGAGGGCTGTCCCTTACACCCTGTATAGTGGTGTATTCAGTTGTATGTATGTGATATAAATTCAAGAAAGTTTAGTAGATCTTCATCTGTTTCATTGCAGTTTGATTTTGTATGTGGCATCATAGCTCCCAAACGATTGCGCCGATATAGATTTTTTTTGTTTTGTTTGAAAGGTCGAGAGTGTTCTTAGCTATGATTCAAGAAAATCTGTTCAGCCGTTTGAAGATTATCAACTCTTTTCTAGTTGATGAATGGATGTGAGCATCTTCCACTTTGGTCTGATCGAGTCGAAATTTGGTATTCAAAGAAGAGGCCTGTGACCCAGTAGTGGGCTGATTATCCTTATTATGCTTAAAAGCTAACGGGATCGACTGCTTTCATTCTTCATTTACGGCATTTACGGCATTTACGGTTTTTTTTCTTCTCATCTGTCAAAATACTCGTCAGTCTAAAATCACTACTATCACAGCAATTTTCAAAAAAAATCACTGTCCAGATTCACCTACAATCTCAATCTGCCTTTTGGGGTATACTATGTATACTATGTACTACTATGTTGGGGTCGGCTTCCAGTCTAACCGGATGCAGCTGAATACCAGTATTTTACATGGAGCGACCGCCTATCTGACCTCCACAACCCAGTAACTGGGTAATACTTTACGATACCCCTTGGTAAGACTGGTTGTCAGACTTTCGGGCTTCTGACGACCCGTAACGACTGTCAAAGATCCACGAATGACAGCCGGGACCAACGGCTTAACGTGCTTTCCGAGGCATGGAGGAGTCTCTGTTTGTAAAGATGGTCACCCATCCACGGACCAACCCCGGCAATCGTAGCTTAACCTGATGGATCGACCCGTGCGGCTGTTATTACTTAGCCACGAGCTCCTCTCCTCTCCTCCAAATTCACCTACAGTTATAACTATAAAACTCTCCGACTTATCATAAAACAAAGAAAAATCAGTATTCTATTAAAAAAAACTATAATTTCCACATTTAATCGAATAAGCGGAGACAAAGATAAAGTTGTCGCCTGCTCGCTCAGTAAAAAGTTAAATTGCATGAACCCTCCCTCCACTGTGGCGCCCGAGAATTTGTTTGGACGAAGGCACGACCAACTACAACCGGGAAATCAGGATTAAAGTGGCGAATAGTTAGAGAAAATGTTGTTACGTGAATTATAAGTTCACTTGTGGACAAAAATGCCATTTGTAGTATGTGTACTGAGTTGTATGTGCTTTACTGTTTGCGGTAGACTGTCTTTTATTTAATGAATTAACAAAACACGGAGGCACGATGTTTACACAATTATGACATTTGTAGATCTTGTATCGTTATAAATGAGGAAGTAATTAGGTTCTTGTGTTTGGATATGTTGCCTGTCACACAATTAAATAAAAAACAACATTGCCTTTTTTCAACATTGACTTCTTATACAAATATTATTTGTAAGTCGATTTAGAAAAGGCAATGTTGTTTTTATCACTTATTTCACCCAAACTTTATCGTTAACGAATCGCTTGGCGACAGCCAAATTACCGGCTGAAACCCCTACACCGTGCGATACGAGGTCGCGATTCGCGTCCTTGTGCGGTCTAACTACAGTAATTTAAACAGTGAAAACAATTACCAGGGAAATTGCTCGATGTCAACAGAATGACAATTGATGCATTATTGTCCGTGTCTGTGACGGCGCGGCCAGTTAGGTATGGATGGCTAAGTTGAGCGACGTTAATTGACCACAGCAACGATAAATGGGCAGCATCCGTAAAAAAGTATTTGTGAAACTCTGTTGTTCACACATACAATAAAAGATCTTTTCAAAGGGTTTTCTACGTAATTGAAAGATTGCCGCTAGGATAAAGCGCCAACGTACGGTTAAGCTTTCCTTTTCCACAAGTGCTCACCAAAAATCACTTTATATCGAGTTCTTATCGTAACACCCTATCCAATATAAATTCACCATTACATTGAGCTACTAGCTACTATCAGACGAAGTTAGGGCTCTATCAGTTGTCTAAACTTTCCTCGGTCGGCTATTCTGTATAAAGTATGTAAAATCTCACTCTCAGGGAACGACCAGGAGAAAGGAACCGTGGAGAGTGTCAGTCTAGTATGAGATTTTAAGAGTATGTAAAGTTCTTGCTTTATTGGTCGTAACAGCCTGACATACCTAGAATGTTTTTAAAACTGTTTCCTAAAACTGGAGCATGGCCGGAAGGCCTCAATTATTTACCTCCGCTACTAGACATCGGGTCGGTTCACTGTTGGTATTAGGTATCTGTAGGCCACTTACGTTGTTTAGTTTTTAACTTGCTTCATTAGTTCGGCGTAGTCGAAAATGTTTTGTGTGCATACTGTTAATTTCCTACTCTACAGTTCTGTACTTATGTCAAAGGTAAGATAGTTCGGGGGAACCTGGATAATGTTTGCGGACAAAACCTGGATGAGGTTGGCATAAGAGCGTGGGGGTTGGCACAAGAAAAGAGAGGCCTATTCCCAGCAGAGGGTGAAGTCGGGCTGTGGATGATGATAATGTGGATGTTTGAAATAAGTAAATGTCAAGAACGAAACGTGCATTGAGCGTGAATGATTTGATCTTATCGAGAAAATGTTTTCGAAACACGTGTTTATATAAATGAAATAAAATGGCGCATGGCGCGTAAAGAATGCGCTTTGATGGAAGTTGTGCACGTTCTTGTTTTATGACAGTGTGAACCGCCACACTACATTTCATCTAGATTAAAATAAAAGTTATGTATATTAGTTAGACACGACAGTTTGGGAGCGTACCTTTGTGTCGAAACAAAAAAAAACCGTATGGAATTTGCCGCAGCTGTCGATATCGGCCGGCACAACCCGATGTAGGTTTAAAATTTAAGCAAAATTCCCGCATACATGAAACTGAACGGCTAGACACAATTCCACTGACGTTATCGTATTTTGCAGTAACACCCTCCCCCACCACCCCCTCCCTGTGGCAAAGAGAATGCTTGTTTTATTCTCATGGTCTATACGTGATTGGCGGACATCGAATTTTTATTGTGAGCTAGGTATTCCAACATGACATACTCAAAGTATAGGAATTTATGAAATGCTTGTGTGCGAAATGGATAGTGGCGTGTATCGAGCCGGATATTTTGATCGTTTTGTGAATTTATTCAACTGTAACGTCGGCTCCTTTTTTACCCATTTTGATGCTTTTACCTGTCGGATCGTTTCCTAGCACGTATTTAGATACCACTTCAGCTCCGACTCCGCTCTCAAACTGTACAGAATTGATCACAAGCTATAAATATCTATCTGAACTAGGGTAATTCCTGATAAATATGCAATTTTGATGTTCATACAAATAATTAATACATCTTAAGCTTTTTAGTGTTTTTCGAGGATTTATTCTACTAACATGAATTTTTCCTTTATGGTGCAACAATATACTACTGTTCTTTTAAGTACTATATATAGGTAGGTATAGGAATTTGAATTTCAAAGTGTCAAAAGAACATTAACGTGGGTGTCCCAACCCGAAAAGGAACGATCATAATAGGATTCAAAATAATTCGTATCTTTTGTGTCCAGGACGACCTGAAGAAAGTGGCTGGGACAGACTGGATGCGGAAGGCGGAGGACAGGGTGTTGTGGCGCAGACTGGGAGAGGCCTATGTCCAGCAGTGGACTGCGATAGGCTGAGTTCATTGATTGATGCCCAGTTTAACGCAATACTTAGTACTATTATTTATTCTGTGACAATACCATCAAACTACAATACTATATCTACACTAATATTTCAATCTAATACATATAATACACACAATAACTTTAAAATGTGTCCCAAGCAAAAACCAATATTACCGTGTCATGAGCTGTCCTGACATGCGGAGGGATTGGACGACAAAACTCCTTCGTTCATAAGGATAGAAGAAGGCGTCAACTATAAACTTCCTGTCTATGTTACAATATGTCGGAATATCGGAAAAAAATCTACTGTGTGATTTTTTTCCGATATTTCGACCGCTTTTATTTTTTTGAGACTTAATTTCAGTTTGGATTGCCTATGATGTTTCTCAGCGCATTTTTGCGGAATTCGCAATAAGTAAGTTTTGCAGTTTCTCTTTGCCGTTTGCAGAAATAGCAAAATTTAAGAGCATGTAAAATATTTACGTATTATTAAATCTAAAACTAAAAAATAATCCTGTACCTAAGGCCGTTGCTATTCGAATCGCAAATAATGGATTTCAATTTGATATTCATCATGTTGAAATTCTAACATTTTTAACGAGTTACCCACGCACTGAATTCCTATTTTTCGATGGCAAAATCCACACAAACGCGTGTAAAATATTACTTTCATTAATTTAGTATTTGTTTAATTCCGAATTCGGAATCCATATTTGTATTGTTACGTGTACAAATATTTTTTTGTGTTAATTAAACTAGGATTACAAAATTTCAGGTCCATTACATTTATTTAAATGAAACGAACAATACATTCCACGATATTTATGAAGTAGATTCTTAATATAACAAGTAACACTTGTGAAAAAAGCAGCAAAATTTTGTTAAACACAGGGCCACTTAAAAGGATCCGAGAGGGCCGGATGACAACGTTAAGTGGAGGCAAACTAAAAGGAAATAAAAATACGAGCGAAGCGTAACGAAGCTTAGTTAACCGAAGTGTCACCTCAATTCTCACCGGGTGCTTACGTTACATCACCATAAATACACATTACACCATGCTCGGGTTATACATAACCACGTAACAGTGAGATATTCGAGTCGAGGATCCCTCTGAAATATGAGTATATTTGTATTGAGACCGTGTCGATTTGAATTCACATCTCGCGGCGCCCGTTCTCTGTCTAAATCACAATGTCAGTGTTATGTAGCTTCGCGTCTTAGATACGTCTAATTTCTCAAGATTTTTGTCTGAAGCCCACGTGGACTCAAGGAATACAGATTGCTTTTTCCAAATGTGCTTCGAATCTATTGTGTATTGTATTTCATTATCATTGTGTACATCCAAAAACAAATTGGTTTAATTACGTTTCGCCGACGATAATTACCCGTACTACTACAATTGCGAACAATTACAAGTTTAATATTATTCATTGACGTTATCCAGGCTTAACAGCGCAATAAATTAGCAGAACAAAACCCAGGTGTCTGTACGTTTGAAGTTTAGAGCTCGAGGTGGGACGAGCAGGGGTTATCAATTAAATTGCGCACGTCGGCAGCTGCACCACAGCGCCGTGATGGATGCCCTCTGCGTCCTCAACAATATCCATTCCTCTCGTTTATTACCTTATTTGTACCGACATGGACTGTACTGCCATTTCTCTAATAGAAATGGGTGGCCATTTTCCAAGTGGACGTTGTTTGTAATGTTTTACAAAGTTCATTCAACCACCCCTTCTCGTTACGTTCATTCTGTTAGTGAAATGGTTTAAGTTAACTCGATTGTCTATAAACTCTGACGATAACTTAGATATACGTAGCCGCAGTGTGATTATCTTACTTTTCGTTATTGCGTTTTGTAATAAGTAATATCCAAGGTTCGTTTGTGATGTCAATTGCCGGGAGGATTCCCAATTTTAACTCAAACAGTACCTAGACACATAGGCAGGTTATGTATACAGGAAGTAATTGATGGTAACTGAAATCGGCAGTAATTTGTGGAACTGTTTGGACGTCAGTGAAATAGATGGCTTACCTCTCCTGGCACGAATTGTGTCCCCATACGTGTAGTCATGCCCGAAGCTGTCAAGTCATGTTGTTGTATATTTGAATGTGAAGTGAAACTCGACACAAATTTCCAGTGGCGGACGGACAAACCACTCACAACTGAATGGCAGCACTCCACCTGCTATATTTTTTACGTAAATCAGGTCTCTATTATGTTCTACAGGAGTTAGTTGGAAAGCTTTCGGCTTTTATGTAGCCTGCCCACTTAGCCATGTAGAATGTTTGTAGCTCTGTGATTATTGCGAGCCATTTATTTATCTCTTAATAGGGTCCTACGAATACTTACAAAAAATACTTGGCATTTTTACTACTAGGTTTACAACTCAGTGATTTGTTTGTTGTAAATAACAAGATTATCCAGAAAGGCAATCACACTATTACACTTATGCATTATTTTAGCATATAAAATTCCACGCTCATATAAGAAAGCCCTAACATTTATTGCATAGCTAGATTATTACAATTTAATAATACACATAAATGACGAATGTAATACTTTAAATCAATAGGCACTGTATTAACATTATGCTTGCCATAAAATATTTAACTGCCCCATAAAATTGACGACAAAAATCAATGCATGTATTATGTAAGTCGTTTGCGTATAAAGGTAATGGGCAAACATATTTGGTATAATTTCGTGTAATAGTTAGCTATTTCGCTAGACACGTCTACGTCCCTAGAGTATTTTTACGGGACTACGAACGATGTGGCTTTATCTGTATGACGATTGCGTATCTATGTTGTATTAAGTTTGTTGGAAACTTCTTGTGTATTTCCAATCCATTCCATTACCTACAATAATTGCTTATTAATCAATATTTGCAAGGGTTATTGATAAACGATTGTTTTGTGATGGTAGCAGGGCTGTTGATTAAACCAAACAGATTATTGATTTTAGAGCGAGTGATTAATGAGTGAGTTGTATTAATGAAATGTTATACACGTTTTCTTCTTCCATTCTCCCCTGTAAACCGTCATGCTATCATTTACCTACTCCCTTTTCTTTCATAACATTCCTCACATAATCCATCCATCTTTTATTTGACCTTCCTCTGCCTATCCATTTATCAACATAATATGTATAAGTCACATGCGTTTCTTCCCTCCTCATCACATGCCCATACCAAGCCAAACGATATCCTTCCATCTTTTCTGTCACTAGCGCCACTTTTAGACTTCCCCATATGTACTCATGACATACTTTATCCATTTTCATCACTCCACACATCCATGTCAACATTCTCCTTTCCGCTGCATGTTCTCATCTCCGCTGCATACAATTTTTTTTCATCCGTTTCTTCACGGACCAGCCTTCCGATGCGTACAGGATGACAGGCCTGATCATGGACTTGTAAATTTAGGCTACGTACTATTAGAGATACGGATTACCTGTTAGTTCTACGATAAGATGATTACTATGAGCTCCTGTATAAATTCATAGATATTGTTGTTATTATTAAGTGGATTAAGCGGTAACTACGTGTTTGGAAAAGTTGCCTTATTTTCATCTAAATGCCTTTTCTCTTCCTTTTGGAGATCTCTTTAGTAATTAATCCTCTCATTAGTTTGATAATTTTTTGTTAGTATAATCACTATTTTGTCTCATGTTAAAATTTTAAATGTATGTTCATTTATAGAAGTGCGTGTTTAACAGCGCCCACTAAATGAAAGTTTAACCACAAGATTTCCATAGGTCACAGAACCTTGGGGCAACAGTCTATTAGTCAGCTACAGAATCTTGGGATACTTACATAAATGCCAGTCAATTAGGTAGCCACCATGATAAATGATCCGATGGTATTTCCCATTCATAGTTTACACAACGTTGTTTTTCCTTATGAGTGGGGTAGAAAAACTATAGCACTGACTACAATGTTTACTTTAGTAGTTTTAGCGTAATAGTTTACGCTACTACTACAGTTGTTTCTATAGAAGCTTTTCTACCCACTAAAAATACATTTGGTGACAGTAAAGAGTTACATACCTTAACACCCACGGGAGTAAAAAATATATACGTACTATCCACAGGATTATTAAATGTCGTTAACATGAGTACCTATTGTAAATGTCAACTGGTAATTTCGGAAACCGTTTTAACTAGCTTTTTATTTAGTTTCACTTGTTAGTATGTTAAGATGGATCTTATTAAGGCGAAATGGGTCCAAAAGAAGATATTTTGACGCATCTGCACGCAAAATACTGATTCTAAAAATTGAAGATTTTTTTCAGTAAATTAAATGAGATCTAAAACACGACTGACACAATGTTGATCGATACAAAAAAATCGCGGTTTCTTCAAAATTAGCATTGTTTATGAGAAAAAACTTTTTCGATTTTTCGATTGTAATTAAAGCATGATTATTTTTTTATTCATAAAATAAATTCTATGTAGTCCGTTTGGCCATACGAATGCTTCAAGCTCCGTTACGATACCATTTCGCCTTAAGATAATTTTGAACGACTAAGTCTTCCCTTATCAAGCTGAAACTTTGTAGACCGTATAATCGTTCCGTTTCGATGGGAATACAAGTATTGCGAGAAGCAAGAATCGATTTTTACGATACCACTAGATAGTGTAAATTCTGTGAAAATTTCACCGTGAAGTCAGTTGTCAATAGTGTCAATCCCTAGCATGAGGTGAAATAAATAAATAAATAAATAAATATCCTTGGACATTTCACACAACGCCATCTAGTCCCAAGCTAAGCAACCTAATGCTTGTGTTATGGTAACGAGATGGCTGATAAACTACTTATATACATTTTTTTTTTTGTAAATACATACATATTATAGATAGAAAAACACCCAGACTTGGAACAAATACTTGCAGGTCGTACAAATATTTGTTCCGTGCGGGAATCGAACCCGCGACATGCTGCGCAGCAGTCAATCGCTCAACCACTGCGCCAACCGTGTCGTCAATGACAGCTCACTTCACCGTCTTGGCACAGCAAATCGTTGTCGGCCAGACATATCTATGTAGAGCATTTTCCAAAAGCTTGTTTTAAATACTAACTTAAATTATTCACATTCATCTTTCTTGAGAGGCCGCAAGCGCTACTGCTGAGCATGAGGTCCTGGGCTCTATTCCCAGGTCCTCGTGGATGTGCCCAGTATGTTAAAATGTATCGGAACCCTGTGTCTCCACTTTGTCCCTTTGTCACTTTCATGATTTTTAAGACAAATACGGTAAAATACTTGTACTTACATATGGAAAGTGATTCCATGATTTACATGGCTTCAGTTTTTACAAGAAACCACTGAGCACGCCTTCTTATAAATTGTCACGGTCACAGTCGAAAGCGCACTAGTTCGCGGAGACGGAATTTGTACTAGGAACGGCTCATACGGAGCATGTCGCGTGGATACAGATTCGCCCGCTTGCCACTTCTCCTGTTTTTTATATTTCTAAGGGTTGTCCTATATGAAATTTCTCAGTAGCAAACCGAGGTCTTGATTTGTGACAGGTTGATGGCAATAGGACCACCCCCTGTAGCTCGCCGTCCGGTAAGGACCAGGCCTGGGTCGACGGCGCGTCGTGTTCCACGCGCGCCTCAAAGAGATGTCAGCAGAGATGGGGTCCGATACGGCCGATGCCGCCGGGGTCGCGGGTTGTTCGAAAGAGATACCGTAGCCCTGGCACAGGCAACTGAAGGAACATATGGGTGGGTTTTAGTCAGTAAAGTAAGTCTGACACGCCCTCCTGCTCCGCCCAGAGCGGGAGAAGTAATTTGATGATTTCCCATCCACAAAAAAAAGGCTCACCCCCTAAAAACACCCACAGGCTAAAAGTGGGGGTACTATAGGTACTGTGAGGGCTCGAACCTCACATGGGGTTATAGCTACGATATAAATTAAAGAGGTATCCGCTTATAACTCTGTTATATATTAAATTATAAATACATATTTTTACAACTATCACATCGGAACGTGGCCGTCTGACTTCTGTCACTTATTTTCAAAAGTAATTCGATGTTTGAGCATGGAACTAATTTATATAATAACAATTTAATGTGTTTGAGTGATAGAGTGTCAACCTGTAACGTACTAAGGTTGACCAATGCAACAAACCTCTACATTTGTGCAGACCCCGTACGAAATCGTAACTACAAATAAGTAGATGAGAGGTACTCAGGTGGAATGGGGCTGAAGCCCGCTATATTAATAATCAGAAATCAATTATAATTCACACACTGCCTAGGCCCTACGCGGAGCCCTAGCTAAAAACTATCTGTCCCTCCTTAAAGAAAACCGAGCATCACTTTTTTTTAAGAATAATTCTATGTTTGTTTCGATTCGATGATCGAAATGTCAGCCAGTAATATCTATGCTAAGGCTTGATTACAACATAAACCTCTACAGTACACCTCTGCCCAACCCTTCCGGGAAACAAGGCGTGATGCTATGTTATCTTTCTTGAGACTTAAGCCTACTCATTACGGTAACTTAGAATAATTTCTTCTAACAACTGTGGCATTACTACAATCTTACGAGGCTACAGCGGAACTGGGGCCTGTTCACTACACTTACCTTTATTTAACTACAGTTAACGAGTCCGATGTCGTTACGATAGCCGCGGTAGCCGTCAGCCGGCTACTGCGATCAACTTAACATTGTACTTCGTAATTCGAGGAATCGTGCTGAAAATATTTTTTTAATTTCATGTAGTTTCGGCCTTGCCTGAAAGTTTAAAACTTCAATTGCATTAAATTGCAGTTTGTAGGCAAGGTTTTTATCTTTATAATTATTGCTGGTTCTTCGTAGAATGCTGCAACGAACGGTTTTAGTATATATTTATCATAAGTATTATAATAAAATTAGAATAGTTGGTTTAGTATATGTCTTTACATATAACTAGCGGACCCGACAGACGTTTTCATGTCTGAACGGTCCTAGAACTCGACTGCAGCGCCACCTACCGTGTCCAATTGTGTTTCAAACCATCCAGGAACTCATTGAAATATACACACAAAATTTCATCTAAATCGGCCCAGCCGTTTAGGAGGAGTTAGGTGACAAAAGCACGTACAAAAGAATTATATATAAAGAGATATATTTATATTTAGGCTTGTCCTCCCTAAAATACGGCGAAAACAAGTAACTTTGTTTCCATTTTTAGGGTTCCGTACCAAAATGGTAAAAAAGGAACCCTTATGGTGTGACTCAGTCTGTCTGTCTGTCTGTCACAGCTGGATATCTCAAGAACTACTAATGCTATCAACTTGAAAGGAGAAACCCGTTTTTGGGCTTAACCGTTACACGAATCAAATATATACCAAAAAAATCGTCTCTTTTCCTTGATGAACCCATTAAAATCTTAGCATCAACTACTATAGCCAAGACAGTGTAGAAAATAAGTAGATTTCTATTTTTTTTTAAACAACCTTTGTAAACCTTTAAAAAACTTATTCCATTATACGTCACAAACCTCACGAACGCTGGCATTATATCAATACAGCGTACCCTAAGTATATGATCGATTTAGTGGAAATCGATACTGTTACAAATTATTAAATAATACTCCATTAGTTAGTATAATTTTTTTTTTGTATTAAAATCAATGTAATAAGTATAAAAAAATCTGAAATCTAATTTGATTTTTAACGTAAGCCCCATTATACAATCATTAAAAGAATTAAATAATTGTTATAATCGATTGCACCACGGATTGCACTAGTAAACGGCAAATGTCAACCTCAGCGTTTGTCTATTGTCATGGTTGTAATGTCATGTCATTAATGTCATTCGCTTTTCGTATTTTTGCGCAAGTGAATGTGTTTTTCTGTATTTCTCGAGATTTATTATTTCATAAGACCTCTGCTCGACTGACCCTCGCATGAACATTGGCCACCGTACCCTGCCACTCCTGCTGACCTTTGCTAGAAAACCGGATCTGTATCTCGTTCTTTTGAGGATTGGTTTTAGTTAACGACATCATGAGCCTATGCATTAATTGCGGAATAGCAACGGACCGCTGCAATACAATAGGAAGGCGAAGATTGGAAGATGAAATGATATATATAATTATTTAATGTAATCAAACTAAATAGTGTTATCGCTTATGTTCCGTTGTCTGTTGATAGTTGTATTTTATAAAATGATACTTACCAGAATGTGCAACAAAATCTGTTTCAAAGACATGTGACATCACCAATCCGAACTGAACCTGCATGGTTTATTACGGCCTATTCCCACTCTCAGAGAGGAGGCCTGTTTCCCTGCAGTGGGATTGTAATAAGGCCGCTTATGTTTACCCTAAAATGCCACTCTGATGTTTATTGCTAAATGCTGGTGTAGTCAAATGATAAATGCTTGCTTCAGGTAAATGAAAATGACTTTATCTGCCAAGCTTGCTGGAATCATGCAAATACTGTATCTCTTGAGGGACATAGACCAGAAGAGAGTGAACAGACACCAACGAGTGTGTATTCACTGTGGACGTTCTCTTCTGAGAAGAATTCGTTACCATCTACTTAATCATCAAAAATAATAGATATACTCTAAAAAGTCTAATTTTATGGAGACGTGAAAATTGGGCTCGTGGAACTTTACTAAATGCTCTAATTTATGGCCAAATTTCAGGCCTGTAACACCCAGGCCGGAGTTTCTATGGAGTTTGGGTTTCTCCTTTGGAATGGTTTTAGACGACCGTTTACCCAACTATTTTGCAAATAAGAAAGAAATAAAAATATTTATGTTTTTTTTGCAACAGGTACTGAAAGGGGGTCTTAAAAATTAAAAGTGGGGCTACTAGGGTATGTGGGGTATCATATGAAAGAGCGCTATTTGCACATTCTCAAACTATTTTTTTTTTAGGCCGCACAGTTTTCGACTTTTGATGAAAAATGTAAAAAAAAATACCGTTCCCCCCTTATCTCCGAAGTTTGCAAAGAGAAAAATCTGAAATTATTCTATGTGATAGAAGTTTACGTAAAGATTACAGGAAAAATAAAACAATGTCTCTAAGTAGCACATTTAAGCCCTCGGTGCGCGAGTCCGACTCGCTCTTGACCGGTTTTTTTACAGTAACTACAGCACCTTTTTGATAGAAAAAATACACAATAATCTAGAATACATAAGAAGTGATTTCTTGTGTCCTGAAATCTATTTTAGTTTGTAGAACTAAAGAAAAAAACCAGCCAAGTGCGTGTCGGACCACGCACAATGAAGGGTTCCGTAGTCGAAAAGAATTTATCCCAAAGACAAACTTAACATTAAGTTGAAAAACATGTTCTCCCATACATTGATATACGTCACGGACAATTCTCCAATTGCATATTTAAGTTTGTATTCGCAAAAAAATATTCTTAAACATAACGTCACGCCTTGTTTCCCCGAAGGGTTGGGTAGAGGTGTACCTATAGTACACCACATTTTGCCAGAAAAAGAAAACTAAAAACTATTTTTTTTATGTGATAAAACTACAAATAATCAATTTTCAGGCTTTTTCCTGTATTTGTGCTGTGAGACCTTGCTTCTTGCCAAATTTAATGATTCTATGTCAATGGGAAGTACCCTATAGGTTTTGCTTTACTTACGAGTATCAAAATATGTTGCATAAATGGCCGTATTTTTTTATTTCGTTGAGTTAGAAGCTTGATTTTTTTAGAAATCTAATGTATTTTATACTTACGTATTTGAAATTAATTTCAACTTGATACCTCGACGCGTTCCTGAGAAAAAGGGCCTTGACAGATGACATACTTAAAAATATTTTTTATGTGAAAAAATTATAAATTAACAATTTTCGGACTTTTTATATTAATTGTGCTGTAAGACCTTACTTCTTACCAAATTTCATGATTCTTGGTCAACGGGAAGTACTCTATAGGTTTTGATTTACTTGCGACTTTGCGAGTATCAAAATATGTCGCATAAATGGCCGTATTTTTTTATTGCGTTGATTTAGGAGCTTGATTTTTTTAGAACTCTTAATCATCAACATACGTATTTGATATTAATTTAAACTTGATACCTCTACACGTTCCTGAGAAAAAGAGCTTGACTGATGACATACTTAAAAATATTTTTTATGTGATAAAATTATAAATTAACAATTGTCTTACTTTTTCCATTACTTGTGCTGTAAGACCTTGCTTCTTGCCAAATTTTATGATTCTAGGTCAACGAGAAGTACCCTATAGGTTTTGATTTACTTGCGAGCATCAAAATATGTCGCATAAGTGGCCGCATTTATTTATTGCGTTGACTTAAGGTGAACGTCCACTGGTCCGCGCCGGCCGCACCGCACGCACGGCACGCAACGGATTTCGGTTTGCTATCTATGAATTTATATAGCACTGCGTCCACTATCGCTACCGGCCGCACCGAACGCCGGCATATATGAGCAAAAAAGGCGATGCGTGCCGGTGACGTCATAAGGAATGCCGGTGACGTCACCGGCACGGAACGCATTTTTGAACTCATCGTATCTGTCAGTGTCATCCTACTGATTCTAGGGATTGACGAAGCATAACATTTACAATCAATGTTTTTTTATCTAGACTAGTCCTTATATGCATAAAGACTAGTCTATACAACATTAGTTTTTGTTTATACTAAACCCGAAAAGGGGTCATTCTACTCATCATTTTGAACAATTTTTTCTACGGGACCAACCTTGAAATCGTGAAACAAAAATCTGCTGTTCAGTACATTTATCTACATCAAACTCGTCAAAGTCAGCTGTTCAGTACATTTTGACGAGTTTGATGTAGATAAATGTACTGAACAGCAGATTTTTTTTTTCAATGATGAGTACAATGACCCCTTTTCGGGTTTAGTATAAACAAAAACTAATGTTGTATAAACAAATTAAAAACAAAATTGAGTTTCTGGTTTCTGACTGCATTTCTGTTGTGCTTTATTATCAAAATTAAAAAATAATAATAATGTTTAGACTCGTGCTCATAGACATGAGCGCCACGCGTCAACGGCAGAGGCCATTGACTTAGAACTAAGTCAATGGCAGAGGCAACTGCCATAGACTATACACTAATATCTGGAATAGTAAATACCGGTCTGGTATGTAAATTACGTGAAAAATAGATGGCACTGATACCAACTAGACAATTAATTCTATTATCCGCTAGATGGCAGTATACTTAATTGCAAATGGATATAGGTACTAGGTAGGTGCCATGTATTTAGGTAGGAATTTATTTTAAATAAAAGAACAATTCCCTTAATAATATTTACTTCTTTTTATTTTTGTAAACACTACGTTTATGTGTACATACATTAAAATAGCGTTCTGCTTTGACTTTTACGTTATCCCCCGATCAAAATTGCTAATTTTCCAGATAAAATTCTGTTCACACCTCTGTGCACCAACTATGAATGATTCTTGTAATAGCCCGATTAACAATAAAATCTAGCTTATTATTTTTATGCAACGTGCAGGTTAGAAGTCACAAATTGATTTAACCACTATATTTTTCAATATTTTCTTTTTTTTTTTTTCACATCCAAAATAGCGTTTTTCTGCATGTTTTTAGTCTGCATGTAACCAACAATATCCAAATCGAGTACACAACCGCAGGTTGAGAAAGCGGGGTCAATCAGTAGGAAAGTATCACGAAGTCCAGGGACGGAAGCAGCCTATGGGTCAATCGGTGAACAAAGTATCAGGGTCGAAAACAGAGTTAACAGTAAAGCCAGGTCTCACAAAATCCAACAATCAATGCAAATCTCTCGAGAAATCCGAAAATAGTTATAAGCAGTAACGAACGAACGACAGCACGGAAACTTCAAAAAAATTTGAAAGAATGATGGCATGATTTGTACAAAAAAATAAAGATTTGTAGAGAAGTTGGCATTAAATTTTTATACTCTTGGGTGCCTAAAGAGTATCTTCTGGCATCTACAATATTTTATAACCCTATGATAAAAAATATAATGTTAAAAGCAAATAGTTTAACGAAGAGCTCATAATTTCAGAACGAAACGGCGGCTGCCAGTGTAAGACCCGCTAGACCATAGATTAAACACGGATTAAACACTTACGCCAGGGGGCTTACTTGAGTGTATAACTTAAATACCGTAATAATATTTATTTTACATTTTTATAATAAAATTGAGCATATTTTAATAATTTAAATAAGATATTATTCATGTACCTACGGGTCTTTTTCTGTGTTATATATGTGGCCTCTTTGCTTCGACTTTATTTATTTCTTTATAAATTATGTCATGTCATCCTGTTTGTCACTGTCTTATGCGTCATAAGAATAAAAATATTGAATCTTTAATAAAATGATTATAATAATTTAACTAAAAGATACATCACACTAATATTATAAAGGCGAAAGTTTGTGAGTGTGTGTGTGTGTGTGTATGTTTGTTACTTCTTCACGCTCAAACGGCTGAACCGATTTGTATGAAATTTGGTATGTAGATAGCTGATACCCTGGATTAACACATAGGCTACTTATTATCCCGGTCGCCGCGGGTAAAACCGCGGGGCGCAGCTAGTAAACAATAAACATAAACCATGTTGCGCATGTGCTATTTGAATTTATTCAAAGGCGTCACCCAGATTCGAACAGAAACCTTCGGGACAACCAGATCTTTCACAGATGTTTGGAACAGATCAAGAGACGTGATCAACTTCTGGAGGGAGGTGGGCTGGTTGGAATAACCACCCACGGCAGCCATGGCCCACGATGGTCCACTCGAAGAACTAAGTTCAGAATCCAAACCCAAAACCGGAACATAGATCTTAGGTACCTAATAGTTTTATAACTATGGTCTCTTTGTCATTCAGTAAGAACCTAACTGTACCTATGTAGTTTTTTGAAAATAAAATATGCACAATATTTGACCTGCGTGTGGCTCAATTTCCTTGTTTCATTTTGCGTCATTTCCATGAAAGACTAGCCTACATGTATTGACAGTAAGTCAACCGCATATCAATGGTAACAAAACTAGTAAAAGCAGATCCTGTCCTCTGTGAAACGTATTATATTAAGCCAGTTCCGCTGAAAATGGTTGTGTTACCGTTGATATGCAGTTGCGTCAACTAATGTTCCATCCAGTACCTACAATCATGGACGTATCAAAAAAAAATCAGCTGCTCCCTGTATTTTGACGAGTTTGATGTACGGAACAGCTGATTTTTTTTTGGGATTTTAGGTTTGGTACCTATTATCTAGCTATAGACTGGTTAGCTCGGATACAAATTGTAGACGGCGCTATTGCGCATGTTTGCATAAAAATACCGTAAGAGGGCACCATTCACCCTATTTATTAGTTATACTCTTTGAGGCAGACCCATATATTCAAAGTACTCTGTGGGCAGACCATCGCCAGATCGCCAGACTAGTACTTTATATAGTATATTATCTATGCGGCAGACTATCTTTGATCGTCGACTGTGTTGCGTGTATTCTTGCTTCGGTGTAATTTTCGCTTTCTTTAACGGATTTTTGTTACTCTGTTGGACATTTGATCTCTGCTTTACCCTGAAAACTCTCGGCTTCTACCACGGACTTTTGAATCTCACGCTTATCTTTGACTTTGTGCTTATATTCTCGACACTGGATTTTGATTTACGAATTGGACAATGAGGTGTATCAACTGTGACCTGAATCTTCACCATTCCCGTCGTATACTTGAGTCTGACGCACCGCATCCTAGAGTATTGCTGTAATTGCATAGTTGGTCGCCGAACGATCGGTTGTTGTGCCCATGTAATAACATTTTTTTGGTATTTGGGATGGGCAAGGTATCAGGATAACATTTTACTACCAGCTCAGCATTTAAAATCATGTTTTTTGTAGAAGAGGAATAAAGACAAATATCAAGATGATGTTTTTTTTATTAAGTAGACCTAAACTGGTGTTATTTATATCACTTCATATGAACTTATTACACTTTCAACAGATTAAGGTTCGTACATCAATATTTACACAAGCTTGATATTAATTTGACGTCTTCCACCGGTAGACATAATCTTTAGGTATCTTTAGGGTTGGTGTCGTCACGCAAGCCATCATCGTTTTATGGAAAATGTCACAAATAATGATTTCAATGTACTTTTTCAACTGTAAACAAGAAAACACATCTGACTTGTCTGTCAGTTTGATAGATCCGGTCATCCGGTAGTGTCACTTGTCACTTCGTTTTTTTTTTATAAATACAAAATGGTCAACGAAAAACTGATAATTTCCTTTCGAAATATTTTAAGTATCCGGGTTTTTAAAAATATGATAAGTATATCAATCTACTGCCGACAATGTATTCTCAACATTGGAAAATGTTTTGAACCCTCTAAATGAACACTTTTTTTGTACAAATTAATCTATGGACTTTGCCTTGATTCTTTGAATTGTGTCAAGTGCCAATCTGTCATCTTGTTATTGCAAGTTATTATTATTAAAAGCTCCATCTATCAAGCAATAGTATACTTTTTATTAAAAGTTTTCAAATCGTGAACTATGGATGTCGCCACCTTCCATACATTTAATATTTACTGTCAGATGTATGATGGTTTCACCCCCCTGGCAACTGCAGTCATCTTTTGCGAACAAGCAACACTGATAATCTTCGTCAATCTCCATGACAACGCGCGACGTCTACTGACAACAACAAAAACACTCAGAATAAATAAAAATGGTGGACGCATGACACCGGCAAATCCGTTCCGGCCGGCCGGGGCGGACCAGGTGGACAGTGGACGCATGCCATCGGCAAATCCGTTCAATCCGTTGCGTGCCGTGCGGGCGGTGCGGCCGGCGCGGACCAGTGGACGCTCAGCTTAAGAAGCTTGATTTTTTTAGAACTCCAAGGGACCATAGACTTACTTATTTGATGTTAATTTCAACTTGATACCTCCACGCGTTCCTGACAAAAAGGGTCTTGACAGACAGACAGACAGACGGACAGACAGACAGACAGACAGACAGACAGACAGACAGACAGACAGACAGACAGACAGACAGACAGACAGACAGACGGACAACGAAGTGATCCTATAAGGGTTCCGTTTTTTCCTTTTGAGGTACGGAACCCTAAAAAGGCTAAACCCAGGTCTATTTCTGTCTATTTTTTCTATTTTTTACATTTTTTTTTTACTCCTACAGTTTTCATTAAAAGTGTTCATAAAGAACATCGGTCAAATTTCTATAGAAGCTGGACCTGAGTTCTATTTTCAGTGTACAGAAACAAATTATAGTGCGATTTGATTGTTTTTATGCAGTAAACACCATCCCTTTCGAAAATAATATCTAAATAGCCAAGATATTTTAATAATGCAAAAAATACTTTCGAGGTTACAATAAATAAATACCTAAGTCGATTTAATGCTAGACAGATGACACACAGTCTTTATCCGACAGCGGCGAAGCCCAAAAGGATGGTAACTATCAGACAATTAAATATTATCCAAAAAAAAAATAGTACTGGTCAAAGCGCACTTACACACCGAAAAAAACTCGTGGGGCTTTTGCTGGCTAGGCCACACTGACTGATTCAATTCTGCCTGAACAGATAGTTAGTCGCTAGACACTGTTTTTCAGTCTGCTTGGCTAAACGAAAGAAAAAAGGGTTTTTACAAAAATACAATTTATTCATCATCCTCTCTTACAACTACAGCATCGAGAAATGCTGCTGGCGCTGATATTGTCGGCTGATGCCTGGCCCACCCAAGGTACCACACAAGTGTCATTACATGTGCACAGCACCCAATCGTTCTTCTACCAACTAGACAATTACAGCAGTATTCCACTATAGCGTTCCTTCCAGACGACACATTATTTTCAATTAATATATAAACATTATATGTTTTTCTTGAAATATGTCTGGATTTAATTTTGCCTCTTATTAGTGAGTTATCTCCACTCCCTCTCAAACGATACTCTGATATATTAATGTTTTCCCTGCATATTTCAATGCTGTAACCTCCATGAAACCTGACATGTTCGCCATAATATGACCTTGCCTGTCGGATCTGGTATGTTCCTAAGGCAAATAATATTACTTCACTATATTCTAGACGGGGAAATGGAATATTAGTATTGGGATGAGCTGTAATATTAGTAAAACTAGATGTTCGTCTATTCATATTCACATTATTTATAAAATCTGACAAATTATTATGTAATGGAAATCGTTCCCTAATCACATTTATTATTTGTTCAGCATCATTCCTATTTTTTAGTCTAACACCGAACTTGTTTAAGAGGCTTGCAGCTATAGAGAACATTTGCATCATATGAGGCACAGTTTTATTAAAAAAATCTTGCCGGAATATTTTAAAATCTCGTTTAAAATACCCGTTAACAACTTCCACCACCCAACGGCATATAGTCACACAACGACTCCTGTTAGCTTGCTCGGTGGTGAGCTGATGTTCACCCTCAAGCAGGGATTCCGGCATGTATGTTTTATAGTTGCAAGCCTCTAACAGACTAATTGAATCTCTAAATCCCCTGTCTAGAATAAAAATATCATTATTTTGAAAGTATTGCCTGAGAGGACAGTTTTCATCTCTGAAAAGAGAAAGCATTATATCTGCATCAGATGTGGTAGCCTTGTATGGGCCAAAGCAATCTACAATGTAGCCATCACACGTCACCAGCAAAAATGGTTTTAACAAGTTTCTATATTTATGTAAGGAATATGTGTCCTTTTGGAACATATAATTGGAACTTTTGTTTAAATAAATATAAGTCCCATCACATATAACTATTGTATTTTCATTATTTTCATTATAAATTGCATTGGGGATCATTAAATTGTGTTGCAACAATTGTTCACGGGATATGTGTTGAAGTCCCAGATTTCTAGGCACAAAATCCTGCACCAATATCTCCCTAACCTTATCCATCAATCTTTCTAATGTGCGTCTTGAGACCATTAATAACTGGGATAACCGATCATCTGAGTCACCAGTTCTCATTTTCATTAAAAGAGCACCTAAGCCCAAAATGCCTCTATGTGTTTCAATGACACGTGGCATTTCATACAATATCAGTTCAAATTGCTGTTTATGCATTCCTAGCCAATAATGAAATAAATGTTCATCAATTCTTTCAACACTTTCCATGCTTGAGAAATCCAGAAATGTATTAAAAGCATTTATAGAACTTTTGTTGGGACGTGATATAGGTTCTATGTGAGATGAAATGAAATGTCCATTCTATGTTAAACTATGAATTTAATAATGTATAATTACAACTAAACACGGTAAAATGTTACAATAAATGATTGATGCGCGTAACGGGTAGTAACCGACTATATGTGTTGTCACGGGGACGTGTGACTTCGAACTTAACTTGACGGTGCAACGTCATAGGCACTTATAAGCTCGCAAGTGGTGTACATGTGTGGGTAAACATACCACTACATGTCCTCCCCCCTTAGATGAAGACAATTTAATAAAAGGGTGAAAAAAAAATATCATCAAAAGCAATGACCAAAGTGTAAAAACATTGCAAATACCTAATAAAATGGTTTGGTGTAAAAGTGTATAACTATACCTAACTCCTAAATTAATAAACAATAAGACTCTATGCTAACATGAGGTATTTCTAATATAAAAACAACACTACACAAATGGATACTTAAACTGAAGACATTTTGTAAAAAAAATATTAAAATAATTTGGTCATAAATTTGGTAACAACTTGACACAAAAAGGTTTTATACAAAAACGTTTTAAACTTAAGAATATAACTAAGTGGTAACGATAACATACAAATAAATACGTTACAAGTTGACATAATTAGTGTGAGAACGCCACAAAATTGTTTGTTTTGTTGGTCTATTTTAAAACACAGAACACTTCACCGCACTTCAAATTTCACTTGATATTTTTATGACTGGGACTGGCGACAAAAAATGTTTTAAATGGCAAATCTCACGGTCTTTTTCACGACGCGACCCGATCTTGTAGTGACAGATGGCTCAGTTTTGTCAAGTGAGGTCGATTTGGTTCCAACCGGTGTTATCACAGTTGTTTTAGGCGAAACAAAAACTTCATGTGGCGACTGAAGTGCAGGGCTATTAATTATAACATAAGCAGGTTTGAGACGATCGAGAGAAATAGTGACTTCTCGAGAACCTACTTGAACGACGTAATGTTTATTGCTTCGTTTGAGTATTTTATAAGGACCTTCGTATGGCGGTGTTAACGAACGTTTAACTTCGTTTTTAATGAAAACGTAGTCCGATTTAGTCAAATCTTTGTGCACGAAAATGTTTCTGTTATCAGCTTGTTTTCTTGTGGTTGGTTGAAGGTTCGCTAATGTTTCCATGAGTTTGCAAGTGTAATCGGTGTTGTTGATGTCTGTTTCGGTGGGAACAAAAAAATCTCCCGGTAGACGCATAGATTTACCGTAGGTCATCTGAGCAGGGCTGTACCCTGAGTCCTCTTTAACTGTATTGCGCATTCCTAATAACACGATAGGTAATTGCTGTGACCATTGACTGCTATTATCGCAACGTGTCATGATGGAAGCTTTTAGCGTTCGATGCATCCTTTCGACGTGTCCATTTGCCTTTGGATTGTATGCTGTTGTTCTAATCTTTTCTATTCCAAGTAGTTTGGTCAGCTGTTTGAAAAGATTGGATTCGAATTGACGACCTTGATCCGAAGTTATTCTTGCAGGGCAACCAAAACGTGCTATCCAATGCTCGAGTAGAGCTTTCGCGACGGTTTCAGCGCTTATGTCTTTTACAGGAACGACTTCAGGCCATTTTGTATGACGATCAATCATTGTGACACAGTAGGTGTATCCTTCGGAAGGTGGTAATGGTCCAATTATATCTATATGCACATGCTCGAAACGGTCTGACCTTTCGAACTCTCCTAGAGGTGTAATTGTATGCCTTTGTACTTTACATTTCTGGCATTTAATGCAACTTCTTACAAAGTTTGCAACGTCAGTGTTCATGTTAGGCCAAAAATAGCGCTGCGCGATAAGGCGACGCGTAGCGGCTACCCCAGGGTGATTAAGTGCGTGGACACTTGAAATCGCTTTTTCTCGAAACTCCAACGGTAAATAAAGTCGCGCTGATGACGTTGATGTTTCGAACGTAAGCTCATGATTTGCATATGGCATGCGGAACAATTTAAATTCCAAGTTAGGTTTTTGTTTTAGTAATGATAATTGCGTATCTTCGACTTGGCTTTTGTATAATTCTTCATAGTCGAAAATATCATGTAGAAAAACCTCTTCTATTCTCGAAAGAGCGTCGGCGGCATTATTGAGCTCGCCCTTAACGTAGTCAATTTTGTTGCAAAACTGAGAAATAAAATCTAATTGACGAAGACGTCTTGGTGGATCGGATTTCGATTCTTTCTTCGATAAAGCGAATATTAACGGCTTGTGATCGGTTAACACTGTGAGATCACGCCCTTCAATCATATACCGAAAGTGTTTTACTGCCATGTAAATAGCTAATAATTCCCTGTCGTAGGTACTGTATTTTGTCTGGGCGCTACTTAGTTTTTTCGAATAAAATCCTAGTGGCTCTAACCGTTTGTTGACTAATTGATGAAGTGCTGCGCCAACGCAGGTATTCGCTGCGTCGGTCATTAAAATAAGTTTGGATGATGAGTCTGGATGCGTGAGAGTGACAGCTTCACTTATGTGATGTTTGCATTGATTAAATGCGGTGATTGCTTCTTCGGTCCAAGCGATTTTTGTTTTGTCTTTTTTCTTAGCGTTGTGTAAGTATTTGTCTAAGATAGTTTGAGTGTCGGCGGCTTTAGGAATGCTCATTCGGTAAAAATTTATAAGACCGAGGAAGCGCCTCAGTTCTTCGATGGTTTCAGGTTGTGGATAGTTATTGATAGCTTTGACCTTTTCTTCGTCCGGCCTTATGCCATCACAGCTAACGCGATAACCGAGAAATGTAATTTCGGATTTTCCAAATTCGCATTTAGACGTGTTGATTGTGACGCCAAATTCACTAAGTCGCTTGAACACTTCTTTGAGATCATGAATGTGACATTCTTCTGATTCTGAAGCAATAAGTATATCGTCCAGGTAACAAAACGTATTTTGAGTATTTTTCAAAACTTCATTGATAAATCTTTGAAACGTCTGCGCAGCGTTTCTCAGACCGAAGCTCATTTTTGTAAACTCAAACAGACCAAATGGAGTTATTATTGCGGTTTTCGGTATGTCCGCAGGTGCGACGCTTATGTTATGGTAAGCACGTCTAATATCAATTTTAGATAAAACTTTTTTATTTTTGAGGATGTATGTGAAATCCGTTAAACGAGGAATCGGGTAGCGGTCGGGCTCGGTGATAGCGTTTAAACGACGATAATCACCACACGGTCGTAATTCATCGTTTTTCTTTTGAACGACGTGTAAAGCATTTGCCCATGGGCTGGATGACGGTCTGCATATTCCTAAATCTACCATTCGTTGGAATTCATCCTTTGCCGCTTTGTATTTTGCAGCGTTAAGTGGACGTGCTTTTTCATAAACAGGTGGGCCATGGGTACATATATGATGCGTTACATTGTGCTTGGGTGGGTCCTTGAAACATTCGCTCTTAATGATGTCTGGGAACTCTGTTAAAATGCGATGATACTTATTATCCGAGTCGATGACCTTAATTGTAGGAATATTTGAGGCATCTTCTACGTTAGTGTACCTAGAGAGTAGTGTGACTTTGTCAATTAACTTTTTTGCGTGAAGATCAACAAGCAATTGATGTTTGGATAGGAAATCTGCCCCAATAATGCACCGCTGTACATCAGCTAGGACAAATTCCCAGGTAAAAGCTCGACGTAAGCCAAGGTCCAAAGTCATTTTCTGAGTCCCATATGTTTTGATTGTGGTCCCATTAGCAGCAAATAAAGTAAAATCAGCGGGTTGACGATTAACGTTTTTGTAGGCAATAACTGAAATATCAGCGCCAGTGTCAATAAGAAAATGCGTACCACTTTTCCAGTCGGTGACGCTCAAGCGAGATGTTCCTTCGACACCTACTCTCGCCAAGGCAGGTGTCGGGTTTAGTTTAACGCCTTTCTGATGCATTGCTTGTCGCCGCATTTCTTGGCGTTATCTCCATAAATATAATGATAAAAGCACTTAAAATCTTTGTCTCCCGGTTGCGCTGTTTGACGCCTGTATCTGTCTTGATTGTCAAGATACCGAGAGCGTGATCGTGACCGTGATCGCGACTGATAATTGCCACGACTCCTACTTGTGCTCTGGCGCGTGTTTTGTAGATCATTAACTTTTGTGTTTAACGCGGCAATTTCTTTAATTAAATTATTAAATTGTTGATCCGTTGAATGTCTAGGGATAGCGACCGGATTTAGCGAACAGACTTCAGATGACCGTGAAGTTCCCATTATCTTATCAGCAATTGCTGCGACGTTGTCCAACGTTACATCGCAGACAGTAACTACTGCACGGACTGTTTGAGGCAGGCGATCTAACCACAAAATTTTGATTGTATCCTCGGGAATTTTGTTACTTCCAAGCTCTCGCATTTTACGAAGAAGTTGAGTGGGTCGTTGATCCCCTAGCTCGACTTTCGTAAGCAACGTATGTAATTGCTTGGACTCGGACTCTTCATAGGACGAAATTAACCTGTCCTTCAGTGCTATATATTTACCGTTCACGGGCGGGTTCTCAAGAATGTCACTAACTTGACCCAATTCATCTCGACCTAACTTAGCTATAACTAATTGATATTTATGCAAGTCACCTGCTTTTTGTGCACCGATTATGGCCTCAAACTGATGGAACCATAGTCGCGGACGCGCTGTCCAGAAGTCGGCGATGCGGGAGTTGATGGTGATCGTCCCCGTCTCTGGCTGCTGGTGCTGGTCTATGGTGTAACACGGACCAGCTTGTTGAGGTGCGTTGACGCTATCAGGTGCGGCGGCAGCCGTGGTGGCTGTGTGCTCGGGATTTATGGTAACTTTATGTTCACTGGCAGCAACAGTGTTAGGGTTGACCATTTTGAAGGTTTGGTATAGTTCACAGTAACAACACTAAATAAAGTCTACGTCTGTATTGAACGTAATTGCACTCGCGGATCAAAGTATGGAACCGTATTATTTCATTCACGTCGGGGTCACCAATATAGAACTTTTGTTGGGACGTGATATAGGTTCTATGTGAGATGAAATGAAATGTCCATTCTATGTTAAACTATGAATTTAATAATGTATAATTACAACTAAACACGGTAAAATGTTACAATAAATGATTGATGCGCGTAACGGGTAGTAACCGACTATATGTGTTGTCACGGGGACGTGTGACTTCGAACTTAACTTGACGGTGCAACGTCATAGGCACTTATAAGCTCGCAAGTGGTGTACATGTGTGGGTAAACATACCACTACACATTTACAAAAGAAAACGCATGTTCCACTTGTTCAGCCGTGAATGTTCTAAAACTATTTTCAGAATTGAACAACATATCCCAATCATTACTAAATGTATGTTCTGCACAAATACGAACATTTTTTGGTAAGTAATATTTGTGTTGGGATAGAGTTGTTGCTCTTAGAGGGTCTGAAACCCTATGCAAATCGCTGTTCTGGCAACCATGAAAAACACAATGTGTTGCAGTATTAGCCGCTCGTCTGTATTGGGATAAGTTAATTATTCCGGGTACTTCCTCAGCTTGCTGGTCGTTATTTGGAGAGCTTTGGGGTTCTTGAGGCTGAGGCTCTGGCTGAGGCTCTAGCTCAGGCTCTGGTTCTGGCTCTGGCTCTGCCTGCTCCTCAATATTTTGCTGCACATTATGCATTGCAGCTCTCTTGAGTCTCATCCAACAGGGATGGCAAACATAGTCTGATGAATTTGCCTGAAACAATCATAAAATTGTCTTATTATAAACCAGAGACAATATATTAACACTATAAACTACAAACAACATATAAACCTTCCTCTTGAATCACTCTATCTATTAAAAACAACCGCATCAAAATCCGTTGCGTAGTTTAAAGATCTAAGCATGCATAGGGCCAGACAGACAGCGGGAAGCGACTTTGTTTTACATGTATAAAACAAAGACTGCGACTGCGACTTTGTTTTATGTGTATATGTAGTGAAGTTTCGGGTCATTATTAGTAAGCCCAAGCAAATAAAAACATTGAACTACTAAACTATATCAACTTGCAGTGATGAATTCAATTAGAATAGTGATGATACAATGAAATCAAAAGAATGACATAATAAACAAAACCATTACCTGCCGTGGGGCAATTCTATTTTCAATTTCAATATGTATTGCTTGCTGCAACTCAGATGGAATCTCTCTCACAATAAGGTCACGTCTACGGTTCAACAGAGAACTCCCACAAAGTATGCAAACATGCCTGTGGCCACGGGAGGATGAGGCACCAGGCTCATTAACTAAACCGGTGTTTATATGCGGCATTGCCAATTGTTTACAAGCATCACATATGTAATCTTCTTCAGTGATCTAAAACAAGAATTAGAGTTGTATTAGGATGTATGGTCGTGTATGATGGTTATGTTAGTGTACTAAAATATGATAAGGTAAGTAAGTATGTAAATATGTACGTACTATTCTTGAAGAATTCCACTCGCAGATCATAGAAATTACTCTCGTATCAAGCTCCAAAACGAGATGGCGGCCAAGTGTGTCAATGCGTATATTGCAATTAACACAAAGCATTCGCAGGGCTGCTTGTGGCGTCTGCATTATGTATGATGCACACAAAAATCCAAAAGGCAAAATCGGTGTCCGGTAATCAAAAGCACAGAATAATCGTCACAAGCGGTAGTTATCAGTCCGTAAAACAATGCCAAGGTCAAACAACAGAAGGAAATCCAAAACAGTACAGCACGTATAACAATATTCACACTAACAACAACAACAGAACAATGCGAGATCGCCGGGTGCAGACTACAGCAGACTACAGTCGGTAATCTTAAATAATTCTATTCTATTTTTAAAAAATGGCAAGCAAAGCCGATGTCGACTATTCTGCCAATGTCTAAAGTGAGCTAGATATACAAGTGTGCATGATAAATAAAAAAAAAAAAAAAAAAAAAAAAAAAAAAAAAACAGAAAAATATTTAGTTGATCCAGTTGATACAACTTGCTGGGTTAGTACAGGACTGAAACAAACAAAAAATAGAAATAAATAAATATTATAATTGTTAAAACATAAAATACACGTATACCACACCAACACATACGGAGTAATTCACAATTTTATGTTATTGTGACGGATGAAAGTCATCAGCGCCACATGCAGATCTGGAGAGGAGTATGTTAGTAAAGAAGGAAAATTAGTCGGAAGAGGGATCTTAAATTTTGGGAGGCGCCTATATAAATCTAGAGGTGGGATGTTGTTTGAGCATTCAAAAAAGATGTGGTCCAGAGTGCCTTCCTCCAACCCGCACTCACAGAGAGAGGAGTCTCGAACACGAATCTTTTGCAAAAACACTGGAGTACAACAGAAACCCAAGCGAATTCTACAAAGCGTAGAAATAATTGTTTTGGAGGCTTTTTTGAAGCCATAGAACCAAGGTTTTGGTTTTATTATTGGCTGTACTGCATAGTAAAACCTGCCCTTTTTCCTTCCAGTGATACTCCAGTGTTCCTGCCATGAGGATTGGAGCTTAGCCTTTGGAAGGCTGAGTAAGTCATACCCCTGAAGAATGTTGTAGGTGAGATCAGCTGTTGCTGAAGAGCAAGCATCTTTGGCCAAAGCATCAACACACTCATTGCCCTTAATGCCACAATGACTAGGTATCCAAACTAACTGAACTTCCCTTTGACTACTAGCACAAGATAATAAAGATTTTTTAATTTTTAAAACAAGGGAACTGTGCAATTTACTTTTGAAAGGGTTTTGTACTAAGGCTTGCAGACAGCTAAGAGAGTCAGTGAAAATAACGGCTTTGTCAATATTGTGATGTGACTCTATGAAAAGACAAGCTTCCAATAAAGCCACACACTCGCCCGTGAACACAGAAGACTCCTCAGGGCATTTGTACTGCAGAATAATTCTGGAGCTTTGGTAATAAACCGCAGCACCAATGCTATTGAGATCATTAAATTTTGAAGCATCTGTAAAGAACCTCTGAAACCCGGACCAACGCTCTCCCACCGCCGCATTGAAGTCTGAATTCGCTGAAGCTTTTTGGAAATACCGATGTCAAAAAAAATTTTTGGTGTGAAACATAAGACTTCATAGGGAAAGTTAAAAAGAGGTAATCGGGGATTCTGTTCTATTGGACATGCTAAATTATGAATCTGACGAAATGCTTTTATGATTAAGGGGATTTCTTTGTTTTTCCAGAAATTTGAGCTTCTACATAATGCATCTAACTCATTCAATCTTGCTAAAAGGGGATGGGAAGATCTAGATATTAACCTAGCCAGAAAACGAGAAGCCAGATACTGCCGTCTCAAGGCCAGGGGAGGTTCAGCACACTCAACCTGCAATGCGTTAATGGGAGAAGACTTCATGCAACCAGAGATGATCCGAAGACACTTTGACTGAATCCTATCCAGTCCTGCCAAAGCACCCTTGTTGCATGGAACTAAATGGAACGTACCATAGTCTAAAACACTACGAATTAAGGCGTTATAGACCAATTTCATAGTGTAAGGATGGGCACCCCACCAGACACCCGAGAGAGCCTTTAAAATCGAAACCACTTTTTCACATTTTTTAATTAATAAATTAATATGATGCTTACCATTTAATTTTGAATCTAGGAAAACGCCTAAAAATTTAACCTTATTAACTATCGGAATATTAGAACCCGAAATGTCCACTGTTGTATGTGGGATTAATCTTTTACGAGTAAAAATTACTGCCGAACTTTTTGGTGCCGATAATGACAGACCATGGCTTAAAAGCCACTGGTTCAGAGAGTCCAGAGAGAGGGATAAGGATGACGCAGCGTCTATGATAGAGCAATCTGTCACATACAAGACTAAGTCGTCGGCATATTGGAGGATGTGACAGTTACTATTTAGGCAGGAGCCAATGTCCACTGTATACAGGTTATAAAGAAGGGGGCTCAACACGAAGCCTTGCGGGAGTCCCTTCCACGTCTGTCTTACATCAAAATCCTCTCCCTGGACCCTCAGAACCAAAGAACGAGACAAGAGAAGAGCACAGATGCATTCGATCATCTTAACCGGGAGACTCAGCTGGTGCAGTTTCTGCCTGAGTACGGGAAGAAGAACGTTGTCGTATGCAGAGGAGATGTCTAGGAAGGCGGCTACAACGGATTCGTTTTTGGAAAACGCTAAGCGAATATCCGTAACTAAAACGCCAACGCTATCCATAGTACCGAGCCCTTTCCTGAAACCAAATTGGTAATTCGGCAGTAAATCTCTCGCTTCGACTATCCATTCAAGTCGATTTTTAATAAGGTGTTCCAATAGTTTGGACAAGACTGAGGATAAAGCAATTGGTCTAAGGCCGTTCGGATCATCTACATGTTTGCCTGGCTTCAGTAAGGGAATAATAATTTGTAATTTCCACTGATCAGGAACCCAGCCATTATTGTAACAAAAATTAATGATGTCAAGGAAGTAGAGTTTAGCCTTGTCTCCAGAGTGAACAATAAAAGAATATGGCACACCGTCAATACCGGGGGCTGAGTCCCGAACATGTCTCAATACCACATTCAATTCCTTCAAAGTAAATGGCACATCAAATGGATCCTCTGAAACATTTTGTAGGGACATATTAATAGAACATTCAGAAGAAAGAGGAACATATGGTGGAGCAATTTTGTCAAAAAAAAGGTCAGCTGTTTCCCTAGTGATCGGTGAAGAGACTGATGGAGAGCACCCACGTCTAAACCTGTTGATGTTTTTCCAAACTAACGAGACAGGAGTAGAGGGAGATAAGGAGATAGATAGATAGATAGATAGATAGATAAAACATTTATTTGATGCACACAAAAGACACAGCACAACACACAAAAGTACAATTAAATTATTACACTTCACATGAATACATATAAAAATTAAAAAAAAAAAAAAAAAAGGTGCCAACATACAAAAAAAAATAAAGAAAGAAAAACATACATAAAATCTAAGGACATAACATACATAACTTCAAGTGAAGATTATAGGTACCTACACAGTGCGGTGTGCGTCTCAAGGTTGCATCAAATGGGAGTCCAGCTCAGCATGTGTCAGGCAAGTATACCTGACGCTGATATTCTGCTGGATCCCTGCAGTGACGTACGGACGCTGAGCAGTCATGATTATGTTGGTGTTGTAATTATTTAATCAATAACGTTTTGCGTTTAGATTACTTGACTTGATTAGATATTATATATAAAGTTTAAAGTATAATGTATAAAATAAATTAATAATCACAATAAATAAATAGTGGCGTAGGTGCGAATAAAATAATATGAGTTAAAAATGAAATTAGTGTGTTCACAATAAATAAATGTAGGTAAATAATATGTGTATATTTATTACAATAATTATGTATTTAATCATTAATATGCAACAAAAGATCCACGAATTATTAAATTACCAAGTGCCTATACCCTTCGTTCACAGGTTTTGACCAAGAGATACGCTAAATAGACAGACTGGCTCGGGAAGGACATGATAACCAGTTAAATAATGGACGTGTTTGAAACAGTCATCCCCAGTTTTTTCTGAGAGGCGATAAGAAACTGCCGCAGTCGAACTCTGAAGGTTACAAGAGATTTTAGGTTCCTTATCGGCGGGGGTATATTATTCCAGCATTTAGATGCGGCGTATCTAAAACTTCCCCTGAAAGCCGCTGTCTTGTGCGAGTGAGTGGAGAGTTGTTGTGAGCACTGTCTTCTTGCGCATTCTCTTCTACTAGCGATCCAGCTCAGTTTATTGTACAAGTAGGACGGCTGCTTGTACTTTATAACTCCAAAAAGTAGACATGCCAAGTGCAACTTACGACGTGACTTCATCTTGAGGATTGAGTGGTTATTTAAAAAGGGCGTTACATGACTTCTTGGTGGGATTGAGAAGCAGAATCGAGCGCAGGCGTTTTGCACCCTCTGAATCAGTCGATCAGTTCTTGCCAGTAACCGAGGGCCAATAACTACGTCCGCATAGTTTAAATTCGATAGCACGAGAGACTCAGCCAGCTGGATCCGCAGCTCCTCTGAAAGATAAGGCCTTATTTTATAGAGGACCTTAAGCCGGTAAAAACAAGTGCGCACTGACTCTGACACGTGTGTTTCGTATCTCAACCCAGCGTCCATGTTCAGACCCAGATTACGTGCCTCGCTGACTCGACTGACTGACTCACCCATCAGAGTAACGTTGAGTGTTGCCGGCACTGCACTGATTTGGTTCTTGGTTCCAAATAGTATATACTTAGTTTTAGTGGGGTTAAGTACCAAACCGTTGCTTTCAGCCCAACATACTATCCTGTCAAGATCATCATTAAGGTCTTTTAGCGCGCTGTTATAGTCACTTGGCTTAAAAGAGATATAGACCTGCACGTCATCAGCATAAATGTGGTACTTACACCGCTTTAGGGAACTTATTATATCCGCACAATACAAAATGAAGATTATGGGGCCCAGTATTGAGCCTTGCGGAACTCCCCTATAAACGGATGCAAGGGATGAAACTAGGGAAGAGCCATTGCTTAATCGTATTTCCACACGCTGCGGAGGTACAGAACTTAACCCAACCAGCACGTTTTTTCTTGCGAAGATGACGTTTGGATCTGGCATTTATCCGCAAATATGTCAGTAGATTTTCGGTGCTCATATCTGCATTGTAACACCGTTCAGCCTCATTTCTATCCCTGACTGCCGAAGTGCATTCTGGATCCCACCACGGGGGAGAAGGTATTTTGTCACGGGCACTGTTTTTCAATGGAAAGCATGAATCCGCACTGGAGGTAATGGCTGTGACAAATCCCTCATAACAGCCTTTGGCATGGCAGTGACCAGAAGGATCTAATAAACTTGAATTTAAATTTGGAAGAGCCTCAATTTTGTCCTCCAATAATGATACAAATTTTGTCCAATCTGGATTGGACAGGTTATATTTCAAAAGTGGAGGGGAAGTTTTCTCTAAATAAGTCTTATTAACCAAAGATATAACAATAGGGTAATGATCACTACCATGCGTCAAAGTCGTACATTCCCAATGGGTTGAAGCTGCCAACTCAACCGAACAAAAAGTTAAATCCACACAACTTTTTTGTTGACCAGGAGGGGATCTGCGAGTTGGGCAACCATTATTAAGAATGCATAGATCCAGATCATCCAAGATCTCAACCAAAGCTACACCAAAGGCATCACAGCGTTCGGACCCCCATCTGTAATGGTGGCAGTTAAAATCACCCATAACCAAAATTGTACCATGAATATTGGAAAAAATGTTTTTTAAAATAGTCAAAAACTCGTGATGAGGATGAGCAATGTATATCGAAAACACTGTAATGCCTTCCACCCTTCCTGCTACAATACTCATGTCACCTGTGAGCGAAGGCAAAGGGAAGGGCAAAAGGGGGACCCGATTGTTAACAAGGAGAGCCGATCCTCCATAGCCATCAGATCTGTCACATCTGAGAATGTTAAAGTGTGGCATACGAAAGCTAAGACTTGGGGTGAGCCAAGTCTCAGCTATGGAACAAGCCAGTGGCTTGTATTTATTTAAAAGAAATATGAGGTCGTGCTTTTTATGCCACACGCTCCTCACATTCCACTGTAGGAATACTTGGCGAGACGCCATTTTTAATTTGTAAAAGTAGTGTAATAAGTTGATCGGCAACGTTGGACGGTGATTGGGAACTAACAGAAGAAGAAATAATAGTAGGTAAGAGCTTTAAAAGCAGTTCAATAATAGAACTGGTATTATTCGAAGAAGCATTGTTGTAATTAAGAGCACAGCCATTAAGCTGTGAAGGTAGGGGAGAACTAACTATCTGTTGATGAGAAACTTTATCATAAGACGGGGAAAGAGGGGCATGGGTCTTGGGTTTAAGTGTCACAGTTTTGCGGTAGGACTGAGAAATTGGAGTTTTGGCAGCGTTGGCATAATTGCGGGAAGCTGTTGGAATAATCTTACTAGCCTCTGCATAGGGAATAGATTTCTCAGCCATGACAGTCTTAATAGCTTTCTGTCTACCATATTCGGGGCATGACCTGCTATCAGCAAAGTGATTACCCGAACAAAGCACACAGAATGCCTCGCCCTCAGAAATGTTGCAACCATCACCAGGGTGATCGTGGCCACACTTACTGCAGCGGGGTTTAGACCTGCATAAATTCGCCACATGACCAAATCTGCAACACTTACGGCATTGAATTGTCGGGTATATGTACTGCTCAACAGGGAGGGATGTATAACAACAGTAAATCCTATCTGGCAAAACTTGACCATCAAACGTCAGAACACATGTCTCAGTGGATTTCCATTCAGTAACGCCGTCTCTTTGAATTTTCCTATTTATACGGCGGACTTTCAGTATTTGCCCGCAGCCTGAGGGCACAGTCAAATAAGTTATGGCTTCTTCTTCCGTAATATCTGAGGGAACACCGGTAACAACACCCATCCTTGTGACATTAAATGTGGGGATTGATGCAATATAACTATGTTTGATCAACAGACTATTACTCAAGAAAGAGTTAGCGTCCTGGGGGGAAGCAAACTCCACTGATACACGGTTTCTACCGACTCTTTTAACACCACCACGAACAATGTTCGCAATGTTGTTATTCATAAGGAATTTACCAAAATTAACAGGATGTAGGGTGGTGCCAGCATTTGGTTGATTCTCAATACGAGAAACGTGGACAATATAGGGAGCCTTATCCATTACGGAGTACTTATCACGACCAATTTGACTTTTTGGTTGCTTGCTTGGAGGGATAGATGTCGAGATTTCTTTGGTACCAGAACGTTTGCGTGAAGTTTGTTGGGATTGAGTTACATCCATTTCTGTGACTCTACAAACAACATCCGCAGATTGGGATAGTGGATTCGGAGAGAAAGGAGTAAAAGGAGTTAAAGGATCTGGAATATCTGGTGGGTCAGGATCAGGGGGTTTATTGTCACCCATGTTGAATAAAACGAGACTTAAAACAAGACAATCACAATACAAACCTGTTTACGAACACAAGAACGACACACTTAAACAATAAAAAGTCACAAAAGTATCAACAATCACACAAAGATAGCTAAAAATTCTAGACACACGTGATAACCTAGAACACCGTGGCGAGAGAATCTACCATAGAGTATAGTAATATGGTAGTGCAATCTTAAATAATATACATAATTATAGTGTCTGTCAAATTGACATTGACATCCGTGTGATTGACACTGTCAATCAATGGCGCGCGTCGATGACATATTACGACGTTCCGTTGTACGTACGTAATTGAACAAAACGCTGATACTTACTAATTACTATGAACCTACATAATTATTTTTATGACAAGAATCCAAAACAGCACTAGTTGATTTGATACACAAGTATATAGAATTGAATTAAATATAATAACTATTCAGAAAAACGTGAATAATTATAATCTTTGAGTACTAAATCATTTCTTAAACAAAATGAATCGTCAATAGGTGCGTTCAGAACATGTTATTCTAAATAATTTGCAGATTATGCTCTAGACCAAAAAAAAGTCTATAACTTTTTTTTTTCTGGCACATTAAATATCTATTTCTTATGTTTTTTAAGACCTTAAAAAATAATAGATTTTTTCATATTTATGGCATATCTGTACATCACCGCTTCGTCGTCAGGTACGATTTGACCGACCTCCTTTATACAGTTCTTTACAAAATAATAAGGAATGATTTCATGTGATTACTTTTTTAGTCCAATCCCTAGATTCGATCGGGAATTACTTCGTATTTTGCAAGAGTTGTGTCATCGCGCTTCTCTTTCTTTTCTATGCAGTACGACAGTGACCGCGCTTTTTACGGCGGGCAAGCTTTAAGATATACTTTTTGACTGCCACGTTGGTCTAGTGGTAGCAAGCGCTATTGCTAAGCTTGAGGTCCTGTTTTCGATTCCAAGGTCAGGTAAAGTGTTATTGGGTTTGGGTTTCCTATCTGGAATCTCTCAGTGGCAGCGCGAAGTCTGGATTTATGCACGGTTGATGGCAATATGCTCGCCCCCTATTGCATGGGACTTAAATAAAACTGGCGAAATGTGGCTGTACTATAGGTACACCTCTGCTCAACCCTTCGGGGATTGCAGGCGTGATGTTATGTTGTTAAATATATACCTTATTGTACACCACAAAAATACATATAAAAAAAAACCGGCCAAGTGCGTGTCGGACCACGCACAATTAAGGGTTCCGTAGTTGAAAAGAATTTATGCCAAAAACAAACATAACATTGGATATCAAAAACATAAATAAAAAAAATATGTCATAAAATTACAAATTCTCAATTTTCTGACTTTTTCCTTTACTTGTGCTGGGAGACCTAGCTTCTTGCCAAATTTCATTATTCTAGGTCACCGGGAAATTTAATTAATTAGGAGCATGTCGGAATTGAGATTGTTTAGTCTGTGGCATGGAAGTTTCTCGCATGGACTTTGGAATGACAGGTGGGAGAAATCGTGGCGTCCTTTTGGACCAGAGGTCACAGAGAGACGAACAAAGAATATTATAAAGGCACTTGTTTTTTACAACGGTGACCCGAAACCCGAGGGGTTTTCAGGTGTAATAAAAAGGCTGAACCCTGTGAGTATTTCGTCCTCCATTTGTTTCCCATTCTGAAAGTCCAATGCACATGTATTTGACTACGGAGATTTTGTTCCAGGTCTGGCTGTTTTACTAGCCTGGATATTTCAAGTCCGGGATTGATGAATGCCTGAAGCCATCCGGAGAACGTGCATCCTTTAGGTTTGGCCCAACGAGATTTGGGACAGTGTGGCCATCCATGGTATAGGAAGGCCTTACCAATCCGAATCCTCGTGCGAGGAAACATCGCCGTTCCAGGTAACAGCAAGTCTGCTGGACTTCTCCCGTAGGTCGCGTCTGTTCGTGGGTACCAAGGTTTTTAACCTTGGTGCCATGCCAAGAGATTCTGTTCCACTAATTGAGGAGACTTGAGCACTAATTGAGTGAGACTTGAGCTGATGTTAATTTTAAGAAGAGAGATGCATTAGACCTGTCTACTGGGTTTACATACAGAGAGTTAGGTAACAAGACCAGTAATAACTTCTTTTTGTATTAAGTTGTGTCACGGGTTTACTTTAGCCAAGTGAGTAGGTTTCTTAACGTGCACAGCCCTGGTTGGTCAATACCTTGCGATTGAGCTAGTGGTATTAAAGCGTTCACCTCGCGAATCCTTACAAGCGACCTGAGTCGTTATTTTGTAATATCTCATGTGGTCTACTTCTGTTATACCTTGGAACGGAGACAGGGTCTAACAGGGGTACACATTTTAGTGTGTAAGACTGGGAGGAATTATTTATGATTAATTGCCTCATTCACTGTATTTCTATGCAAGGTGATACTTCTTTTTATAGTAAATAAACTTTGTATGTGTATTGAGGTATGTGTCTTTAATTTCATTCTTTCCAGATATTTATATATATACCTTTATAAATTTACTTCCACACGGTGGGAAACTTTATGTTTCATCAACAATTTAAAATTCTATTAAGGCCCGGGTGACATCTCGTAAACTTGAAAAGCCTACATAGCTGTGATAGTTGTCTTTTAACTTCGTTACCTATACTACTACCGTGACTTTTTTCACCCATCCAAAACTAATCATTTAGCTGGCAGGGGTGGGGGGGGGGGGGGGGACACTTGACTCTAACAAAAATTAGCACTTTAAGCTTAATATTTCAGAAACGGATTTCTAAATCGAAAAATTGTTTTCACAAACCCGCAATATTTTTGAAAGACTCATCCAACAACACCCCACACCATGGGGTAGACGAGAAAAAAAACATCCCCACTTTACGTGTAGGTACAGAAGGAACCATAAAATTGTTTTTTCATTCCTCATACTCGGAAAGTAGTGTTTGTTTGATCCGAGAAGCGGGTCGAAGACGCTGCTCCCCACCCTTGGTCGGGAAAGACTCATAGTAATTGTTTTTCTCTCTAGGGCGGGAATGAATTTTAAAAATAGAATTAAATTTGGTTAGGTAGTCGGGCTGCGGTCTTGTGAGTGTACAAACAGCCAGTGTGAATTAAAAAAAAATAACTAGTAAGCGGGACGGACTGCTGCGGTGACGCGGTGTGTTCCATCTTTAAAATTTAAAAAAGAGTATAATTTGGCAGTATACTAACTCTGTAAGCTGTTCCTACTTCGTTCAAATAAATAGGCACACATGTATTTTTATCAATAAATATTTTAGAAAAACTGCTATATTTTACTTTCCTTATATTAGTCTTTACCTATGAAATTGCCGTTCTGCAGTACTGGCCATTTCAAATCAAAATAATTTTTGTTTGGCTAAGAATTCTAATTTCAAATTAATTTTATTTTAAAAACATGGATTTTTTTTCCAAAAGTAGTCATTTGTTTATTGATTAGTGTTACATTTTCATCGCATTTCAATCTTTTTCGTCATCATGGATACGTTAAAAATTCGAGTAATTATGGAATATGAGTACCGTCGTGGCAGCAACGCGGCACAAGCGGCACGCAACATCAACGACGTTTACGGAGCTAACACTACAAACCAACGCACCACCTGTTATTGGTTTGATCGCTTCCGTTCTGGAATTTTCGACCTGAAAAATGAACCTCGCGGTCGTCCGAAGACTTTGGTCGACAATTACGAATTAAAGGCGATTGTGGAAGCTGATGATACACAATCTACGGCTGAATTAGCAGCAGCTTTCGACGTTAGCGTCAAAACAATATTGGTCCATTTGCGTCAAATTGGCAAGGTAAAAAAGCTTGACAAATGGGTGCCCCACGAACTCAATGATCGCCAGCGCGAAGTACGCGTCGAGACGTGCCTTGCACTGCTCAACAGACACACAAATGAAGGAATTTTGAACCGCATTGTATTACCTTTTTTTTTTTTTTTTTTTTTTTTTTTTTTTTTTTTTTTTTTTTGAGGGTGGGAAATCATCAAATAACTTCTCCCGCTCTGGGTGGAGCGGGAGGGCGTGTCAGACTTTTACTGACTAAAACCCACCCGTGTTCCTTCAGTTGCCTATGCCAGGGCCGCGGTAACCCTTTCAGACAACCCGCGACCCCAGCGGCGGCGGCCCTATTGGGCCCCGTCACTTGCTGACATCTCTTTGAGGCGCGCGTGGAACACAACGCGCCGTCGACTCGGGCCTGGTCCTTACCGGACGGCGAGCTACCCGCTGCTCACCATCCGCAGGCCCGCGCCTACGGTGGCCGGAAATCGCCCCGCGATTCCCGCCGCCCAGGGCGTCTCCTGCGGCGACTGAGGGCGTGAGGCTGCCTCTCCCTCACGCGTTCCGCCTCCTCCTTCGCTAGCATCACTGCTTCGCAGAAGGAGGTGACGGCCTCCCATGCACTCTCGCTCCGCACCATGGCCTGGACCAGGCTCGGACGCGAGAGATCGCCGCCGCCGATCGCCTCCGTGAGAACACGGCGGTGCTCTGCCCAAGCCGGGCAGACCTCCACTGTATGCTCCACCGTGTCCTCCGGGCGATCCACACAGTGGAAACACCCGGGCGTTTCCTCCCGCCTTATGCGAAACAGGAACCTCCCGAAACAACCGTGTCCGGTGAGGACCTGCGTCAGGCGGAAGGTGAGGACGCCGTGGCGCCTCTCTAGCCACTCCTCAAAGAGGGGACTTATCGCCGCTATTGTGGCGTGCCCAGCGCTGGGTTGCGACAGTCGCGCTCTCCATGCCGCCATGAGATCCCGCCGGAGCTCTGTCCGCTGTACCGTGATTTCTCGCGGCAGCGGAGTTACGCCCCGGCGTTTCGCCTCCTCGCGCCACTCCCACACGTGCGCGAGGACCTTTGCCTCCAGATCCCACGGCGGCAATCCGGCAAGGAGGCTCGCCGCCTCCCGGGAGACCGTGCGGTATCCCCGGACTAGCCGGATGGCCATGACCCTCTGGGACGCGTTCAACCTGCCGGCTGGTCCCAGCCTTAGGGAACGCGCCCACACCGGTGCTCCGTAAAGGGCCATGGACCGCACGACCCCCGCGTAGAGCCTCCGGCAGGAGGCGTTTGGACCCCCCAGATTGGGCAGGAGCCGCCTCAAGGCAGCCCCAGCCCGTGCCAGTCTGGGAGCCAAACGTCGAAAGTGCTCCACGAAGTTCCACCGGCTGTCGAGGACGAGTCCCAGGTACTTCATCGTCGACCCGACTCCGATGTGAACCCCTCCCACCGTTATTTCGGAACCCGACGGTGGCGCATTCCGAGGACCATGAAAACACATGGCCTCGGACTTGTGCAAGGCCACCTCGAGTCCCAACTGCCGGATCCTCTCCACGACTATCGCAACCCCGCGTGTCGCTAAGTCCGCCGCCGCCTGGTGCGACCTCCCTTGCGCCAGGACCAGCGTGTCGTCAGCGTAACATACTACGCTGACGCCGCCAGGGAGGTCGGCGCGCAGCACCCAGTCGTAGCCGATGTCCCACAAATGCGGCCCCAAGACCGATCCCTGTGGGACACCGCACGACATCTCTCGCCGGTTCCACTCTCCCTGATGACCGGGGTAGATGACGGCCCTGTCCGTCAGATAGGCCTCGACCACTCGACAGAGGTAGGTCGGCATCCGGTGATACCGCAATGCCTCCTTATTACCTGCGATGAAAAATGGATTCTGTTTGATAACCGCAAGCGCTCAGCAAGTTGGTTGGATCCTGGTTCAGCACCTAAACAATGCCCTAAACGAAAACTTATTTATTTATTTTATTTTATTTTATTAATTTTAGGAAAGCTTACAGCTAATATATTTCTATATTATGTACAATGTGTAAAAGATGGCCAATTACAAGCTTCCACCAACGATTAAAGTCAGTAACATTAACAAATACGAGAAAACAGCGACGTGAGAGATAACTTAAGACACACGCTCAAAGAATACAATAAAAAAAAGTTAAAAACAAAAAAAAAATGGTTATATATCGAAAAAACAATTATTCAAACTTTTCCTTACTTCCTTAATGCTACTATTAAATAAATCTAACTCGATATCCTGACACACCACATTAAAAGTACGACAAGCTCTTATCACGTACGAGTTCTGCCTGTATACAGTTCTAACCTGAGGCAAATAGAGAAGACGTGGTCTCCTAAGAAATGCACTCGGTACACGAAGCCCGATCTTGCCCACCAACTCGGGGACGTCAGTAGATCCGTTCAAAACACTAAACAAGAAAGCGAGATCTGCAATTTTCCTTCGCTCGTGTAGAGGTAGAATATGAAATCTTTTACACCGACTTATGTAACTCGTAAGATAGATATTTGAACCGGGGGTTTACTTACCCCTAGAAAAGAGATGGTCACTGTTTGGTGGTCTAGCGCCGGTGTGATTTATCACAGCTTCTTACCAAACGGGGTGAGCATTACTGCAGATGTGTACTGTGAAGAACTGAACACAATGATGGAGAAGCTGGCACATCTCCAACCAGCATTGGTCAATCACTCGTCTCCGCTGCTCCTGCACGACAACGCGCGACCTCATACTGCACAGCAGACGGTCTCCAAAATGCAAGAACGGGTGTTGGAAGCTCTCCGTCATCCGCCCTACTCACCAGACCTTGCGCCTACAGACTACTACTTTTTCCAGAATTTGGATAACTTCTTGGCGGGAAAAAAATTCAATACCCGAGAGGCAGTACAAAATGCTTTTGAAGAATTTGTGGCCTCCCGACCAGCTGATTTCTTTAACAAGGGCATCAATAAACTGCCACTGCTTTGGCAAAGATGCTTTGATTGCATGGGTGATTACTTCGATTAATACAAATAAAAAATACATGAAAAAAAATCGTTTAAATTTTTTCATACAAAACGGCAATTTCATAGGTAAAGACCTAGTAGAGTGTTTAACACGGGTGAAAGTCATCAATACCAACTCGGACTTTAGACTTGTATAACAATCTACTATTTTTTCATGATTTTATTTTACCACTTTGTCGGCGTGATGAATATGTATATCCATGCCAAATTATAGCTTTCTAGTACTAAGAGTCTCTGAGCTAAGGTGCGGACCAACGGACAGACGGACGGACATAGCGAAACCATAAGGGTTCCTTGTTGACTACGAAACGATATGTGACTATTCTACCCACACCGAGAAGTACTCTTGCTTCGAAGAACACGCAAACCGTCTGTCCCAGTTGACATACTAATGTGTATGATAGTCGACATCACGGTTACTCAAAAGCCCGGAAATCTGAACATTGTCTTACCTTGAAATATCGGTTATACCCAGTGATTGGGTAGTGGAGGTCGAATGGCAGTCGGTTCAAATAAAATATTGATATTCAGCCTCATCTAGTATGTCTCGAAGCCGACCTCAACCTAGTTCGGAAAAGGCACAAAGTAAAGGCTATGCGGATTATTTACCGCAGATCTCTGCTTAAACAAGGTAGTATAAACCGTAAATGTTTAATAAAACATTTAAATATTTAAAATGTAGGTACATTCGTGTGCAGTTTGAATTGTGCTGCGCGGATTAGTCGGCCTAATTGGGAGGCGAAACTGTGGTAATCCAATATAGCCTTTAAAACCGTTGTTGTACGTTTTGTGTAGTTTAACTACGATTAAACAAGTTATTTTAGGTATTTTATTACGTGAAAAAGGTTATTTGACGCATTTGGTTTAAAAATTGGCTTCATTAATCTTTTTGGCTAATACAAAGATGATTTTTTAAAGTGTTGTCAAATAAACGATTAATTTTATTTAGGGTGGGTTGCACCAAGTGCAACGTTATAGTTTCCGTCAAAGTTAATTTTAACAGTAACATTCACAATTAACTCACTACTGTAGCAGCATCATGTAAAATGTAATAAGTTAAAGTTAAAAGGGGTCAAGTGACAAGACGTCCTATATAAAAATCATGACACAAACCTTAACTAATAAATAGCCCTTAACCGCCCGAAGTTGTGCGAATTATCGTTATTAGTGACGTCATTTTAACTATTACTAAAATGGTGCAACCCGTATTTCGCTTTAACAGAAGATTTGGCGGCTGACACACTCTTAATATCTACAATACAACTATTTTCTTAATGTGCCTCGGCAAACTTCGTGTTTCGTCAGTCGTCGGGTTTTTATCATACTAACAAGTGAAACTAAGTAAAAATCCGACGACTGACAAAACACTAAGTTTGCCGAGGGACATTTAGAGAATAGTTGTACTGTACTTGTCTTAACGTTTCTAAAGTGTGTCAGGTTCGTTTCAAAGCAAGTCAAGGTAGGTGTAAGTACTTACTTAAAAAGGTAAGGCAGTAAACGTAGGTTTTTTAAGACATTCAGTATGACCTTTTTATGTATAGGTACTTTCAAAACGACGGAACGATAGTAGGCGTTTTTTATAAGAAATGAAAAGAAAAGGTTTTTGACATTGTTTCTTAACCTTATGAGTGTATTGTGTTTCGCCCACCTTGGCCTCGTTCAAAAAGCATTGTTATACTTACTTCCTTTAAAAGTCTTTGAAAGCAATTTTCTTCCGTTCTATAAAAGCATCAGAAAGCAGAACTCTCATCTCGTATGCTAAAGTTATGAACACTGCTTCGATATTAGCGAGTAGGTAGGATACGAACGTTTTAAGCGAAAACAATTGGTTATAATATCTCACAATCAAACCGTGATTTTAGTTAAAAATAAAAGTACCAAAATGCGCAGAGGTAGCCGGCGAAATTCAAATTTTCTTTTAGTTATGGTAGGGGGGAGCCCAGAGGATTTTTGAGCAAGCATATGCAGGGCGAAAAGTGGACAACTGAGTAGGTGCGGCATTTGTAGAGGACACTGAATATTTATTTGAAAAGTTTGAGAAGGAACCCCGTGGTCAAGAGTCCACTTTCAGATTTCGAAAATGGACCAAAAATAAAGTGACCTTCAGAGCTTTTGATTCTCATATGATCGTGTGTGGCTCTGAAGGTCACTTTATTTTTGGTCCATTTTCGAAGTCCGAAAGTGGATTCCTGACCATAGGGGCTCTGAAATCTGAAACTTTTTAAATATGTTTCTTTTTATTTCTACAAATGCCGCACTACTCAGCTATTAACTTTTCGCCCTGCACATGCTTGCTCAAAAACCCTCTGGTTCTAAAATGTCATGATTTCCGAAATCATTATATTTTAGTACAAATCTAACTTAGAGAGGTGTATTGATGATTATTTTACTTATTTATTTATTTATTTATTTATTTCGGGATAAAAAACAGGAGTACAATTAAATATTATAAAATTAACTACTAATTAAACAAAGTACTTATCATACTACCAACAACATTATCCACCTATTACTAATATGTTGATGCTACGTGAGAAAAAAAAATTAAATAAAAACAGAGTACATGAGTGCAAGATAAATGACTGAATGAATGCTTTTTAGTAACGATGTTTATGGGATAGAACGAGAGAAGAAAAAAAAATAAAATAAAAACTAAATGTATACAACTATAAAGCTAAGATAGAATCAATTACAGATTTTCTAAATTGATGTGCTGTTAGATTAAAAATATCAATGCTTTCGAATCTAGTGTTGTAGGAATCCACAAGCTGACGCAGAGGAGCGCGAAATCCAGCATTAGACTTACAGACTTGCCTAACATTAATAGATAGTAAGCGGTATGGACGCGCTTGTCTACGCACAACTGTCCTCGGAACGATGTAACAAAGTTTATTTATTAAGTCTGAACAATCATATTTGTTATGGACAATACCATATAGAAACATTGCTCCGAGAAGCAGTCTTCTGGATTCTAAGGTTAACAGTTTATAATTCCCAAGCAACGTATCATACGATCCGTGGCTGTGATAGCATCTGTAATGCAGAGCTCTTAGGAATTTGCGTTGAACAGTCTCAATCGAGTCAATGTATTTCGCGTAATAGGGATTCCATACGATAGTAGCAAACTCCAGACAAGGCCTAATCAGCGATATATATAAGTATCTATAGGTTGATGGACGCTTGAAATCTTTGCTGTTGCGCATAACAAAACCGTACATTTTAAGGGCTTTGTTGATAATGTTGTTTACATGGACATCAAAGTGAAGTTTCGAGTCTAGAACCACACCGAGGTCACGCAAAGAGTATACTTTTTTTAATTGTGTATTTAGCAAATGATAGCTATAAGTGTGCTGCTTTTTGTTTTTAGTGAATGTAATCGAGTTGCATTTGGATAAGCTCAATGAGAGTTTGTTTAAGGTGCAGTAGTTAGACAGCCGATCCAAGTCACTTTGAAGCATCAAGCAGTCATCAATACTTTTTATAGTTTTGTAGACTTTCAAGTCATCCGCGTATAGTAAAAAGTTCGAATCGAGTCGAATCAGTTCGAGCGCTAATATCATTTATAAACAACGTAAATAATAAAGGGTCCAAAATTGAGCCCTGAGGAACCCCGGATGTGACGGTAATCAGCTCTGATTGAAATCCGTTTATAACAACATTTTGAGTACGGTTTGTTATGTATGAGGTGAACTATCTCAATAGATTTCCGCGAATACCATTAAAGGCAATTTTGCGTAAAAGTAATTCGTGATCCACCCTGTCGAAAGCTTTTCGAAAGTCTGTATATACTGCATCAGTTTGAAAACGATTATCCATATTCTCAAAAACATAATCTACAAAAACAAGCAGATTTGTATACGTAGATCTTTGTTGGACAAATCCGTGCTGTTCCCTGATTATAGCCTTGTGTAGAGTAGGATAAATTTCGTTATAAACCAGTCTCTCAAAAAGCTTCGACAAGGCGGACAGAATCGAGATCGGACGGTAGTTCTCTACGTCATCCCTCGATCCTTTTTTAAAGACGGGGGTTAAATGCGCCAATTTCCATACATCGGGAAAAACGCATTCGCTGATACATTTATTGAACAGCAAATGTAGGGGTTCACATAAGTGATTGGCAACACTTTTGAGAAACGAAGGAGGGATACCATCAGGTCCAGGTCCTTTTGAAGGGTCTAAAGACTTTAACTCCTTATAAACTTTAGAAGGCTCGATATAAATATTGTTGATAATATCACTATTATCATGAAATCCAGACGGCGGTACCCATTTATCGACATCAAGTGCTGACGGCTCATACACTGATTGAAAATAGTTTGAGAATAGTTTGCAAATATCACGTAGATCACTACTGGAAGTATTTTTATATTTAACATTGGATGGAATTTTTGACTTATTTCGTTTACTAGCCACATAGCCCCAGAAGTGTTTGAGATTTTTGTTTACATTGTGTTCAACAGTTTCTATGTAGTTAGAGTAACGCAGGTAACATTCTTTGTTGAATCTGCGACGAAATAGGGAAAATTGCTCATAGTCAGATATATTATTGTACACTTTCCACTTGGTCCAAGCGTTGCTCTTATTTTTGAATAATCTTATAAGGGGTCGAGTAAACCAAATGGGGAATTTAGAAGTTCTGTATGATTTTTGGGGGACGTGTTTTCTGATGACACCAAACAAGCTATTATAAAATGTATTTACAGACTCTTGTGCTGGTAGATTTTTAAGCAAGCTGTTCCAGTCAATTTCAGATAAATCTGCCCTTATAAGATCATAATTGCACTTGTTATAATTAAATTTGATGATTGGGCAATGTTTTCGTGAATATTTCAGGTAAGGGGAAGTCACAGCACAGTAAGGAGGGTGATGTAGGTCCACGGGTACTAAATAATCGCTCGGTTGGTAAACATGACAGTGTTCATTGGAGATCAGTAAATCCAATGTTCGGTCATTAGCGTTCGTAAAATTATGATATTGCGTAACGCTAAATTCAGCGATGAAATTTTCAAGATATCTGCAACTAAAAGACTGGGCCACACGGGGCTGGTCACATGCATCACCGTCACAGGAAGCCCAGTCCAAGGTCGGCAAATTGAAATCTCCGATTATGTAAAAACAATGTGTCATGGGATTACTTAAAATTGACGAAAGCATGTCCAAATATGCAGAATAGATGTTGTCTGGTGTGTTCGGTGGTATATACACTGCGCTGATAAAGTGTCGTCTCGCACGATCACGACTAGGTAATTGTATAAGTAGATGTTCTATGTGGGTGTGCAAAGTGTTGACTATTATATTGGTGTAATGTATGGGTTGAAGTGTTCGTAAGATGGCAACAAGAACACCTCCACCCTCGCGTTTACCAGTGGCCGCGCGATCTCGGTCGCAACGAAAGACGCTATAGCGCTCATCTATAACCTCACAATCTGCAATATCCGATATAAGCCATGTCTCCGTCAACACAATGATGTCGTATGAATTACTTAAGATATTCATATAAATTGTCTGAAGTTTGCCACGTATGCCCCTACAATTCTGATAGTAAATAGTAAGTGTATCAGCCATTAAGATGGAGATAAGTTATGACATGATTGCTAAGAGCTATAGAATTTGCAATATTTAGAGATGCTGCCACTAAACCTGATGTAATAAATAAAAGATGACTAAAGCAAAGACATAATTGAAGGTAAAACGTTTTAAGCTCGCATGAACTTAGATTGTACAACAAAGGAAAGTTTGTGTAGTTGATTTTTGTTATAATAAGATGCATAATACAATTAGTTGCAATAATAGGACTGTCAAATATGTTAAATATTGTGTTGTGTAGTAGTCTCATCGGCGATTTTAAATTTTTGAAAATCTTTAATGTTTCGTAGAGCAAATATTGTTGAGATGTCAGTCCTGCGTACAAGAATCGTAGAATGCTTAACCCAACAATGCTTAAACTTGTGTTTATTAGCCTCAAGGCGACATTCGCGAAACCACAGCTTTTTCTTCAATGTTAGGTGCTCGTTAACGTATATGGTATGTGGAGTGCCTGTTATGCCGATCTGGTCGGATTTCAATCCCTTGGCCAAGCGGTAGGCACTTAATACATTGTCACGAAAAGGCACCGAGGAGAACCTAACCACAATATTTTTGGGTCTTTCTTTATTCAAAGTTTTCTGGGGTACGCGATGTATAGAAATAATATCGTTTTGAGTAATCGGAAATTTAATTTTTTCCCCAATTGATGCAACAAGAGTGATCAGGTTCTCGCCCCGCCTCTCCGGGACATTACACACTTCAATATTACAAGCTCTGGCTTGCTGTTCCAAAGTGTCGATTTTAGCCTCAAGCTCAGCAACTAGACCATCAGTGCGCTCCGCAGAGGTGAAGCAGCCTTCAAGCGTGGAGATCTTCTTCATGACATCGTCGCATTGATTGGTGGTAAACTGAAGCGAAACTTCCAAGGAGTCGACGCGTTGAGTCAAGTCCTTGTTCCTTCCGTCCATGGCTATCATCTGCCGCTTGAAGGCCTCCTGTTCAGCACGCAGAACGTTGATGTCATTACGAATTTCTGTAGAGTGCGTGGTGAGAAGTTCTAAGTCGCTTTTCATACCAGCAATGCTGGAGTTGATAGCGGTCAGGCTGGAGTCAACATTGCTTCGAAAGGACTGCAGGGTCGATCTTAGCTCAGAAGCAAGTGCATTTAAATTGTCAGTAAACCGCATTCTGGAGTTTTACGTTTCCTGCATGAAACTCCCGGATCGGCCTCTGATGTTGAGGTCCTTAAATCGGGGCTAGAGCTCGTTTTGCTAGGCGAGTGAAACATCGTTATTATTATTATTAGTTCAAGTCTTGAGGGGCACACAAATTCGCAAACAGCTCAGTAATAAAGGCCCTCCCACCGGTATGGAACAGAAATGTTTTTTTACACCAATAAGTGCACACTAATAAAGGCCCCGGCAAACAGTCTGCGTGTTGGCGAGCTCGCGAGAAGAAAGTCGCAAGCGCCGTGTAATGCGGGGCGCTTCCGCGTTTAATCACAACGCACATATATCAGGGTACTGACGGTAGGCAGGATTATTTTAAAGTTAATTTGGTCTATAATTCTAAAACTATGCACTGAAACACTGGATTATTGTCACAAGTATATGTCAGTTAGCACCTTCTTAAAGGCTTACACTTTCAATGGCACTTTTGATTAGTCTATGCACTGATTATTAATACTTTAGTGGAGCAACAACAAGTAGCAGTTACACGCACAACGCACGATATTGATATGGATATTGATATTGATATGGATTCTTAATGGTTAAAATTATGTTAATACATATTTGTTATGGTCGCGAATCGTATTTTGAAGAACATACAACCTGACACTAATGCAAATTGCAAAAAATTAAGAAAATTTGAATTTCGCGGGCTACTTTTGCGCATTCACCTTGAGCGGCGGGTACTTACAAAAATAAATATTAATTTCAAAACAACTTTTCAAAATTCACAACAAACTGTGTCAAAAATCTCTCTAATATTCCCTTTATGTATACGTTATAATCTTGACATTTTGCGAATGGGACATTCTGCGTCAGATCCGTAGGTACATCCACCGTAAATCATACTTAAACATGTGCAAAGAGTATCTAAGTGTTAGGTGGTCTTAAAGCCGGTAATCCGGGGTTAGTGTGAATTGTCCTCACGATAGTCTAGTGGGTTCTTAGAATTGTATTACTTTTAATGCGATAGTTAACCCCTAATAATAGGTTCTGCAGTCAGCTTTTATTGTTTGTGCACTGTTTATAGTTTCTAGTGTAAACAGTAGAAAGCTAAGTAGGTGAACGTGTGATTAGATAATAAGTACCTGGGCGACCGAGCTCTGCTCGGGTGACAAGAGAGAAAGCGAATTTTCACAGATATGAGACCTAGCTATACTAGAAAGGTTTAGGTAGTGAAAAGGTAAACAATCTTGATGTGTCTTTTATCTTGTTTTATATTAAAGCCTCAGTTTAAAAATAAAATGCACCTAAAAACCAATGTAAATACAACAATAATGTTTAAGCAGTAGTTTATTTGTTTTTTAGTGTGTGTTTGTGTAAAAAGTCACATCAAGATTGTTTACCTTTATTTTACCACCTAAACCTTTCATAAATCAAAATCAAAATAAATATGATCGACTTTTCGCCCCCTTAAATTATAAACGTACCCAGTAAACTATATTGCCACTTTCATCGTTGTCGTTAGAGCCCTTTTCGAGAACGTGATTAGAAAATATAAATACGTATACTTATAGCTCATTTAACAGTATAGTATATAGTATTTAAAGCGTTTCCTATTAAATAAGCTACCGAAGACAATTTACAAAAAAAAAAAAACACTACAAAGTGAAAAATAACTTTAATTTTGGAAGTCTTTGGATCTATATTTTAGTTTTTTGCCACCGACTGACCCGATGCAGAACTTATTGCATTTTTGAAAATAATGTCAGCACGGCACAAATCCAAAAAAAAACTATATTTTCGCCCACTAACATTAATGTTTCTTAATGAAGTTCCGGACTGCAATTTTCTTGCTGGAAAAGTATGTAATTATCTGTTATATATTAACACTACCCATTTGTGAAGCTTTCGGGTTAATAATTACTTAGGCCCTAGTCTAACTTAACATTATTTTTTACAAATCTCTTTTTCTTTGTATACCTAAAGGTATTGTATATACATACAGAAATTATCGTTTGGATATCTGTATGTTCTTGCATGATAACCTCGGTAACTACTGGACCGATTTTGGTGCGGTTTTGACTAACATTTTGCTTTTTAAGTATTAAATGTTCTCGCTGCTGAGGTGAAAAGTTGTATGTGTTACACGAGACCAAAGTTATTTGCATCTCGTGTCTTTGAATCCCTCGTTGCGCTCAGGACTCGCTACCGCTCGTGATTTAATTATAGAATTCTTCGCTTACTCGGGATTCAAAATCAACACTCGCAGCAAAAAACTACTTTGCTCTCTTGTTGCACAAATAACTATTGCAAATCCGTCTATATGTGACGAAGTTATACATAAAAAAAAAATAGAAACATCCGAATTGATAACCTCCTCCTTTTTCAGAAGTCGGTTAAAAACCATATTTAAAAATGAAATTTTTCAAAAAAAAAATAATAACTAAATAATATAAAAATGTATTGTATTGACATCAATACAATATTTTTTTTTATTATTTAGTTATTAATTTTTTTTGGATAGAATGTCACTTTGCTAAGGAATGATAAAAAATCGTAAATATGTAACCACATAATATGTGTGTGTATGTATATTACTATGTACCTAGTTCATTCAGGCCTGTATTTCTTTAATAATATGGAAAGGTTCCCAGGTAGAAGATGAAACCAATATGATATTTACCCGGCCATACATTGTACCCAAACCCATAATGCGCAATCCCTTGCTTAGTAGTATTATATGATCCCCAAAGGATGTAAAGGGGTAGTTTATTTGTAGTTGAGACACTGCCGCCGAAATACATTCACGTAAGTTGCTTTTATTATGTGCCTAAAAGGAAAGATTTCATGCATTTAGTTAGAAAATCCCATGAAAATCCCAATATTTATTCAAATACTTTATAATTCTGTCATCATTACTAATTTCATAAACAGTGATTAAACTATTGACCTTGTTTCTTTGAAAGAAAATATGAGATATACAGGCTGTTTCTTTTAAGGTGTCAAGCCAGTGCGAGCTGATAGCACAGTACCATACCAATCGATTTAACCCCCATGTATGTTCTACGATTTTTGTAGTTTTCGAGTTATAAAGATGATGTCATGAAGGTTTGATTCCAAGGAAGGGAGATAACAGTTATGACGGCTGATAGAGATGTAGGGAAGAAACAAACTTTCCGTGCCGACTCTAACTAAGTTGAGGCATCGTAACCACGCTGGGGCGTGGATCCAGTGTGAGAGAGAGACTACTATATACGACCTATAGCACCATCCTTTTTTCTCAACGGATCCATGATGGATCCTCAATTTTTTTTTCACGTCATAGTACGGCCATAAATTATGTAAAGTTAAGTTAAGCGGTTTACAAGGACTTATTTCACAAGTTTCATAGTAACGTCATATTTTAGGTAGTAACTAATTATGAAAATTGTTCGTCTCCCACGCACTGCCCACGTACTTCAAACCTTTTATAATTTTTATTAAAAACATTTCTACCAGTTTTATGTCTTTGGGGAATTTAAATATTGAGTAAGAAAATACTTGACATTACCAACGCTTAGTTTTGTTTCTCTGTAGAGGTTTGCTGTCGTCGACAATTCTGGTAATTAGGTACAAAAAATGTAATTCAACATTTACTATAAAGTTAGCAATAAAAAGAAAATATTTAACACTCAAGATGTGGGAGTATTAAAACTTAATTAAATGTTGTTCAGTAAGTAGGTCTTTTAAAATGAGAATAAATTGAAGTACTTTTAAATACCATCCCTTAATAATTTACGATGTACTTACACCAGGGTTCAAAAGTATATCAAGATCGTCATTTATATTCTTCAAAAATGGTTTAAAACGTTCTTAGAAGTTATTTTAAGAACTTTCATTTTGAAGAATGATGGTGGTGGTGGTGGTGGTTTAAATGCTTATAAATATTTGATAATTGTCTCTTTCAAAATAATTATTCTTTCCAAAATATTGGATTATTAATCAGATAGTCAATTTATGAAAATAATGTATAGTAAAATAAAATAGTAGGAATGGCAGTGCCCCGTGGCTACGCTTACTACGAGACCTAGCTACTGCTACGATTGCTACAAGACATAACTACCACTACGCGTGCTACGAGACATAGCTACCACTACGCTTGCTACGAGACGTAGCTACTGCTACGATTACTACGAGACATAGCTACCACTGCGCTTGCTACGAGACGTAGCTACCACTACGCTTGCTACGAGACATAGGTACCACTACGTTGCTACGAGACGTAGCCACTGCTACGATTGCTACGAGACATTACCACTACGCTTGCTACGTGACGTAGCTACCGCTACGCTTGCTACGAGACAGAGCTACCCCTACGCTTGCTACGAGACGTAGCTACCACTACGCTTCCTACGAGACCTAGCTACTGCTACGCTTGCTACGAGACATAGATACCACTACGCTTGCTACGAGACAGCTACCACTACGTATTATTCTACGAGACGTAGCTACCGTTGCGCATGCTACGAGATAGTGTTGTAGGTGGTGCTTTGCAATTTCTGCCTACCCTCACGGGAAAATGGCGTGATTTTTATGTGTACTATCAGCCTTACCTATCACGTATTGTGGTCTTATAAAGCTATTTTTGAATTAAAAGCAGAACTATTATTAACCATCTGCATTTTATTAGTGCGTGCTGTTAAATGCACTGTTTTGCAGTCCTACACTACGCTACGCTTGGATTTACCTATAGTTAGGCGATGCAAACTACCTCATAGCTCCTCGAAGGTGCCGCAAGAGGCAATTAGAGAATTCGATCAAGATTTTGAACCATAACATCGTACCCATTATAACACAAGATGATTTAAATAACATTTCCTAGATTTATCATAGGAACAGAAGGAACATAATATGCTTTTAATAATTTAATGACTTTTAACAAGAGAACTTGGTTTATAGGCGATGTTCTCATTAAAAATCTAAGCTCTCATTTACTAAATGACACATAATCCCACGTCTTTATAAGTAACCGAAACCCGTCACTCGAAACGCTTTCTAAACGGAGTTGTTTCAAGATCCTTAAGCTAATAAACTCAACATCTCGGCTAGCTCTTGAGCAAAACGAAAACAGATGCTCAACTCTCGTAATTTCACCAGCAACGCTAATTTACTAATTACACAACTAATTATTTAATTTAAATGTCTCGTATACTTGCGAACCCGTTCTTACAACGTTAGCTCCATTATCCACACATAGATGGCCAAGTATAACTAATTTGCCTAATTACAACATTGCAAAAAGGTACTCTTGTTTACGTGTAACGCCACTTTATTCGATTAATTTCGTGGTTAAAATCGTTGATACTCGGCATTCGGGTAAAGAGGCCCGCCCCCTGTGTATTCCTTTGTACGTAATTTTAAATACATTATCCTTTACTTCGTTAATTGCTTTCGTATCGTTTACCATAGAGGTTATAAAGGTTGTCCGGTAATTAATAGATACAATTGAAACCTTCTTCTCATAAGTATAAAATCAATTGCTGTTCGTTGGTCTCGCTAAAACTAAAAAACAAAAAAGGAAAAAAAAAAGAAATTTCAATTTTGACAGGACGTCAACGTAAAAAATACTGTGCAATTTCTATCAGACTGCTTCTCTGTCGGCATAGTTAACACTACAATATTCTAACAACAGAAATACTTTGTACCAATGAGTTACATATAATGGCTTGTGACTTTGCTGCGGAGGGACACTGATCTCTAAGATACAGGGATATCCCTAGTTTGGAGATCAGGGTTTCAATGTATTGTGCATAGCATAGCCACCTAGTTATAAATATAACATTGTTTTAGTGAGTACCTACTTTGGCTTTTCTTCAATAAACATTTTTCATTTTTATTTTTTTTTAAATAAATAACTGATACAATTTATTCATTTGTGGTCATGGTGAGCAATAATGTAAAATAAGGTAAAAAGTTTAGTATTTTTAGCTTAGATTTCTAAGCTACTACTACTACTACTTAGGATATGTATTTTTTTTGAACGGCCATAACTTTTTAAGTATGTGCTCAAGGCTCTCCATTCTTTACCGAACACCCTGTACATCTAAAAGTTTAATGACATGTCGAATTTAGTTTCTATCAGTAGCCGAGAGAACAACTTGTGAGTGCTTAAATAATTAATGACTGTTTTCAATAGTAAACCCTCATTTTGCTAATAGCCCGCTGTTGATATAGGGCTGTCCCAAATTACGCCACATCATCCTGGTTGGCACCATCATGTAGGTGCCTACTTAGTTTTGGGCAGACTGCCTTGTTCAGATTGTCGGTACGTTTAATGATTTAATTCGAAGAAAAATAATGCGTGTAATTTGTAATAACCGTTATCCTCTTAAGGGTTCATTGTACTCATCATTATGAACAACTTTTACTATGGGACCAAACCTGAAATCGCAAAAAAAATCTGATGTTCCCTACATTTTGATGAGTTGTGCCAACATAAATGTAGGGAACAGTTGATTTTTTTTTCTATATAGACTAGGCTACAAAACACTTCTTCAAAACTCTTCATGATCTTTATAATTTTCAATCGAATAAACTTTGTGGAAGAAAGATAGATTTAATCAATATTTACCCACTACATACTCGTATGTACACAGTAACAGTAACACGCTACAAGAAAACCTTAGCATCAAAGCACTACTGACGATCAGAATTCTTGAAATTCAATGACTAGTCTCATTTAAAATGATACAGTAAACAAAAGAACTGCAGTTGTTGAGAAAATTGAAATAATGCAACTAAACAACAAAGGTTCGTCTTGGATAGCGCAGGAATCAGTAACACAAATACGTCTGGCTCTCAAGAAATGTAAACTCAAACTAAAGATTGTTTCTTAGTATTAGATGTTGTTCCAACATTGCATGATCCATCTGTATGTGCATTACTATCCTTTGTTTTGTTTTAGATAAACTTCTTTGTTGTGAATTTATTTTGTTAATAGCTTTGATACTTACAGGGCGTTTAAAAATAGTTGTTTCTAGGTTCTATCTTATAAATACGCTCGTAATCGAATGATTTTCAAATAAAATGTTATGAATTACTATTGTAATTGTAAAGTCCTATGTAGTCAGGAAATACAACAACGGTGCCATCCAGTACTAAGGGAAGTATGGTTATATCTACTAAATCTATTTGAGATGCTTTGAAAGAGAACAAAATACAAATAAAAATATTTTATTAGAACAAAAACATATTACAATTATGTGTACTTTAACACTGCGTTAGTTTAATAACTGTGTTGGATTTATTAAACCGGCCAAGTGCGTCTCGGACCACACACAATGAAGGGTTGCGTAGTTGAAAAAGACTATATCGCAAAAACAAAATTAACACTATAATCCCAAAATTTTTTCATGTGATAAAATTATAAATAATTAATTTTCGGACTTTTTCCGTTTACTTTACTTGTGAGACCTTGATTCTTGCAAAATTTGATGACTCTAGGTCAACGGGAAGTGCACTGTAGGTTTTGATTTATTTGCGATGATTGAAATATCTCGCGTAGCATAATCAGCCTATAATGTTCCCACCGCTGGGACACAGACCTCCTCTCTGGGATAGGGAGTGAGCCATAATGTAGATTACGCGTGTCCAGTGCGGTTTGGTAGTCGTATGTCACATGTGTTCGAATTTTTGCTTCTTGGACAGCATACCGGTTTCCTCACGATGTTTTTCTTCGCCGTTTTGAGAGCAGTGGTGATTAAATAATTTACACAAAGTAAAGCGCCTGCCTGCGTTCGAACCTACCATCTACAACTGTTAAAGTCGCGGCCACTGGCCGTATTTTTTTATTAAGACTTGCATTTGCAGTTGTAGAATTGACCTTGACGTCTATAGATGTATGGGAGATCATATTTTTCAACTACAATGTTAAGTTTGGTAATGATTGACTTTGAGTGAGGTTTTGTAATACGGGCCTAAGGGTGTCTACACATCTGCGAAAGCGTAGCTGCATTGCATAGAAACACCGAAACTCGCGCACGCAGGTGTGTAAACACTCCCTTAAACCTGACCTATGGTAGGTTATAATATATGCTATCGAAAGAGGTAATTCTCTTTCTTTACATGTCCCATAAAATATAAAGTATACTCGTTTGTTTGTTCACAGTTAGAAGTGGTTTGTTCGTATTCATCATGACGCAACCTAAATATCATTTGGTGAATTTTTCATGACCTGGAAAGGTCTCAGCTAGTCGAATATGCCAGAGGTTAATAAATCTATACGACTAATTTATTATGAATCTATAAAATGTCTGTTAAATGTTACTGGAAATGATTGACGTCATAATTCTACTCTATTTATGAAATGGGAAAATTAAGTCGTCACGTAACTAGAACTAGAAGAGTTATTTACTGAAATCCCTGCTCGCAAAGAAACGTGAAAGTAAATGCTTTCTTTTATATTTGTAGAAGTTAGAAGTCAATTTATATGACAGTTGTCTGGCCAAACAGCGACATTCCAGAAAAATATGAGCCACCAATATTTCAGTCGCTTGCTACAATAAGAAAACAAACGAAACACGTCAAGCTTCAAGGTTGTTGTTTTTTGCAAACAATTGAAGTTTCCAATTATACAATGTGCGGACTAACTTTAAAACAACTATTGGTTATTAATTACTACTAATACCTACCAGTATCTTTGTTATTGATGAAAACATACTCCAATGATGAACAACCAGTCATCACCCTTCACTAAAAGGCTCTAACTTTGAACATCTGATAACCACCAAACACATACTTAATTACTTTCATCTCTTCTCTTCAAAGGAAATCGACAAGTCTGACAAAGGAAATAAACTCACATAGAACTCGTAGAAGCAATGGTCATTATCTCATGTTGTACACAAAAGCCAAATCTGAAGTACCATCGGTACAAGACGGCGGGCACTTGTCGCGAGAGCAGTTAGGCCGAAGTTATCGCGGACCAGTTTAACTGGAGCACCCTCTGTCAGCAAGGTGCTACGTGCCTCGGATGCCCGCCAACTACCGAGTACCTACTACAACTTACACTAAAATTATATCCAACTATTATCTCTTGGGTTAGCGGGACGTCGGTGTATAGGTTCCTATTATGTACAATGAATCCTTACCTACTTGTAGTATTTTTAAATGAAAATGGATTACAATTTTATCAGACACTGATAAATACGGCGACATTATACTATGTAAAATCCGGGCAAGTGCGAGTCAGACCACGCACAATGAAGGGTTCGGTAGTTGAAAAGAATTTATCCCAAAAACAAACATAATATCATTGTAATCTCAAAATAATATTTGTTTATGTGATAAAATTACAAATTAACAATTTTCACAATTCAATTCAATTTTTTTTTTTTTTTTTTCAATAAATTTATCGTTGTAATTTAATAGTACCCATGCAGTCATGTAATCGTTTTTAATCATTTGTATGTCGATATTGGCAAAGCATAGCGCACTAATTAATTTTTTAAGATCTTTTTATGTATTACCTATGTTTAACAAATAAATTATTCTTATTCTTATTCGGACTTTTTCCGCTTCGGGCATTTTTATTTTTTTTTTGTGCTGGGAGACCTTGATTCTTGTCAAATTTCATTGATTCTAGGTCAAGGGAGTACCCTATAGGTTTTGACTTACTTGCGAGTGTCAAAATATGTCACATAAATGGTTGTCCAAGGGACCATAGACCTGCGTATTTTAACTTGATACCTCCACGCGTTCCTGAGAAAAAGGGTCTTGACAGACTGACAGACAAACAGAAAGGGTTCCGTTTTTTCCTTTTACGTATATTACAGATATACATATATATATACAAATTCAAGAGTGAGAAGTGTTGAAATAACTCTACGATATTTGTTTGGAAAATAACTTTATCTAGCACCTTTTCCACCACACAAGAAAATACGATTTAGTTTAACCCGTAAATAAAATCCTGTCACACTTTTCTCATCCGGTTTTTCATAGCGAAACTACGCTACATTTATTTGCTAACTCCGACCAAAAATAAAATAGTTACGAGAGCAACTAAATAGTCGGAAACTCGAAAGATAGAAAAAGACCACTGCGCCGAGTTTCTTCCGGTTTTTTCACGCTAAAGAAAGAAGCTCTTTTTCCAAACTGTTGGTTTCGCGACTTTTATATTTTATTCCTGAGGGAATTAAAGCGTGTGATTTATATCTCCATTTACTTTAATGAAATATCAATTTAGTAGATTGTTTTGAAAAGGTCACTTTTTCACAAAACATACTTTTAATGCCTTGTAGATAAAGTTACTTGTATCGGACTAAAAGGCATCAACTTCTGTATCTAATGCCATCTTTGGACGACCGATCCGATTGATCATCAAAGCGATTATGGCCAAAGTAATTCTCCTAGAATCTGTTATCGTTTCAGTAACCAGGCTTATCGCAATGAATGTTATTTTTAAATATAAAAGCAATGTCAAATCAGAGTTCATAATCGTCATCAAACATCAAATTCAGATATAAAACATCGTCTCTAACCGTTAAACTAGTACAATTTACTACCATTCAATAAATCTGCCGGATATACATTAAAACACGCTCCACATTTATTTAGTTAAGTAAAGTAAATGCCTTTGTCTCACACTTAAAGCTAAGATTAATTGTGCTAACAGCGTCACCCTTTTAGCTTGATGAAGCACCGTATACCTGTTAGTGCTTTAAAATTACACCCTTCAAGCATCCAACCTTGTTGGATACCCAGGTAATGAGGGCCAGACTCAGGCCACATACTGCTTTGTCATTGGGATTGCTCTATCCGAACAAAATGGTGGCCAAGTATTAAATTGCTCCAAGCCATCAGTCACCTGTCACACGGATAGTGTGCCATCAACCCCGCCTGGAGCCAAATTGAACTATACAAGTTTTGGCATTAACCTTTATATTTACATGTACGCGAGAGAATTACTTAACAGTAAACTACACTCATTATGTAGAGGAGCTAACTTTTCGTCGCTAATTTATGCGCAGTCGTTATAAGTTTACACACAATATATTCTGCTACGTTTAATTATAAACTAAACTGTTACAGCTAAACCTTGCATTAAATGGTAAATGGCTGTATGCCTTCTTGGCAGTACTAAAACTCACAAATCTGCTTTACACTGAACACCAAACTAACAAAAACTAGTGCATTTAATTAAAACCATAAAAGGTTAACGGAAAACAAAAGAAACATTCTCTTTATATTCAACTCCACCATTCCCGGAGAGTCTCCTCGCGCGTCTCATGTACGCCACTATTTGTTTGAGTAAAATAAAACCAATTAAAACTGCTGTAAGTGTTGCAACACGGAACAAACGCCGCAGTACCGGTAAATACATGCTTCATAATTGAGTACCGGGTAATTATAGTGCGCAATACTAACGTGGACTTGATTTATTATCTTTCTTTGAATTTTGCCACAACGGATTACGTTTGTTTCACAGTGAAGGATTGCTTTTCCACTACCTCGAGGAAAGTATTGAATTCACTTCGCTCCATTCTTTACAAATTCGCCGCTAATTCAAGCCACGAAAACTTGTATGAATAATAGTCTGATACTTGGGAAAGGTTGAATCAATTTCAATGTTATTTTCACTTATACCGCTCTCCATTACCATATCACAGAGGGAAAAATACAGTTCTATTTTTAGACACTTTATTTTTAGATTTATTTTTGGCAAAATATATGTCTAATATTCATCCCACGGGGCTAAACATACTTTACTCCGTAAACAAGATATATCTAAACCTCGTAATAATATAAAGTCATTTTATGTAATGTGGGTTGTGTCCATCGTAATCGAGTAATTTACGGCAATTTCGTCGACAAAGTTTCGTTAGCATTTTTACCAAAGTGACGTACCTAATGTAAATAAGAATAAGCGCCTTCACTTTCCTTATTTGTGTCTATGGTTTGTTTTTCCCACAAAATGCTTTTTGTTCGTAAGCTTAATATATTTTCACGTAATTTCCACGAAGGCACAGATGTGACCTCAGCAGCGCTTTGATGTCGGCGTCTCTTGCTTAGATTTCTTAACACATGAGAATTTCATTAAGAGAAGTATACACGCCGCGACTATGTCTGACAGTGGTTGTCTTCGTAATAAATTGTTGTTGTTATAACATAATGAATTATTATGATCTTGATGAGGAAATTTCCTCTGTAAGACATGAATCGTTTTTAATTTCCTTAGAAATCTAATCAATTTTTTCATTCACTCGTCAATGTTAGACTTTATCGATTCTAAACGTATGAATGCAGGCTATTTGTGAATAAAATAAATAAACAAGATTCAATAAAAGGCGCGCAGTGACTGTCGTAGGTAGTAATGAAAACCATTTAAGTTAATTAAAAGAGACGGTTTACATTTATTTGATTGCCATTACTTTTTGCCTTTTCGATTAAAGTAATGAAGCGAAAGAGTTCAAATTTATTTTTGCCTACAATTGGATAATCTTAATAACCTTGTTCAGCTGTCGTTTAGACCTGTAATTAGGTGCGATATTAATAAAAAATACAACACGACAAAATAAAAGAGTATAAATTACAAGGACACGTTCGCCTTTTGGTTATGTAGAACAATAAAAACTTTGGCAGTTTCTCGAACACGCAACAGTAAGCATGTTGTGTTTCAGCCGTTACGTCTTTATTTGCATGTACTGTGTACGACATTGATGTTTGGCGTGTCCGGATTGCGTGGCCCCTGATGGCCGACCTTGGCCGAGGGTGGTCGCCAGTCGACACCAAACTGTCATAACTCCACAAAAAAGACCTGCCGTTTTTATGACCGCTGTATAATGTGACTGTACCTTAATAATTAGCTTCGTGCATCTATTTGCTTTAATTAAGAGGGTTAAACAGTCAAGGCCGTGACGGACGGGGATGTCACTGCTAGTCCTTGTTTTGGAATATTTAAATATTTTATTTATGGTATCGCCGCGGGTAGCAAACTGCCAGACATTAGCATAGAAACGGGAGCTTTGTATTGACTTATTTAAGTTTATATAATGGCATAATGGCACGTTGTGTTGCGGGTATAATTACCATTATTCTAATATTGATTGAATTAAGTACGCCGTAAATGGCGTATAATTTTGTGATTGCATAATACATGTGGGTATTTTGGCGGTGGCGGCTAAAAGGTAAAACTTTTGTTCTGGTTGAAAAGTTGTTATTAAACTGGCGGTGGAACACATTTAACTTAGGTGCGAACTGGGGTATTAGTAGAGAACGTGCAGAGTTTGTTTCATACAAAGAGAGTCGAATATGTAATTTTATTTGTATTTCAACAGTTAGTTATTTGTTGTTGTTTCACGTGGCACTTTGTTAGTGTCGCCAGAATTTTGCTTATAATACCTTCTAAAACCTGGGTAGTGCAGTACGGTTGATTGTATGCTTTACATTGATGTATAAATTAGAAAGATAAGGTTCGCGCTCCTCGACGTGGACCACATAAATTGTGTTAACGCACACAATTGACCTTAGTCACAATCGAACTGGCGTTTGTGTAGCACGTTAAGTAAAATTACCGTAATCGTCTAGATAAGCAGCAACAATGCCTTCATGTGTGTTCAAAATGTGCAGAAATAGTTCAAAAACCAAAAACAAGTTCCACGCTGCCAAAAATGTTAATTTGTTTAAAATTATAATAATATTTAATGTTTGCTTCGCCATGTTTATGAGAGCGAGGTAGACATGCAAAGTCATTCATAATCGTAAGCATTCGGCGGCTAACGCAATGTCGCTTACACGACAACGTCGTCTCCTATCTCTGTCCTTGTCTATGGGTAACTGTAGGTTTGCGATGTGATCACAGATGTGCGAGTTTCGGTGCATGTAGTCGTGCGCCGAGTCCAGGTTTAGTGATTGCGATGTTAGCGCGTAACATATCTTCCTCTAATATATGAATGGTGCTTTAATGTTATTTGCTTTGAACGAACTTATCTAACTCTTTCCCGTCGATGTGAACGTTGGGTTACAAGTTGGGTTGGGTTGCCGGATTGAAAAGGTAAAATTAACTTTTGTTGCACATGGCATATACCTGGTAAAAGGAAGAAAGCCACCCCGGAAAGTATTGGCATTAGGGATTGCAATCCAGCGGCGTTTTCAATCCAGCTGGATTCTTGCTGGATTGACCTGAATCCAGCTGGATCCAGCGCGGATCCAGCAAAATGTGGAACGACAGTAAAAAGACGACATTTTTAAGACTTTTTTTTATTAATTTGTACTTCTTACGATAATCTATGAAATCTTTCACTCATTTGGTGATATCTGATATCAATTTGCTTTGGTTTCCCAAACTTTTCCCAAAAGTTTTTTCACCGTTGCTAGAATTTTTGGTCGACATTTTAAACTGTCCGAAAAACAGCGATAAATCTGTAATGAAGAAAACATAGGTGAAGTATAAGATGCATTTGAACATTATTTTAATAGAACATAATGCCTAAAGATAAATAAATACAACTATCGCGATGCAATAACTTAACAAGACCAATAATTGCGCATTTCAGCAATCTTGTTAAATAGCAACAATACACACACTCACACACTTCTAAATAACTAAATAGTCCCTGTTGGATATTTACCTACTTCCTGCAATTAAAGGTAGGTAATAAAAGAAGATCGGTTTAAATAAGAAAACAAAAACAAAAAGATTTCGCGATCTGTTGACGAAAGTCATTACGTCACCAACCAAACGTATCTTCCTCTTCCTTCTTCGAGAAAGTAAGAGACATGAAATCAACATTAATACTAAATTATTTAAAATAAACATTTTACTTTACTTACCATTCAGTCTCGCAGACAACAAACAACCAACACGAACTCAATATGCACTTTAGTGACACAAAACACTTTCTATCGAGACGAGAGCAGTTAAATTAACTGTCTTTGATTTATAAAATAAACAAACATAAGCGGTACAGGTGGCAAGGGGGAAAGGGGGCGGGCGGCGTTGCCATTCATTCGCACATGCATGTGGCACGTGCTATAGTGACAGAACGGCAACGTTGCCGCGCCGTTTTAAATGGCGGCAACTCAAAACTAAACAATAGAAATTGATACATTTGCGGATCCGCATCGCTGGATTCAGCACTGTATGCTGGGTCCAGCATGTTTAAAAAGGCGCTGGATCCAGCTGGATTGCTGTATGCTGGATCCAGCAATTGCAATCCCTAATTGGCATGTACCTACTGAACTGATCAATCAAAACAACGGTAGCTCTCTTTAATGATTTACATTTACATATACTAACAATATTCACAACTCTAACAATAGCAAATGTGTCTGTTACAATTAGTACATTCGATTCGTGAATTAATTACGTCCCCATACGTCCGGGCAGAGCCAGGACAATAATTATACGAATTAAATGGGAGCTGGCTCGAACGATTCTTCTATTTGGGGCGAGTGAGGAAGTTAACAAATTGTTGGGGCGAATTAGTGAGTCTGCGGGTTGTTAGATACCTTTGTCTAAGCTTTGTGTGGGAAAGAATTGGTCCTTTTTTGTTTTTTTTTTACCTTGTTTTATGTTGTTTCATTATGTTTCATTATGTTTGACTATGTGTGTTTCAGGTTATTTGGTTGACTCCAGGAATTAACTGAATTGGTGGTTTAAGGTGTGGTGTGTAAAAATGGTGGTTTAAGTTAACGCTAAGTTTAAAAGTGATTTACCTGTAACTCCGACGAATCTTTTGTTAATTTAATTCAATTTTAAACTAACAAAATAAGTAGGAAGGACCTATGGAACATACTGCATGCAAATCTGAGAAAAGCTGGTTTTGATTTTCATCATCCTTCTAAGTTTCTTTCTAAGCATTGATATAATTTATCTTATCTTTTTATCAAATATTTATATTTATCTTTTTATCAAAAATATCAGGTATTTATGAATAGAAAAGTAGATACTCGTATTTCATGTAGGTTATAGTTACTATAATATATATGCTCTCTTAAAATAACGAATAATTGAGCCAAACAATATTATCTTCAGCAGTTAATGTGACATACGAGTACATTCCTTCAGAAATAAGTACTCCCACTTACTAGCCCTGGCTTACTTCCAGTGCTGAAACTAATGAAGTGTCACGGACTTTATTAGCATAAAATATTATTTTATTGCACACTTACTTACATCGCTTCCACGAGCCATTTATTTAATTAATTTTAAGAGGCTTCTTCACGTCTTTTGCTTGGTCGAGTATGACCCTGTTATAGTTCGTTTAATCTTCTTGAAATGAAATGAATGAAATGAAATTTATTTATTTGCCAGAATATAGGTGCATAATAACATGATAGTCCTTAAAATGATACTGATATTAATTAGCTTTTGAGTGCATTAGTTTTGTGTTATAACTTGAAGGTTAGGGCCTCAGCAGACATGCTATTTTTAGTATTGGTAACCAGCGGTTTAATGAGGCTTTGAGATTTATGAAATACCCGAAATTTTGATAGAGAGTTCTAAAAACGCGATGCAGCATTGTTATCGCCGATACTAAAACTATGAAGTGGCGCTTCTTAGTTGATTGATTATATTAAAACAAAACACAAGTAAGTAAATAGTATTTTTGGATTCTTCTATTGATTTCTAAGTTAAATAGTAAGTTAAGTGGATGTTGGGTCTGTCATGTGATAAAAATCATCATTTTTTTTCCGAATGAATGAGATTGTGGTAAATATACTTGTTTTACAGCGTGACCTCTGCGGTTGTAACCTATTCAACCTATTTGTTCTAGTTCATTCGGTCATCAACTTTTTATTCTTAAATTTCTAAATTTTCAATATCTGTTTTTGACGTTAATAAGGTTGTCAGTATATTATTGAAAAAAGATGGAAAAAAGTTAGTTGCAGAAAAATTGGAATTGAAGACAGACAGACTATCTTTATTAATTTTCGATCTTTTAATCATTGTTCATACTCTATCTTCATTCCTAATCAAGTTTCAAGTTATCTGCATTCAACCAAGCTATATTGTTGATTCCTGCACAAATGGTATAAGATATTTTAAGAATTTGGTATGTATTTCCCCTTATTTGCTCTCTCAGCAGAAGTTTTAGCATTTCTGGTGTAATTAAACCATTTGATTTGTCGTAGGTGTATAACCACTTATAAAAGGGCTGCTTCTGGCCCTTTTGGGTACCGAACTATTCACCAGGCTTGCGTTCTTTTAACTAAGTAGTAGTTATAATAATAATAATAGTATTAGTAGTAGTAGTGTAGTGTGTAGTAATTCATAGTTCTTTGTTGTATGTAAATTGCATGTGTACCTATATTCAACACAATGTAAAAATTGTTTTATGAATAAATGAAATGAATGAAATTAAATGATGATTTTTAACCAAGACTGTTTCGATCGTTATTACTTACGTTCATCTTTATAAGATAATATTGCTTTGAAAGTTTTCGTAATTTAGTATTCGAGAATCTAAGAACCGACTGCAATCGATTCCCTAGGACGCAAACCAAATGCATGGCTACGAAATTATCATCCAATGCACCTTATGATTTCTCGTGTTCTCTTTTCAATCCCAAATTGCCTGCTCCACAAACTTTATTATGATATTAAATATTAGCTTTTTATATTTTTTTTGGTGCGATTATTTTTATTTAAGTTAATAAATTATTGTTATAATGGTAAATTTTTATTTTTATTTCACTACAGTACGTAGTACGTTTTAATAAAACATTTTTGAATTATCAAGCTATTACAACCTGATTATACGAAAATATAGCTCCATTAGCTAGTGTTTTCTTAAAATATTAAAAATAGGATTAGTTGTTACAAAATAATCAATCAATCTGCCTAGCCTTTTCCCAACTATGTTGGGGTCGGCTTCCAGTCTAACCGGATGCAGCTGAATACCAGTATTTTACATGGAGCGACTGCCTATCTGACCTCCACAACCCAGTAACTGGGTAATACGATACCCCTTGGTAAGACTGGTTGTCAGACTTTCGGGCTTCTGACGACCCGTAACGACTGTCAAAGATCCACGAATAACAGCCGGGACCAACGGCTTAACGTGCTTTCCGAGGCACGGAGGAATCTCGATATGTAAAGATGGTCACCCATCCACTGACCAACCCCGGCAAGCGTAGCTTAACCTGACGGATCGACCCGTGCGGCTGTTATTACTTAGCCACGAGCTCCTCGCCACGAGTTGTTACAAAATAATGTAGGAGCTATTTTAAACGGCCTTAAAACGAACTACACGATATTGGCTATTTCTAGTTAAACTTCTCACAATTGAAAAAGCTTTCATCGCTATTTTTACTAGTCTATAAAAGAAACAACAGTGGAGAACAGGAAAGGTCGTAGTTGTTCGAGCCAATAATACAAAAGATGAAACAAGGATAATATATTCAAAAGGTCTCGCTGAACTTAAAGAAAAAAGTAGCCGTTTAAGGCTGCAGTCTTGCAAAATTCACTCGCGGCGAATTATTTGCGCAACTTTGTATTTTTTTTTAAACAAAAGTAATGAAATAACATGAAATATTATTATAGCACGTGAATAACCATAATATAAGTAATAGATGGTAGTTTTTTTTAAGTTCATCTGGGTGGATTATGTTAGGTAAATCAACCGTTAAATACAGCTCTTTCGCGCCAACAACGATTCGAGTTATGTTTGTGCACTTGCATTGGGGAATACAAATTTTATTTAGAAAATCTGTTCAGCGCATAATTGTTTCCATATTCTTGTCTTCAAAATGCGCTGATTACTTTTTTTTAATTATCTTTCATTTTCTTAATTCAGATGTCACAATGTCATCGAAATTCTCTGTTTTTATCTCTTAATAAACGGTTTGTTTCATAATAACAAAGCATCGTATGCATGTAAAAGTTGGTTAATTTAATGCCAAGAGTTCAATAAAGCAAACACTAAAAAAAATTGCACCTAAATCATCTTACTCTAACAATAATAATAATCTCAAAATACCTCCAAAACAGAGTTTATGAACAAGAATTGCGAGGGAAATTTCTTAGTGGGTCGGAGCGTTTTGGAGGTCTTTTGAGATTATTATTATTGTTAGAGTAAGGTGATTTAGATGCTATTTTTTTTAGTATTTGCTTTATTGAACTCTTGGAATTAAACCAACCAAATCTTACATGCATACGATGCTTTGTTATTATGAAACAAACCGTTTATTAAGAGATAAAAACAGAGAATTTCGATGACATTGTGACACCTGAATTAAGAAAATGAAAGATAATCAAAAAAAAGTAATCAGCGCATTTTGAAGACAAGAATATGGAAACAATTATGCGCTGAACAGATTTTCTAAATAAAATTTGTATTGCCCAATGCAAGTGCACAAACATAACTCGAATCGTTGTTGGCGCGAAGGAGCTGTATTTGACGCTTGATTTACCTAACATAATCCACCCAGATGAACTTAAAAAAAACTACCATCTATTACTTATATTATGGTTATTCACGTACTATAATAATATTTCATGTTATTTCATTAATTTTGTTTAAAAAAAAACACAAAGTTGCGCAAATAATTCGCCGCGAGTGAATTTTGCAAGACTGCAGCCTTAAGGGATGCCAGTACAAAATGACGAAGTAGGCTGTAAAGTGAAATGATTTCGACTCTCCCCCGTTGATAGGAAGTTTTATCTCCCGCGCATTCTCAGAGGGTTTGAGTGTCACAGCTCAATGGAGAACATTGCTCTAATTTTAAAAGTAAGTCCAAGTATACCTAAACTTCACTCTTTTATGTACGACTGAAGTTGGCAATCCGTTCGCACTAGGTAAGCAAATATACGTTTCCTTTGAGTAATGGAAATGAATAGTACCTAATGTGATATGCATCACATTACATTCATTTGAAGTTTTTAGATTAATCTTGCTAATTGGTACGTTTTGCGATAGTAATGATAACGATACTTTCGGCTGCCGATTCGTTTAGATTAACTTTATTTCAACCATTTAGGTTGTTTGATTAGTCAAATGGACATTCCTGGCACAGTAAAAAATCGAATCACCGTTCGTCAGTGGATTCGTCGCAACACTAGAAAAAACATTCACATAGGGTTTACCGTACGTGTTCAAATATCGAGACCTGCATGAATATTTTTGCTGAATTCTCACATAGTGACACGTGCCGTCAAGGAGCTTTCGCAAATAAAATGGCTCAAAGATAAAAAGGCACATCCTCAATCTACTAATTGCATTATGGAATATTTATTTAAATTAATCGTCTCACACCTGCTTCGTAAGTAATAAATCCACATAGGATCTAATCTTATAAAGTTATTAACCCCGGAAATATTCGTGAGCAAAGTCAACGCACCAAAAACGTTACCAAAGGTTGTGTATCCCAAAGATTTATGTTACGAAATGGCAACACTGGAGAATTAGTTGGTCCGCGGTCGGCAAAACGTTAGATCGTGCAGGGGTATTAAATTAAAGGGATCTGCCGGAGCCTATTCGTCACGTTATGTCATATGAGGCCCGGGAGACTATAGTAGCTTTGTTTTAGCTCTGGCGAGATTAAACCTTGTATTTGGCGAGATCGTGCGTAATACGGTACTGCGTGTCGATAGCCTTGCGTGTATGAGTTTTGATATTAGTACGAGACGACGAAATTGGTTGAAGCAGTTTGTTTTAGGGTTTTCATTTCTACCTTTACAAGTAAAGCGCTTTCAAGACTAACACTTTTAATTAAGTTTGTTTGTTTATATATTATTTTGCTACTTAGCTTCAAGGTTCACTAAGCTTTGAAGTTAATTATCGTGTAGCATGAGAGCCATTAACATAAAATAGAATTCCACAGCACTACTTCTATCATATTTCACCATGTGGTTGCTATTTATTCACGCTGCATAACCACAGAATCAAGTTTAAAATAAATGAAATGTAATAACATCCTCTCAGGACTAAGACAACAAAGCGAATTTAAGTACCTAATTTACTTTTTAAATACATATTTATGCTCCAAGTAAGTGCCGTTCATATTCATAAAGAAACTCTGTTAACTTTGTATTTTTACGACGACGCGCGACGACACAAATGAATTATTACTTCCTAGGGGTTGTCGAGCTAATACGAGTGTAAAATTTTATTTTAAAAACAAAAGTGTTCACGCAGTATGGCCTCAGTTTATTAGTCATTTCATGCTATAAGTTTCTAAATAGAACAATATACGCTTACTCTCAGATCAACAAAAAAAGGAAGATAGAGTGCCGCGAACATCAAAAGTGAACCAACAGCCAGAATTTTTATCTGTGTGGGTGTCGAATGGTTGCCATTTGTTAAATTGTTTCCCTATAATTTGGGAAATAATATTGTATGGGTCATCATAATTTTTCTTTAATCGAATGGGGAAATTTTAAATCTTATTTTGGCAACCCTTGCACTTTATATCCCTGCGTTCGTTTGTTGAGATTTTTTATTTCAAATTACCTAAAACTCATAGTTTATTTAATAAAAAAACGATATTATTTGAAGTACTTACAAATTAAAAGTGATTCCGTGAGACTTTTCATGTGATTCGCTATTGTTTTTACAAGTTTTCACTACACAGAAAGGCATAATTCAGTTTTTTTGAAGTTAACTAGACGACGACTCGTCACGTACTAAGAGCGGTGAGCATGGTTTTAGTTGTATGTGTGTGCGTGAGCGTATATTTTACTTGCAGGAGCACAGTTTTGTGGCTTCACTTTTGATGTTCGTGGCGCTCCATCTTAATTTTTTGTTGATCTGAGGCCTTACTGCAAAAGATTTAAACACATATTCAACGCGTGTCTTACGTTTTTTATTTATGGAGTTTGACGTAAGATACGCGTTGCACATGTATTTAAATCTTTTGTAGTAAGCCCATATCCTGAAAATTTTACTTATGTTTATAATGTACTTACTTACAGTTATGTCGACGAATTACCCCTTTATTTATAAACTTAGCGACGATTAAACGTCAATAATGTAGGGTTACACTGTTGCTAATCACTACTCTATATAAATGGGTAAATAAAGATTGATTTTATCAGCTCATGAGTGTTTAAAATATACTGTTTATATTCGTCGAATCAATCTACCTAGCCTTTTCCCAACTATGTTGGGGTCGGCTTCCAGTCTAACCGGATGCAGCTGAATACCAGTATTTTACATGGAGCGACTGCCTATCTGACTATACCCCTTGGTAAGACTGGTTGTCAGACTTTCGGTCAAAGAACTACGGATGACAGCCGGGACCAACGGCTTAACGTGATTTCCGAGGCACAGAGGAGTCTTGGTATGTAAACATGGTCACCCATCCACTGACCAACCCCGGAAAGCGTAGATTAACCTGATGGATCGACCCATGCGGCTGTTATTACTTAGCCTGTTTATATTCGTCGAATGTGAACCTAAATAGCCATGTCCTTGAGTACCTATATCTCTCGTTTAACCAGTCATACTGTTTAAATAAAATCACAAATTATGTAAGCTGTTAAAGGCCATTATGGTTGACCGATTTCAATGGCGGGTTATAGAAATCGTCAAATGAATTCGAATTTAAATGTCATTGAGGCTACATAATTCGGTAATTTGATGGTTCGATTCAGCTTTTAAACAATTCAACGTGATCCGAGTTGGGAATCGTACTTAATGCTCGGTCTATGGTATTTTGATGATTACTTGGTTCATTGAACAACAATTATTTTACCTTGAATTCCTATTCCGAACTTTTATAAGTACCTATGGAAGTTTATTGTCATAACGGCAGAGGCCTTCCTTAGTGCGAGTTTTTATACTTACTCGATCGCGTTTACGTTAACGTTACCTTACGTCAATTTGTATGGAATAATTGTGATTCCCACTATAGTCACCAGACGGCGCTTATTTCAGTTTCAGAGGGCTTAGTGCGAGTTTTTATACTTACTCGATCACGTTAACGTAAACGTCATTTTGTACTGAAAATGAATAAGCGCCGTCTAGTGGCTTTAATGGGAAACAATTATTCCATACAATTTGACGTACGTTAACGTTAACGTAAACGCGATCAAGTAACTATAAAAACTCGCACTTACCCTCAGTACACCACTCAATGTGTTTTCCGGAAGCAAAGCAGAGATGTATGTATAATACAGCCACAATCATTCTCCAGTGTTGTTATAAGTTCTGTGTAATGTGTCATGGCGAGCTTTTTGTCATAATATCCAGTTACAAATCCAGACTTCGGGCTGCTACTGTGATAAACCCTATAACACTTATAGCAAACATTATTACTTGAAATGAATTTAGCAATAACACAGTCTTAATTAACGATAATGCATTAAAATTTGCTTTGTTTCTAAATCCATTAAATAAATGATACTCCTTGATTGATACTGATTGATCAGATAGCAGGTGATCCCTTATTGTTCTTCCAAAGTTTTCGACAAACTCGCTTCAGTTTGAGTAAAAACTCAATCCTTATATTTGAGGGTCTTGCAAGTTACACGAAAAATATCAGTCATCGGCTTTGTTGATTCAGTACAACGTGATATATTTTTCTTTTGTTACGTTTCGCTTACCTACTATAGCTTTCTTTGTAAATAAAAAGGATGGGATAGGATGGATGTAAGTTAAGGCGTTGTCAGGAGCAGATCTCTGCGGATGGCTGGCATGGTAGATATTGGAGAGCTGACCGTTTTAGTTCAAAGATATTTTGGCGTGTAAAGGTCAAACTAGCTAGAGTAACGTGGATTTATAGAATACTAGCTTCTGCCGGCGACTTTATCCGCGTGAAATAGTTATCTTGTTTTAAGACCTTAGCACACCTTCTTTGGGAATCGGATTAGTAGTTCCGAAGATTACCACTACCATAAAAACTCACACATTTTACCTCTTTATAATATTAGTGTAGAAAATTGTTATGATATACGAAACATAATTATTATTACAAACATTTTTATACCAAGAACAGGAAATAACTGAAGAAACTACTACTACGTGTAAAATACCTTTTTCATTATCTATTCAACTGAATAGACATGCATGTGTTAGATTTGATATAATATATAACTATAACTATCTATAAGTGTATATATATATACCTAGATACTACTCAGATAGCAATCCTTGAATGTCAGGATGGTTATTAGTTATTTTATTTACTGTGTATTAAAGTATTATTGTTTACTGTGTTTTACTGTGTATCTTTGAATATGGTGTGTAAGGGAAGGATTTCATAATTAAAAGCACAGAAAGACAAGACTAGATATTTATATTTCTTCAATCAAGCTTGTCAATAATTATTCATCTTTAACGAGAAAGCTATTGTCCGTTCGCAAAACTAGGTCTTCGTGGAGAAGAACGAACAAGAAACTCCACGGAAACAGTGTTTAAGTATTTTTATCAACACATTTCTTATTTCTTATATTTCTATAAATTATAGTTATCTCAAACAGATAATATTCTACCTCTTGGACAATGGTCCAAGAGAACTCAGAATAATAGCAATATAATAACAATAGCTACTAAAATAACATGGTTCAATTAGACATAGTAACAATATTTAAGGTATAATATCAAATTACGTAACTTACGTGACACCTGGTAGGTAGGTCTATTTCACATCACAACGGCACTAGCACTAACCACTTGAACGTCCACCGAGCAATTGCCCCGAGAATGTCATTACAGTCCTTTTTATATCCTACTACCCGCTCTTTCCATCAAACAACTGACAGTATTGTACCAATCGTTTAAAACAACCTATTATATTAAAATAACAATATAAATTCTAAAATATAGTCCAAGTACTATTAAATATTACATAATTATTTACAGTAATAACATCTATACGATTTTTACAAGTTAAGAGTGGTATATTTTATAAACAAAATAACTAGTCAAATTAGATACTTCTACATTAGTTCCAAGCTTCGTAAATGTGACAGATGTCATTATCCAACAAACGGTAATAAAATAATACCAAAATGAAATATCTAAAGGTGGTTTTACAATGATTTTATGGTTTCTGGAATCAAGGTAATCTCAATTTTACTTAATAATTAAAAATATAGTGCTAAAAATTATAAAAAACAATGATCAAATATAACACGGCCATTCTGATATGTACTTCGTTCTCGAAGTACAAAAACATTTTTTTTGTAAATTATTTTGAAATTTAAGTTTAGAAGTACATTTCTGGCAATCGATTAATTTGGTTTAAAATTTTTTGTTTTTTATTATTGGCACAGCCACAGGCACAGCCACCAGGCACAGCCACAGGCACAGCCATAGTCACAGTCACAGCCACAGGCACAGCCACCCAGCACAGCCACAGGCACAGTCACAGCCACAGGCACAGCCACCCGGCACAGCCACAGGCACAGTCACAGCCACAGGCACAGCCACCCGGCACAGCCACAGGCACAGTCACAGCCACAGGCACAGCCATCCGGCACAGCCACAGGCACAGTCACAGCCACAGGCACAGCCACCCGGCACAGCCACAGGCACAGTCACAGCCACAGGCACAGCCACCCGGCACAGCCACAGGCACAGTTATAGTCATAGTCATAGCCACAGGCAAAGCCACAGGCACAGTCACAGCCACAGGCAGAGCCACAGGCATAGTCTTAACTACAGTCATAGTCATAGTCAGCCAATTATAATTATGTAATACGGCCATACTGACATGTACTTTGTTCTCAAAGTACAAGATGATTATCATTATACAGAAACAATAGTGTGAAAAATAATCAAAACAATAAATCGCTCGGTCAACCTGACAATATCATTGCAAAGTGCATTGATCACCTTATTATATTTTCTGTTAAATAATTCCAAATGTTAACATGGTCATTGTGTTGGCACTAAGTACTTTACTTTGTAGTAAAAGGTTATAATTATAACCCATATCAGTATAAAGAACTGCAGCATAATCATTAAGCACTTTGAAAGTGAAAAACTGGTTTTTATCCATAGGTACTCTTTAATTAATTTGTGAACAACAGAGCAATAATATTAGCAATTTTAAATTAGGTTCCCGTGAACACTTGCATTTTTATTTTCGACCATACAACTCTCAGCCTCAACTACCGTGAGCTAGAGTGTCATGTCAACCCATGCCAAGTTTCATCGTTATCAGTTTCTTTTACATCGTAATGATCCAACCTCTCAAGCCTCACCTTTGTGAGTCCGGGAAATTCAAATCAAATACGACATACAACAATTATTTCATTATTATCTCTTTGAAATCAAATGCTCACAAACCAATTTTACTACAGATAAAATATCACTTTGTAATATAATTTTAAATAAGCAACAAAGCATAACATTTGGAATTGCCAAGTTCAATTTTGTTAACCATTGCATTTTTATTGTTAAATCTTAATCCTGTCTGAAAATTTGTATCTTATTCTCAGTCCTCTTTGTGAGAACTAGAATTAATTATAATGTAGTAGGTAACTAATTATAGTAACCACATTTTCATTATTGATTTTATAAGCTAAGCTTCCATCTTACTTTAAGTAGGTACTTAAACAAAACCTGCTCTTTAGGTCCGTTAAAAATAACAGCAAAATTGACACACATCAGCTGTAGATAGTCTCAAATTTCAAAATAATAATAAAGCAGAGCCTCTAGAGGCGTTACCGATTTCAGATAATTCGTAGGTACTGCTGCTCCATTGAATTCTTGGAATGGTTTTCGAAGGTGTCACAGCAACTTGCAGCTCCGCAGTCCAGGCTCTCAGTTGGCAGCACGTTGTCATCGGTATTGTGGGGGGGCGGGGTGAATCAATGACCCGCCGTTACACCACGCCGCTGCCACCGCCGCTGCCGCCGTTTGCAAACTTCCAGCAGAACACAGATTGCTCCAACGTTGATCATGAAAATAGCAAAATAAAATTCATTAGAAACCTGTTATGTAGGACGGCACTATCCCACTTCTGATGTTAGATTTGATATAATATATAACTATAACTATCTATAAGTGTATATATATATACCTAGATACTACTCAGATAGCAATCCTTGAATGTCAGGATGGTTATTAGTTATTTTATTTACTGTGTATTAAAGTATTATTGTTTACTGTGTTTTACTGTGTATCTTTGAATATGGTGTGTAAGGGAAGGATTTCATAATTAAAAGCACAGAAAGACAAGACTAGATATTTATATTTCTTCAATCAAGCTTGTCAATAATTATTCATCTTTAACGAGAAAGCTATTGTCCGTTCGCAAAACTAGGTCTTCGTGGAGAAGAACGAACAAGAAACTCCACGGAAACAGTGTTTAAGTATTTTTATCAACACATTTCTTATTTCTTATATTTCTATAAATTATAGTTATCTCAAACAGATAATATTCTACCTCTTGGACAATGGTCCAAGAGAACTCAGAATAATAGCAATATAATAACAATAGCTACTAAAATAACATGGTTCAATTAGACATAGTAACAATATTTAAGGTATAATATCAAATTACGTAACTTACGTGACACCTGGTAGGTAGGTCTATTTCACATCACAACGGCACTAGCACTAACCACTTGAACGTCCACCGAGCAATTGCCCCGAGAATGTCATTACAGTCCTTTTTATATCCTACTACCCGCTCTTTCCATCAAACAACTGACAGTATTGTACCAATCGTTTAAAACAACCTATTATATTAAAATAACAATATAAATTCTAAAATATAGTCCAAGTACTATTAAATATTACATAATTATTTACAGTAATAACATCTATACGATTTTTACAAGTTAAGAGTGGTATATTTTATAAACAAAATAACTAGTCAAATTAGATACTTCTACATTAGTTCCAAGCTTCGTAAATGTGACAGATGTCATTATCCAACAAACGGTAATAAAATAATACCAAAATGAAATATCTAAAGGTGGTTTTACAATGATTTTATGGTTTCTGGAATCAAGGTAATCTCAATTTTACTTAATAATTAAAAATATAGTGCTAAAAATTATAAAAAACAATGATCAAATATAACACATGCATCCGTTTGCTGAAAGCTAGAGAACTGCCAGTTAAAATATTAGTAGTTTTGGCTAGCACTTGTATTACGAGTCCTGTTACATTTCGACCGTGATTTTTGCATTAAATAGTCTACTTTGCTTATTCTGAGAAACTGAAAGACTTCGACAACTTTGACTTATTGAAAAGTGGAGAATAGGTATTAGTATAGTTTATAGCGGCCTCGCTTTTCACAATTTTTTATACATATTTTATATAAAGCCAAAATCCGAAGCAAATTTTTCATAACATGCGAAACTGCAGTTTTTCGAGCTCGTGGATATAGTGTACATAAGCAAATTAAATGAAAAGTATATCACACTAATATTATAAAGGCGAAAGTTTGTGAGTGTGTGTGTGTGTGTGTGTGTGTATGTTTGTTACTTCTTCACGCTCAAACGGCTTAACCGATTTGGATGAAATTTGGTATGTAGACAGCTTATACCCTGGATTAACACATAGGCTACTTTTTATCCCGAAAAAATGTAGTGCTCCCGTGGGAAGAGCAAGGAATTCAAATACATATTATGCTACTCTTTCAAACTCAAACGGCTCGACCGATTTCGATGAAATTTGGTGTGAAAGTAGCTGACACTTTGGATTAACACATATATTACTTTATATCCCGAAAAAATGTAGTGTTCCCGTGGGATGAGCAAGGAATTCAAATATATCTGCTACTCTTTCAAACTCAAACGACTCAACCGATTTTGATGAAATTTGGTAAAGGAGTAGCTAACACCCTGGATTAATACATAGGCTACTTTATATCCCAAAAAAATATAGTGTCCCCGTGGGATGAGCAAGGAATTAAAATATATTTGCTACTCTTTCAAACTCAAACGGCTCGACCGATTGTTATGAAATTTAGCGTGGTAGTAGCTGACACCCTGGATTAACACATAGTCCACTTTATACCCCGAAAAATGTAGTATTCCCGAGGGATGAGCAAGGAATTCAAATATATTTGCTACTCTTTCAAACTCAAACGGCTCAACCGATTTTGATGAAATTTGGTAAAGGAGTAGCTAACACCCTGGATTAATACATAGGCTACTTTATATCCCAAAAAAATATAGTGTCCCCGTGGGATGAGCAAGGAATTAAAATATATTTGCTACTCTTTCAAACTCAAACGGCTCGACCGATTGTTATGAAATTTAGCGTGGTAGTAGCTGACTCCTTGGATAACACATAAGTCACTTTATACTCTGAAAAATGTAGTGTTCCCGAGGGATGAGCAAGGAATTCAAATACATATTATGCTACTCTTTCAAACTCAAATGGCTCGACCGATTTTTTGTGCGAAATTTGGTGTGAACGTAGCTGACACTTTGGATTAACACATATACTACTTTATATCCCGAAAAAATTTAGTGTTCCAGTGGGATGAGCAAGGAATTCAAATATATCTGCTACTCTTTCAAACTCAAACGGCTCGACCGATTTTGATGAAATTTGGTGTGGAAGTAGCTGACATCCTGGATTAATACATGGCTTACTTTATATCCCCGAAAATGTACTGTTCCAGTGGGATGAGCAAGGAATTCAAATACATATTATGCTACTCTTTCAAACTCAAACGGCTCGACCGATTTCGATGAAATTTGGTGTAAAAGTAGCTGACACCCTGGATTAACACAGTCTACTTTATACACCGAAAAATGTAGTGTTCCCGAGGGATGAGCAAGGAATTCAAATATATTTGCTAATCTTTCAAACTCAAACGGCTCAACCGATTTTGATTAAATTTGGTAAAAGAGTAGCTAACACCCTGGATTAATACAAAGGCTACTTTATATCCCAAAAAATATAGTGTCCCCGTGGGATGAGCAAGGAATTAAAATATATTTGCTACTCTTTCAAACTCAAACGGCTCGACCGATTGTTATGAAATTTAGCGTGGTAGTAGCTGACTCCTTGGATAACACATAAGTTACTTTATACTCTGAAAAATGTAGTGTTCCCGAGGGATGAGCAAGGAATTCAAATACATATTATGCTACTCTGTCAAACTCAAATGGCTCGACCGATTTTTTATGCGAAATTTGGTGTGAACGTAGCTGACACTTTGGATTAACACATATACTACTTTATATCCCGAAAAAATTTAGTGTTCCAGTGGGATGAGCAAGGAATTCAAATATATTTGCTTCTCTTTCAAACTCTAACGGCTCAACCGATTTTGATGAAATTTAGTAAGGAAGTAGCTGACACCTTGGATTAATACATAGGCTACTTTATATCCCAAAAAAATATAGTGTCCCCGTGGGATGAGCAAGGAATTAAAATATATTTGCTACTCTTTCAAACTTAAAAGGCTCGACCAATTGTGATGAAATTTGGCGTGGTAGTAGCTCACTCCTTGGATTAACACATAAGTCACTTTATAGTCTGAAAAATGTAGTGTTCCCGAGGGATGATCAAGGAATTCAAATATATTTGCTACTCTTTCAAACTCAAACGGAAGGACCGATTTTGATGAAATTTGATGTGGAAGTAGCTGACATAATGGATTAACACATAGGCTACTTTATATACCGAAAAAGTGTAGTATTCCAGTGAGATGAGCAATTTTTTTGTGAATACTTTTTTCACCGATTAAATAATACACGTTTTAGTGTATCTCATAAACCGCGGGTAACACCGCGGGGCGCAGCTAGTGTAATAATATCTCTTAAATATTGTTTTAGTTTATAGTGGCCTCAGAATCTCGAAATATGTATGGAATATCTATAAAAAAACCCCCCTCAAAACCATAAGACTACTAAAAAAGCTCGGGATTAACTGTAAATTTCTCCTTACTACATTAATATTATTACGTAAAATTTATACCAGAATAAACGCTAGTTCATAAGAAATTAGAATTTCACACTTTAAAAAAAAATAAGACTCAAAATAAACGTAATTACAAGTGTTAGTGCGATGCGTCTCCGTGCTTCAATATAATAATTATCTAATCTGTCTGCAGTTTTGTGATAGGCCTGTTGAGCTAATAATTTAACTGAAAGACTTTCGTAGAATCTCCTGCCTGAGTTTGTTAATCTTGACCTTTTTCTAAAACATGTTAATAATATTAACAGTCTAATTAATACTAAGACCCTAATCTGCTTCACTTTACCTAATTTCCCACTTATATCGCCTTTACTACGGACACCAGAGGCTTACAAATAAAGTCAACAAACACATTACGATCTTTTACCTTATTTGTCTGTTCCATACAAATGGGATGTAATAAGCCCTGTACATTAGTATCCTGACCGATGGGAAATGGCGCGGCGGGTAAAAATGTGCGGCTGCCATGGCATGCGTTACTCCTGACAAAGCGATGCCGGCAATAGCGACCTACTTTGTGACCCCATTGTTTTATGTGGACATGTGTTTCTTTGTTTGTTGATTTCTAGATACGGTTTTAATTATTTAATTCGGATGAACAAATAGTTAAACTCTTTGTTAAAGAAAAATGTAGTGAAAAAATAAATATTACAAACAGTGTAATGTGTAGCTCACGATTTTATCCATATCTTTTAAAATACAACGTTATTTTCCCGCGAGTGAAACTTAGTCGGAGAAAATAAAATACCTAGGTTTTTTCTGGGTTCCGTCATTGTTTTTACCAAACCCAAAGATTTATAATATACATTTGTATGAATACGTGAGCGTGGGTCGTAGTAATCCGGCAGTCGGGATTCGAGATAAACTGTGCGTTTTGAAGCCGTAAATCTGACAAGATTGATGATATCTCTGACCCCTGTACGCCTTCCTTCCGACAAGACATTGCACCCTGGTGTACAATAGCACCCCACAGACAATACCGGTGATTCGGTTAGTAATTAGAACTGTTACCGTGATTTATAGGGGAGGTAATTAATTAAAATGTATTTCTATTGGCAGTGAGTTCGAAAAGTTTAATAATTTTTAATTATACATGCTTGTGTTTTGTATGGACTGCAGGTGTATTTATTCTTGTTTGAAATACTGATAAGTTTGTGGTATTAGAATAACTAACATCAATTTTAAGATTTTTTTATTTTTAGATGCTCATAGAAGAGCCACACTGACAAATACATTTTTTTCTTATATTTTAATAGTTAATCAATAACATCTAATAGTCCTCCAGACCGAATTTCAGTTGACTGATCTCAGTGAAGACCAGCCTTCGGCGTGGGAGATATTGCACATACAGTGCACAAGTGTGTGCGTACACACAGGTGTCCTCTCTCTTCCTCACTCTCAAAGTTCAATGGGATGGCAATCTGACACGACCGGAGAGAGATCAGCCGTACGCCCAACGGTTTAACTTGCTTTCCAAGGCACGGGGTATCACATCTACAACTTCTAAACTCCTGGCTGCTACTAAGAAATTCCTAATTTGAAAAACCCACGTTAATGACACTGCAGTACAGCCCATGTCCCAATCAAATCGAAGGCTTTCTCGTAGTCCACAAACGTTAAGCATAGATGCAAATTATACTGTTCGGTCTTCTACCGTGGCTTATGCATGTGATCTACGGTGCTGCCTTTGAGGAAACCGGCTTGTTCAAGAGGCTGGAAGTATCAAATCTGCGCGCGAGACGGTTCGTGATGACTCTTGAAAACAGCTTGTAGACATGGCTCGATCAGAGTAACATTTATGTTTCCTTCAATTTCCCAACGACATCTTCAAATCGAATAACAAAATACAATCCCCCAAATAAAATACCAAATACGGCAGCTAATTCGACCGGACTTGTGAATAATTTGTTCTTTGTTCCGCTCATAAGAACGATCGAGATATCAAACGAGTCACGTTCGCTCGAGTGGGTGGCGGCGGTCACCCACAAACGCACATTGTACTGCGAGACACTGTACAGGAAATACAGAAGACTTTTAAGATGACGAACAAAAGAAAATCTTTGTAGGTAGACACTTGAAATTTTCACAAAGTGTGTACTGATATGACCGCTATAACAGAAAATAATAATAATAAAACAAAGTTAAAAATTAAAGCGGTGTTAAAAGAATATGTAGTGTTAATTATCTGAGCGTACTTGGTTGCCACAGCGGTATTATAGACGTTTCTCAGTTCCTAAAAATGTGCTTTTTCGTTATTGTTTTTTTCACAATGTTAACATTATAAGCTCTTCAAGAAACGTAACAAAATATGAACTTTACAATACCTATCAGTAGTTGGAGGCGGAATGTATCGCTACATGTAACAAACTGATTGATGATCACATTATATTCTTATTAGCAGAAAGCAGCACTATGTTGCACCCACCCCCCCTCGTAATATATAGGTATTTACGTCATCCCGTAATGGATAGCAGTAAAGAGGAACAAAGCCTATAAACCTATACACTTAGACGCCTTTGTATCAAATGAGACTACGGCACCTTCGCATTCTAAGATTATACCGTCTGATTCGTCGGCTGCTCGTAGCACGTAGGCGGCTACGGCGTAGCGCGTAGGCGGGCTACGGCGGCGGCGTAGCGCGTGGCTGGCCATTCATCTACAATTCTACACGGATCTTGGCGTTATCATTGTTGTACAAATTTTGGGCGCTAAATGATATCTAATTTAAATTGTTCAACCCTATTAGTTAAGAGGCCTATCACAAAGTTGCGTTTGGACAGATTAGGTATATTGAAGCACGGCGAGGCATTACATGATGTAGCAATTTGGCAGTTGAAATTATGTTTATTGTGAGTCTTAGATTTTTTTTGTGTTTAAAATATGAAAGTTTAATTATCTTACGAATGTAGTAATGATAAATTTACAGTTAATTCGGAGCGTTTTTAGTAGTTGGTTTTAAATGGGTTTTTTTATAGATATTTTATAGATGTCTCAAAATTCTAATGCCACTATGGACTATTACTAATAACTATTCTCCACTACTCAATAAGTCAAAGTTGTCGAAGTCTTTCAGTTCCTCAGAATAAGAACTCCAAAGTTGGCCATTTAACGCATAAATCACGGTCGAAATGTATTAGGTGCCTTAAGTTGAATTCATCATCATCTGCCTAGCCTTTTCCCAACTATGTTGGGGTCAGCTGCCAGTCTAACCGATTGCAGCTGAATACCAGTATTTTACATGGAGAGACTGCCTATCTGACCTCCACAACCCAGTAACTGGGTAATTCGTGAAGCTGAATTGCTTTTGATATTTACATAGAATGAGATATCTATAAATAGGTTTGATCTATTAATAAGTTAGATGAAGTCTGAGATAGGTCCTTCACGTCAAATAATAACTTAATTGTTTAATTTAGAATACACCTACTTCATTATTACTAGACGATGTAGTGAACGATGTTATTATTCTTCTATTTATAAACTACACCCACACATTTACACAAAATGTATAACTCATACGTGCCTTTATATCACTGAGGATCACTCAGGTAATTTACATAAAATTTAGCATAATATAAACAACTAAAAATAGCTCGTCAGTTTCACTCAGAGTGACAGCGACTCAATTAACTGAATCATGTTTTCACCTCTAGAAATGCGTCGTGTGACGTAGATATTCATATGTAAACCTTTTCACAGATTAAGTTAGAAATTCAGAAAATAAATAACACATTTGCATACATTTGATGTGATAAGCAATTACGTTAAAATCATCAATCATAAGCTACAATTACTCGAGCTGATTGAACTCGAATTCATTTAATGCAATTATGTGTATTACAGTAACTACGTAAGCGTTGGTTTACACTCTTATAATGATTTAATTTGTAAACAGGTGGCGAGTGGTTTATTTATGAAATTGTGCGATTTGCGCTTTTGGCTTGGAAGTTGGAAGCGCTGTGTTGTGTCGTAAAAAATGGGTTTTTTATCAAATTTTTTTCAACATTATGTTCATTCTTGTAATGATTTAACTTGATGGTATCGAGTGGTTTATGAAATTGTGCGAGCCGCACCGGCGCCGGACCGCATGATCGTTGTTTTACTATATAACTCGGTATCAATGCGGCGTACACACGGCTCCGGTGCGGCGCTTGGGCGATATTCATTCGTATACACAAACATGTAGTCCGGGGAGCGGCTCCGGTGTCGTGTACATGAAGCCTTAACTTTTGGCTTGGAAGTTGGAAGTGCTACTGATTGTCGTAAAAATTTTCATCAGAAGGTGTTTATAACAGATTTTTTTTTTCAATATTATATTTTTTAATGCCTCCCAGCTAGATGGACCGATGAGCGTGAAGGATGACCGGGACTGACTGGATCCGAAAGGCGCATACCACAAGCAGAACGCTTTTTCTTAGATATAAAATACGCCAACGAGTTGGGATAGTTGAGATGCTATCGAATAAGGGCTATTCATAGGAAATCTGTAATAGTTGCAGCTAACGGAGAGTATTTGAGCACAGGTTAGCATACTGAGAACAATAGAATGTCTGTTCTTGCGACGCCTTCTGACCGACGTCTTATCAATAGACTAATACTCACCTCAACTCGTGCTTTGATTACACGTTACTAACTCAATTGTTGAAGGACATGGAATCCTCATGGCGTACTGCAAACATTGGATTGTCTGGTCTTACGAACAATTAGTTGGTTTCTAAACGATATCAGAGGGGCAATTCCCGTAATTTTAACAACGTTCGCAATATCATCTCAAGACTCAATCTGTCAAAAATTGTACTAAACGCTATACATTTTTTGACAGATTGAGTCTTGAGATGATATTGCGAACGCTGTTAAAATTACGGGAATTGCCCCTCAGTTCATTGACAAACTGCTAAGATTTAGATCAGCTTGTACGTTGATTGCATATTACAAACTTTCTATCTTTTTTCTCAGTTTTAGTAATATCTGGTGGGCGGGTGAACTTTCCTTTGTCTTCTGTCGCCATTTTACCCTGTTTTTAAGGCATCTCAGGAAACTTCAGTATTTATTAAACACGTATATCCGCCTAGTTAACTGTCTCCCTCTGGATCTTCACTCTCTTATACGAAACAAGCTCTTTTGTGGAAATGCCTACCGTGGATTCCAGAACAGGAACACATTATAACTAAACTGTTGAATTTCAATGCTTAGTCGATTTTATAGAAGTACAGGTACCGATCAAGCTTATGAAAGAATTTAGCAACGTTTAGTAGGTAAGTACATACTAAATTATTGTGTGGTAACCTAGGTGTATGATAGGGCCTAATTTGCCATTGTGTCTCGGCTTCATTGTATGCCTAGGGTGGGATGTTATTAGTCTGTATGTCAATGAAGTCTCTGTGATATCTGCGGATATTGAGGCCAACCATCTACAGGGAATTTCTGTTCATCTGGTAATTAAGTCCGTGACGTTTAGATGTGGTAATTTCAAGTCTGTTTCTACGGCAATTAAAATACCTGATTAATGAATAAATAATGTATTTTTTTAGAATGACAGGGCTGTATTCTAAATGAATTAATAAATTAATGTATACCTAATACCTCCAGTCGTGTATTTTAGAATAAGAAATCAGTAATAATTATTTGATGTATAATTCCTCGAATTTCTTAATGCGTAATTAAAAGAATATTAATGGGCTAATTATGAGTTCTGTGAATTTGTTATACATTTTAATGAGCCTTCAGAGATTATTTAATGAAAAGGAGCAAGTACTTTTCTTTGGGGAATTATTTATAGAAGAGCTATGTTATTTTTACGTTTCTGTCTATCTCGTGGTTGTTAGTAAAAAAATGTTCACATTATTCATCTTTAACTACTTCGCTTTCCAATCAGTAATTTTATATATGGCTACTAAAAAAGCCATAAACTAAGCATAATACAGGGTGTTAGGTTAAACGAGGGACATACTTTAACGAAGTGTAGTACTCATCATTATGAACAACTTTTACTATGGGACCAAACCTGAAATCGCGAAAAAAAAGTCAGCTGTTCAGTACATTTTGACGAATTACGCGAACATAAATGTACTGAACAGCTGATTTTTTTTTCGCGATTTCAGGTTTGGTTCCATAGTAAAAGTTGTTCATAATGATGAGTACTAAACTCCGTTAAAGCATGTCCCTCGTTTAACCTAACACCCTGTATAGTTACCGTTTAAAAAAATATGTACGTTTCATCGGATGTACCCAGAAAAGTCGACTCTGTTCATTGATAACAGTCACAACACACATCATACGCTTTCAAGTAGGAAATGTAAGTACGTTAGTACGGTAGGCAGTTAATGGGGAAGAAAACTGTCAAATTAGTTCCGTGTAGATGGCGTATTTGTTGTTACTTTCATTCAGCTGCCAATTTCCTTGCTGAAAACTTTGCCGCGAGATGGTGCTAAGTGTTTTTTCTTGTCGGCCAATGGTCTTTCAGTCTTCAAGATGACTTTGACAGGTGACAAACACATAGCGCTCTCTTGCGGCGAAGCTTACGGTAAACAACACCATTCAAACTTCAGGTTGAAATTATCTAACTATCACAGACAGATGGACTGTCATTTTATGATTTTTAAATGACATTCAAATTGAGGTTGGTAAACCAAAATTAAGAGTTTGACTAAACAAAATGTTGATAACTAGTGCGCGGTCGATAATCGCTTGCTGGGTGTCGCCCGCGTTCGGATACCGCCTCACTAATTAAACTGTCGCCTCGCACTAACTAACCGTCGATATAGCATAAATTGATAAAGTCCGCATAACACGAATCACGATAATTAGATGATTTACTAGTGGCACGGTTATTGAATATCATTTTCGACTGACCTAAATTGCTTTATAAAGTCTCGTGTTAAACTACAAATCAATTATTTGGCGAAATGTGTCTACCTGATTACTTCAAATACAAATAAACTAATGTACTTATGCCTGTTTTCTGAGGTATTTAAAAAATATCACTATGATATTTTTTTAGTTCGATATCGTGTTTCTGAAATAAACCTAAGGAAGAATTTAGCTTAAAAGTCGAGTGAATTACTATCGAGGGTATATCTGAGGACTGCATGGATAATTTTGTCGAATCAATAGCTATGGAGAGTTTAAACTCCGTTTAAGAATTCTTCAGAAACCGTGCATTAATCAGTCTAATAATAATCAGCACAAAAATAATTTGATCACATAAGATACATGATATAAATAGATGTAGACTATTTTCAAATAAGTTTTTCACAAATTAAGTTGGGTAGGTTTTGCGTTGCGTACGTTTTGTCCTTCAAGTTTTGCTTTAGATTTTATAAAACGAAAATGTGTTTCACTATAAACTATAGATATACGAAAAACTGTAAGCAATATAAAATAAATCTCCTTTTCAATCTGAGAAAAGCAAATGTCCAGGAAATTACTCACGGAAGTACTTCAGAATTCTCTGCTAAAATTGAAAATGTGGAAACCTTTCGGACACATGCTAGTGTCTGTCTGTTTGTACTGTACCTGAAATCCTTTATTCACTGTTTTATGTACCTACGTCTAAGGACCGTTATCAGATGCCTATGAAAATTTTAAAAAAATTTGGCAGTGATGGGGAGTGTCGACAGAAGTGAAAACTTAAACGTAAAAACTTTTTTACAAAAAAAAAAACACTACAAAGTGAAAAATAACTTTAATTTCGGAAGTCGGTGTCTTTTGTTTTGTATTTTCATTTTTTTGCGACCTACTTCCGAAATTAAAGTTATTTTTCACTTTGTAGTGTTTTTCTTGAAGTCGTTTTTTTTTTTTGTAAAATAAGATATTATTTTTCTCTTTTTAGTTGTGGTACCAGCAATATAAATTAGGACGTCATCTACATAGACAAAGTGGGAAAAGTACGTATTATTGATGCTGACTCAAAAATTACCAAAGCAAAGTTAATAGAAATAAAACAAGAATCGTTAAAATCGGACTACTCTGTAAAAATTATGCGTGGTCATAAAAAAAAGTACGCCTCGACTTGAGGGCCTCCTCCTATTTTTTCGTCGGTTAAAAACTATGCATAGCATGTCGAGCTGTCGCGGTGATGCAGTCACGCGAACCCGTAAGTTTTCCGCTACAAAAATCGCTCAACGCGCCTAAAGAACTTTTCACTTCAAAAACTTCTACTGAATTTTAAGACTTAGACATGGCCTTTTTGACCATAAAATATGAGTTTAAATAAAGTGATCACTATATTTTAACGAATTTGATAATAGATACCATATAATTATAACGAATTATTCATATTGTAAATACCAAAAATAAAAAAAAATGGAATAGGCATTATAGCGCCTCAAAGTAGATTTCCTTTTAGCGTTCCTGAAGCAGCACCCACTATAAAAGCAGTTAAAATAAAATTATATTTACGTAACTGTAGCTACATTAAGTAGGCAAAAAGGTCACAGGTCAATATGTCAGCTTTTTTAAAAACTTAAAATGTCGTACTGACCTTTAGCACTCGAGTTAAACTCGCGCTTGGCCGGATTTTTAATTAATCTTAGGAAATCTGAGCGAAGGAAAAAGAAGGGTAAAAATGTGAACAAACCTTTTAAATATTAATATTTCATTTCAATGAATGTGCTTCTTTTACAGAACATTTACCTCTTTCATTTTGTTTGTCTATCTTAGAAGCAAAACATGCAAGCAAGGGGCTTCTGGCTAAGTAGAGGGGCTTGTTTCTAAGTAGAGGGGCTTGTGGTTAAGTAAGGGGGCTTGTGGTTAAGTAAGGGGGCTTGTGGCTAAGTAATAACAGCCGCAGGGGTCTTTCGATGAAGTTAAGCTACGCTTGCTGCGGTTGGTCCGTGGATGGGAGACCATATTTACATACCAAGACCTCTACGTGCCTCGGAAAGCAAGTTAAAACGTTGTTGGCCCTGTCTGTCATTCGTGGAACTTTGACAGTTGTTACGGGTCGTCAGAATCGAGAAAGTCTGACAACCAGTCTTATCAAGGGGTATTATACCCAGTAACTGGGTTATGGAGGTCAGATAGCCAGTCGCTCCATGTAAAATACTGGTATTCAGTTGCATCCGGTTACACTGGAATCTGACCCTAACATAGTTGGGAAAAGGCTAGGCTGTGTCTGTCTGTCTCTCCGTCTGTAACTATTGGGTTTATAGCGTTGGGTTTTGAACATATTCACCAGGAAGTCCCATTTTAAAAACTGACTTTGTTAATCAATAATTACGCCTAAGAATGCCTATCATCCCAATTACTGAAATTCCCATTCAATTTATTTATAAAAGTGTCTACTTTACAGGAAAAATTAAACAGCGACTTTCCACTAATTGCCTAAGCATTCATTAGTCAAATTCGGAATTATTTATTTGGGTTCCAATTTCCTGCTTTACCTAAGTAGCGATAGTACTTTGCGTACTTCAGTGGGCTGCATCAATTGGGTACCCCAGTTGTATTAAAATTTTAATACAACTGTGGTACCCAATTGATGCAGCCCACTGTACATTGGTATTCGCCCCGCGTTTCCCTGCGATTATTATGACCCGTCCGAGTTGCGGTTGTCTCTTGCCCCATATATTTTGCAGGACACTGGTACACTGGTGCATTAGAGCGTGAGTTTGGTCTCACAGGATTTTGGTTAAACTGTACTTGTTCGTAGCTTGAATCTGTCGGGTCGGATTGAATTTATGAGATAAGGATTGGTTAGGATTTTTTCTTGGTTAAAGTAAAGTACCTATAAAATACGGTTGTCTTAAAATAATTTTGATATATTATTACAAATCATGTGCATTACACATAACTCGTAATAATATTAAGTACCAACTTTAACACGTTAGCTGCGGTAGAAAAATCATAAACTTTCATGTGGTGCGATGGCGGTCGAAATGCACAGCCCTCGATCTTTTTGACAGTGCGTATCAGTCCTTTTTGACCTGACACCACTAGGATTGGTTAGAGCGTTATAACTTCGCGAATACATAGTGTACACTGTTTTTTTTTTTATACTGTTAAAATGGTCCTGAACCCAGTTTCTTTACGTTTGTTTCGCCCCTGGATCTGCCAAACAGGAAATGAGAAATCAAACAAGGAAAGTGTCAGGCCGATAACGACCGATACCGCACTAGAAAGTACTTTTTATAGTGATGGGACAGACAAAAATATAGGGTTATCGAAAATAAAACAGAATTATAAGAAACTAGCTATTGCCCGCGGCTTCGCCCGCGCGGATGTCGGAAAATATCCTTCCAAGGGGAACAAAAATCCTTCCTTATTTCTTGTATATAAAGGGAACCTCTGTGCAAAATTTCAGCTTTATAGGTCCAAGGGTTTGGGCTGGGCCTCGATGAGTCAGTTAGGACTTTTCTTTTATTATATTGAGATAGCTTCTGCCCACGACTTCGTTCAGGTGAAATTTCTTGTGCCCCCGACACACCCCTCGCATTGCATTGCCTGCCCGCGCTATCTCTTCGTTTTCGTTTAGCGTTCTTTCTGACTTTTTTTCTTTTTGCTCGGCATCTAACGGTCCTAGAGTGATGTTAAATATGCCTGTATAGCCTTCTTAATAATTGGGCTTATCTAATGCAAAAATAATTATTAAGTCCGACTGGCAGTTCCAGAGATTAGCGTGTTCAAACAAACAAAAAAAGTGTGTGTCAGCTCCGATGTACGACTGGAGTTTGTTCCTGTTTTTGTGCCGTTCCGAGTTTCCGACTTTCTATTTTTCGGTCATTTCTGTCGGGCTGGGTTTCTTCAATGAATCAGTGCTATACGAATATCAACTTTAAGGTGTAAAGACACTCGTCCTCCTCTCACTTTTACCACTCCTCCTCTCACTCTCACCCCCCCTCTTCCCACCCATATTCCCTCTCTCCCTTATCATCCCTTTCACTGCCCCCTCTCACCCCTTCACCCTTCCCAACCACTCTCCCTCTCACCCCCCTCACCACATACCCTTCCCGCTAACCTCCCCCTCCCCCTCTCACACCCTCTCATATCCCCTACACCGCTTCCCCTCCCTCTCTGCCCTCACCAACTCCTCCCCTCCCCTCTTTCCTTCTCCACACCCTACACCTCACTACACCCTCCTCCCTTCTATCCCTCTCATCCTCCCTCCATCATCCTCCCCCTCTCCCTCCCCCTCTCACTCCTCACCACCCCTCCCCTCCCTCTCCCTCTCACCAAACCCTGCCCTTCCCCGTTACCCTCCTCACCACCCCTCCCGTTCCCTCCCCCCTCTACCCTGCCCTCTGGGGAAAAACTATTAATGACAAACTTTGTTACTTGCTTAGGCAAGTATTTGTGACAAGTTTCAAGTTAATTAACCAAATGAGTAAGATTTTTCATATAAACTATATTCCCTTTTTTCACCACCATAGGGGTGGAATTTTAAAAAATCGTTTGGGATATTTCCGTAACTTGACTGAAAGATTATTTACACCAACTTTCGAGTTAATCAAGCCCCGCAGTAAATCCTGCCCTGTAAAATTGACTACCCCTTTTTATCCCTATATGGGTAGATTTTCGAAAAACCGTGATACACGTTATTCTTCATTTTTGGTTTCAAGTTTAAATACTGAGTTTCGAGTTAATCGGAACGCCCGTTAAAATTCCTCCATACAAAACTTTGACACCCCCCAATCCCTCCTGAGCGGGTAATTTAGGAAAACTAAAAATGTCAAACTTTATAATTTACTTAGATAAATATTCATGCCAAATTTCAAGTCTATTAACTCAAGGAATAAGATTTTTCATACAAACTTTCATCCCCTATTTGTCCCCCTTAGGGATGGAATTTCAAAAAATCCTTCCTTAGTGGATGCCTACACTGTATAAGGTATCTATGTGCAAAATTTCAACTCTTTAGGTCCAGCGGTTTGGGCTGTGCGTTGATATATCAGTCAGTCAATCAGTCAGTCAGTCAGGACTTTGAATTTTATATATATAGATAAAAAAATGTGTATTTAATAAATCCTGATAGGAACATTAAACTAATTCGGTACTTGTTTTTCTTTATAGCACTGCACGCAAAGAGATTGACTGCATTTGTTGCAAAACGTTTTAATTTTTTTAACTTTCTTTTTTGCTTCTTTGCACTCTAGTGTCTGTCGTAGCTTTCCATAGCACCGTGCAGTTTCTTCTCTTAGGACCTTTTTCGAGGACATGTCCACTACTTTTGATTTGTCCTTGATTTTCTAAAATGAAAAACTTTTGATAAATTGCGTGTAATTTACCGTATGAGTTTATGGTTTCATACCCCACTCAGCAGTATAAATATATGGATAGCCGGGTTATTTACTGTTAGGAACTAATAGGTAATGATAAATAGTGCAATTTAATAACTGTAATGCGTGTTTTGCGATACGTGTGTGCACCGGGAAAAGCGAAATTTTAATGATAGAGCAGCTGACCGAGCCGAAATAAGTAATCGCATCATGGCTTATTGAGTAAGTAAACAGTGCCATAACATTCCATAAGCTACCACTGTTCAGCGTTATTTTTCTTTTACATCTACGTTGCGCCATACTTTAACACCTGTCGATAAAATAACGACACGCACACGTACTGTCTTGTAGAGAGCACAACACTGACTGGCAGCTCGACGCTTGCGCGCACGCTCCGTGCGGCAACAGGTCGGCAACGGTCATATACCAAAATAGGCCCGCCGCCGCAGGGAGCCGGTGTTTTTCACCATCAGTGCGATGGTGGTCGAAAAGGGCCCGCCACAATGTTTTAATGCCAAATACCTACATTTGTAACCACGAGCCGAAATCTATATTTGTCTCTGTCGAACTCCTACAAATACCGAAGATAATCGTTAGGCACCAGCGAGAAAGATATAGTTTTGACCGTGCGCACTAGCGCTAAACACCGTATCGGGCCGATTTTGTGTGATCCGCAGTGAACGTGGTAATGATATGATTGTATAAAAAAATGCAGTACCAACATTTTATAGGGAATAATATAGGAACACATTTATTTGTAGAATCAAGCAGAATAAGAAGAACAGCCTTATAATTATTGCACCTACTGTTTAATTCATTGGCCAGCACAAAAACAACACGTTTTTCCTCCTTAAATCTCCCATTTACCCAACCCTTGTTACATAACAAATTCAGGGAAGATTTGCGTCGCATTTCTCGCACATTATAATTAGGTATACATATACAGGTGGCACAGTAAACACACACGATCGGAATAGCAACTAGGTAAACCTCAGCAAAGACAAGTCCTGTGCCGCGGAAACACAAACTTGGAATACATTGTCTCATTAGGACGAACCCATGTAATGAATAGTGTATGCAGCGCGGGCGCCGGGCGCCGGGCCCCACCAACCGCGAGATATTGCATAATGACCAAATGAGACTATAGGGGCCCAACTGCAGATAATTCTCACTTGAATTTCGTATAACTTTGTGTAAAAATAAACTTACTGCGAAAGTAACGTTTGTATTGTTAAGTAAGTTTGCATATCCGTGTGTTATATTTAGGTATTTTAACTCGTACTAGTTTATTATTAAATTAAACAACATTAATTTGTACACAGAATTCCACAGTTTATTATGCAAGTTTACAATCTCCAAGATGTGAACATGGAACTGGATTACACAAATTATAGTTTTATTTTGGTGTCGGCCGTAATATATTAGAAGCTTCAGGATTAAATAAATTTATCTTACATTTTATGTAACTGAATACGTATTTCTTATTATTTAAACATTCAGAGACAAAATTTTCCCCCAAAATTAGGTAATAAATCATAGTTGTTGAAATTCACTCATATGATTCAGGTAACTAATTTGAAACGTTGTAGGTTTTCAAAGGAACGTGTAGGAGTATCATTACGGCGGTAATTCTAGTAAAACGATCACTACATTACGTGGAACTCAAATCTTATGTAAATACAAAATCACTTAAACTAAGTATGCGGTAACAGTATATCTTGTACCTAATTCAATAATTAATTACCTAATTAGTTCAGGCGGGAGTTTTGATAACATTAATTTACTTGGAAACCTAGTACTTTGTGTCTACGAGTACATACTTAGGCATAGGTACATAATTAGGTAAGGATGATTTTTTGAAAATTAATGTACCTACCATTTCACTATGTAGGTACTTAGCCACTCACGCAAACCGCCCCTTGCGCAAGCCCGGGTGAATCTGACTCTGTCTCGAACTAGTGTGGACCAATCCTGTCTGTAAGCATCAAGCTCGTCTCGCCATCTTCTCCTGGGTCTACCTCGATGTACACGGACGTTTCCTGGGACCCACATGATGGCAGATTTGGCCCATGACAGTGCATGGAACTTGCTTCTTTGAGGTGCAATAAAAAGTAGTTACATATGTTACGATGAATGTACAAATTGTCCGAAATAAACTTACTTCTGAAGTCATAATCATTCTCCTGTACTTATTCTAATTTATTTGAAGTCAGCGTAGGATGTCTTCTTCTTCCATACTTCTCTATTAGTCGTCTTCTCATTAGTCGCCCCCTTTCTAGTCATATCATCTTTCACACAGTCCATCCATCATTTCTTTGGTCTTCCCCTACTCTTAGCTATCCGCATTCATACTCAAAACTTTCCTCATGAACTTTTTCTCATTCCACCGCAGCACATGCCCATAACAACCGATTCACACACAACTTTTCAGTAACATTGCTACTTTGAGACATTTTATTCTGAAGTATCTAAATAAAATATCAACTGTAAATTGTAAAATAGCAATCTCTATCCGACTTCATATTTTATTTGGCATTTCACGCTACATAATAAGAGTGTCATTACATGGCTACCTGTTCGTGCGGTATCGTTCTTTACAAGCAATCCAGACTCACCGCTTCATTAGTTCACAAAGGGTAGTTGTATGTAAGTGCAGGGTACGCGGCTGCCGCGCCGCCCGTCTCAGTGGTACCTAACAACTTTGCAGTGCAAGGGTTATTGCCCTCTATTAGTAAGTAGCATAGGACAGGTGTTTGCTTAAGGGGACTACAGGAGCTAAAACACAGCCACTGTCGGACTAAAAAGAAAGAGAAGCGCGATGACACCAACGCTTGCAATTCATTGTATAACAATATATCATAGTATAATTTTCTGATTTTGATTACTGCAGTAGATCATATACTTTTAGGCATTATAAAACTTGCTTTCAGTTGCGTTTAGGTCGTGTAGTCCCCTTAAATTGAGTTTGTTGATAGGTATCGACTTTCTTGGGAGATTGTTCTTGTAATATCAACCGATTATTTTGAAGACCTAGTATAGTTTTATTCAAGCATCCTTCTTAACATTTTCGTTGCGTGCAAATTGTAATTTGAAAATGTTTGTAATACTAAAAGCTTTGATACTAGAATTTATTTGTACATTAAACGAATTTCTGCTAGATTGCGTTATTTTTATTTGATTCTTTCTTTCGCAATTTAATACGATTGAGATACTGACAGCTCTGATTACTTTTTCACATATTTGGTCTGAAAACTGTTGATAAGTTGTACGTAGACATTTATGTTTTGTGGCGTCGATATAATTAAAGACTCATTTGTAGGCACCTTTTTATAAACTTATCCATCAGTAAGTGTTTAATATCAGTAATTAAAATTATATATAAAGATGCATAGTTATCAGTAGGTACAGTCACGAGCACTAATATGTATATACTAAGCAACATTTAAAAGTGATTTTCGGCTACTGTGTTGGTTGTTGTTTTAATTTCTTACGAAAATAGTATTTTAGAACACGTAGTAATATGAAATAGGTCTTATCTCCAAGTTCCAGTCGCTATCACACGAGTGTTGAGGCTGACTGCTGACGTCAACCAGGAGAGCGTTGAAGGTCTCTGCTTGTGGACCGGCCGAAAGTGCAGTGTGCTGTGCCAAGGTGGCTGATGAGGCTAAGGGTAGATGACCAGGAATGCGCGTCCGCTGCATGCTGGTGGTTAGGATTCTTGTTGAAGCCGTGGATGCTGGCTGGCTGCGTGACTCGCCGCTTGAGAGCTTGAGGAAGTGATGCTGATGACGTCACACTGAAGTAGGTGCACGAAGGCTGCTTCAATGTCCATGTTCGGCGTCACCAGTATAGATGTATGAGGAACTGGGTGTAAAGTTCACTCATCCGCCATAAAAAAGGCAGGATCCTCCAACCCGACAGGCAGGATCTCCCGGTGTTGTGTCTGGTGGGCTACTGCCCGGCGGTTGATGTTGGGATGTTGTATATATATATGCCAGTCGAGCGGTAAACTCTATTTGCGCGATGCAGGACTTTGCGTGACGTCATTGTGATGCGTAGTTCGCATGTGGTGATGTAGATCATTACTATCGTTTCTTCCGGAAAAATCCTTTCCTTCGGAAAATGCACTTATCAAGCTAAATATAAAAATGCAAGTTATCTTTAATCGATTGGCTGCTTTTTAAATGCAGACAGACATTGAAACTATTATCCAATTATATAAAGAGTTGGTACTCGACAAAGTAATAAACTTTGATATGATTTCCTTATTAGTGTCAATTTGTAGGGTTATTGCTCAAGGCTTTATGATTCCTGATAATAGCTGCAATGCAATGTTATTCAGTAATTTATACTTTCTCGTCTTTTTAACTTGTTAAACTTCAGCCAGAAGACCTGAGTTTTATCCCATAGTTGTTAATTGTCTTTTTTAGGGTTCCTTAGACAACAAGGTTTCACTATGTTCGTCTGTCTGTCCGTCCGTCCGCGGCTTTGCTCAGAGAACTCTTAGTACTAGATTTGGCGTGGGTTGGCATATTAATCACGCCGACATAGTGGTTAAATAAAATCTTGAAAAAAATGTAGGGTAGGTACTTACCCTACAAATTTGTTTTGCCCTTGCACGTTAATTGAGGAAATATTTTTTTCCTATCCAATGTGTTCAAAAATATTGCGGGTCTGTTTAAACCATTTTTACCTATGTGAAGAAATTAACGACAGTAGACGTATTAGGTATTATTATAGTAGGCTTTCGGCCAACTTACAAATGGAAATAGTCCGTCATGCTGTAAAAACGATTTTTAAACCATAATTGACGGATTTTATGTGCAAGAGTACTTAAACCTTAATTATTGCTTTGTGTGAAAAAAAGTATTTGCAATTGTGATATAAAAAAAAACCGGTCAAGAGCGAGTCGGACTCGCGCACCGAGGGTTCCGTTCCAATTTCTGAAAGTGTGCGTGTGTGTAAAAAGTGTGCTATTTAGAGACATCGTTTTATTTTTCCTGTAATACTTACATAAAATTCTATCACATAGAATAATTTCAGATATATCTTTCAGAGATATCTTTGCAAACTTCGGAGTTAAGGGGGGGAGGGGGAACGGTATTTTTTTTTACATTTTTCATCAAAACACGAAAACTATGGGACCTATAAAAATTTAAAAAATGCTTGAGAATGTGCAAACAGCGTTCTTTCAAATGATACCCCACATGGCCTAGTAGCCCGACTTTGAATTTTTAAGACCCCTTTTCAGTCCCTGTTACAAAAAAAATATAAATATTTTTACTTTTTTCTTATTTGTAAAATAGTTGGGTAAACGTCATCTAAAACTGTTCCAAATTTCAAGTTGATAGCATTAGTAGTTCTTGAGATATCCAGCTGTGACAGACAGACAGACAGACAGACATACAGACTGAGTCACACCATAAGGGTTCCTTTTTTACCACTTTGGTACGGAACCCTAAAAACAATCAGCTATAAAGCTGATTTGAATCGAGTAGGTGTTGAAGTTTTATATGGGACCACTGAAATCTTTTTCGCGATGACGATCTTGGTCACATGGAGAAAGTTGCTCAGTTTGATGGTCTGTACCACACCCTTAAATATAACCAAACATTTCTGATACACGTTGTATATACTGAATGACTTTTTTTACCGTCTCGAAAAAAATTGGGTATATTAGGTGAACGGAGTAGAAGCCTATGGCATACCTAACTTTTTTTTTTTTTTTTTTCAAAAAAAAGATCCAAAAAATCAAAAATTCTAATCATATGCAAACTGTATATGATTTGAATTTCGATATTTTTAAACGATTTATTATTTTTTTTCAAAATTTCTGTTTTTATGGTACAAAAATGAAAAGTTTACATCGAATTTGTAGTATTTATTGGTACTTTGATAATTTTTTCTGTCTAAGCTATTAAAAAAAAAAAACTAGGTATGCCATAGGCTTCTACTCTGTTCACCTAATACGCCCAATTTTTTTCGAGACGGTAAAAAAAGTCATCCGGTATATATATAGTTATTACTATTACGTCTCAGGTTTTTTACATATATATCCATTTATTTAAGTAAACTCTAACTTCTATTATACCGAATAAAACCTTTGTCCCCTCCCTTGTCTGCATAATCTCAACAATACTTCGAGAAGATTGGACTATAAAATGCCATGGAAAGAAAGCCAAGCCAATGAAATGGAAAGCCATTACATTGAACTTATCTGGAAAGAGGTCGAGAGGTCTAAAAGTCATGCAGATATTCAGAGGACTAATGCCAATGTTTGCGCACATAGGCTTTGACTTTTGTAAGTACCTACCAACGTACTGAATTATTGTACTTTGAAATTAGTTTTATTGTTTACTAGCTGTTTTTAGGGTTGCGTACCTCAAAAGGAAAAACGGAACCCTTTTTCTCAGGAATGCGTGGAGATATCAAGCTAAAATTAATATCAAATACGTAGGTCTATAGAGCTCTAAAAAAATCTAGCTTATAAGTCAATACAATAAAAACTACGGCCATTTCACAAACACACACACAAACACATACAATATCATAAATAAATATGATCTATTGCACACACACGCGCGCGAATTAGGTACAGGGCTCGGTACTTATTCCTGTTGACCAAGAATCATGAAATTTGGCAAGAAGCAAGGTATCAAAGCACAGTAAAGGAAAAAGTCCGAAAATAGTTAATTTGTAATTTTATCACATAAAAAAACTAGCCAAGTGCGTGTCGGACCACGCACAATGAAGGGTTCCGTAGGTGAAAAGAATTTATCTCAAAAACAAACTTAACATTGTTATCCGACCCGTGATAAAATTACAAATTAACAATGTTCGGACTTTTTCCTTTACTTATGCCGTGAAACCTTGCTTCTTGCCTTTCATGATTCTAGGTCAAAAGGAAAGGGAAGTAGCCCATAGGTTTTGATTTACTTGCGAGTATCAAAATATGTCGAATAAACGGCCGTATTTTTTTATTGCGATGACTTACAAGCTTGATTTTTTTAGAACTCCAAGGGACCATAGATCTACGTATTTGATATTAATTTCAACTTAATACCTCTACGCGTTGCTGAGAAATGGGTCTTGACAGACTGACATACTTGAAAATATTTTTCCAAGTGGTGAAATAACAAATTAACAATTTTGGACTTCTCCCTTTGCTTGTGCTATGAGACCTTGCTTCTTGCCAAATTTAATGTTTCTAGGACAACGGGAAGTACCATAGGTTTTGATTTACTTGCGAGTAACAAAATATGTCACATAAATGGCCGTATTTTTTATTGCGTTGACTTAAAAGCTTGATTTTTTTAGGACTCCAAGATACCATAGATCTACGTATTTGATATTAATTTCAACTTAATACCTTTACGCGTTGCTGAGAAATGGGTCTTGACAGACTGACATACTTGAAAATATTTTTCCAAGTGGTGAAATAACAAATTAACAATTTCGGACTTCTCCCTTTGCTTGTGCTATGAGACCTTGCTTCTTGCCAAATTTAATGTTTCTAGGACAACGGGAAGTACCATAGGTTTTGATTTACTTGCGAGTAACAAAATATGTCACATAAATGGCCGTATTTTTTATTGCGTTGACTTAAAAGCTTGATTTTTTTAGGACTCCAAGATACCATAGATCTACGTATTTGATATTAATTTCAACTTAATACCTCTACGCGTTGCTGAGAAATGGGTCTTGACAGACTGACATACTTGAAAATATTTTTCCAAGTGATGAAACAACAAATTAACAATTTTGGACTTTTCCCTTTACTTGTGCTATGAGACCTTGCTTCTTGCCAAATTTCATGTTTCTAGGACAACGGGAAGTACCCAATAGGTTTTGATTTACTTGCGAGTATCAAAATATGTCCCATAAATGCCCGTATTTTTTTATTGCGTTTACTTAAAAGCTTGTTTTTTTTAGGACTTCAAGGGACTATAGATCTACATATTTTATATTAATTTCAACTTGATACCTCCATGCGTTCCTGAGAAAAAGGGTCTTGAGAGACTGACAGACAGACAGACAGACGGACAACGAAGTGATTCTATAAGGGTTCCGTTTTTTCCTTTTGAGGTACGGAACCCTAAAAATAGGATTACAAACTTAAATTTGCAGTTGGAGAATAGACCGTGACGTATATCAATGTATGGAACATGTTTTTCAACTACAATATCAAGCTTGTTTTTGAGATTTATCAAGACTTCGCTGTCCGTCCGTCCGTCTGTCTACCTATTACGGTTCATGAGATACCGACTATCTCATGAACCGTAATAAGTAGACAGTTGTTTTCACAGATTGTGTATCTCTATTACGGCTTTAACAACAACAAAAAGGGAATAATATAAAAATAATCAGAAAGATACTGTCACATAGAAATAATGTTGGAATCGATGATCAATCTAAATAAAGAAAAAGTTCAGCTTTTTGAAGCTGGATTGGATTGACTAAATTCACGACCGCGAAAAAAAAACGCCACAGTATTTTTAACGACTTTACAGTCAGCATAAATATGTAATCACAAGTAGATAAAATAGCGACACCGTTTACAGTTCATAACTCTTGCCATTTAAACGTTTACGTGCACAACCAGGAGAAACTGCACGTTAAATGCAGTTTATTAATCGTAAATACTGGGATTCATTGACTGATTGCACAGCAAGTTTTAAAATATGGCGTGAGATACGATCGAAAACCATGCTAGTTAGACCTACAGTTTTGCTAAAATAATCAATTACTGTTGAATATTTATGACCAATATTTGGAAAATAAACAAACAGGCAAGGTCCAATAAGTCACTTTTGATCGACTTTCGAGAACTGACCTAAAATTTGTTGCTATAGGTACATTGCCCAGGGGAAGTCGAAATGAAAAAGCTAATGTTGGTTGCCAAGAGCTATTTATTTACGGACCCTACTCAGGTAGTTTTGATATTTTTTTATGTGGTCAAATATCAATCGGTAAGGGCCACTATTTGCCTTAGCCGTGGAGGGTTGAACAACGTCCGTGATTGATGCTACTCGTTGGCCAGACTAGCAATTTTAGGGTGAAGAAAAATGTATGTGTTTAGCTGGATACTATGTTATTTCAGACTAGGGTTCCTTGTTGATTTATGTGGCTGGGAAAAAGATCTCGTAAATAAAATGAATGTGTGTGGTGTGTAGATTATAAATACTTACTTCTTTCGTTCCACGAAGTCGCGTCGATGAAATCAGCAATAGTTTGTGCGATACCTTAGCAGTTTTGACATAGTAAAACTTTTTTACAAAAACAAAAACCGACTTCCAAAAAAAACACTACAAATTGAAAAATAACTTTAATTTCGGAAGTCGGTGTCTTTGGATCTGTATTTTAGTTTTTTGCCACCGACTTCCGAAATTAAAGTTATTTTTCAATTTGTAGTGTTTTTTTTGGAAGTCGGTTTTTGTTTTTGTAAAAAAGTTTTTATTTTTCACTTTTTAGTGGTTCAGTTTGTAATTTATCTAAGTTACAATAACCCAATGTCAGCTGCTCATCACGTTTTACAAAATGTTGCTTTTCCCGATGCAGGGCCGTTAATTGTTGAGGAGTTCTCCTAGTAAGAACCAGGAGAAATGGAGCTCATGGTGAAGTCACCATAACCATTATTTTGACGAGCATAAACCATATTAAAGTAATCGAATCGCAACCTGTTATATACTTAGATATAATTGAGTATTTCCGATGGCCCTCTGTGGTCTTCATCATCAGTTCCAGCTCACCGAATGGTACTTTCCGAGAGCAAATGCACGAGTTACTATAAAAAATACCGAAATCGATATAGGTGTGCCCATAAAATTTGAGGGTTTCCCTCGATTTCCATGGGATCCCATCATCAGATCCTGACTTGATGATCATGGGACCACTTGGGACGTATACCCTTTCGAACAAAAAAAGAAAAATCCAAATCGGTCTAGCCATTTTCGAGTAATCGGGGAACATACATAAAAAAAAAAAATATAAAAAAAAAAAAAAAAAATAAAAAAAAAAAAAAAGGTTCCGACGAATTGAGAACCTCCTCCTTTTGGAAGTCGGTTAAAAATACTCCAGTACAATACTTGTAATTTATGAATTGTTAGGGGGCCTGGTGACCTAACTTACAGGTTTTTGTAAAACTTAGTTTAGGCACCAGTCTTCCACAAATTAAGTGCGAAATTGTATCTGTAGCTTAATTAAATTTTGAGCTGTAATTGTGAAAAGAAAATAAATCTATTCTATTCTATTATTTGCTTTTGAAGTAATTATTTGTGTATTTCCCACAAAAATATTGCCTGTTGCTGTTGAAATCAGCTTATTATTGTTAGAGATCGAACTGTAACCTTTTAAATGAGTAAACATATCCCATAGGAGCATGCTGGTGATATCATACTGTAAACACAAACCAATCTGATTGATATTGATCACCTCGGGAAGGCTTAATGTGTAGTATGTGGGGGGAAGTTTATGAGATATTATGTGTTTGTGTGGTCCCCCGCGACGGATATTGCATTTGAGCTCCACTAAATCCAGTTCTCGTCGCCACTTACGTAAAAGACGTGCGCCTAGCACAACAGCTAGGGTGCGTTTCCACTGACGCGGAGCTGGGCGGAGCGGAGCGGAGACGTGCAGGAATCGACCAATCATAATGGTTGAAATCCTCATCGCGTCTCTTGCCTCGTCTGTAATTGGACGATTCCTGCACGTCTCCGCTCCGCTCCGCCCAGCTCCGCGTCAGTGGAAACGCGGCCTTATTGCGGGACTAGCTCGACTGACTTATGAACATAACAGAAGACATGTTTTTCTGTGTACTAGCCAGCCAGTGGGTACCAGTGTAAAGGAAGCATACAAAGAAAATAAAAACATACGTACGTTGCTTCGTATTTTATTTATTGAAGATGTAGGTACAATGTAACTTACAGAAGGGAGATTTAGAAGATATTTACAAGGTGTTAAGGTAACATTTAAAATTTAGTTAATACTTTTAAAATGTCCGTGACTAACCGTAAAATAATCTAAGAAAGTAACATTCCAAGTAAAGTTAAGCTGAAATAATTAAAAAGCAAAACATAGACATGAAGTATCAGTTAACAATTTGTAGTCAAATAAACAATATTTTTAGAGATTTCCAATGTTCCTAAATAATTTTATTAATAACTATAAAAATTATTGCCCTAATCAAAACTTTAACTACATCTTATGAACGTGCACAACATTTAACAGTGATTAAATTTATCTAACAACTAGTGAATTACCTAAACAAATAAAGATTCTTATTTATTTAAAAGATTAACTTAGTATAGATAGATCTTATATTAAACTTAACTAGGTATATTATTGAAAATTTTGATATGTTTGATATTTTTGTTTTATGCAACTCGTTGAAATTCTTCAAGTACAGTCGTGTACGAAAGGGAAATGTATTTATGTACATTCAAATGAAACTTTATCCACAACGTTGTAGACGTATGTGTAAATATGAACAGTTTTCAAAACTTTTAGTGAGGGACATGCAATTAACAAAAGTATAATTAAAAAAAAAAAAACAAGCTTTTATTAATCTGGATATCATCTAGGACAGAGTCCTTGTCTAGACGAATCAAACAATCCCAAACTCGATAGGGTTGCGTCGTTTTATTACTGAGTTCCTGTGGCTACCGTCTGGCTCCATTATCAGATCAGCTCATAATAATATTGCATTGTCATTCGATTTACATATGCATGTAAAATTTCAGCACAACCGAAAACCGGGAAGTGGGTCAAATTTAACTTGCAAGATTGGATTACAGACTGACAGACAGACAGACAACGGGACAGGTGAAACTAAATAAAAGCTTGTAATTAGATTACTGTATTTGAGGCCTGAGGGCCAATTCTCGTACCTAAAAACGTTCAAATTCTAGTCGCAATCTCATGCCAGCGACAATCAACTGTCAAAAATGTAGTTAAACGCTATAAAATTTTTGACATATTGAGACTGAGATGAGATTGCGAACGTTGTTAAAAATACGGGAATTGCCCCTCAGTTCGATTGCGAACGTTGTTAAAAATACGGGAATTGCCCCTCAGTTCGATTGCGAACGTTGTTAAAAATACGGGAATTGCCCCTCAGTTCTCTACATAGTTATAATTTATGCCTGTAAAGTTCACTAGACGGTTTGTAAACGATACTGGCATTTAGTTCCATGGGCTATTATTTTATTTCTTTATAAATAATTCTATTTTTGTTTTTTTGCATCACTCTACTTGAAGAAATTTCAACAACCTGCTATAAAATACGCAGCGAGTGCTTTATTAAATTCCATTGTAAATACATTAATTTAATATTCAATAGGTTACTGAAATATCATCACGAATATTCTCGTAAATGCGCCAATAAAAGGGTCAATAAAAACATATAAATATTCGTTGATTCTGGATTTTGGAAGCAAATATTCTAAGTACTTAAAAATAATTTCACCCTTACACCGACTGCGCCTCGTCCCGCCTTAACACTGCGGGTAGGTGTTCCGCCTTGCAAAGATCAAGTACCCTACGTTATAAGATATGAAACACTCAGATGTGTCGTTTTAAAATAGGATTGATTTCAGAATTTTCTAGTAAATAATTGTCACTTTTAAGAATTTTCCAGTAAAAATATTACTTGCATTTCATATGGCTAAATCAATTAGATTTATATCTCTTTTCCACGTAAAGCGCCGTTTACACGGGGCAAGTTTCTGGAACGTTCAAGAGCAATAATTGCATGCCATAAAGCACGTTCAAGTTTTTTGACATTCAAGAACTGCATGAAGTGTTTACACGCGTGCGATGCCATAAAATGGCATGTACAATAATTGAATGCAAGTTTTGCCATTCAATAAAATCGCATGCGACTTACACCAGGCAATAAAATTGACAGGCGATTATTGCATGCAAGTTTTGCCTAGACATGATATTTCATTAAATTTTATTGAACGCTTCTCAAGACATTTTTCAAGTTGGTCTTGATTTGATTTCTTGTTTCAAAATAGCAACAACGATTACCACACCCTCACTTACCGCACTCATATTTCAATGACAGCACAAATGTCAGATCACGCCAGAATTGAATGCGATTTTATTGTACGAGCAATTATTGTATGTACTGTGCGATTTTCTTGTACATGCTTATACCAGTTTTCAAAGTTGCCCGTATCGTCCAACAATATTGTACGTGTAGTTTAAACGGTGCCAGATATTTGCCTTTCAATTTTATGGTATGCCATAGGCAATAAAATAGCGCCGTGTAAATGGGGCTTTAGTTTCAAGTCCACGATTTTCATTCAAATCGAAAATATTGAAATCGTATCTTTAAACGATCTTTATCACGCATATTTATCCATATACTGCCTAGCATTTATGTTTTATCAAACCGGTTCATCGATAGTTTTTAATTAAAGTGTTCGAGTTGACAATGTGGTTTAGCTGTTGAAACCCGTATTTTTTACTTTTGAATCATTCGTTTTTTATCATTTGTGGCCCTGACCATTGTCTGAGAAAGGTTTTTTTTAGGACAAATGATGGATCATGTACTTATTTTGTGATAAATTTATAAATTTAAAGGAGGTGATTCTAAATTGATCACTTAGCCTAACCGTGTAGCTGACAAAGAGAGCAGTTCGATATGCTACGCAATTGCGTAGCTCGGTGACAACGGCGTAGCAAGCGTGCTACGACTGTGCGATCTCAATGTCTTCGGAATGGTTTGAGAAGGTAAGCTTCGAAATGGCTGATTATAATGTATAAATATATATTTTTATTATGTATTCTTTCCGGATTTTAAAAATACATTCAATGGGTCTAAGTGATTTTAATCAATTTACTTTAATTCCTGCATGAAGAATAAGAATAGTTATTTGCTTCATATTTTCCAATATAAAATGCATACGAAAATTTATACGTATATAAAATTTAAATAGATATACAAATATCTGGTTATCCAATAGATTTTCATGCAAACGAAACATTATTTTATACGTTTCCTCATAATTACGAGTAGTTTATATACAAATTACCACACATTATTAGGAAAGGTACTGAAAAGAACAATATTATATCTAAAGGCGATATCGGCACGTATAGTTATATCGGGTACCATTTAGACATGTGAACCCGGTGTTTCACATATTACAAGATACTTAAAGCTTTAAAAAGCTGTGTTCAGGGCTCGCCGTCTCGCGTATTACCTATGGACATTTTATGCTAAATAGGTATTACTTAGACTTATTCAACTAACTCTTCAGTCTTGGACGTTACACTTAAATAGAATACTTCTAAAACCCGCGTCGAATTTATTCTCTCCAAAACTTGTAAATTAAGTAGAGTCTGCGTGTTTAAACTATTCCATGGCGTAACTCAACACACACCAAAGACAAGTTATGATGACTACAAGCTATAGACACACAATTGTGGATTATTTCATTGATGTCTTTGTATACTAACGTACACAGACATTTTAATATCTCGACTACGATTTAATTTCATTGCTGAAGGTTATTTATTTGATATAGATTAAGTTTCTAAGATTTGGAAAAATCACATTCACTAATAAATAAAACACATTTAGGACAACGCACGACCAAAAGTTACGACACCTAAAGTAGTAAGCGAAAATGTACAACACTCATTCACTGGAACATAATATTACATAGTTCAGTTACATTTAGTTCATTATTACTTAGATCTATATAAAATTCATTAATTCTAACAAATGAAATTATCACAAATATTTAAAAATTCACATTCTGTATAATAAACGCTGTATAATTAATACAATACTTAATTATATATAAAAATATATTGCTCAGGATTTCAGTGGGTCGGTCTATCAAATCAGTGCTTTAAAGTTACCTGTGGAAAATCTATTTTTAATTTGTTTATAAAATGATAAAATTGTGAAACTAATTAAATGCCACATAACCATAACCTCACGTTGTTCCCCATTCTTTAGACGTTCCTTTCATTCAAACTTACTTCATTACAAACGACAGAAACAAACACATTGCCTAGTATCGTTTTAAAATTTAATATGTCTAATATAATAAAATGTTGCTAGGTATAAATAAAATATCTCTTCGGGTTTCTTATACTATGTTACGCTAGATGTATACATAAACGACTTTAAAAAATTTACTGACTAGTGATATGTATCATGATATGTATTTGATATGTTGATCACAACAAAGTAGTTCGGCCATCGCTGTAGGCTGATGGCCCTTAACCTAAGTTCTCTAATCCTCTGGCCAACCGAGGTCTTCACCGATGAGGTCGTAAAACCTCTGGTTGTGTTGGATGAAGAACTTCCTTAGCTTGGTGACGACTGCAGGGTCGACCCGCGGGTGCTTACGACCCTTCGTTTCTCGCAGACACTTGTCTGTTGTGTCGTTTCGTAGGCAATAAAAGCCTTTCGTTTCGTTGAAGTAGAAATTTTTTCTTCCTGTTTGGACAAAACATGAGGATTTTCAATTATCAGTTTATATCAGTAGAAAACTTTGTCAGGGTTGTTTTTTGATTGTTAAAACCTGGTTTATGTTTATAAGCTTGGGATTTACTTGACGAACATTTTACAAAAACTTCCGAATGTCGAATCGAAAAATTGACGTCATATTCAGGTAGATTTTTCGATTATTTTGTAACTGACGTATACTTTGAGGACGCTAGATAAATCAACCAATTTAGGCGTTCAACAACAATCTGCAATATTAAACGACCACTTACCAATCTTATGTTCGAGTCCAAGGAACTTCTCGATGCGTCGGAGCTGCGGCACCGGATCTTCAATTAGCAGGTCGCCGTTCACCACGAGTATCTGCTCCCGAGGGAACACTTCCAGCCACCGATGGAGGTACGCGTGGTACAGGGATATCGCTATTGGCCTGTTAGGAATAGATGTCATGTTGAATAATATTAGGGTAATAATTCAAAGACTGTCTTTAATATGGCAAGATTGCAACAAAGTCTCTAATTATTTTAGGAAACATAAATATATATGAGTTGAATTGCGGTTAGAAATACTGCTGTAATTTATAAGAATCAAATTATATTTTATTTTAGATGAAAAGACTTTAGAGCATCAAAGATATTTGGAATTGTTAACTTCAAGTTGTGTGGTTTAAATTACATGTTCTAAATTAAAAGTTATTTTTCATACCTGTAAGCAATATTAATCGATCCATCAGGAGAGATGGCGAGATGTTCGAAGGGTTTGGCAGCGTCGGGTACCGGGTGGGCAGCTATCTGAGGATGCGCGGGCGCCGAGGGCGTGGCGCGACTGCGCAGTTGTGTGTAGTCGGAGATCGCGCGTGTTACTGGCTCCCGGACTATGAGTAGCAGTCGCACTGATGAGTTCATTGCTCGGACACGTTCTGGTACCTTGATGAAAACATGATTCGGTTGAATTCGAGTTTTCCTTTAAGACTTTTTTCGAGTTTTGGAACAAAAGTAAGTAGTGATTTAGTTCGATTTATGTGTAGCCTTATTAACCTATAAAAATCACAAGGCAAGTTGTCCACATATAAAACAACTAATACAAATCTATATGAAAGCCAAATCTTCACTTACCTCAGGAGTAACAAAGTAACTCGGGCTCTTTTCTATCGTGATCTGTCCTTTGAAGGAGAGTGGCATTTTACTCCGGTACCACTCCAGCCCCAGCGCGTAGTTCTCATCTCGGTCGAAGAAGTGAACCTCTCCTGAAGCCTTTTGTACCATGGGGTGGAGGTACAGCATCTCTAGCAATGCCCGGGTACCGCATTTTCTGACGCCTATTATAAGAGCCTACACAAGATTTCAAGATTATTGGTTGATGGTACAGAGTAAAAATAAACCTAAATGTTTTAAAAGTAACAATAAGTATAGTCACAGGCGATTATTTATAAATTTTGCTTAATGTTAAGAACCGTTATACATCAATACAGTTAACTTTAAGCAACGTTTATAAATATACCCCAAACTATCTAGGTACATGCTACACCCAATTAATTTTGTAGAAACTGATTTATACGAATAAACTGCTGTAACTTGTGAACTAGTTTCATTTTTTACTGTAGTTGTGTTAATTATATATTTATTGTGCTGCTGGTCATGTTGTGCGATTACGTTTTGGGTGATAATCAGGTCGAAACCTTTAATGTGAATTTAGTTATATATCTACTTTGTTTGTTACCTGTTGTAGTTGCCATAAGAATAAATAAATAAATAAATAAATAAACTCTAATATCATTAAACATTTATTTATGGAGCTTCTAGTTCCGAACATTTTATATTTTTTACGAAATATTTCAAAACTTCTATCAATACATGATGCTACGTTTATCTTTACATATCTTTATGTATACAGTTTACAGTAAAAACTGCAGAACATAGGGATAATAAATCATTAGCAATTATTCCAACCCGCCTGCTAAGAATGGTGATCAAGACTCGTTGTCGGTCTGTAGGGAAGGTCCATAATTGAAGATGTTTATTGGCTGGCATATACATGTCTATAGCGGGTATCTCTAGGTGTGGTTCGATCCCTGGTGTATAAGCGAACCCCTCGGTTCGAACCCTGGGTCAGGCAATGTGTTCTTGGGTATTTCCTTATCGGATTTTATGTAGCATGTATGTGCACTGGATTTGTGACAGGCTACACGGAGAAAAAGTCTAGTTTAGTTTACCAGAATTTTGCGACGTTCACTAGAAAGTTTAGTAGTATACGTGACAACTATTCATTTTGTAAACGTTAGTAAAAATATCTAGTTTCTGATAATACTAAGATATTGTTATGTGCAACCTAATTTTCAGTACACATTATTAAGCTCCAATAGCATCCTGAAGGTCATTGTGGAGAGGCCAGACTGCGCTTTTCTGATGCACTGGTCCCGTAGACCTGTGGGCCCGGTGCTGAGGAAAGATATTTAAATTAATGTCTTTATGTAGAGGATAAGTTTTATGGTAATGTTTTAGTTTATTTTTAATTTGGTTTTAATTTATTTTTTGATTATTGATTTAACTATTTAACTATTTAGCTTCCTCAAAGCTCGATAGATGGCGTTGTACCATTTTCTAAATCGCGCTATTATGGTTTTCCACTAATGTGATGTAGGGAATCGCTTTTCAATATACTTTGTACTCGTTGGAAACTTTGTTTTATTTGGTTTATTGGGCAGCTGTCGGGTGCAGTAACATTTTTTGGTATTTTTTTTTTTTTTTTGAATTATCTGAAGATCTGTCAAACTGTCAACAAAACAATCTAAATCAAAATAAAATAATAATAAAATTATTTGCCACAATAAGGCTAGTTTGAAGTTTTGAACAATCTATTGCAGTTTAAAAACAATGATTGTGAATAAGATTATTGTAATACTGTAGTACCTACGTGTACCTACAAGATATTATTTTGACTGTTGCAAAATCGTGCGAATGAAGTCCACTATCTATTGAACAATCAACCAGTGAAGGTCTATTATCTTGGAAAGGAGGCGAGAGCATTGATCAATGAGCACCATACTTGCTTTCTGCACGTTTTCAGAAGGTTCTTTCAAGATATTTTTCGTCACAATACGGAACCCTAAAAAACTAAACATTTTCAAGCACCAGCACCAGGTTAACGGTAGCAAAGGTTGCGCCCTCGTTGCGCCTCAGGTTGCGCGCTGCATGCGCGGCGCCCCAGGCCTCGAAGGCGACTGCGCCGCAATCGTCAAATTGACAATTTTTTTTGTGACATTTTTTGTGAAAAATTTGTGTAATCTATTTTTTTATTTGTGTGTTTGTTTTTAGTGAGTGGGTTATAGTTTATTTTTTATAGGTAAGTGTACTGTAAGTTTAATATAATTATATGATCAACGCCGGCAGTAGCGACGCCGGAAAATGTAACAGTCAACCTATCACATCGCTCGATGTCCAGCTGGTGAGATGCCCGTATTGCTCTCAGGCACGCTTTTTTAAAGGCGAACGGGGGCTGAGGATACACTATGGCAAGATTCACAAATCGCATAGTGTACCATTGTGCCCCCCAGCCACATCCCCAACATCAACACTTCCAGAGCAAACCTTGTGGAAAACCTTAGCAAAATTAAAAAATTCTACCCCAGTTTTAAAGAGAGTTCCCCGGGGCGCGAGACGGTCTGTTGCACAGAGTTTGACGCGTTGTCTCCGTCTTGTGACCCAGGAGAACTCACAAAGTGCCTGGGAACAATTACTCACCTTCCCTTATAGGATTCTACATGTCCAAAAAAATTTGGCATCTAAAAAAACATTAACGAATCAAATTAAAGATAATTGCAATAATTCGACCCTAAGTTTAGATCCAAAATTACCAGCATTTAACAACCTTTCACCAAAAGGCTTATGTTCACATGTGGAATCAAAATTAAGTGAAGGTGACATCAAGGGTGCGGCCAGGATATTGTTCAGTAGCGATGTGGTGGCGCCTTACTCTCCAGAAACACTAACAGCTCTGGAGAGTAAACACCCAGCGCCTGCGGATGGTCTCACCTTTCCCGACCCCCCCGACCCTTCCGTCCTAAATTTAGCATTCCTAAACGTTTCGGCCCCGCAGTTATTTGCAGCCGTGAGCTCCTTCCGAAGTGGTTCCGCCGGCGGCCTCGACGGCTTGACACCACAGCACCTAAAGGATTTAGTGAGTTCAAGCGCCGGGGAAGCTGGTGAGTCGCTTTTGAAGGAGCTTGCGGCCCTGATTAACCTAATGCTCACCGGCGGTGTGAACGAGGCCGTCATCGATGTCTTGTACGGGGCCAACCTATGTGCCCTGCGCAAGAAGGACGGCGGCATTCGTCCCATCGCCGTTGGGTGCACATACAGGCGTACGGCAGCCAAAATATGCTGTAAGTTGTATAGCGATTCGCTTACAGCTAAGTTTCAGCCCCTGCAGCTTGGTTTTGGCTCGAAGGGGGGCTGTGAGGCTGCTGTACATGCCCTGTCTACCTTTTTAAACTTCAAAAAAGGTGAGGTCATCCTCAAGGTTGACGTTAAAAACGCCTTTAATTCTGTAAACAGGGACACTTTGTTGGCTGAAGTCAAAAAGGAATTACCCGAAATTTATGGTTTTTTGTGGCAATGTTACAGGTACCCATCCAAATTATTATATAAGGACAATGTTTTGGAATCTGCAGTTGGATGCCAACAAGGTGACCCTCTCGGGCCAGTCATTTTCAGCTTAGCTATTCATCCAATTATTCAGAAACTAAATTCAAAATTTAACGTGTGGTATTTAGATGATGGAACGCTAGGAGGTGATGTAGACACCGTTTTGAAAGATTTACAACTCCTCAAACAAGAATTTAAATCTATTGGCCTGGACCTTAACCACTCAAAATGTGAAATTTACCTTTCTGACATTACCGACAGACAATTGACCCTAGACAAATTTAATGCAATAGCCCCGGAAATCAAAATTTTAGAAAAAAGTTCACTGAACCTCCTAGGTTCCCCAATTTTAGAAGACAGCTTTTCTCCTTTCATCGAAGAAAAAATCAAAAACTTCAACGAAATTTCGGACAGACTCTCCAAAATTAACTTACATTCGGCTTTCACCCTGATTAGATACTGTTGTTTTGGCCCAAATTTCATTTATTTTCTACGTTCTTCCCCTTTATGGAAGCAACCACATCTATTGGACAAAATTGACCAAATTATTCGCAGCACACTAACATCCATTTTAAATGTGGCCTTGGACGACCGAGCGTGGCTTCAAGCCACACTACCCATCCGTTTTGGTGGCCTCGGCGTCCGCAAAATTAACAGTATTAGCTTACCGGCGTTCCTGTCCTCTGTCCACAGCATTGAAAAGTTGACCGGGAAAATTTTAGCCCCCTGCCTGGTTGACTCTGAAGTGCCGTGCTTGACCGATGCGGTGAACGCCTGGAAAGCGGCTTGCCCGGATACAGATCGGCCTGTAAACCCATCTTCCCAGAGGCAGTGGGATGAGCCGCTCTGCAGGTTGGTACGGAATAATCTTATCAATACGTCTACCAATACTGCTGAGCGTGCCCGCTTACTGGCTGTGGGTGAGTGGGAGTCGGGCCTCTGGCTTCAGGCACTTCCGTCACCCAACATAGGCACTATGATGGGTGACACCACCTTCCGGCTCGCTATTTGTCTACGTCTGGGCGCTCCTTGTGGGGCTCCGCATCGCTGCCAGTGCGGTGAAGCTGTCGACTGCCTCGGACACCATGGCCTATCTTGCAGTAAGAGCGCAGGCCGGATAGCACGGCACGCTAGCATTAATGACATCATCCGTCGTGCTCTTGTCACCGCCGGGGTGCCAGCTGTTTTAGAACCCAACGGTTTGGCACGCAACGATGGAAAGAGACCTGACGGAATGACCATAATGCCTTGGAAGTTAGGTCGGCCTTTGGTATGGGACGCAACGTGTGTCGATACCCTTGCGCCATCCCACCTTCCTAGCACAGTGGGCTGTGCTGGTGCGGCTGCTGCAGGTGCGGAAAACCTCAAACGGCGAAAATATTCAAATATTTTTGGGAGTTATATTTTCGAGCCGTTTGGGGTTGAAACACTAGGGCCATGGGGTCCGAGTGCCCACTTAGTTTTCCAAGACATCGCTAAGCGATTGGTCGACTCTTCACGTGACCAGAGGGCTGGCCTATTTTTTGGCCAAAGAATCAGCATTGCCATACAACGTGGCAATGCTGCCAGCCTTTTGGGTACTTTTCCTGTTGACAGCGATGCGGACGAATTTTTTGATGCCCTATGATCCTTTCCTCTCCTTTTTTTATACAATGTACATATTATTATTTTAATCTGTGTTAGTTTATATATTATGTACATAAAGAATAAAATTTTAACTATAATTTAACTTTGATTTAATTGATTTGATTTTAGTTTTGATTTGAATTTAATTAATTCTGATTGTGACTTTGATTTTAATTTAATTTTGATTTGTTTTAAATTTAATTTTGATTGTGGTTTTCATTTTAATTTGATTTTGATTTTAAGTTGAATTGTAACTTGGACTTTATCACTAACATAGTTTGTAAGTTCTCATACTAACTAATACAATATGGATGATTTCCGAATTAAAGATTTGAATTTTGAATTATTAGCAAATGTGTACTGTGTGCAAATAGCAATGGTTGAGCTTACCGACGTGCTTTATTTAACACCATAAAGCAAGATTTACCATAAAACCGGACGAACTGTTGTCATTACTTTATATTTTTTTGACATTACAAAATATCTTTTAAGTGAACAATATTTTTACTTTTTTATCTAAAATAGTGTGTCGTAATTCATACCTATCAGATTATATTACTGGAAACCGTTGTTTTTGTTCTAAATAAATATAGAATTAATAATTCATACTGTTTAACATGTTTTGTACACCAGATTTTTTTAGTATTCCTTAAAATGCGATTAAATAACCATAACAATAATTTTGATAGACATGACCATACATTGTTTCCTTTTACTAGATTATTATTTACAGGTCGTTCTGGTAATTTAGTAGTAGGTATATTTTTTTCTCCGTGTATTACTCAATTCGTTTGATGTTGTTACTGTATCCCAATAAGAACTTACCCAGGCCAAACCCTTATTTAAAATAGGCACAAGCTGACCCAGAATTATTATAAAATCAATATTATTAAATGCATCTTGGAAAAACAATTACTGTCAACCGCATTTGCTTAGGCTGACAGCCGACTCTAATCGAAATAAGACCAGTCGGATGATAATGATTAATGATTACTTTACCTGTGGGAGTCTGCGTGCAGGTCGTGGTTGCCGTGGAGGTCGCAACCGCTTCCGCAGCGCCATCGGATGGTTGATCGTCCTGGTGTTGCTCTCTTGGCTCTGCAGGATCTTACGACCTTCGCTCGCGGCCGATGCCATGCTTGCCGCCTGCCAGAAAATAAAGTTCACGAATACCGATAACATTATTTTGAGCACCAGGTTGGTCTAGCGCGTCTGCTGAGCCTGCAATTCTGTGCATAATCCCCGGAATTGGCTAAAGTGTTGTTGTATTTTTTCTCGTGTGCAAGAGACACACTTCTCTTACATGTAGCAACATGATTAGGGGAATGAGTTTGTATTATAAATCATTGCAAACCACATCGGTGATACAATGTAAAGTAATTTACGCAAGGGTGCTATAGAATATGTCCCCGTGGTGAACTGAGATTGGCTTAACGTATCATGATGCCATAATTGTTTGCTTAGAAATTGATAACGCAACCTGATAAGTACCTAAGTAATAATAAGGTAGCATATCGCAAAAACTCACGAAATATATGGCTTTAGACATTATCAAGATTCTAGATGCCGCGTTCCGGAATATCATTACCGTAAAGACGAAAGGGCAAGGAACTTTACATTACCCTTTCCATATAAATTTTGTATGTATTTGCATAATTTTTTACGTGTGGTAAAGGAAAAGTGAGGCTATCGAGATAAAGAATTAGAAGACTGCCAATATCGTGGTAGGTACCTACTTATACAGGATAAGTATATGAGACAGAATTTTAGGGCAAATTCATAATATACTCGTAAAGCAGAAACTAAAAATGCATTCTGATTTCTCCGTGACTTCACACTCCATTTGACCACTTTTACCTAAGTATTTCGTATATTCTCTTGAAATAAGACCTTAAAAACGTATATCGTACAAGTGTTATATGATTAATGGATCTAACAACCCCATACACAATGCCACCATCAGTAGGTCATTGAGCTAGCTTGACATACTCAAACTGCCAGTCAGGTTCAGTATAATTACAACCGTAGTGCTAAATGCCGGCCTAACAACTAACAAGCCTTACGTATATTGGACACCTGAATAGGTTAAGTCAGTTATGAGATAATACTGTTTCTGGGTTGCATCTGCTTGAAGCCTATTGCTGCATAATTTGGGTATACATAAACATAATATCACGCCTGTGTTTCAAGAAGGAGTGGTGGAAGGAGTGGGCACAGTTAGTTGTGGAGTTTAAGCTCGTTTAATACCAATTTAAAAAATACAAATAGATATCTATACCTACAGACAGTATATAAATGCCAGACACACTGACTGAAACGTCCTGACTGACTGACTCATCAACGCCCAGCCCAAACCATAGGACCTAGAAAACTGAAATTTTGCACTGGGGTTTCCTTTATAATGTAGACAAGGAATAAGGAAGGATTTTTGTTCCCTTGTGTTGTTTTCCGACATCCACGCGGGCGAAGCCGCGCGGGAAGTGCGAATAAAAAAAATAATAGTATAGTAATAATATAGTGTAGTAATATAGTGTGAATAAAATCTGAAAGCTTCCTTATTTATTTATTGAAGTGATTCGTTGAATTTTTTATCCTTTTTAGGATTCCGTACTTCAAAAGGAATAAGCGGAACCCTTATAGGATCACTTCGTTGTCCGTCTGTCTGTCTGTCAGTTTGTCAAGACCCTTTTTCTCAGGAACGCGTGGAGGTATCAAGTTGAAATTAATATCAAATACGTAGGTTTATAGTCCTCTAAAAAAATTAAGCTTCTAAGTTCTTTAAGTCAACGCAATAAAAAATACGGCCACTTAAGGCGAAAGCGCCAGGGTAGCCCGCAAAATTCAAAACTTCTTACGTTTTTTGCAATTTGTAGATCAGTGTGAGCTTGTATGTTGATTAAAATATGATTCGCGGCCGTAGCTAATATGGCTTCACATAATTATAATCATTAGAATCAGCAATACAACTCCATAAGTTAGCATTTATCTCAAATCTAGCGATTTCATGAAATCATGAGGTTTGAGGTAAATGCTAACTTATGAAGTTGTATTGATTTTAATGATTATAATTCTGTAAAGCCATATTAGCTACGGCCGCGAATCATATTTTAAACAACATACACAACACACTCACCTACAAATTGCAAAAAACGCAAGAAATTTTGAATTTCGCGGGCTACCCTGGCGCATTGTCCTTAAGCGACATGTTTTACTCGCAAGTAAATCAAACGCCATAGGGTATTTCCCGTTGAGCTAGAATCATGAAATTTGTCAAAAAGCAAGGTCTCACAGCACAATTAAGTAAAGGAAACAGCCTGAAAATTTATCACATAATTTTTTTTGGGATTACAAACTTAAATTTGCATTTGGAAAATTGACCGTGACGTTCATCAATGTAGTACGACACAGTCAATGGGAGAACATATTTTTCAACTACAATGTTAAGTTTGTTTTAGGGATAAATTCTTTTCCAAGCCAAGTCCTTGCACAATGAAGGGTTCCCCTTCATTGTGCACAAGAACCCGACAAGGACTTGGCCGGTATTTTATAAATCTTTTTTTCTACTGCTGATTTAATATAAATACTGTGAAAGTTCAGATATCATTTCTGAAACCCAGATAAAATGATAAATTAAAAAAAATAAACTTGGGGAGAATTGGAATTCAACTTCCAATTCAGCTTGTTTCTCTGCCGCTCAATTTTGATCGAGAAGTTAATTTACTCGTGTCATTGGTATTGATAGATAGGCCGCTTATCCGTTAGTACGACACGATTTCACTAACAGCACAGTTATACTGAATACGGACGCGATTTCTACAGTTGGACGTCAGTCAATGTGTGGTACTCATCTAATTATCGTTAATGGATTCACTTTGTCTGTTTAATTGAAAACGTAGAGTGTTTAATCCTTTTGACGATTAAATAAACGGGTTACTCATCCCTGAGGAAGCATGCCTTTGTGGTACTGTAATGCAATATTGCTCCTTTGAACATTATTTATTTTTGGGAATACAGAGATGAAAATGTTTCGGAAATTTTATGAATTTTCTGGAATAAATTTTCTGTGAATTATTCATGCAAGCCTTCATTTTAACCTTGTGAAAACGTGTATGAGTACGTTTTTCCGTTATTTTTTCCTTAAAACTTCGCATGACAAAAATTTTACATTCTCCCCTTCCGGCATTGAGCCCCAAGGCTATATACCTACTATGTGTATAGCTTTATATCTATAGAATGCTATATATACTCTCTGTCTACTCGTTACTTCCACCTACTTGTTGATGTCGTAAAACTCGGTTACATTGTAAAACAAGGGTGTCATAAAAAGGGCGGTGGTATGTTATCTGCGGAGAACGGCTCAGAACATTAATTATGATTACGAGTCGGAACAAAATAGGTGGATCCAGAAGATCAACAAACATGGAACTCTTTATTAAAAGTTGCTAATTTCACAATGACATAGTTATAGGCTCGTGGCTAAGTAATAACAGCCACATGGGTTGATCGATCAGGTATGCTTGCGGCGGTTGGTCTGTGGATTGCTGACAATCTTTACATATCGAGACCCCTCCGTGCCTAGGAAAGCATGTTAAGCCGTTGGTCACGACTGTCATTCGTGGATCTTTGATAGTCGTTACGGGTCGTCAGAAACCCGTAAGTTGACAACCAGTCTTACCAGGGGTATCATATTACCCAGTAACTGGATTGTAGAGGTCAGATAGGCAGTCGCTTTATGTAAAATACTGATATTAAGCTGCATCCAGTTAGACTGGAAGCCGACCCCAACATAGTTGGGAAAAGGCTAGGCAGATGATGATGATGGTGATAGTTTCGCGACATTGCTCAACTGAACACTATAACTTTTAACGAGTTTCGGTCATGGTGAACGACAAAGTAATCTTGTTACTAGATCCATTTGATCAGATAGTTGATCAGTAACTTTAATTATGTGGTTTTTAGGGTTCCGTACCTAAAAAGGAAAAAACGGAACCCTTACAGGATCACTTGTTTGTCCGTCTGTCTGTCAGTCTGTCAAGACAGTTTTTCTCAGGAAAGCGTGAAGGTATTAAGCTGAAATTAATATGAAATACGTAGGTCCCTTGGAGTGCTAAAAAGATCAAACTTCTAAGTCAACGTATTAAAAAAATACGGCCATTTATGCGACATTTTTTGATACTTGCAATAAATCAATACCTATAGGGTACTTTCCGTCGTCCTAGAATCATGAAATTTAACAAGAAGCAAGGTCTCACAACACAAGTAAAGGAAAAAGTCCGAAAAATGTTAATTTGTAATTCTATCACATAAAAAAATATTTTCAAAGTTGTCGGAAAGGAGTCATGTTGAAATGAATGTCAAATACGTAGGTCTATGGTCTCTTGAAGTCCTAAAAAACTCAAGCTTCTAAGTTCTAAGTCAACGCAATAAAAGAAGCAAGGTCTCCCAGCACAAGTAAAGGAAGAAGTCCGAAAATTGTGAATTTGTGGTTTTATGACAATTTTTTTTTTTTGATATCCAATGTTAAGTTTGTTTTTGGGATAAATTCTTTTGAACTACGGAGCCCTTCATTGTGCGTGGTCCGACACGCACTTCGCCGGTTTTTTTTGTAAGATTGTAGTCTTTTGTTGCCTTACTATGCTTTTGAAGACATGGAAAATCAACAAACTATTTACTGGAATAAATTGAAGACGTGACCCGAGGGCTGACCAATTTTTAGGTCAAAGAATCAGCATTGCCATTGAACGTGGCAACGCTGCGAGCCTTTTGGGCACTTTTCCCACACACAACGATGCGGACGAATTTTTTGATGCCCAATTGTATTATATACTTGTACATAATATTTATATTTCAGTGTTACATTAATATTGTATTTAAGATTTGTGTTTATGTAACAAATTTTACTGGAAGCCGACCCCAGAAATTGTTGGCAAAAGGCTAGGTAGATGATGACTATGCCTGGCCTTCACATTAAAAGAAAAGTATTCATTCAGATAGAAACGAATTCTAGAGTGCGTTACGCGTTAATTTCTTTCTTAGTTGCTTTCGCATATGCATGTACCTTCTGTATAACCTCTTTATGGGGTCAGGCAGGTTGCCCATGGGCTTGGCAACCACGCCTCGAGGCTCGGCAAGCCACGCACAGCGGAAGTCAGGCCGGCTTGAGGAAAGTAAGCCGCTTACCCGAAAGGGTTGCAAGCTTACTACGTTCGATACGCTAAGCGTGTTCGCTCCTACGATTTATAGTAAGAAGTTACGGGCTTAAAATACGAAGGGGCGTATTACAGTGTTCCGTCGTATCGGATGGATCTTGTATACGGTGGATGCGAATATGTTATGGGTTTTTTATGCTAAGCTTTTACTGAAACAAAAATGTTTTCGATAGTAACTAAGTAGATAGTTGTAGTTGTGAAACTCACCCAATAATATTTTTATTAATTCTAATAATTTTTGCGCTACTAATATGGAATATATTATTTAAAAAACTGTTTTTTATTGGCTACACCGACTATTCAAATTTAAACCCATTGCATATAAAAGTTTTACTTTCGTGTATATTTTTATAAGCACTAGTATAAAAATATACACGAAAGCAAAACTTTTATTCTACACAACAATAAGTTACAAAAATATGTATATCGTGTGAAAGAGCAATTTATATGTTTATGGTCACTGCAGTATATCTGGTGTCAAGGCCAACGTAGCCAGTGAGACATGTTCACATTTGGATAGTATATTTCGTAATATTTTTATCCTAAATTTAATATTATAAATGCGAAAGTGAGTTTGTTTGTTACGCTTGCACGCTAAAACGGCTAAACGGATATGGATGAAATTTACCACATGGATAGACCATGGCTCGGATTAGGACATACTTTTTATCCCGGTACCCTGTGGGATAACTTTCGACCTCCACGCGAGCGAAACCGTGGGCAGGAGCTAGTAGTTATATAAAAATAATAAAATAACAATTTAGGAAAAGATAAAAAAAATCCTAACGTCCACGTCAGCTGATAGCGTTGTATCCGTACCTGTATGCTGTAGAGTGGAAGGTGAGGAACAGTGACAGCAGCGTGACGGTGAGCAGCGCTGCGGCGAGTTTGCCACGTCAGCACAACGTGTTGTGTTCGTACCTGTATGCTGTAGAGCGCGCTGTCATACAGCACGTGGAAGGTGAGGAACAGTGACAGCAGCGTGACGGAGAGCAGCGCCGCGGCTAGCTTGGGCCGCGACACGCCCACCACCAGCACGCAGTCTGCCAGCTCGCCCTCGGCCGGCCGGAACGACGACCGCGGCAACCATCTGCGACACAACACTGCAGTTAAAATCATTTTGAAGCAAATTTCTAATCCATTCGATGCCTAACAGCCAAAAAGGGATAAGCGACATTTTTTTTTTTTGCGAAATCGACTTAAGTATAAGTATGTATTATATGTATGGTTAGAATCGGCTTTTTTCTGCGTCTATTCATCTAAGTTTCTTGATTTCGCAAAAAATGTCGCTTATCCCTTTTTGGCTGTTAGGTTAGGTTAGGTTAGCAATTATCGCAATTCTTCGTATGTTCGGAAAATTTGTCTGCTCGACAACATAAATAACGCAATAAATGTTGTTGTACTGTCAAAATGAAACCGATTCCGATTGATAGTGTGTTACGCAATTGCCCCGCGGGTTAGTTAGTCAAGCAAATTATGGATACAGCTGGTATACATGTCGCAGCCATTGGGAGCTAAAATATTGTTTATCATGTAGATGTTTAGAATTTGATCAGTGGAAAAAATGCAATGTCCGAGTTTTAAAATGTCCGATAAACAAATAAAAGCAGAGAGCTCACTGTAAACTTTTATAGTTAAAAGCAGAAGAATCCCATTTAAAAATTAAGTGCTACTTGAAATTGAAACAGTCGAGGGGATCGCAAGTAAACGAGATCGCTGTGAGGTTCACAGGGACACACGTTCTAAGTAAAAGAAATACACAACACATGTATTATGGAGCTTATGGACAATGGACTCAATTCTAGAATTTTCAAACAACGCAAGAACAGCTTGTCGGGTACCTAATTGAACTCAGGTCCTCTCACTTGGCAGTCTGCTCACGAAACATGTTGTGACGTTTTTCGAATTAAAAAAGAACCCCTCCTTCTCAAATCGCCTTGAGACAAAAATAATGAGGCATATTACAATGTAAATATACAATTGTACTTACATGCTTTTGCTACTTCAGTTACCTACATAATAATGAGTAACTTGTAGAATTATTACATTAAAATCTACATGTCATTAAAAGTTATCTACATTTCATTAAAAGGTACTTACATGCTTTTGATACTTCAGTTATCTACATTATAATGAGTAACTTGTAGAATTATTAAATTAAAATCTACATGTCATTAAAAGTTATCTACATTTCATTAAAAGGTTCCTTCTTTACCTACATACCAACCTTGCCTGGGAAAGGCCCCGGCTGTCTTCCTGGATCTTCGACAGTCGTTACGGGTCATCAGAAACCCTAAAGTCTGACAACTAGTCTTACCAAGGGGTATCGTATTACTCAGTAACTGTGTTGTGGAGGTCAGATATGAAGTCGCTCCATGTAAAATATGTTGAACTTTTTAGATCAATTTTATTTTTCCGTAGTCGGGTTACAGTTTTTTAAACTTTATTCTTGTATACTTAGCGGCAATAGAAATACACAGTCTGTGGAAACAATTGTCTACCTATTACGGTTCATGTGATACAACCCGCTGACAGACGGACGAACGGTCAGCGGAGGCTTAGTAATAAGGTTCCGTTTGGCACCCTTCGGGCACGGATCCCTAAAAAGAACATCATAAATAATAAATAAATAAATAAATATCCTTGGACATTTCACACAACGCCATCTAGTCCCAAGCTAAGCAACCTAATGCTTGTGTTATGGTAACGAGATGGCTGATAAACTACTTATATACATTTTTTTTTTTTGTAAATACATGCATATTATAGATAGAAAAACACCCAGACTCGGAACAAATACTTGTAGGTCGTACAAATATTGGTTCCGTGCGGGAATCGAACCCGCGACATGCTGCGCAGCAGTCAATCGCTCAACCACTGCGCCAACCGTGTCGTCAAATAGACAGTATGATGTTCTTTTTAGGGAACTTGAGTAGGTCTGTTAGTGCTACATTATTATAACTATTTATTAGGGATACAAGTTAGGGTTTCATTGTCACGCGAAAAATACATATAGTTATAGATTCTGGCAGAATCAGGGCATGCGTGGGCAGTGGCATGTACAGTCAGGGAATAAATACGTTAACTTTTACTTGCACCTTATTGCTTTCCAACGGCAATGACGTATCATTGCCACGATTATGAATAAAAATGACAGTTCTTAATCACGACAACTGCTTCCGCATGTGGGAAAGGAATTTGTTTGAAATTTGCTTAAAATTATCGCTCTGTGACCGTACCTAATACGGGTTAACGTATAAATACTTACAGAATATCGAGCGGCAGAGACTGCGAGCAACTCCTGTAGGTTGCCTCAGGGCGGTGCTTGGTCGGCAGCGCGTGACTCATCTGCGCGCGCGACTCCATGCGGCTCCCATAATAAACTAACACATCCCCATCGCAATATTCTACGTCATTTCTAAAATATAAGCCATTTCTTAAATCACAGTTAGCTTTTCAATGTAGTGAACGCAGCCCATAGGCTGTTTCTCATTTTCTCTTCGTAAATAGTTTTTTTAGAATCTGTAACAAAATATTTGGATGGAAGACGGAGATAGTGAAATTGTTAATTTTATGTTCTTGCTTCTTTCAAATGGTGGGTGTTTCTTTTTATCCAACAAATGTTACTTTCGTGCGAGAATCAAACCCGCCCGAACAGAATCGCATTTAAGCCAAGTGCTGGGCTAAATGTAAGTCCATTTTTATTGCCTTTATCATTACACAAATCGTCCAACAATTCAAACAATACGTGTCTAAAATAAACACACCATAATACTCCGCAAATGGTTCATAATACTCGAAACACTACAATATATTACTGTGTAATAAAGCTTAAGTAAGTAATGACATACCATATTACATGACCTTTGTAGCGCCTCCTACACCTGTAACAAACAAACGGACCACGTGAACATTATAACACAAGTGCTTTAACCATGTATAAATTAGCATTCAGTCGCACAAAGAACACGAAGTACACGAATTTGAGTGGTCAGGAAATCACAGTTGCTCCCAAATTCACAGCGGGCACGAAACGGGTCCCGTACGTTGTGGCGGCTTTACGACTTGGCGGTAAAATGAGTTCATTTTACACGTTTTCACCTGTATAGTACCACACTACAGCGTATAGCACGGATTGCAGGCCGCCTAAATCTTAAGAATGGCCGCATATTTTGGTTGGAGTACGGATGGCCGAAGCCGTGTCTACAGGAATAATAGATAAGATTGGAATATTTTATTAGTTCTTTGTCGTCAAGCATGGTCAATGTATGGTTTTGTATTTCCAATCAAGTTAAAATACAAATGGAGTCGTGTAGTTTTACGTATCCATTATAGTATTGCGTAGCATAGTGTTTCGGTATATTAGTAGGCCTAGCAATCACAATCACATTAGGGAAAAAAAACCGGTCAAGAGCGAGTCGGACTCGCGCACTGAGGGTTCCGTTCCGATTTCTAAAAAAGTGTGCTATTTAGAGACATTGTTTTATTTTTCCTGTAATCTTTACATAAACTTCTATCACATAGAATAATTTCAGATTTTAATCTTTGCAAACTTCGGAGATAAGGGGGGGACGGTATTTTTTTTTTAAATTTTTCATCATTAGTCAAAAACTAACGGCCTAAAAAAAATGTTTGGGAATGTGCAAACAGCGCTCTTTCACATGCCCTAGTAGCCTCACTTTGAATTTTTAAGACCCCCTTTCAGTCCCTATTACAAAAAATAAATAATAATTATTATTTGCAAAATAGTTGGGTAAACGTCATCTAAAATTATTCCAAATTTCAAGTTTAGCATTACTGTTCTTGAGATATCCAGCTGTAACAGACAGACACACAGACAGACTGAGTCACACCATAAGGGTTCCTTTTATACCATTTTGGTACGGAACCCTAAAAACCGGCCAAGTGCGTATCGGACCACGCACAATGAAGGGTTTCGTAATAGATGGGATGATCTATCCCGAAAACAAACTTAAGATTGTAGTCGAAAAACATGTTCTCCCATAAATCGACATATTTCACGGTCAATTCTCCAACTGCAAATGTAAATTTGTAATAGCAAAAAAAAAAAAAATATGTGATAAAACTACAAATTAACGATTTCGGACTTTTTCCTTTACTTGTGCTGTGATACCTTGCTTCTTACCAATTTTCATGATTCTAGGTGTTGATTTATTTGCGCGTATCAAAATATGTCGCATAAATGACCGTATTTTTTTTGCGTTGACTTAGAAGCTTTATTTTTTTTGAGCTCCAAGGGACCATAGAGCCACGTATTTGATATTAATTTCAACTTGATACCTCCACGCGTTCGTGAGAAAAAGTGTCTTGACCGACTGACATACATACAGTCGGACAACGAAGTGATCCTACATAGGTTCCGTTTTTTCCTTATGAGGTACGGAACCCTAAAAAATAGGTACTAGCTGTTAGTTTTTAGATTACATTGCAGTCATAATTTAAAGTGATTATTTACCTTCGCGCCTCGAGTCAACAGGGTGTGTGTACATACCACTTAAAATTGTCGTAGCTTGTCTAAATATAACTTCAACTCGTTACCAATCGATTCTTCGATGAAAATATTTGATGTTTTATATGTAGTGTAGGTACAAAAACAACATTTTTATTCTACGAGATCTAAAAATACCGAAACTAACTTCTGTGATCCAATTCGTGTCACAAAGCTGAATGGTTCGAGACCTATTTGTAAACGGAGAGCCGAAACTATTCCGAGCATACTCTACAATTTCACAGCTATAATTACAGACGACAGGGTTATTTCATACGCACCTAATACGCGGTTCTTGTTCCTAAATTGAGGGAAAAATTCACTGTATTTACCTTTTTACTAATGGGTTTAGTAGCGTGTAAGCTGTGAGGTTCATAAATCAGGACGGTTATCGGCTCAAATGTGCTGGAGTGACGTCATCGTGCTAACCACTCCATCACTCTCTTAATCGCAGTAGGCGATGGGATGGGCATGGTTCACATATGTTCAATACCACATAAGTATATAGGTACTAGGTACTATAGTTACCGTCCCATCAAGTGCGATGCTTATGGGTACGGGACTTTGTAGTTAGGTGCTAAAACGTTTTAATATAATTATTATTTTGGCACACGCCCACCGTTTGCTTTGTCCCTACAAACATGGTCGGTGTATAGACACAACCATTAGTAAAAGAAAAACGCCTTAATAACGTTTTATTAGAAATCAAAATTGCATAATTTTATTATCAAAAGCTCACATCAACTCGCGCAGAAGCAAGTGAATCCATAAAATCAAATTGCAAGTCAAAGTTTCATATTCTCTAGTTCGTAGTACTTTCGACTCATACGCAGTAAAATACACATTTGATGAGGGATAGATAAACTTAGGAACGTTCGCACAACTCAATAATTGTTCTAGTTTCCTTGTTATTTCATCGGGATTCAAATAGTAATTGAAGTTTCACTGTAGTTTTCAGTTTCAGCGAATGTAATCAAATAGTAGGTATCTACTTAAGTTTAATATATATGCGGAGTTTCCTGAACAATTCGTTGCTAAATAATGGATGAAGAATAAAAATATAAAGTAAAAGATTGAAAGTAGAATTCAAGGAGAGAGTTTACGACCTACATTAAAATTCATAGCGGCCACAAAAACACTTTTTTGTTACTAAAAGAAGTATTTGAGCAATTTGAAAATATTTTGATAAATACGAATGAACAAAGAAATTGTTTTTATAGAGTTTTTAATCAATTAAGTTTTTGGATAAATTTAAAATGTAAAATGAAGTTTCGCCGAACCTTGAAATTCATATAAGGTGTTACTAAAACATGTATCTCGTCTGCCATTCCAACAACATACATCTAAACAGGTATAAACAAAGGGTTGCGTCATACCGTCGGTTTTGTGGCAACATAAGTCACATTTCGGAAAGGTCAACGGGGGAGATGGTTTAATGAAATTATCCGGCTGTGTGGGGTTCAAACGGCATGTAATGCATTTTTAGTGGAACTTGTTTAAATCTGTGGGCGAGGGGCGGTGTTTGAGGTGCGAGGTGCGGGCTCCGGGGGCTGAAGGCCGGGTCAAGGCTTCAATGCACCGCCGTATATATTAATAACGCACGAGCCCACGATCGCGTCACCTTACTATATCCACATGAAGGCCATTATTGGGTCAGATTGTTAAATTTAACTCTCAGCGGTGGTCCAGCTATGAATAAGCCAACTTTGTAGCCAGATAACATCTGCACGTTAAGCTGAGGCTCACGTTGCTGTTTACAGCATCGTACGCTTACTAATGAGCACAGTCATCAGTATCAGTTTCTCAATCAACGCCTAGCCTGCTGAAAAGAGGTCAGGAATATGCAGTGAAAACTAACCTTTAAACATTACTTACATTTCCAAGCCCTATTCTCTATCAAAGGCGTCAAATTATTATCTTTGTCACCAATTTTTAAGGTAAATAATAATAGAAAGCCTTAGATCATTTGAAATAAAGTCTTAGATCATTTGAAATAAAATAAGACAAAGAGGATTGCTTCCGCGGATAGACAGTAAAATTTCTAGCTTCTTAGTTTTAAGTCACTTTGAAAGAGGTTTACGTTTTATTAAATAAGAATTCGAGAAGGAAAAGGAAACAATTCAATTACAGTCTGGTGGACATAAATTATAACTACGCTCCAGTACGGTTCTGTTAGAGTAATGTTAGCATAGGTACGACACTGGGATGAATGAGAGTTCGTCCATGTTCTGTAATGGTGGTTACACATTAGTGATGTACGCTCTCCACCCTAATGCTGCCTAAGGCTAATGGATAGGTACGCACTACGGCTCAATACCATCCACAACATGGTACATACCCTCGATGTTGCCTGTAAAACAAGGATGTTACCCTAATTAAAGAACGAAATTGGCTCGCGGAGGCTCGCTTTTTTACGAGCAATCATAAAACAGGCTTTTAGAGTACAACATAAAGTAACCTACCTACTCTGAATTTTTACGGGAGTCAGACGTTTTATTTACGAAATTAAATTCACAGCTTCCGGATTTTACATCATGTCAAATGACAAATTACTTGGCAATTGAGGAAACCCGTTTCATTATTCACGTACTTGCTCAAGTTTCGGATGAGGTAAGAAAGTCCGTAAGCGGCGCTTCATCTAGTATGTTAAAATAATTTACTTTTGAAGGAGGGGAGTTATTTTGGGAATGTTTGTGATCTTTGTGAGGAAGGACTTTATGGAACTTTGAATAAGATTTAGATATAGTTTGTTGGTCCAAGTTTGCTGCTTTGTATAAAATTTGAACTACTTTATAGAAAGGACACTTTTTATTCAATCATTAGATTTATTTTTTATTTTTGTCTAGGAGCAACTGCGGCTGCGAGAATTGTAAAACATGGACATACCTACATATTACATAGCTATAGATTTTTTTAATTACGATTCCATAGTAAGTTTTAAAGCTGTAGGGAAATGTTGTAACACTCGTTAAAATAAAAATAATAGGAACAAATTGCCATGGATAAAAACTTTTTCATGAAAAATTAAATGGTTAGATTTCACAATTACAAATGGAAATATTCGGGGATATCGTAAAATGAATTTTACATTTTATATTGAACAATTTAAATTTCTGTTTCACGAGCTACGCAAACTCGATAAAGGTCAGCCGAAATTAAATTAAAATTTAGGCTCCATTTTTGTTTAGGAAAGTACTATTTTTTATTTCCTTTGTAATGTACAACACAATTTTAATTTTATCGTAGTAATTTTACCCTTGCGCCAAATTTATTAAGACAGACAATTTATTCGACATCCTAGATAACGTTATAAAATTAAAAAGAGTTGGTAGACAACTCTTTTTATTTTTACGTGTTATTCAAGGCAGACGGTCGGTAGGTATGTATTTCCTTACTTATTCGTCGACGAAATCCTAACTAATATTATAAATGCGAAAGTAAGTTGGTTTGTTTTTAACGCTTTCACGCTAAAACGGCTTAACAAATTTGGATGAAATTTGGCACACGGGTAGACCAAAACCTGGAAAAGGACATAGGCTATTTTTTATTGACATACCACGCGGGCGAAGCCGCGGGCGGAAGCTAGTCTGATATATTAAATAAATAATAATAGACATCCATGAAACACATACAATTAGTACCTAGCTACCTATTAGTTGAGCACTTAGGCCGATAATGTCAATTGATAGATAGCTCTAGTTAGTGATAAATTGTGCCTAATACTGCATTAAGGCCACATTATAGACCTTGTGTTTAAAATACATAATATTCCATGGTAAATTTTAAACTGCCGTTTCATTATATTTGGTATTACCGGTGTGCATTATTTCCATAATATGCAATATCGTGCTGCGTTCCTCGCAATTTTACCTTAAGGCCAAGTGTTGCAAAACGGTGCTTTAGAATAACAAGGCCCGTCCTTGTGAAGTTAATTTTTAAGGGTGTTTAGGAGAATGGGTAATAATATTTCCATGCAATATGAAGTAGCAACGATTGCTGGATTAAGGTGTAATGTCGTGGGAAATAAACGTATCTACAAACGTTCTAGGTGTCGTGTGCCGAACGGTTGCATGTCACTTAATAGCCTGTTATTCGCTGAATCCAAGGTGAAGGCCTTTAAAATAAACTGCATTTTCCATGAAATGTTTTTTTTTTACTTTAAATTCTGGTGAAACGTTAATAGTCTAGGTTAATAGTCCCCATGTACTAACGGTAGTAAGTTGTCCTTATGCAGCTAATATATTACAAATTAGCGACACGACTTAAGAGGCCTATCACAAAATTGCGTTATGACAGATTATGTATATTGATGCACGCGACGACGACGCATCGCATTATGTAGCAATTTGGCAGTTATAATGACGTTTATTTTGTGTATTTTAATTATTTTTTTTTTGCTTAAAGTATGAAATTTTAATTACTTATGAACTGACGTTTATTCTGGTATAAATTTTACGTAATAATATTTATGTAGTAAGTAAGGAGAAATTTACAATTCATTCTGAGCATTTTTAGTAGTTTGATGGTTTTGAATGGGATTTTTTTATAGTTATTCCTTACATATTTCAAAATTCTGAGGCCACTATGAACTAAACCATTATTATATTTTTATTTACTTTGCTTTATAATAAATAAGAAAAATTGTGAAAAGTGAGGCCGCTATAAACTGTTGTCGAAGTTGTCGAAGTCTTTCAGTTTCTCAGAATAAGAACTCCAAAGTTGCACATTTAACTCATAAATCACGGTTGAAATATGGTATCTTAATATATTTTCTACTTACACAATAATTATTGGAGACTAATAATAGACAACGATCCCACGAAAATCAATCATACTACTCCTACGTCCCTCACACAAACACTTACTACCCTTTAATTGGACAAAAACGTCGTACTACCCAACTTTCCGATATATACACAAGTGTTATATAGCGGACTATTGTGATAACTAACAAGCAACTTTCCTGTGTCGCCAGCAACGGCTTCAGATCCAAGCTATTGTGCACCAAAGGCCACGGAGTTCGGTGAATGAGCCCAAAAGGTCGCTCTCTATGTTGTATCTCTATTGAGAACACCTTTGTACAATAAATAGCCGCCTTCTGCCCTTTCTACTGGCAACACAAAGCAGACAAAATCTTTAAGCTATACTTATGTATGTTTCGGGTCAATTGGAACTTTTGGGATAATAATGGATGTAATTATTTACGTTTAATTAAAGAGGAATTGGTGAGCATTGAACTGATTATTTTAAGAGGATATATAGAAGCGTGCTTTAGCTCTGTGTGAAATTGCGTTATGGCTGTCTAGACAGTTTGACGCACGAGATAGAAGACTCTCAAGCGCACAGGAATTTAAACGCGCTTCGTTTAAATGTAGATGTATGACAAAATGCTATACTTAAATAATTTTTAGCTTAGTAAATTCTTAAAATATTTAAATACCTTCGATTTAAAGCAAATTTTACTGCACAATAAGGAACTGTTTACGTATAATCGTATAAAACAGAAAATAGACGGTGCTACTTTGGAATTTTACTTAATCATGTTTCGGGTTTAGTACAGCAGTATACATTATAGTTAAATAACACATAATATGGTAAATCCAAATGATTTAACCATATACATTTAGTTTTATAGGAATTTTAAAACACAAAATTGACGATGTATCATCTTAGGTTATTTACTTAGATAATCAGTTCAATGCTCACGTAGCTACTATAAATTATTCACCCAAGCCTATTATTACACCCATTTAAAATAACAGCTATCCTATCCTATCCCATTTAAGGATCGCTAGGCAACAAAAAATTATACGACAAAGATTGGATCGACTTGAAATACTTCTGTATCGGTTGTTATAACAATCGAAAAATTTGTAATAGGGATGTTTCCTGGGTAAAAATAAAGATATTCTATTTAGTCAGTCAGATAATAAAAAAAAAATTAGAACGTATTTTTTGTTTTATCATATTAATAAAAAATTTCTTAGATAACACGCATTAAAGTTGGGGAGTGGGGACTTCTACGTATAAAATCTAGCTGGGCATGACGTCATGCCATATTTTAACAAAATATATCGCCGTAATCTTTTGATTACCTAAAAAAAGAAAAAATACGTGTCCAATATTTTTTAATAACCTAACAAGATGGACAAAAAAAATTTTTAGTCGTCATCTCTATTACATTTCATAATACGTCGATAAAATCGTAAGTTATTCGTAATGTGAGAGTAGGTACCTACTGCGGAACAACCGGAGGTTTGCGCCTATTACCATAAAGTACGGAAGCTATAAAACGAAGCCTCTACTGAATTTAGTTCACGACTTCACGTCGATACCGTAACACAAGAAAATATGAAAATGAATAAAACACCGTATAGCCCTGTTGAATAAATTAATAAATTACGGCCTAATGGACGTTTTCATAAATTTTTCTAAAATATTTCATTTAATTACTGAAGTATGGGAGCGAGAAAAAGTTATGGTTCGTTATTAACCTGTTTAATTTAATCAACCCTGCTTGGGGATTTACTTCACTTCGCACTTTGTGTGCCTACTTCACCGGTAGGTATTTTAAGCCGAGGTATACAATCTAAAAGAGAACCTAACTTTTATAGCTAAATAAAAAAGTATTCAAGAGTACTCATAAGTAAACAGTTAGTAGGTGCCAGTGTTGTAACGGCTCCTTCGAACAGCCGCGACACGCGGTGCCTTTCTGTTTGTAGGAGCCTTAACTAGGAATGGCGGCAGGCAGAATTTCTATGAGTATATAGGCAGACATCTGATACCTTTAGGCATTTTAATATTTAACCAGAGTAAAAAGGTTCCTTTCTAAATTAATTTCTGCCGATCGTAACCATTCTTTTGCTTGTTTAAAAAAGTATAACGAATAATTAAGTCAACAAAAAAAATTGGGAGTGCCCATAATTTAATTTATTTTACAAAATTTTCGCCAACTGGGAAATTTTGAGAGTTTAAACAATCCGATAAGCCGAAGGGAATTAAAAATATTACGTTACCTAAATAACTTCTGGTTAGCAACATGCTTTAATTACGAAATTTTTGCAACATTATTATTACTTATACGGTTTGTTTAATATCGAAATGGAACGTTCGATAATTTTATAACCGATGTCAAGTAAAGCCTAGCCTAGCCTAGTAGCCTTCAATCAATTAATGTAAGTATTTGACTGCATTTTTACAAGTCAACATGTGCTATTTAATGAATTATTTTTACTTCAGATATCTTAAGATATGATAAGAGTATCATACCACGGATGGAGTCAAGAAAGTTGAGTTAGTATTTCATTATTATCTCAAGACTGATGTCACATACAGTATTTGTTGTTGATTATAGGGGAAGAGGCTAACAAGAATTATTGAAAAACATTTTTGATAAAATCACAAAATCTTTCAGTTTAGCTCCTAGAAACATCTAGAACGATTCAAATTCGTAAACACGTATCTGTGTAGGAGCACACCTACGTAGGAACGTACCTACGTGAATGCCACTAGTGGAAATGCGAAAGGCGATAACCAAATGGAAACGTAGGCAGTTTCTACTTTGTTTCCCGTTTTGTAACACAAAAATATAAAAATATAATAATATATATAACGGTGTATAACATGTAAATATTTAAATGGTTTTCGATGACATCGGCGAAAACGCACAAGACAGGTACAGATAATCGGCTTTCCCTTTGTGCCTGGAGAAAAAGGGAATGTTTTTTCCATCGTACAGTTTGTAATATGTTTTTCAGAGGCGGAATTTTAACGCCCTGGGGATGTTTTTATGCTTAGACTCAGGGAAATTGGACAAATTGAATTGTGTGTTTTGTTTGAATATAATGTATTATATCTATACCTATACTTGCGTTACTTCGTAAAAGTGGTTGCCTTATATCCGAACTTCATGTGCCTAATATCTGCTAGTGAGTAGTATATCCTGTGTAAAGGCAATCTTCGTATTCATATATAATGGATGTTAGATATTCTGTTCTGTTTCCTTTTTGAAATAGGCAATCTTGCTGAGAATCTTCTATGCAGAGCGCTTATGCTGATTTAATTGCATGCAGATGAATATGCACATGTTTTATATATAGGGTAACTGGTAATTAGTGACCGATACTCAAACACATGATTATACTCATGATAACAAACAACTTTTATTATGGGTACCAAACCTGAATTCGCGAAAAAAAATCAGCTGCCCCATACATTCATGTTCGCATAACTCATCAAAATGTTTAGTCCGTTAGTAAAAGTTGTTTGTTATCATGAGCACAATCATGTGTTTAGGTATCGGTCACTAATTACCAGTCACCCTATATAAAAGGATTTCTCCTGGTGGAAATGGAGATAACTTGTATGAGTATACATAACTAATTAGAAGAATTATAAAGTTAAACGAACTTAAAAGTACTTAAAAGTATAATTTATTAGCCATGGGTTTGTAACGATTGTTATTGTTCTCAGGGACTCAAGGTTATTCTCATTAGACTGTGATTTATAATTCATGAACTCCATTAACTATAATTTTAATTTAAAAGCGATTTATTTTCAAATAACAACTTATGATACAACAATAAAGAACTCTCAATTTATTGAAAGCGCATTAACTCAATATTAAATTGTTTCTTAAAGAACGATGAACGATTTCAAATAAAAATTGTTCTAATATCCTCAAGACCAGACAAAAACATGTTTCGTAAGAAAGATATTTGTTAGAAGAATTGCAATATTTGTGTCAGCCAGCGCAGTTCAGATATAACAAGCATCGGTTCACTCGCTCTCGGAGACAGTTCGCATCTGGGGCTATAACTCAAGTGGGACAATATTTGAGATACCTGCACACTCCGAGAGCCTTGACCCAAACCTTGTACACACGACAAAAATCTTAAGTATGCAGGTAATATCAACATCTGTATATTTTTACAGAACGTCAGTCTAATTGCACAGTGTATTTGACATGTCTCGTCGAGAGTGTCATGATGAAGGATCGGAATCGCAGCGGTAAATGATGTCAACGGTATGGATACCAACACCCAAACATTTCCGTATTGATTCCGGGGATAATGTTGAAACGAAATCGCATCATTATCAGACCTGTGATTGTGTTTATTCCAGGGCTCCCGATCATTGGTCATGATTGACATAAAGCAAACAATAACAGTGATAACCCTTTTTATCGTAAACAATAATTTTCATCAGTTCCTGACCTGTAAAATTAACGCTCGTTGGCGAGAGTCGGTACATTATGTAACCGCTCTTTTTCATTAAATAAACCGTCTCATTTTAAACTCATTTATAATGGAAAACAGGAGTACGTACGAGGCAATACGAGCCCAAAGAATCTAATAACAAAGGAATTACTAATAACAATTGGCAAATATGACGCGTGAATTTTGCCCTTTCATGCGAATTTCAACTCTTCATGGGGTATTTGTATCAACTGAAAGAGAATCTTAATTTGCCTGTGAACATTACTGACGTAATTAAATGAAGCGTAATATGGTGGTTATATTAAATTTAAAACGTTTCTGCCGAAGAAAAAAGTTTAGGTACTTCGGTTAACCAGGAAGTTTTCTTCGCTGTTCCATCAACCGATAATTTAAAGGAAAAATGTTTTGAACTTTGTGAAGATGAAATATCATCAAAGTAAAGCTTAGGGCAAAAAATAAATAAAGGTATCTACTTAACGACTTTTTATGCGAAAAATGTAACGGCTATCGGGAGAAAAACAGAAAACAGGTTAATTTGTGAGAACAAAGGAAACAAGACAAAAACAATATGAAAAGCGCATCTACACAACGTGGTCTCGGTCTCTGGCAGCAGAGAAAATTCAAAATTTAATCATCTTGAGCATAAGAATAACAGAATTTCAGCAAACAGAGCCGCGGGCAGACTAGTCAATAATAAAATAGTGAAACCTTTTTCATCCCTCAAGTGCTTTCCTACGCTCAACTCGGAACAAGTGAATTTCAATGAAGTGAAAAGAACACAATTTTTCTTTTTTCACTTAATAAAGAAGTAGGCACTTTGAGCAAAGAAGAAAATTACTGTGGAAAGATCCACAGTAATTTTCTGTCAGATTTTGTATCATTAAGCACATGAAGAACCGTGTTTTTTCTACTTTTTCTAGTTCGATAATTTATCATAAAAACTTTGTACTTGAGAAATTGCAGTTTTCGCTTCGCATCGAAAAGTTGGGATCAAGATTATAAAGTTGGATATCCCGTGGAGCGACGATTCAAAAAGCATTAGTCAGAACGACTGAGATAACACATTCTCTTTGAAAACTTGATCCTTTAGTGGAATTGAGAAATTATTTCGATGGAGCAGTTTTTATGATAGCTTGAAGTTTTCTTTTAAGTTTATATAAGGGGTAAGTTTTTATTATTATTATAATGATATAGTGGAGTTGAGTGGTGGTGAGATATTTCTAGATTGTTTTTTTTTAAATGTTTATAACCATAATATCTATAGCAGATGAGATGATGATGATGTGTATTTGGTAACCTACTGCATTATGTGAATGTTGACTGTCGTACAGTCTGCGTCAAAAATATCGGGACGAACAGACCGTTCAAAATTATATCAACAACTAAGAAAATTAAACTTTATCTCAAATGGATAAAGTTCTTGTCAGAGTGACGTGTACGTCTTCATTCTGAAACATACCTTGTGTCATTGAGTTAATATTTCATTTTCATAGTTGTTTAGATCATTTTGAACAGTTTGTTCGTCCCGATATTATTGACGCTGACTGTACAGAATGAGATAATAATTTTAATGTTTACTGAAACCAATATTATAAGGAAAAATTAATGCTACGGACACCAGTTATACCTTTTACCGAGCGAATAAGTACCTACTCAAGTTCTGGGAAAATGAGCAAAGTACTTTAGCATGACAAAATAGCTTTACAGGAAAGCGTTAAGCGATCCGATTACAGCGGTCAATATTTAACTGAACAAACTGTGACTATGTACTGAAAGCTTTAGGGCCGGCGCGCACTTGTGATTTTTAATCGGCCGGTAGTTTAATACGCGCGTAAAATACATGTACACATGCACGCGCTGTCATGTAACTCCACTAGCTTCTGCCCGCGACTTCGTCCGAAAAAAATGTTTGAGAATATGCAAACAGCGCTCTTTCATATACTTATTATGATACCCCACATGCCGCTTCAAATTTTTTAGACCCCCTTTCGGTCCCTGTTGCAAAAAAGCATGTATATTTTTGTTTATTTCTTATTTTCAAAATAGTAGGGCAAAAGACATCTAAAACTGTTCCAAATTTTAAGTTGATAGCATTAGTAGTTCTTGAGATATTCAGCTGTGACAGACAGACTGAGTCACATCATAAGGGTTCCTTTTTATCATTTTGGTACGGAACCCTAAAAACAAACTCTTCAGCTTTATTATTAGTATATATTATAAGTACTGATTTCCAGGACGATCAAACTATCGCCCGATTTAAAATCACAAGTGTGCGCTCAGCCTAACTGAAAAGTAACTTAATGACGTAGAATTTATTTTGCTAAACGATTTTATACCTACGTGAAAACTTTTTATTAGTGACAATATAAAAAGCGTAAGCGTTGTTATGTTTAAAAAAACCGGTCAAGGGCGAGTTGGACTCGCGTACCGAGGGTTCCGTTCCGATTTCTAAAAAAGTATGCTATTTAGAGACATCGTTTTATTTTTCCTGTAATCTTTACATAAACTTCTATCACATAGAATAATTTCAGATTTTTCACTTTGCAAAACTTCGGAGTTAAGGGGGGGAACGGTATTTTTTTTTACATTTTTCAACAAAAGTCGAAAACTTTGCGACGTAAAAAAAAAATAAAAAATGTGTGAAAATGTGCAAAAAGCGTTCTTTTATATGATACCCCACATGCTCTAGTAGCCCCACTTTGAATTTTTAAGAACCCCTTTCAGCACCTGTTACAAAAAAAGTATAAATATTTTTGTTTCTTTCTTATTTGCAAAATAGTTGGGTAAACGTTATCTAAAATTGTTCCAAATTCAAGTTGATAGCATTAGTAGTTCTTGAGATATCCAGCTGTGACAGACAGACACACTGAGTGACACCATAAGGGTTCCTTTTTTACCATTTTGGTACGGAACCCTAAAAATTATATAAATTGGGATGGAACAATTGTGCGAGAGAGATGATACATGGCTATACAAAGAATAGCAGTGAATATTGAGATGAGAGCTATGGAAGACAGGATGTGCCGAATCAATTGGGCTATGGATGACGAATACCTAACCTTTGGCGAACTGCAGAAGGTCTGTCAAAAATGTTGTTACCTAATTTTAATATTTAAAGCTGATCTGGCAGCAATACAGTCTGCAGTTCAATTCATAAATAACTAGCGACCCGCTTTTACGGTCTGACAAAATACCAGGATTGCTAGGGTAGCCCGCGAAATTCAAAATTTCTTACGTTTTTTGCAATTTGTCGGTCAGTGTGAGCTTATATGTTGATTAAAATATGATTCGCGGCCGTAGCTAATATGGCTTTACAGAATTATAATCATTAGAATCAGCAACACAACTCCATAAGTTAGCATTTACCTCAAACCTCATGATTTCATGAAATCGCTAGATTTGAGATAAATGCTAACTTATGGAGTTGTATTGCTGATTATAATGATTATAATTCTGTAAAGCCATATTAGCTACGGCCGCGAATCATATTTTAATCAACATACAAGCTCACACTGACCTACAAATTGCAAAAAACGTAAGCAATTTTGAATTTCGCGGGCTACCCTGGCGCTTTCGCCTTAATAACATTAATGCGCACAAAAAAAAAAAAATATTATTTATTTATTTTAAAGAAGGCTTACAGACTAACAAACCAATAATAAGAATAATGTAATATTTAAAAAATAGCTAATAACAAGCCTCCACATATACGTACACACTTTCTCAAAAACGAAAAACCCTTTGATGAAAACCGCATAAAAATCCTTTGCGCAGTTTAGAAGAACAACGTGGCCACACAGATAGGAAGCGCGACTTTAATTTATGTTCATACTAGCGACCTGCTTGCCCCTGCTTCGCACATCTTTACTTTATGTTCATACTAGCGACCTGCTTGCCCCTGCTTCGCACATCTTTACTTTATGTTCATACTAGCGACCTGCTTGCCCCTGCTTCGCACATCTTTACTTTATGTTCATACTAGCGACCTGCTTGCCCCTGCTTCGCACATCTTTACCACTTGACGAAACGCCGTGATTTCTTTATTTTAGGCAAATAAACATATAAACATTCCGGAATAAATTCTCTAAATGATAGTGAGAACCGCATCAAAATCTGTTGCGTAGTTTATAAGAACAACGCGACCACACAGACAGTCACGAATAGCGACTTTATTTTATGATAAGTATAGAATAAATAATAGATAATGCAAGATTACTAACTATTCAGGTATTGCGCCGCAGCCCGCACTGCGTCGTTTCGCGGCAATCCATTTTTATTTTATTCAGTTAAAGAATACATAAAGCGTGCAATCGTGCATAAAACCACGATTATTCCGTATTTACTCAAGCAAGCGCTATTGCTGACCATGAGGGCCTTTTTTTTTTGTTTATGGGAAATCATCAAATTACTTCTCTCTTCTTCTTCTCTGGGTGGAACGGAAGGAAGTGTCAGATTTTTACTGACTAAAACCCACCCGTGTTCCTTCAGTTGCCTATGCCAGGGCCACGGTATCTCTTTTGAACAACCCGCGACCCCGGCGGCATTGGCCCTATCGGATCCCATCGTTTTGCTGACATCCCTTTGAGGCGCGCGTGGAACACAACGCGCCGTCGACCCGGGCCTGGTCCTTACCGGATGGCGACCTACCCACTATTCGCCGTCCGCAAGCCCTCGCCTACGGTGGCCGGGAATCTGCTACCGATTCCCGCCGCCCAGGGCGTCTCCTGCGGGGACTGAGGGCGTGAGGTTGCCTCTCCCTCACGCGTTCCGCCTCCTCCTTCGCGAGCATTACTGCTTCGCAGAAGGAGGTGACGGCCTCCCATGCACTATCGCTCCGCACCATGGCATGGGAAACCATGAGGGCCTGGGTTCGATTCCCAGGTTGGGCAAAGAGTTGCTGGGTTTTCCATTACGAATTTCTCAGTGCCATCCGGATTCTTGATTTGTGCCCAGTTGATGGTAAGAGATAGCAAGAGGATTGTGAAGCTGTAAATTGTCATACAAAAAGCGACAACGTTTTTCCCCTCGTAAATATAGTCTAATTTTCATAATTTTGTATGTTGTAGATAATAATATAATGAAAATCAAGGTCCATCATTTTTTATTATAAAGAAATACTACGTACGATACAAGTTATTAGCATCGAAGTATGTATTTTTGACTTAAAAACTTCCTCGAGCGTTTTATTTATTTTTAATTAAACTAAACTGAATTACTAAAAAGAAAAACATACACAGGTACATAGAATAAGGTGTACTGAATCTAATGAGACCAAAATTGTCTTAATTTTCGTAAAGGTTTAGGGGGTGGCATTTTTGAAAATACCTACTCGCACCGCGTATGCACCTGGCGAAATGTGGGTTGTGCCTCTGTCTAACTCTTCGGGGAAGCAAGGCGTGATGGTATGTATGTTTACTCAAGAAGGTCCCCTATAGCAACATAGTTTGTTCACGTGACGTCAGCCGCATTTGCTTTTTACTGGCTGATTCGAATGTCTAGACTGGTCGCAAAACTTTTCATCACGACATTTTAAATTGATTGGAACGTTGAATTAAATTGGAAAATGCCAAGTTATTTTCTGTGGGGTGACTTTGGTTAGACAATGTGCACAATAAACTTAAAATAGTAGGGTTTTGGCTTTTGTTTTTTTTTTCAATATTTAGATTTTTGGCTATAAGACTGTTTTATTGCGAGTGTTCCTACGGTATCATAGCTTTCGTAGATCGATATAGTATGAAGACAGACTAAATTCATATCTGCAATAATTAATTTAGTGGGAAGAGTTGTTGGCATTACTTTTTTTCTTTTGTGGAATGGATGTCAAATTACCCTCCTAATCTGTGTTCTATGCGGCTACCAGACCCGTCTGGCAAGTAATTATTATGCTGTTATTTTTGTAATAAATACGGGACACACAAGGATTTAAAAATTCAACCGGTTTATTTTTGGGCGCAAAGGTATCTAATAACGTCCAAAATGTTGTATGTCAGGAGAAAATGCCGCGATAACACGACCGAGCCAGGAGCCTTTATGTCAACAAAAATGAACGGGACCGTGTTTTATAATTTATTGTCACCAGACGACATTTTTAGGACGAAACGCTAAAAATACAAGCTGAAATACTGACCCATTCGCTACGTAACAGTTGAACATTGAACATTCACAAAAGAACGAACGAACGAATGAAACGAACCAGGGCCAGGGGTTCTTAATAGAAACGTCTTATTAAATATGATTGAATATATATATATGTTAGGAAACGGTGGGAAAACAAGCTACTTAATCTAATAAAATATAGTTAGTTCGTTCGTAATATTTAAAAAAAAACATGGATTTTTGTTAAAGCTTTTGTACGTTGACATTAGCGCCTCGAATTAGGATTAAAATGTGGAATCCTAATATAATTACTATGCTTCAACTTTTAATTAGATTCAGTCAAATGATACTTCGTATCTGTCATTTCGTTAAAAAATGTTCCCATTTTAAAACGAAAGAACATTAGAAATGACAGTAAAAGTGTAATTTTACTCCAGCTAATTAAAAGTCCGACCTTAGTTATTTGTACTTTGAAAAATGGGAATTATTCCACATAATTCATTTAAGATTTTGTGATGAAAGATACTTATAGTAAATTCAAATTCAAATTCTTTATTTGCTTAAAACATGGTGTTTATAGGTCTTATAATTGAAACAGAAGTACAAACATGTTTAGCTATTGGAACTATAGCATGCAAAATCGAGTATTAGCTTAAACCGAGTCATAACTTATTTTCAAGGAATGTTTTAAGGGAGTAGAAGTTGTGGGCTTTCAGCCATTCCAACAATTTATTCTTAAACAATATATTATTTTGAGTTTTAAGTTCTCTAGGTATTTTATTATAAATTCTTACACACATAGTTAGACAACTTTTGCTGTATTTGGACAATCTGGGAGTGTCAAAAAAAACTAATCTATTTTGGTCTCTGCGATTTCGAGAGCTTACGTCAGACACTTTTACAAAATATTCTTTATATTTCCATGCAAACATGCAAATTTCATATATATACAACGTGTAATGCTAAATGCGCAAAACCTCTTAAGGGGTCATTGTACTCATCATTATGAACAACTTTTACTATGGGACCAAACCTGAAATCGCGAAAAAAAAATCAGCTGTTCAGTACATTTATGTTCGCAAATTTCGTCAAAATGTACTGAACAGCTGATTTTTTTTTCGCGATTTCAGGTTTGGCCCATAGTAAAAGTTGTTCATAATGATGAGTACAATGACCCCTTAAGAGGTTTTGCGCATTTAGCATTACACGTTGTATAGAGATGGTAGCGGTAACAAACGAAGTTTTTTGAATATTGGCTCGCAGGACTCATAAATAAAAAGTAGTAATTTCCTGTGGATTGCATTTTTATCTCTACACTGGTGCCGATTCTCTTGTACAAGAGAATCGGCACCAGTGTAGATACACCAACTAAACTAACTAAACTATCACTAAAACTTACTTTTGGCTATGAGAATCTTAGAACTATTCTGCAAAAAAAAAAAATCTCTAAAAAAACAATTTTGACGCAACTAAAATCGAGTTTGACAATCGCGATTCCGCGTGGTACTTGTTTGCCCTACCCCGAGAATGTTTTTTAGAGCCCGAGGCGCCCAGGGAGGGCAGCTTAAACGTGTTTTATATGGAACGTAGGTTTTTGGTACGTAGATACCTGGTAGGTAGTTGGGAAAAGGCTAGGCAGATTGATTTTTTACATTGTAACAATTTTAAAATATAAACAAAAAAAAATATTTCAGTAGTAAATATGAAATACGAGTACTAGCACTTCCCGTGCGGCTTCGCCCGCGTGTATGTCGGAAAATATTCCAAGGAATTATCATTTTGACCTCATTATCATTTTCAGCTACCTCAAAAATCATGAAAATGACACCCATGACGGAGAAATTTGAAAATTGTTGAAGCCGCCATCTTAGATTTTCATTTTGACTCCATTATCATTTTCAGCGCCCCCAAAAACCACGGAAACGACACCCATGACGAAAAATTTAAAAATTTTCTCAGCCGCCATCTTGGATTTTCATTTTGACCTCATTATCGTTTTCAGTGACCTCAAATACCATGGAAATGACACCCATGACGAAAAATTTGAGAATTTTTGCAGCCGCCATCTTGGATTTTCATTTTGACCCCATTATCGTTTTCAATGACCTCAAAACCATGAAAATGACACCCATGACGAAAAATTTGAAAATTTTTGCATCCGCCATCTTGGACTCAAAAACCATGAAAATGACCATGACCATGCCATGTCATTATTATTATTGCCTTTATTTCATTTTATATATCTGTAGGATTGGCCTTGGAAACATCAGAAATAGAACTCAGATATGGCAATACACAAATTAATTAAATTGAACAATCAGTTATCAATTTAGAAAATGTAGAAATGATATAAAATTAATTAAATAACTAATAATGGTAGTGTGTTGTTTGTTGTTGCATGTTGTTGTAGTTGTTTGTTGTTTTTTATTACTATTTGTTATTAATGATAAATAAAAATAATTAAAAACAAAACAACATTTTTTTTTTCTTCAAAATAATTTTTTTTTCGCCTATATTATTCGGCCATCCGCCAAGCTCGTACCGGCCGTTATGGAACTTCGTTCCAAAAAAAAAAAAGTTGTTTTTGCACTTGAAGTCAAGGTGTTGGTTGGGTGTTGGTGTGAATTTTAGTTGTAAACTAACTAACTAATTTTATTCCAAATCTTTTTAATAGCGATTAAAAACAGTACTGTATATTTTTTTCTTTTTTTGCTTATATCTCGAAAACGGTGTGTCCTATCGCAAAAATAATAAAAATTTTGCCCCCCTTTATGAAACCCATAAACCCCTATGACTGATCATGTAGGTCACAAAAAAAAAAAAAAAAAAAAGGATTTTTGTTCCCGTGGAATATTTTCTGACATCCACGCGGTCAAAGCCGCGCAGGGAGTGCTAGTATTTCATATTTACTACTGAAATATTTTTTTTGTTTATATTTTAAAATTGCTACAATGTAAAAAATCAATCTGCCTAGCCTTTTCCCAACTATGTTGGGGTCGGCTTCCAGTCTAACCGGATGCAGCTGAATATCAGTATTTTACATGGAGCGACTGCTATCTGACCTCCACAACCCAGTTACTGCGTAATACGATACCCCTTGGTAAGACTGGTTGTCAGACTTTCGGGCTTCTGACGACTCGTAACGACTGTCAAAAATCCACGAATAACAGCCGGGACCAACGGCTTAACGTGCTTTCCGAGGCACGGGGGAATCTCGGTATGTAAAGATGGTCACCCATCCACTGACCAACCCCGGCAAGCGTAGCTTAACCTGACGGATCGACCCGTGCGGCTGTCATTACTTAGCCACGAGCTCCTCTCTAGAATTGTTACAATGTAAAAAAAGTATTTATAAATGCACATCAAAAATAGTCAACAATAAAGCGCCCACGCCCGCAATCGAATTGGGACCTCTGCAGCGAGCTAATCTATAAACGCACACTACTACAATAAGTTCGTAAATATTATGCCCTAACACATACGTATGAGCATGTCGAACGATAGCCGGTGCGGAGTAGCGAGCGACACAACCCTCCCGTCTCAATGCCAAAGCAAGACTGCCGCCCGCGCCCGCGCAGAGCTCCTCTGAGCCTGTATCTCAAAATGGGAACATTTTCTTTGCAAATGTTGATTGATTTACAAAAGCTGTAGACACTTTGTAGCACTTCTAACCATAAATTTTTTAGTGTAAAAATATTTCCAAACACCAACGCCGTTTAGGAGGAGTAGGGATATTAGCCAAAAAATAGCGTTTTGGTATATATTTTTTTAAGGCAAAAGTATCAGCCATATGAAAAAATCCTGTAGCTCAAATGTTGTTTATGAATCTATATCAAACATATATTTTTTTCAAATCTTCTAAACAAGCCGTTAATGAGAAGTAGGCTTTATAAAGTGACCGTGTTACGGTACTAAACGGGAGTAAGGCCCTTAACTCGTGACGTCACAGAAATCTCCTTAACATTTAAACAATTCAATAAACGAGAGGAAGAATCGGAGCAGACGTTTCTCAATTTATTTCAATCTGGCTGCGGGACGGAATTCACTCACCATTTTCAAAGGAGAAAGGCTTGAGAGAATTCCAAGTCCTGCATATTGGCACTGGTTTAACTGAAGTACGACCTACTTGCATGTGAATACCTATTTGTACAAAGATATTAGAGACGGATAAGGCGTGACAGATATTTTGAGAACCCCTGCATTTTATTATATAAATACAGATATAGGTACGTTGTCTATTCATTTAAATAAATATAATAATTTGTACTTTTAGGTACCTTAAAATCAAAAGTAACTAATGTCTGATTATGACGTGCGCAAGTAACTCTACAATAGATTGATATTCAAGGCTTGGCGCAAACGAGCCCTAAGCACAACCACCGGTGGCTGTCGCCTCTTGCTGCGGTGTTGAGTACTGCTGCAGCGGGTGGCTACACGTGTGCGACGAATCCATTCAAAATGAAAAAGCAAGTGAACTGCTTGTGGCTGATGGTTCGTATGCGCCTACCCTTATATTGTGTCAAGGCCACAGCCAAACAATACGTAAAACAACAAAGTTTTGCAAATCACCGAAAACAAAATAAGTTATTATCCAAAAACATTTGTGATTCGCTTCGTTTCGATTGCGTTCACTATGCCAACGCAAACGAAACTAAAAACTACAAAAATATTGTATTTCCTAGTTTCTACCGAATATAAGTTTCATTTTTGGAAGTTTGGTTCAGGATTATAAGTTGTGAATTATTTCATATTGAATTCAGTTCATGTTTTTAAATACCGCTAAACCTAAAAATTAAACAAAATATTATTTCAGAGTTAATTTCACATTTTCGGACACGATAATTAAATCAAAACAGAAAATCTGTATTTTCTTTTCTGCATTTCAATAGAGTGGGGCTTTATGATCATCTTTGAGTTCGAGGGAAAATATTAGTGTTATTGAGCTTGCCTACGCTGAAATGACGCGCCCAACTACTTTTTGTATACATACAGTCAACAACAAAAGTCGATTAACAGTTGAGTTTTCTAAATCTTAATTATTGAGAAAAATACTTCATTAAAATCGGAACAGATGTAAATTTTAAAGAAAATTAACTCTTGTCGAATAAATGAAATGCTAAAAAGCAGGTTATCGTATAATTTTGTGTTAATTTAGATGATGTCAAAAAGTAGCAGTGTTAACCGACTTCTGTTTCTGACCGTACACTACGGTAAATGCGGTAGTAGGGCGCGTCATTTCATAGTAGACAAGCTCTACCTACCTCTACCTACTGAAATGAATGAAAGGCGACTAAGAAAATGTATTTACAAGGCAGGTGTGAGTGGAAACGCCGCCGGGAGGGGCGCCATAAGAAAACAATATATATAGTGACTTTATTGGTGATATTCTTCAGGAGGAGCTCGTAGCCACGAGCTCCACGAGTAATAACAGCCGCACGGGTCGATCCGTCAGGTTAAGCTACGCTTGCCGGGGTTGGTCAGTAGATGGGTGACCATCTTTACATATCGAGATTCCTCCGTGCCTCGGAAAGCACGTTAAGCCGTTGGTCCCGGCTGTTATTCGTGGATCTTTGACAGTCGTTACGGGTCTTCAGAAGCCCGAAAGTCTGACAACCAGTCTTACCAAGGGGTATCTTATTACCCAGTTACTGGGTTGTGGAGGTCAGACAGGCAGTCGCTCCATGTAAAATACTGGTATTCAGCTGCATCCGGTTAGACTGGAAGCCGACCCCAACATAGTTGGGAAAAGGCTAGGCAGATTGATTGATTGGTGATATTCTTCAGAAAGACAATCGCTGTGCGTGTATGACCAGATGTATGAACGTAAAAGAGGCAAAAGGAGTAAGTAAGGATAGTAGCAGGTGGCGTTCAGTAGTTTCTGCCTACCCCCGTGAGAAGAAGGCGTAATGTTATGTATGTATGTACCTCTACCTACGTAATAAACTTTTCTGGCAAAGGAAGGTTTTTTCACATGATACATAGATGATTTTATTTTTGTAAGTAGGTTTATACAAACACTTTAACACGTCAATCATATTTTTTTTTTAAAACCGGTCAAGAGCCAGTCGGACTCGCGCACCGAGGGTTCCGTTCCGATTTCTGAAAAAGTGTGCTATTTAGAGACATCGTTTTATTTTTCCTGTAATCTTTACATACACTTCTATCACATAGAATAATTTCAGATTTTTCTCTTTGCAAACTTCGGAGATAAGGGGGGAACGGTATTTTTTTTACATTTTTCATCAAAAGTCGAGCACAGTGCGGCCTAAAAAAAAATAAAAATATGTTTGAGAATGTGCAAACAGCGTTCTTTCATATGGTACCCCACATGACCTAGTAGCTCCACTATGAATTTTTATGACCCCCTTTCACCCCATGTTCCAAAAAAAATGCATATATTTTTATTTCTTTCTTATTTGCAAAATAGCTGGGTAAACGTCATCTAAAACTGTTCCAAATTTCAAGTTGATAGCACTAGTAGTTCTTGAGATATCCAGCTGTGACAGACAGACAGACAGACAGACAGACTGAGTCACACCATAAGGGTTCCTTTTTTACCATTTTGGTACGGAACCCTAACTAGATGACTACTCTGAGAAGAAAGGCTTAAACAAACTCACAGGTCACAGTCTCTTTTAAAGTAAAGGCATAATCGTGGTGAGATCATGTGAAGACCATTTATATTGGTGTCTGAAATGGTCTTTTGAGTACATATAATATGTAAGTATACTATACATCTATATCTGTACCTACATGTTATAAATAAAGTCGCTTTTCGTATCTTGTGACCACGTTGTTCTTCTAAACTTCGCAACGGATTTTGATGCAGTTTTAACCATCATTTAGAAAATTTATCCCGGAAAGGTTTTGTTTATAATACGTTAGCAATAAAGTTACATTTACTAAAGTAATATCTAGGTTTTGGTAAGTAAAAATTGAGCAAAACAAGGGCTGGTTTCTAGTTATTTAATAATTCAATAAAAAATAAATCCTCACAAAGCTACTTTCATAATATTAAATCCCAAACAAGAAGCTTTATTTCTACCTGTTTCTTTTAATTTCTGTGATAAAACGCCGTATTCAAGCACTTTGCATTATACATTATTCTTGAACAATAGGTGCGATGAATAACCGGTATAAGTAATATTTCTTCGGTATCCTCCGTACCTATTGTTATTGTCGATTTAATTAATGTGCTTTTATTTCTGTATGTACCAAAAAGGAGCTTTGTTGTGTTCCTAGCTTAGAACTTGAATGGAAACAGTTTAAATATTCTGTACTATGTGAAATGGAAGACCTATTCTAATGTTTTTGAAAATTACAAAATTTCATTAGCTATATGTCTGATCTAGAATAAGATTTCTGATCTTAAAATTACCTCAAGGAAATTGATATTTTCTATTGTACATAGTCTTGTAAATAGGTAGTATTTAAACAAAATAAGAGATTTCATCCATTCCATTTCATCTTTTATTTAATTTTTTCCATTTTTTTTTCAGCCATTTCTAAAATATGACTGACTGAGAGATTTTTATACAATCATTGATAGGATTTCTCGTATACATATGTACAAAAGTGAATTAGGAAAAGTTGCAAGTATGTCATTTCTCAAACATTAACATATTCTGTTACCTTTCACCCCTGGGCAAGGGAAGAGAGTAGTAAAAATACATAATTCTTAGCCGGAATAAACACGACAGAGGGCTAAAAGATATCCTACTATTAATATTAATATAATACTATAAATACTCATAAATACTCATAATATAATACTGTATGTTTAGATGTTTGTTACTCAATCACGCAAAAACGGCTGAACGGATGAAATTTGTCACGAATATAATACATAATCAGCCTATAACGTTCCCACTGCTGGGACACAGGCCTCCTCTCTGTGAGAGGGAGCGGGCCGTAATCCACCACGCCGCACGCGGGCCCAGTGCGGATTGGTGGATGTCACATGTCTTCAAATTTTTGTTTCTATGAGGAAACCGGCATGTCCTAGAATCAAAAATTTGAAGACGTGACATCCCCCAACCCGCACTGGCCTGCGTGAAATAAATTACACAAAAAGTAATGTGCCTGCCTGGGTTCGAACCCACGACCTACAACGCTGGGCCGCCACTGCATATAGTCTATAACCTGGATTATATAGGATACCTTCACTTGTCTTAATCTCCGTAGTACGTTCCCGCGAGATATTTTCCGACAACCACGCGGTCGAAGCCGCGGGCAAAAGCTAGTCCTAACTAATATTATATATGCGAATGTTTGCTTGTTACGCTTTCACGCTAAAACGGCTGTAGGGATTTTTATGAAATTTGACACATGGGTAGAACATGACCTGGACTAGGAGCATACTTTTTTTCCTGGTCGTACGTTCACGTGGGATATTTACCGACAACCACGCGGGCGAAGCCGCGGGTAAAAACTAGTTGTCTATAATTCTTCTGCACTAAAAATCACACACACACACACACAGTATTATCACAGTGTCCAAAACATCCAGAAGCACGATGTATTTTAGGGTAGAATTACGGAAGCGTCGTCGGTACGTTAAGTTTTAAATTAAATAAATGGGCGAAATTTTTATCTGCTAATGATTAATACCGCCGAAGGTAACCCGAAGGTCGCGGCTGCATCGTACATATTTATAACTTGGCCACTGTTTGTAAATAAACTATATCAGCCGCATTGTTCGGAAAACGATCTGAATGTAGGAAACAGTGGTTGTATTAATATTGTAGTGCTCTAGTTTGTAGTGTAATGGAGGTGTTAATAATAAAATACGGTGCCGCGTACTTCCCAGAAAAAGTCTGCCATTGACGGCTTATTCTTTTCCGTTTAGTAAAACGCGACTGAAACCTGAATAAGCATCGTACATTGTAAAAATTATAATTAAACTCTGTCACAAGCGCGATAATTATAGTTGTACGTAATTCCTAGGATCCATTAATGTTGACGTTTGTTTTGACAACCTGACATGCCCCATAAACCTATTAGCGTAATAAAAATTACTTTCATATTATTTAATCTACTAGGTACATAACTTAGTGCTTTTGAACGTACTTACCTTTACATAATTTATTACAACACCCGTGTAACGGCTAATCTGACGAAGAAGTAACCGGGTGCAACTAAAGCTTTCTGATGAATTCTTAAACGGAGTTTAAATCAATTCCTAGCTATTGATTCGACAAAATTAATTCCTTCCTTACGCTCGGTTTTCAGAAGTTTTGTTCAGAAGCACGATGTTGAACCAATAAAATCACTATCAAATGGATAAAGTCCGTTTAAAAACCTCCGACACCGGGCATAAAACACCCAATAAGTCAGACAGAATACATTTATAAATAAAATCGATTTTGATCAAAAAACAAATGAAAAGAACACATTACTCGAAGTTTTCAACCTTGACCCAAGTCTAGAACACGTGTTTAAGGTTAAGGTGAGGAAAAAGGCAGCGCCGGCGCCTGGACGGATGTGACGTACTAGTGAATAAATAACTACCTTCCGCCCAACACCGCAGGTAGGTTCGTACATACCTCCAGACTGCCGATCAAGGCAGAATTGATTAAGGTTTCCGATGTTAAATGTTTTGGGTTCACCTATTATCGGACTTCGGTTGATTTGTAGCCAGTTGGTTTTGTGGATAAACTTTTATATCAAAACACCACTCAATGATTGTGTTTTGTTTTTAAGTTGGAGAAAACTTTTGTGTTCTACTTTACGTTGCAAACAGTACTAAAATAGATACAATAAACAGCAACTGTTCGTTCACAAGGCTTTTAATCCTATGAATTTAGGTCACGAATCAATTAGTTACACCTAAATACCTTGGGTTATATAAACCCTTCCGTCCCAGAACATTTGCTAAAAATAACCACGCTTTAAAGTTTAAAGCTTAAACTAATATGACAACGGGTCTAATTGACACATTCTGGAGGCGTTTCCACAACTTTCAAAGTTGTTTAAAATTTAAACTAGTTTTATATTAGTTTTGTTTGTAGATAAACTACGTGACAGTGATATTCATTTAACGAAGGATAGAATAAAGGTTTTGTTGTGTTAATTTAACGGAAGTTTTGCTTTACAAAAAATAACAAGGGAAATCCAGAAAATCCCTGAACTGTGACAGGAAAACACGCACTGTCGATTGTTTTGTTCAGAATCCCGCCAATTTATAGATGAGGAAACGTCACGTCTTGGTAATGAACACTCATCCTGTATAACTGAATGCATTTTAATTATATCTGCGTTTCGTGAACGTTCAAAAAAAATAAAATACTGAATTGAAATCCTTCATGATGAACAGATTGAGGATGGTCCATTGTTTTATTGTATTGAATCAAGTTCTAACTGAACAGACAGCTCTGCTGTTGGAGAGTTGTTGCGCTACTTCTTCTTCTCAGCTAAAGCACTAGGAAGTGGTGAAGGGCGGGCGTTTTGTGGCACTGTCTTATGTAATTTCGACGTTCAAAAAGGGGAGTGATACGTGAGTTCGAATGACGTTTTTGCGAAGGTCGCCATTTCGAAAAATTTTGCGAGTGGTACGCCAGTTCGAAAACTCATTACATCGAAAACCGCTATATCGAATGACATTATCGCGAAGGTCGCCATTTCGAAAAAAATTGCGAGCAGTACACCAGTTCGGAAGTCATGGTATCGAAGTCCGATGTTGATTTAACTTGTCTTTCTTTTTTTTTTCCCAAACCAAGTCAAAATACCATGCTCTCTGTGTCTTGTCTCATTAGGGTCGTGAGTTCGATTCCCAGACAAATTAACTCAACATCGGACTTCGATACCATGACTTCCGAACTGGTGTACTGCTCGCAATTTTTTTCGAAATGGCGACCTTCGCGATAATGTCATTCGATATAGCGGTTTTCGATGTAATGAGTTTTCGAACTGGCGTACCACTAGCAAAATTTTTCGAAATGGCGACCTTCGCAAAAACGTCATTCGAACTCACGTATCACTCCCTTCAAAAAGTGCTGATTCTCAGCCTAATTTGAATAAATGACTTTTGATTTTTTTATTTAGATTTTTTTTTATAATTATCTAAGGGTCGATTTTTCAATCCTCAGATATTTTTTATCTGTGGAATTAATGTTTGCAAGCAGTACTGCTTAGCGTGAGGTCCTGGGTTCAATTCCCAGGTTGGACAAAGTGTTGTTAGGTTTCTTCATCTAAAATTTTTCAGTAACAGCCCGGAGTCTGGTTTTGTTCACAGTTGATGGCAATAGGCTCGCCCCCTATTGCTATTGCCTAAATAAAACTGGTGAAATGTGGCTGTACTATAGGTACACCTCTGCCCAACCCTTTGGGAATTACAGGCGTGATGTTATGTTATGTCATAGGACATTTAAAGCAAAATTATATTTTCACTAGCGGACCCGACAGACATTGTCCTATCTGAATGATCCTAGAACCCGACTGCAGCGCCACCTACCGGGTCTAATTGTATTTTCAAACAATCCAGAAACCCTTTGAAATATATACACAAAACTTCATCTAAATCGGTCCAGCCGTTTGGGAGGAGTTAGGTGACAAACACACGTCCAGAAGAAAAGATATTGAAAACAAAAGTAAGTTACCCTCAGTTGCATGTTCAAGTTTCAATATAATTTAAAATTGTAAATGTCCTTGGTTATTTAAATGAGCAGAAAAAATACAGCCAAGATACACATTATAGATATAATGTGGTATTTGCATGCACAATATTATCAAATATTTTGAGCTTAGTATTTGAACTCGAGCAATTTCTGTAGACAATGAAATATTCTCTGAATGTCCACAGTACGGTATTTGATAATTCGAGACTCGTGATAGCATTAAATCTTCGATGTATAATTTAGAGAATTTAGTTTCGGTTCGGAGCATTCAATGTTTGCTTGTTCCATTTGTGATGTCTATTGTTAGATTATATTAGAAAATGTGGAATTATAACGGTGTATTATTTATTGTACCTATGTATTATTTAACGCAATTGTTGCTCATATAAAGTACTTGGGGGATGCAGTTACCTAAATAGGAGTTATAGCAAACTGGAATAGATTGTTCGTAGTATACGAATTTATGACAATAGGTAAGGGTCTGATCAACGATCTCTCGATAGGCATTTCCAGCTGATTTTTTTAAAAACGAAACAGAATTTCTATAAAATTATCTACCAAATAAGTTTACTGGAAGTTATCAGAAGATGGAGTTACATGCTATAAAAGTTTTACGTTCGTTACAGAGTAAACTCATGTTTATGGTAATGGCAACCCCATCTTTTGAATAAAGTGTCACCGCGGCGAGATAGGCGCTGCACAGACGGAGCAATTTTGATCCTCGAGTTTTTGCAACTGACAATCAGCATCTACCTGTTTGTGACGTTTTTGCAACTGACAATCAGCATCTACCTGTTTGTGACGTTTTTGCAACTGACAATCAGCATCTGTTTGTGACGTTTTTGCAACTGACAATCAGCATCTGTTTCTGACGTTTTTGCAACTGACAATCAGCATCTGTTTGTGACGTTTTTGCAACTGGCAATCATCATCTACCTGTTTGTGACGTTTTTGCAACTGACAATCAGCATCTACCTGTTTGTAACGCTTTTGCAACTGGCAATCATCATTTACCTGTTTGTGATGTTTTTGCAACTGGCAATCAGCATCTGTTTGTGACGTTTTTGCAACTGACAATCAGCATCTGTTTGTGACGTTTTTGCAACTGACAATCAGCATCTGTTTGTGACGTTTTTGCAACTGGCAATCATCATCTACCTGTTTGTGACGTTTTTGCAACTGGCAATCAGCATCTGTTTGTGACGTTTTTGCAACTGACAATCAGCATCTGTTTGTGACGTTTTTGCAACTGGCAATCATCATCTACCTGTTTGTGACGTTTTTGCAACTGGCAATCATCATCTACCTGTTTGTGACTTTTTTGCACCTGACAATCAGCATCTGTTTGTTATGTTTTTGCAACTGACAATCAGCATCTGTTTGTTATGTTTTTGCAACTGACAATCAGCATCTGTTTGTGACGTTTTTGCAACTGGCAATCATCATCTACCTGTTTGTGACGTTTTTGCAACTGACAATCATCATCTACCTCTTTGTGACGTTTTTCATGTAATTTCAATAAACTGCACGCAAGAGGTCCTGGGTGTAATTCCCAGGTCAGGTAATGTGTTGCTGGGTTATTCCATAAGGAATTAGTATAAGCGCGGAGTTTGGATTTGTGCCCGGTTGACAGCAATAGGTTCGCCCCCTATTGCATGGGCCTTAAACATAACTGGCGAAATGTGGGTGTTCAGTAGGTTCTTAGGACATTATTATACGTATGTCCAATTCTATACATCAAGCCTACTAAGAACACATTATAAGTATGTCCAGTGCAATACATCAATACTACTTAGGACATATACGCAGCAGCTTACTACTGAAGGCTAAAGAACAAGTCAGTACCTACCTAATTAACTCAACCGAAAATCACATGTATCAGTTTCAAATGCGTTGTCAAAAATAAGAATATAGAGAACAACGACTCGTATATAAAAGCTATTATAAAATTACCTTCCATACTAACTTAATACTAAGTAGGTACTACAAAGTATAAAAAGTTAAACCTACAACTATTAGGCATTACATTTCGGCTCTCAAAGGCTCTCTATTAGGCATTAGAAGACTCAATTAAATTTATTAATATTTTAATCGCTAATATGTGTGGGTATTATAACTATGCCCCTGAGGCATAGTTATAATATAATATTGCATAGGAAAATAATTAATATGAATATTCTCTCATGAATGTACAAACAAACAAGAAGATAAAGCAATTCTAAGCTCATTAAGAAATGAAAAGAGCTACCAAATCAAATACAAATACTAGTACATACTAGTATATTACTGTTCACAAAATGTAATAAAACTTGAATTATATTCTGTCAATATTTAATTAAAAAACAAATTATTAAAAAATCCGACTGCAAAAACACGTAACTGAAAAGAGCAATATAATCAAATTATAATCTATAGAATTTTGGTACTGCAGGGGAGACAAACCAATAACCTGAAGTATGGTGTAACTTTTGTTCGTCCCCGCCTGCGATAGCAAAATTCTTGTTTTTCTCTTTTCAGTTGTGTTTTTGCAGTCGGGTCTTTTGTTTTTTAAATAATTTGTTTTATTTCAATCTTTATAGTTTTATTAACATATATTTGGTATTGCCTCATTAATAGCTTTTAATTTAATAAATCGTATTATTATTGGTATAAACCAATATTATTACAATTTATAAAAAAACTTTCCCTCCTTTTTTGTATTTTCAGATGCAATATATAAATATTATATTGCCTATGCCACTTTCACAATTAAGACGAATCTAACGACACCTCATATGTTAAAATCCATGAAGCCGTCAGGAGGTCACAATGGAACGGACATACATACATACATGCGCGCGAAAAACATTAGCCTCCTTCTGGTTCAGTCGGGTTAAAACAACTCTAACTTTCTATAAATTAAGTTATCCCTGTACTATATCTTAGTAGTCTTGTTTCAAAAGCAGTCTTTTAAACAGATACATTTTTAAAACAGTAACGTGAAGACTTACAAAGTAACTTTGACGTTTGCTTGACAGGCCCCTAAGTGGAAGATAAACAAAGGCTTTGCTACTTATTGGACGGAACCTTACAATCTTCCCGCGGGCATAAATAAAACGAGCAATATGACACTAATTGCTACACGCTACGCTACTACGAAGTTGCTACGCCGTAGACCTTCGTAGACGCACGTTGTACTACACAAGGAACAGTTTTGCTTAACAATATTAAACATTTAATAAATTGTAACAAAGCACAATAATGTAACGTTAATCTCATTTAATATTGCCATTGTAAGTTTAAGTGCTTGGTTGAAAACATAACCATAAAATATAAAGGCATTGTAATGGTTATCGTAACCTCTTATCAAAGATCAAAACTTAACATGTTTACTACCTGCACGACCTCACATGCTATAGGTACACTAATATACTAACGACCACGAACGTTGACCTTCGACAAAAGTTATCTATCATTATTCAAATAAAAGTAACATCTTACCGTTTAGACAGCCGCCTGAAGATTTGCGAGCTTTAGCAGAACTCTCACATGACACAGCGTTTTGTCTGGTTCAATCACATTCGCGTAAACGTCTGTAGCGCGGTTGGCTTTAATGAAATAGTGATATCAGTTGTGACAGTTTATTAGTGTTTGTAACACAGCGAATTGTTGTGTGGGTTATCGGCAGCTGTCATGGGCTGGTGTAGGAGACGAGCGGGTGGCAGCGCGCGGCGGACGCGACTGAGCCGGGCGGCGCGCGCCCGCGGGGCCGCCCGCCGGTCGATATACGCGGCAGGATAAACACGCCGTACTAGGACGCGAGTACCGCCGGTGTTGCCGGCCTCGGCCGAGGGGTGCCGCCTCCGACGTTTGCCGCCGTTTGTATCTCGCTTCCGCGGATTCTTATGCCGGTCTCGTGAACACGCGTCCTAATGAAATATGACGCCGATGTGTTCCATTCGAATGTAACGTCCCTAACGTCGGTAATGTCTTTCTCCTTGTTTTACACTTTCACGTTCGGCTTATCGGATCGCCGAAACCCGTCGATATGCAATAGTTATTCAGCGGCGGTCGCGGTATAATTTACATGTAACCTTCACTTATCTCTACGTTGAGACAGGACCATTTCCATAATAGAACCATCTGTAGTCAGACAGGATCGCCCTGCAGTTTTGTCATAGAACTATCTCAGTTCTTGTTATCTTTATTAGATATTGTAAACGAATAGATTATGGGATAACAACTCAATATTTATGCATAGACGCAAAGTCTAAGTAATCGATGAATATTATTAATTAAATATTTCATTTCAGTTCTTAATGTTAAATATTTTATTTATTTGCATTTTTTTTAGAACCTGGTAGACCTATATATAGGTTTGCTAATATATCTCCAACATGATAATATTATCTTTAGCATCTGTTATATCGGCAGAGGTTGTTCATATTCATGAATTCAGATTCGGTTAGCTAAGCAAACAGCGCTGCGAGGAGACCGACTACTGCCAACCGTAGCCTACAAATGTAACGTGTGAAATATATTTGTTGTAATCATATCCTTTATTTATAAAATATCTACAAGAATATTCGAAATGCTTACATAATTAAAAGTAAGTACTTCTACTCGTTGGCTCCTCTCTTGGTGGCTGCAGTTCCGTACTAATCTGATTCACCAGAAAGTAATTAGATAATTAACATTTTCTCATTGTATTTCTTGTATTCAAAAATTTTTGCTCAAAAATGTGATGCTCCTATAGTACCTAATTTTAATCAGATATTTTTATCTTATTAATAAACTACAGTTTTTATGAAGTTGGTAATATAATATTTTGCCCCAATTAGTTTATTTTTAAGCCACCCGTGTGCATACAGACAAATTAATTTAATATTGCAATTGTTATTTGTAGCTTTTGAAGATTTTGTTATATTAAAAGTCAACGTGGCTCGCTAAGCCTGTTAAGATTTACTTGTCCCATTGCAGTTCTGCCGTGAGCGACAAACATACAAATAGAAAAGAAAATTGCATTATTTTTCTACGTTGCCACTGGCACCACTTATCTTTGAAATAATGCAATTTATTTCAACTGTCCTGAACATGACTTTCATTCCTTTATCTGAGAGTATAAGTATTTATTTATTAAACGTATAAAACGTTTTAAAGATATTCATTTGTACTCAAATCGGATAAAGCTTCGGATCTAGCAATGTTTATAATTGACCTATTTAGCGGGAACAGGGTCAAAACATTTGCTTTCCCGTCGTGTTCGTACCCCAGCAGTAGTTAAAGTCCCTTTCAAACCCGTAAGCACGCTTTTTACAGACATTTCTTTATGCCGCCATTCATCATGGTCATTCGAAGCCTACTTATATGTTTATGATATGTGTTGATAAAAAAAATATTTCTAGTAAAAAGTTCGGGCAAACGAATGTTGAAATGATCCTTTCGTGGAAATTTTGGCATGAAAAAGAAAAATCTGGAGGTATATTAATTGTGTTTCTGATGTAAAAAATCCTTTTGATTAAAAATACTCCAAAAAGAATATACGACTACATTCTTCAACTTCTAAGACAAATATAATCTTATGAAGTCTGAAAAATCTTTCGAGCTGTGGTATTTCAGTAACCTTTTAAAAGTTACAAGTGATTTAATTTACTGGAACGCAAAATATTGGCTTAAGAAACATTCCAGTATAAAAGAACGGAGTAATTGAATTCCGCAAAAGTTACTGCAAAGTAGGTTTATAAACATGAAGGACCTTTTATTTGAATACTTTCGAGTCTATTCAAACAGAGTTCTTAAAACCACATCACAGATTATTTGCATTGGTACCCATCGTGGTCATCGTGGATCGTGGTCAAAACCAAAAAAGGATATTCAGAATATTAGTTATAACAATAACCGACCGTGTTTTTAATTTTCGTAAACACAAAAGACTTTTGATGTTGAACACAAACGTTATTTTAATGTAAACTTTTATAATGTTCATAGTGAATATAAAAATATTTGTAATAGTTCGTATTACAGAACAGTGGTCCTTTGTTCAGTCCAACGCTCCGTTTGAGAGATTCGCTCGCCACTTGAGATATTATTTCATCTGCAAAGAAAAAGAAATGAAGACGATCTTGACTGACAAGTGGATAGGGAAAATTCTTTATATTCCCTTTCAGGCATAAGTAAGGACTTTGTATAGGAGTTTCATCCAACTTTAAAAATGAGGTTCTCAAGTCGTATTAATAAGTGTTGTCTCTGATTTTTTTTTTCAAATCTTTGTATAATAATTTTTATTGCGTAGTAATTTTAGAGCTTAATTTTTAATTTGTTTTAAACTAAACGTTTTTTCAACAGAGAAAAGTAATAATTACGGTTTATAGTCATTTCATTCTAATCAGCATTTTTTCCACTTATGACTACACTTATGACTCATAATGTAAACGTACCTAACTGCTTTAAACTACTTGTAAAACTACTTGTAAACCTACTTGTAAAACTTGTTTCATGCGGAAATGAAAATATATTTAAAAAAATAGACCTATAAAACTGTTTACTGTCATTGATTTATTGATCAATTCAGTTTAATGTTCCTTTTTCTCAAGTAAGAGTGCCAGCTCAGATGTCCCAATTTCTAAAGTCGGGACGTCTGTAAGTTCAGACGGCGGGGCGGCTGTAATATTGAAAAGTTAAACCCGACTGTTACATACACAATATAGCCTGATATTGAGGGCTACATTTTAGACTGTTTTCTTTTTCTAGCACGATCTATTTGAAAGACACATTGGAATGCTGTTATTAAATAATTATGTAGACTTACCAATTTACTTACTAACTCTTATTGGCACGACTTACGTATGTCGTTGTGAATATATAAATGTATGATGACATAATGACATTCATCATCGTCAATGAAACTCAATTAATCAATCAGTCAGTACCCACGAAAATTCAGCGCATGAATTGAAAAGCTGAGCTTACACACTAATGTTAGTTTAATGTAGTTTGCCAATCTCACATGTTTCTCTATATCCACATGAATACTAAAATAGCTCTAATGTGGGTAGCATAACCCTGGAGCTTATGAAACTTTTCGGGAAATTGAGAAAATTAGTAACAGACAGCTAGTGACATTGTTTCATCGTCGTGTTTATAATGAGGGGGCGGCATCCGATGTCGGCACACAAAGATGTTCATTAAAACATTTAACGTGATGGAGTAATTACATTAATTCGATTGTGGATTTTTGCACCAGTAGGTCGATTCATGAAACGATAATAGTTAATTGTGGATTTAAATTCCTTATTATTCCAATAAATTGAAATTGGAGTTTTGGAGAGTTGAATGGCAATTTCAGTTTCTATATTTTAAACCATGTTGTGACTGATACATTAAGATAATCAAATCTTTGACATGTTCGTCTGAATGTATAGGTAACTTAAGTAAGTTATTAGGTATTATCAACAGCCAGAACAGAACCCGCCACAGGTCAAATTTTGGAAAGGTGCACATAACATAAAGCCACACTTGTCGTTATATGACGAAATACTTACCTATAATTTTCTCGCACTGTAATTAAAAAAAAGATACCTAATAACTTAATTTCCAATTTTACAATTTACATAAAGTCGATAGGTAGGTTAATACCTGCCTACCTTTAGTAGGTACCTAGGTGCACATTAATTGTCAAACCCACACGGAGAGGCGAGATAATAATTCAAATAAGAGAACTCAGAGTAAGCAGGTAGCAAAATTCCAGACTGAACATTCCAAGACGAGACGTATTTAGAACAAGACTCTCATTTACACTATAATCCATCTTCATCTACTTACCTGCATATTCAGTAGGACAAGTGTTCACACTTAACGGCCACGCTGGCAGGGGATGGTAGATGCTGGAGGGTGTTGGCCCAACTAATTGAAAGTGGGTACGAGGTGTTAGTCGGATAATAGCCGGCGATGTTTACCCCGCGCGGCTTTTTGTTGGATGAACAAACATGGCGTAAGCTTGTGAGAATCGTTCCAAAATCTTAGTGGATCTCAGTATGAAGTGTTTCGAGGTTTAGTCTACCGTAATGTTTAACTATATCTTTAAAGTATTCAATAGAATATAAATGTGTGTGGAGGTGTAACAATTTCGGGAAACACACTCGTACACATGGCAACATATCAAGCTATATTTTTCCAGTTTAGGCTGACCTCTCATTGTACGGCAATCCTATACAATTCGAGATCAGCTTATGTATGAAGCCGTTCGTACATAGGTAATAATACCACAGCGGGAAATCAAGACAAGGTATTCTATTTTCTGCGATACTTTTCCCACCACATCGAGTGTCGACATATTTTATACAGGGTGTTTCTTTTAAGGTGTCAAGCCAGTGCGAGCTGATAGCAGAGAGCCTATCGATTTGACTCCCATGTATGTTTTACGATTTTTTGTAGTTTTCGAGTTATAATTTTTTTTCGATATTTTTCCTGATTCAACGAGATGATGGCTTTAAAAAATTATATCTTTTTTTTGGGTCAACTTTGAACAAGAATGTAGTAAATAGGGCATTATTTGCTGAAATCGGTCGTTCAAAGTGGTGTATCTGTAATCTTGTGATTTTCATATTTTATAATTTATTATTATCTTGAGATATTATTGTCAATACTGATATTTACTATTCTTCTACGTTTAAGCAGAGCCTCAGTTGATAATAAAAACATAAATTTTATACCTACTACTATCCTTGACCACTACCATTGATATGAAATGAGGCATCCAAAATAACTGCTCTGCTATCAGCAGCAGCACGCACTGGCTTGACACCTTCAAAGAAACAGCCTGTATATACTATATAACCTACTATGTATTTGACCCGAACTGATAATGGTATTTGACCAGAACACTCATACATGAATGAACCTCCATTTATTTCCTACAAATCTCAACAACAATAATAATGAATATTGGAAAAAACTGTAGGAAAATTAAAACACAAACTTAACATTTTCAGACTGCAACCGCAAGAATGACGAAGTTGCTGTTAGCAGGATGTAATAAGACACGGTTCCCGGTCGACGGTAAATTGTTTCCCGCCGAGATCAAAGGTATCTCACGATGTTTTGAATTTTAATTAAAACTTCGGTTCTTTAGGTTTCGCACTTTAATTAAGGCTGTGTGTAGTTTCAATGGCTTTACATTTTTAGGGTTGCATACCTCAAAAGGAATTAACGGTACCCTTATAGGATCACTTCGTTGTCCGTCTGTCCGTCTGTCAAGACCCATTTTTTCTCAGGAACGCGTGGAGGTATCAATTTGAAATATCAAAACATGTATATGGTCCCTTGGTGCTCTAAAAAATCAAGTTTCTAAGTGAAAGCAATAAAAAAACACGGCCATTTATGCGACATATTTTGATACTCACAAATAAATCAAAACCTACTTCCCGTTGACTTAGAATCATGAAATTTGGCAGGAAACAAGGTCTCACAGCACAAGTTGAGGGTAAAGTCGGAAAATTGATAATTTGTGGCCTTTAGACCCACTTATGTGCTCCACGATGTCCGACGATGTGTTGTGATATATATGTCGCAGCCGACTTGGTTGAATTAGCGGTTTGGATAACTGCCTAGTCATTTCAGTAAACGCTGCCATTCAATCAACGGTCTGAATGATATTCAGCCGATACGTCTAATACAACATTTAAAGAACTGGCTGGCTGATGCTCAGGCCATTTACACAATAGATTCATGCACTCATGCAATAGGGTATTTCGGTAGGTCATTTAGTATAATTAGGTACAGTAGGTAACGCACCGTTCTTGAGAAAAACAAATTATTGTAACTTAACCTCAAAACGCTTTAAAGTTGCTTCTGCAACGTCTCCGGCGCTGCGGGAAGTGCAACATCTTCGCCCTTTACGTAACAAAGGATGGGCACCCATGCTCACCTCCTCTGCTTCGGCTTGCTGATGGTCGCTTCCGGCGACCTCACACGGGTGCCTATGCTTTGCCACAGCGGGCGGGGACTGCCCTCCCTCCGCGCCTCCGGATTTTTATATACACTCTAGGGGTAAAAAGACTACGTGGAGTCGGGGTGCCCCGATTCGGTTTTGCGTAAACGCATTTAAACTGAGAGAAACACCAGAAATATGGTGGTTTGTCGACGCAAATGGAACTAAATTTAAATCGAAATGTCTGGGCTAAACTCTATCGACCCAAGTAATTTGCCTAGTAGTTTGATTGAATGGCTGAATATCATTCAGGCCGTTGATTGAATCACGGCGTTTAGTGAAATGGCTAGTGAAATGGGCAGTTGGCTGCGACAAACACATATACAGGGTGTTACTTTTAAGGTGTCAAGCCAGTGCGAGCTGATAGCAGAGTACCATACCTATTGATTTAACCCCCATGTTGTTCTACGATTTTTTGTAGTTTTCGAGTTATTTTGGATCCCTCATTTCATATATTGATATAAAATGAGAGTAGTGGTTGGTGTGGGTGGTGGTGGTAGTAGGTATAAAATTTATGTTTTTATTATCAACTGAGCTCTGCTTAAACGTAGTAAATATCAGGATTGACAAAAAATGCAAAGATAGATAATAATAAATAATTATAAAATACGAAAATCACCACATTACAGATACACCACTTTCAACGACCCATTTTAGCAAACAATGCCCTATTTAGTACATTCTTGTTGAAAGTTGACCCAATAAAAAGGTATAATTTTTTAAAGCCATTATCTCGTTGAATCAGGAAAAATATCGAAAAAAATTATAACTCGAAAACTACAAAAAATCGTAGAACATACATAGGGGTTAAATCGATAGTTATGGTACTCTGCTATCAGCTCGCACTGGCTTGAAACCTTAAAAGAAACACCCTGTATATACCTATAATTATGACTTATCCTAACTAATATTATAAATGCGAAAGTGAGTTTGTTTGTTTGACCATGACCTGGATTAGGACATAAGATACTTTTTATCCCGGTAGTAAGTCCGCATAATTTCAGATTTCCACGCGGGAGAAGCCGCGAGCAAAAGCTAGTATATAATAAATCTGCAACAACGTAACATTTCTGCCTTCTAGGAGTTCATAAACATTCACATTCTCTCTGGAAACCTTTGTATTTATACGCGTAGGCAAATATAGACAAAACAGCAGCTATCCGTCCTTCCTGGCAACTATGGCAAACAAAGTTGGTTAACGTGAATTGTGGCTCCGTAGAAATTCGAATTTTAATAGAAAAAATAGAAACATAACCACGGCACCAGGGCCTCAAGTCTGCTATTAAAATAGTGTCAGAATGGTCTATCATTGATTTCATAATTGTTGATTTTGACAAGTTTTGTAATCTACTAATATAATGGTCAACCAATGACACTCCATTGTATGAAATTATGAATTTAGCAGATTACGAACTTTTAGCAAAATGACAATGCAGTGACAATGGGATCGTATTGGAATGTAAAAAATAGCAGACTTGGGGCCCTGGCTTCTCTTATGAAATACCTACGCACTTGCGAACCTTAACGCCTGTTGGTCTTTTTAACAAAAAATATCTGCTGGACCTGGCGCAAGCAATAAAATGGAGGCGCCTGGGTTATTATCTACGATTGTATAACAAAATAACTTTCTTATAAACTAAAACATTTCGAAGAACAATTCAAATTAGTTTTTATGGTGAGATCTAAATATCGCTACAATTCTTCTGCATAAATATAATTCAAACAACAAAACATTCAGCCCTGTGGTATATACAAATACAAATACAAATACAAAAATCTTTATTGCAACAGTAAGCATAACTATATAGTATATAGTAGCATAACTTAGTTGGAAACAATTCCGCAGAAAGCCAGCCATCTGGCCACATTAGCCACGCTTAAAATAGTTGTTTGGGAAGTGTGCGTGCCTGCGTGACATCCCGTTAGCCTTACATAACTCAGCTGCTATGAAAGCCTAGCCGTGAAGATAACGTGACGAATGCCTATAGCCTGCAGCCCGACCCAAGGCCAACAAAACATTCCTACAGCTATTAGCGAGGGACACGCATTTAATTTACGTTATTTTACGAAATTTTGATTGATATGCTAATATTAAGCCGCCTTCACAAACCACGTTCCGTATATAAAGGAAGAGAAATGCTAAGCAAATTAATTCGTACTAAGCGTTCGCGTCATTCTTGATTTATTACTAATTGGCGACTGTTGAAGAAATAACGTAATATTTCGGATGTTTAGCAATTAAGTAATTTTAAATATTCAACACTAGCTGCATCCCGCGGTTTCACCGGCGTAGACCTGGATAAAAAGTAGCCTGTGTGTTCATCCAGGGTATAAGCTGTCTACATACCAAATTTCATCCAAATCGGTCCAGACGTTTGAGCGTGAAAAAGTAACAAACATACACACACACACACACACACACACACACTCACAAACTTTCGCCTATAAAATATTAGTGTGATGTGATTTACTTAAGGTTAGACAGAAGTAAAACAGTTTTCACGTCTTTATCAGACAAAATCTGGAAAACAAATTGGCGCAAATGTAACATGTTGTTTGTCATTTTGTTTGTATCGCGTGTAGGCGACCGGTTGGCGCTAACTAATAACAAATTTAACGTGTTTTCGAGGCTATTACGATAGGTAGGTAGGCATACACTGTGTGGTTTGTACTGTAACCTTGTTGCTCGACGTAGCTCATCATCGATGCATAAGTTCTGTGAATGCAATCGGTTCTCGCGACCTATCGGTTGTTCTATTTCTGTCGAACACCCTTGAGACGGTCGACGCGTACATTTTCTTTGCTACATAATTTATAGTTCCGAAGCAAGGGTATATATTACTAGAACCTATTGTTTGATGGTTGAGCTTTATGAAATCAATCACGCTGAACAAATAAATTATGAGACAGCCCAGGCACGTTCTTCAAAGTCACAGAACTCGAACACTTGATTGTTTTAGACACACGAAATCAATTAATTTGACTTTTGTTTATGTTAGAGTCGATAGTAACGAGGTACATCAACCCTTTGTCTAGTATAATAGATTCCGAATATTATTGATGATTATAAATCAACGCAATCTAGGTACTAAGTATTTGACGTTTCGCATTATACATACCGCGATAAATTTATGTAAACGTCTACGTAAGAAATTGAAAAATCAAATTCATAATCCTAATTAATTACTATGTTATCCATTACGTATATAACAATGAGTATCATTCGTAAGCACCAAGGTTCACTTTATGTTAGAAAAATGCACTCAAAAACACGAGTTAAGCGTTGATTAATATTCCGACAGGAAATTAAATGAATTAAAATAATTATTACAATGTCATGTCTTTGGGTTCGTTGGCGTAGTGTTGTGTTAGTTATACGCCGTTTTTTGACCGAATAAAATCGATATTCTGAATCTCGATACGTTTACAAACGTTAATTTAGAAAAGAGAGAAACTTATTATTGTATTATTCAAACATATAATTAAACAAAATCGATTACATATAAGTATTTTTAGCTTTATTTTGATATTTAATAATTACTAGATAAGCCAATGGTGCATAATATACAATGTATAAGCACATAAACCTTCCGGAAGAGCAACCGATTTTTTTCCCATCACTACACAAAGTATTATGATAGCTGTTAAATCGGACTTCTTAGATTGCGTTGATTATAATTCGATAGAAATAAAACGTTTTTAAACACAAATGCTCGTTAGTAGGTACACAAACAAAATACCATTTGAATACCAGGGTCGAAAATTTTGTAATTCAGTAGAGTCTGGGGATTTAGTGATTACATTCTGAACTTCAAACAAATTATAATTTACTCAACGCACTAATGGGTTTAAGTAATTACCTAATAGATAACTAGAGCAAATACCTTTTAATTGTAATATTCTAGAAAATAACAAAACATAACACCTTTTTTTTCTTTTTTTTTTTTGTGGATTTTGCCAGTTATGTTGAAGTCTCATTTAATAGGGAGCAAGCCTATTGCCATCGACTAGGCATCATTCCAGACTCCGAGCTTCTGTTGCTGTGGCTGAAAAACCCAATAACGCTTTGCCCGACTTGGGAATCGAACCTAGGACCTCATTCATGCTCAGCAGTAGCGCTTGCGACCACTAGACCAACGAGCCAGTTTATTCTAGAAAATACTCCGTTTTTAGGGTTCCGTACTCCGAACACTCACGTATCCGTCTGTCCCACAGGTTTTACAGCCAAAAGGATGGAGCTACAGTCACGGTATAAGCATGTTGTTGACCCAAAGCCATACAAATTGTCAAAAAGTATTTTTAAATGTTTTTAAGGGTGGCTTTCCATAGAGCTAAAGGGGGGCGCGAAAAAAAATTGGCCTTCCCCATCAAATGGGGTATGGTTATTTAGAACTTGTTGAGTAGATAAATACTGTATTTTTTTTTTGTTTTAAAAAATATTGAAAAACAACGGAATGAGAAGCTACCAAAGTCAGCTTTTTTTTTACAATTTTTTTTCCGAAGAATTTTTAGCTTCCAATTGACCTATTTATTTATTTAGGTTAACCAAAAAATTGTTTACACTACATACATGAACTTGAAAGGTGATATTGTTTATTATTACGTATATTTTACTAACGAATACCAATATGTTGATAATTCAGATTTGGTACGGAACCCTAAATATGCGAAGTCCGACACGCACTTGGCCGGCTTTTGCGCGCAATGCGCAATGTTTTTATACCATTGTAGTTCTTAATTAAATTATTATCTGTTGACATACCGGACTCTCGGGTGATCCGTGAGCGTGACCCATAGTGGTCGCGAGGGCACAGATACACACTTATAAACATGGATAGGTATGTCTAGAATAGATAAGTTTACATCATCGTTCATCCATGAACAAATAAATGTACTGAACAATGAATTTTATAAAAAGATAACGTCTGTTTCCCCAAAACGGTAAGAGGTGACGAATTTTTCACGATTTTCAGTCTCATAGCATACTTTCAAGACCTTTACGCTCGATAGAACCTACTTATAAAAATAGGTAATTACTTTTCCGAGGCATCTTATAAGTTCGTTTCGAATTACAGTAATAAATGTAAACCACATATAGAATCCGCTCAGATAAAATCATTTTCCCAAGATTTATAAAACGTACCATTGCAAACGTAAAGTTGTTACAACCGCCACCAAAGTAGCTATTAATCTTTTTACTATGATATCTAGAAGCACGTACAGGATTACGAGATGATGCTTTCAGCAAAATTTTATTTCCATGTCTCAACCCTTCACACACTCGTGAATAATTCATAGTTGAGTTCCGCACTTAAAGCGGCAATCTGTCGCCGAACCACATAAAATGATCGTGGTTTTGTGTGCGGTACAAAAACGTCGGAAACTATGTATAAAATAAATACAGATACGTCGCAAAGGTTAACGGTCGGCCGGTCATGTATTGACAGAGAGTTTTGACCGTTTATTTGCTCGTCCCCCTTTCATACTGCTGCCGGAGGGCTGTCCATTATACAAATAGATTAGCTTTACTGAACTGACATTACGTAGATATCTATAAAGGTATACAACATACACAGCTGTCCGCAATCAAACTTTGTCATCAAAAGATAAAAGTTTTGTAAAATACCGGCCAAGTGCGTGTCGGCCACGCACAATGAAGGGTTCCGTAGTTGAAAATAATTTATCCTAAAAACAAACTTAACATTGTCGTTCAAGAACTTGTTCTCCCATACTTTGATAGGTATACCTACGTCACGGTCAATTCTCCGATAGTTGCAAATTTAAGTTTTTAATCCCAATTTTTATGTGATAAAATTACAAATTAACAATTTTCGGACTTTTTCCTTTACTTGCTTACTGCTGTGAGAACTTGCTTCTTGCCAAAATATCATGATTCTAGGCCAACACAGTAAATACCCTAAGGTTTGATTTACTTGCGAGTATCAAAATATGTCGCATAAATGGCCGTATTTTTTATTGCGTTGACTTAGTAGGTATCTGCATTTTATAAAGATGCTGATAAGGGAAGATCATATCTGTTTACGAGATAGTTGCTACTACGGTTTTATGTATGCCGGAGACGGTAGCACTCATTGCTATAATTTGCATAAATAGACTCTCGTGATTTGAATATTTCATTCAAAACTAAAACCACATTTGCATTACATACCTATGGAGGTTGAGTAAATATAGTACTTTTATTATGCCCTATCTCCCCTGTATTGAAAGAAGAGTGACGGAGTGTGCTGTCAGTTGCAATCAGAATACCAATGACTTTACATCATTTATCGAGTAAAATTTTTGCAGCACGTTCGCAGAAATAATAATAATAATAAGAAGAAGATTCAGAAGGCAGTAGGTACTCCTCGATACGGCTCGTATTGTGAGGAGGTTCCTATCTCTGCAGCCCTAACCACCGGTAGCTTGGACCCTGCTCCCGACACCGGCGGACCACTATTTTTTATATTTTTAAATGTTGTTTTAAGCAATATTTTATAAGGAAAAATATTAACAAACGACATATTAATAATAAACCATTTATTTCAGGCGACACAGGCAGGGTTGAAATTGTTCAACAAATTCCCAATCACATTCTGCTCAACAAAGAATCAAACCCAGGCCGGGCTTGCGAAGGACAGGGCACTTGCATACCAATTATTTTCTAAAATACATATAAGCAAGTAATATAATGGACTCGGCAAACAAAAGGACGTTAGCGATATTCATGCAAAACGTTCAACTACTATTTCAAACCTTTGCACAAAACACAAACGGCCATCATTAAAATTTGTAAATATTCCACACTGCGACCATAATTCATCTGTGATTTAATTAACTTTGCCCAGATGGGTTTTAATTAAAGTATTAATTATACTTTGAAATTTTTGATATAACATTTACGTTCTTGTCTATTGCAATATTTTCAGCTTCGGGCAAGTACGATTATTGTGGGTATAAACAAGGATTTTATATTATTTACGAGCTGAAATAAATGTAAAAAAAATATGATTGCTATAAATGGATGATATACGATTTTCTCGTACTTGTATCTCATTTAATGGAAAAAGGAACGGATAACGCTTTATATGATTTCTTAAATTTGAATGGTATACAAGAAGCCTTGAAAACCTTTTAAGGAAAACATTCCCATTTATTTTTGCTTGGGTTATAAAAGAGTTTTAGATTTTGGAAAGAATTGGAGCTTTAAGTCCATGAGTCACGCATGACCTATGACGATCGATTTTTATAAATTAATTAACTTTGATTTTAACCTTTTGACCGCTTGCATATTTCCGTGCCCCTTCCGCTCGTGTCGTATTCCTGCGACAGAGACATGCATGACTTTTTCGTTCTATTTTCGTCCTATTAACTGCGTGGTACAACTAAAAAAAACATTATTAAATAGATATATTGCTCCTCCTTATTTATTGTAGGTACTTATTATTTTATCGATTTGTAGCCGCGTGCTAGGGGCACTGCAATTGATATTTAGCCAAGCGGTCAGAAGGAAGGTTATAAAAATATTATAAATGTTAGAATTTGCATAAACAAACATAATATTAGTTCTTTTGATCTTACATGGACAGAGGGTTAATTAATGAGCAGCAAATTTATTTGAAAACATTTTTAAAACATAAACTTACCTTATTATACTAAAAACAGGTTTTGGTTAATCAAAAGAGATTAACCTAAACCTGTTTTTAATAAAAACACACAGACAATATTACGATATTACATAAAGCTGTCATAAGTTAAAGAAACCTTAGTTCTTTGTGCCCGCGGCCGCCTCGCTTGAGGACGCTTCACCGCGACCCCGATACCCTACACTTTCTTTTATCCTCCATCTGACAGGTAACTTGGCTCAAACAAGGATATCCTGTATCTACTTTTAAGTCGATATGTTTGAAACAGAATAACGATCACAGAATTTTCGGGAAGTATTTTTCTTGAGGCCTTGTTTTGGTTTAAGTGGAGATATTTTGTTATTTTCATTGATGCTTTGGGTTTGCTTTGAAGGGTTTTTTTTTATAAATATTAAGATTTTATCTACTAAAAGTAGAGGAAGGATACAGGATGCTACTGCTACGAATATTCAGGGTGTAAGTGTAAACAGTGGCAATATTTTAAGGGGTTATTGCACTCATCTTTATGAACAACTTTTGCTATGAGACCAAACCTGAAATCGCGAAAAAAATAAGCTATTCAGTAGGTACATTTATGTCCGCATAATTCGTCAAAATGTAGGGAACAGCTGTTTTTTTCGAGATTTCAGGATTGGTCCTATAGTAAAAGTTGTTCATAATGATGAGTACAATGACCCCTTAAAAGATTGCCACTGTTTACACTTACACCCTGTATTGTAAAAGAAACGCGTGTTTAAGGTATTATTAGAAATATGAACAATACTAGAGCCAATCCAGCGTGATCGTAGCTTATCAGACCAAAATCAATGATTTGTCCGCGGAGAATAAGAAGAAAATGTATAAAACAAATTGGCAGGCGCTATGGGAGAGCGTGAAATGACGACATTTGCTGCGGGTCCATTTAGCGAGATGGTTTTATTATGAAAATCGTTCCGCGAGGGACCGGCGACCGGCGCGGCGAGCGCCCACGGCGAGTACCTCTCGCCCTTCACCAACTGAGACGAACAGAACACGGCTTAAAATCAAAAACTTTTATTAATTAACAACTAGATAATAGTGCCGATTCTTTTGTTCAATAACTAAACTAAAATTAGAGAATCGCTATCTTGTACTAACAGGCAGCGCGAGAAAAGGACGGCTATAGGCGTTTAGTTCATAGCTGTAGCTATGAACTAAATTAGAGATGTCAAACTAGTTTGTACGCCTTGCGCTTCACCGTGTTTTAGTCGACATGTTTTTACGTGTCGTCTAAATCTGAATGGAAATATTAGTTCAACTAAAGACAGCTCTAATTTACATCTATATCTTTCTTGTTTTATTAGAAAGAAAAAGTTAGCAATAGCCTAAATTTAGTTTAGTTTGTTCACAACAGAATCGGCACCAATGTGATAAATGTTAATTATGTAGTCCATTTTCGAGTTTTTGTGAGACTAATGTACGGCAATTGATTTTCTAGCTGACCCGACAAACGGTGTCCTGGAATTTCAATAATTCATAAAAATTCCCATTGAAAATTCACTTTCAGTTTTCTCGAATTTCCAAATTTTCTCGGCACCTTTTCAAACATTCTCTTTCATACAAACATTGTCCTGACAATTACAAACAAAACACAAAAACAATTAGCAAAATAGGTGCAACCGGTCTTCAGTGATAAGCGTACATACATTCGGTTTCGGCAATTGATTTAGATAAGATTTATTACTGCAGATTGAATATTTGCAGGAGTCATTTTTTTCTTAGTATTGACTACTTACCTGAATTTAATAAGGTTGCTTTGGTAATCCTAATGTAGGTATCTCTAAGTGTGATGCATGAACTTAGGTATGCACTAACGTATCCTGTTTATTCCCAATGAGTGTGACTTTATAATAAACAAGATACGATTTTCTTGTTTATTATAAAGTCCCCTAGACCTTTAGGCCCTATTTCACGATGTCCGAATAGCCACTACTCACCGAATAAATTCAAAAATGGAACAGAATTTGTATGAAATTATCTGCCAAGTAAGTTATTAGGAACTTAATCGTAGGTGGTGAAACAGGCCCTTATAGTACTTTATATTAAACTGTTATAAAGGTCATGTTCAGTTTTCATACACAATCAGATTTTATACACAAAAAAGGCTTTCACGCAATTTACCACAAAGTTTTATCTGTAGGTAGTAGTTAATATTTCAGGTGCGCGACCGAAAATTAATTAATTTAAGTAATCCTGACTTGCAGTTTTAAGCATTGTATTTAATTAACAATGTCAAACGAGTTTTTTAATTAATTTCATAACGCAATGTAACGAAACATGCCGTGCAAAAGTCGAGAAAGAGGTTAATTAAGTGAAAAAAGGTTGTTTTATTTGTTATAGTGGCCAAGTTGAAGCGCGTGTACTTGCTTAAGTTAAGCACTTTAGCTTGGGAAATTAATTAGGCTTAATAACTTAGTAAATTTATATGTTTATGTTTAAACTTAAACGGATTTTCACCACAGTATTTCAGTATGGCCGTGAGTATTCTAAAGACAATGGCACCAATTCCCTTGTTCACAAACTACCTAGACTAAAATTAGAGAATTTAAATCTCTTACTGACAGACAGCTTGAGCAAAATACGGTGGCAGATCTGAACTAAGTTAGAGATTTCTAATTAGTTGGTTCCATGAATTTCACCGTTTTTAGGGTTCCGTACCTCAAAAGGAAAAAACGGAACCCTTATAGCATCACTTCGTTGTCTGTCTGTCTGTGAAACCCCTTTTGGGAAAAGGACGTTTTAGGAAAGGGTCATTCTGGGAGAGGAACATTATGGGAAGGGGACATCTTGGGAAAGGGACGTTTTGAAACCAAGGGACATTTTGGGAAAGGCACATTATGGGAAGGGGACATCTTGGGAAAGGAACGTTTTGAAACCAAGGGACATTTTCGGAAAGGGACATTCTGAGCCTGATCGTTCTCAAGAACGCGTGGAGGAATCAAGTTGAAATTAATATCAAATACGTAGTCTACGGTCCCTTGGAGCTCTAAAAATATCAACTAACGTAACGTAATAAAACAAATACGGCCATTTCATATTTTGATACTCGCAAATAAATCAATATCTGTAGGGTACCTAGTTCCCGTTGACCTAGAATCATGAAAGAACAATGGCAGCCGCCCATACATTGTTTTAGCTGAGATTAAATGCTTGCGTCTTTAAATGAAAAATATCTTGTATAACTCAGCGTCACCTTCTGAATTACTTTGTGCAAGAATTTTTGTTCGAGAATGCCGAGAATAATAGATATTCAGTCTTGAACTTTTGTAGGTTATGTCTAGGTATGGTAACTTAAGGGTCCCCGAGACGATCAAAAATGCACTTGACAAGTCTTCGTGATCGAAGCGAGTCGTTTAACGCGTATGTACGCGGGGATGTACCCAGCTACACAGTAATGTAATCACTCTAGTATCAAGTTCCATAATATCGGCGCAGTGTACTAACGCATATATTACAGTTGATACACAGAATTCGTGTCGGTCTGCCACGACGACCTTCCATCTTAGCGGTATCTAGCAAACAACTAGTTCATTATTAACTAAACCAAACAATTAGGCAAGATCGGTGTCCAGTAAAGAAAAAGCACAATGTCACACAGGGAAAACCTCGGAGTCATTAAACACGCACAGGGACACACAGGGAAATATCACAGTCCATAAGCAGTCCAAGTCGAGTAAAAATTAAAAAAAACGGGTAAAAACAATCGAAAGCAAAATACAAAACACAGAGCGTAAGCGTCAGTGATTGAGTATGATCAACTGTCAACAGCAACCAATCAATAACCAAACTATATTTTTTTTAGATTTGGGATACTAGTCTTTTTGCTGTTCATTAATAAAAAGTAATTCATTTATCGCCACACCACAGTGTTTTTACCTCTCTGCAAGGAACACTTACACTTAGAAATAAACTGTATTGTAATTCACATATTCCGTTTAATTATAATAACAAAATAAAACTAATTACAATTCAAAAATGCTGGACTTACTGTCACTTGGCAGAATAAATATAAAATGGCAACACTAAACGGTAATGAAAAAATCAAATAACTTTTCATTTACAGTATTTTTTTTATCCAGCCTGAACTAGTTACTGTGATACTTTGAAAAAATTTAGAAAAAAAAATGGAACTTCCTTCATATATAAGTCACTTTTAAGTTTTAGACGCTCAAATTGATGTCAGCTAAAATTTCGCCATTGTTCTTTGGCAAGAACAAGGTCTCACAGTACGAGTACTTAAAGAAAAAAATACGAAAATCGTTCAAATCGAACTTTTATCACGTATTTTTTTTTTTGTGCTTCTATAGTTACATTATTTTGCAGTTGGAGACCTTGACCGTCACGTATATCGACCTATGGGAGAACATGTTTTTCAACTATAGTGTAAAGTTTGTTCTTGAGATAAATTCATCCCAACTACAGAACCCTTCATTTTGCGTGGTCCGACATGCACTTGGCCGGTGTTTAGTCGATAAGTTCTAACCCTACCTATTACCAATTTTGGTATGGAAGATTTATAATACCTTATAGTGTCCGTCCCTTTCTTGTTTTATTTGAGAGAACAAGATGGAAATAGCCTCATGTTTAACTTGTCAAAGTTAGTCATTTATTTGCTATAAATGCGGTAATACAAAGGTGGTATAAATATTCTAGTGCGATGACACATTTTGCCATATTTTGGCATGCAAATATTAATGGTAGGTAAAGTGCTTATTTATATAAGCAATAACTAAACAAACAGTTGAATAAAATAATAATTCGGAACATGAAAATAAGTTTTCAAAGTACAACTTACACAACCAATAAAAAAGAAGAAAATACACGTTTGGCACAACATAAAAATTAACATTAAACTATATCTACAGTCACGGATTTCAATAATAGGTATTCAATAATCTACGTATAATCTACAATGCATTCCTGTAATGATAGGACCGACAGCAAGTTTTTTTTAGAAATTCACCTATTGAATAAAAACTATGTGAAATGAGCCATTTTTTTAGTACCTACTACTGTGAACAAGTGAATCGACATCCTATCAATTATTACAGACGAGTAATAGTGATTTCGTTGAGAGACATGCCCTGAAGTAGGTACGGATGCGTCAGTGTTTTGATATAAGGCTCTTACAGACAGAGGCGATATCGCGGTCGCGACGCGATATTTCGATATTATATCCGTAGAAAAATATCGCGTCGCGACGCGATATCGCCTCTGTCTGTAAGAGCCTTTAAACGTAAATGCGTGTTATCAACCTTCTGCCCTTATTCCAATTTATTTGGGGTCGGCGCAGCGTGGCTTTACGATCACAATGAGATTGCCTTCCGTATTGTGGCATTTTAGTTGTTGCTTACTTCAAAAAAGTCGCGGTAGACAAATTGTTATTTTTATTTTGAGAATTTAAGTTGAAGTCAGGGTGTCTAAAACGGCCACTTTGGCAGAATCATAATTAGGAAAATAGATATTATGAATCATATTTGAAATCGTAAAACGGTCACAAACTGACAATTCATCATTTATCTGCATCCAATTTATAGCACGCAATTCATCTGTTTTATAGTTTTGTATGGAGATTCGTAAAATGGTCCACAAATTATGAATTGCTTTATTGAAGTTTAATGTCAAATACGTCAATCATAATAAATTGCTGGGAATTCAGGAAATGAATCGCTTTTAGAGGAATTGCTTAATGTGGCCGTTTTAGGCCCCCTGGTATCCAGTTCAAATCAAAACTGCTCCATTCTTTTTTCTGTCGCTCGTTCTATTGTTTCTACTCATAAAAGACATAAATCTCTCCACTGCGTCACGGCGTAAAAGTTTAACCAATAGCAACGTTTCTCTGAATCTGAAATATTTACTATCTACATGATACCAACTTTGATTGGCTACTTGAAAACGTACGGATCAATGGGCAGTGAAGTGTGGTCTTTATGTGGAGGCGTCATAAAAGATTCAAAAACTTCAAAAGCCTGTGAATTTCATCTCAAACCTAAACTTATAGCTCGACCTACTTTTAAAGTATTCTAGGCTCAATTTTAATATTTTTGCAGACGTTATGCCGGCAGCCTCTTAGTCTTAAAAGCACTTTTATAATTAAAATGCCGTTGTGAAATAGAATAGTGAGATGAAAAAGTATTATCTACACCTAGTTGATAATTATCACGAAAAAATTAAGTATGTAGGTTATTATAATAGAAATACCTTTATAAGTAAACTTGTGTTGTCTAATGCTGATGATGTATTTTCATAAACAAAATGGAAATTTTATAAACCTAAAAACATGAATAAACAAAGATTCTCTAGGATAGAGATATACATAATGTTATTATGATAATACAAACTTTGTTACGCAAACGAAACGTAGAATTTCTAAGTTAGACCAACTATACACGCAGAGGTACTCGCGAAATTGGTAGAATTATTCTGTTTAAATTATAATACAGAAAATGAAGTATATTGTATCTGTGATTTGATGTAGTAACAGATGGAGTGTTAGAAAAATAATAAAACTAGAAGTTTTCATAACAGAAAACATGATTTAACGAACATAGGTAAGTAGGCGATTGATGGCGTTTAAGCTGAAGATATTAAGAATTAATAATCCGATATAGTGCCTACTTCATTCATGCAGTATTAACAAACTAACTCCACAAGATAGTAAAACTAGTTCAGTTGTAAATGTAGTGAGAAAGCGAATGCAAGCGGTGTGTGGTGGCGCGGCTAAACTCTTTGCATAAATCACTACACCGCATTGGAGCACTGCTAACTTTGTTCATTAATTGCCCACTGGTGCTAGGAATATTGCCAAGATTATACCATACCTATCCTAGATGGACGGGATTTAATTACCTTATTATGAAACCGCGCGTATGTTACAAGTTCTAAGTAAATAGACTTCTGTGAGAATTCTTGGTTTTTCGTGATGGGATGGAAACTGTTGGAACTTGTCTTTGTACTTCGTTTTATGTGCACATAATATATTTTCTAACTTTCTACTACAATACCTAAGCAGGTACCCAACCAATTGATGTTTGAAAAAAACCGGCTAAGTGCGTGTCGGACCACGCACAATGAAGGGTTCCGTAGTTGGTTGACTATTACTCGCAAACTTGAAAAGCCTACTTAGCTGTGATAGTTTTCCTTTTAATTTCGTTATATACTACTACCTTGAATTTTTTTACACATCCAAAACTAACCGTTTAGCTGGCAGGGGCGGCGGGACACTTGACTAACAAAAATTTGCACTTTAAAGCTTATTATTTCAGAAACGGATCCCTAAATCGAAAAATTGTTTTCACAAATCCGTAATATTTTTGATAGACCCATCCAACAACATCCCACACCATGGGCTAGATAAGGTCATCCCCAACGTAACAACGTTGTTAAGTTCCTTGCAGGTTTGTAAACAAACCAATCGTTCTCAGTTCTAGAACATTACAATTTCAATTACGTAGTTCAGTGGACGTACTAATCGTGACATACGTCCCAGCAGTGTCGTCGATCTTGTTACACGTCGGTGTGATGCGCGGCCGTTCGTCGCGAGCTCCCCGAGTGTCTCGTTAAGCTCAACACTCGCGTGGAGACCGATTTCACACCGTCTACACAATTTATACGCGCCGTTTGTTAATTTTTACACCAAAATTTTGCGTGGTTACGTTAGGCAAGTAGATAGAAGGAATTTTTTTTTTGTCATGAATTGGCGCTTGCGCATAATTGGCATGGTCTCATCTTACTTTTAGAATTTACCTACATAATAAACAGGGTGGTCCAAATAGTGATGTTGTGGCGGCATCACATCGCCCCATACGAACTACGCATCACAATGACATGGCGTCACGCGATCCTACATCGCGCAATTACGCGGTGTCCTGCGTGAGCGACGAATACGACGCGACGCGACGCAACTCGACACGACGTAATGCGACGCGACGCTACACGCGACAAATGTCCTACGGGATTTTGGTCGTTACTTTTCGAATGATGGAGAAGTACAGTACAATTTTGCTTAAAAATTCATATTTAAAGTACAGACTTTTAAAAAAATATCATAAAACATCGTTTATGTTTTTTATCCCACAACAATTTTTGCTGGAGCACTGCGGCGATCAACGCTTCTAAATCAACCATTTCGTAGTGCGTGGTGTCGCATCTGGTCGCCCTCAAAACAAGTACGCGTTACGTCGCGTCTCGCCGCAGGCTGCCACATAGGCCGCAAGCAGGGTATGCCGTTGAGCTGATCGCGTTCGTCGCGTTCGCAGCGTCGCGTCGCGTCGTATTCGTCGCTCACGCAGGACAACCCGTTAGAGTTTACCGCGCGACTAGCATTTATACATCGTTCCGACATCAACCGTCGGGCAGTTGTCCACCAGACACGACACCCATCTGGTAGGAGGATCCTCCCTCTTTAATAGAGGATGAGTGAATTTTACACCCTGTTCCTCATGCCTCTATAATGTCAAAAATAAAAATCTGAATTCCTCATACCCATGGGTATTCGAAAATAGCCCATGTATGTTCCGCGATTTTTTGTAGTTTTCGAGTTATTTTTGTTTTTGTAATTATTTAGAGTTTTCTGCCGGTGGAGCTTCAAAAATTCATATCATTTTTTGTAGTGTGTATTTTTCTGATATTTTTTGTGACATGAAAGTAACATTCAAGAAGACAATGTAAAAAAAATATGAAGAATACCCACTATACACTGAATACTAAAGCAGATACCTACATACAAATTTTGATTCTACAGGGTGTACCAGAAAGGTGTGGTTGTACAGACCATCAAACTGAACACCTTTCTCCATGGGACCAACATCATAATCGCGAAAAAATTATCTATTATCCCATACAAAACTTCAATACCTACTCGACCCAAATGTATAGGACGGCTGAATTTTTTTCGCGCTTACGATGTTGGTCCCATGGAGAAAGTTGTTCAGTTTGATGTTCTGTACCACACCTGTCTTATACACCCTGTATAGATAACCCGCATGTAAAGATGACACAATATTTTTGTTTGTTTACTTACGTTATTGTATATCGATAAGTAGTCAAAGGTGCTTCATTATTTACCAAAGTATAATCATTCAATTGGTACTCAACTGATAGAAAGCGCCTTCTTACAGAGATGGAAAAACGATATCACAGACTTAAATGGACGCCGGTCGGCCAGGATCAAAGAAAGTGAAATTTTATTGACGTCCGAAAACGTTCGAACGAACAAATATGTCTCATCCTAATGGAGACTTTGGACGGATGTGATACTTTTACGTGTCGTAAATAAATCATGTATTTATATCAAAACTGTGTGGCTTACAAATGTACATACCTATCTTTTCCTTATGATGGCTGGCTGACGTTAGGAACATAGAGTTTATTGGGGTAATTACAACAATGGGGTAATTCCGATTGATGATAATTTCTACCAAACGCAGCGCCATTTTATGTAGCGATAGCGAAAGACGGCGACCGATAAAAGGCGTCTAATCATTACGTTGCCAATATAATTATGCTAAATGCCGCTACCTTTGGTAGAAATTATCAGCAATCGGAATTACTCCAATATCGTAACTACCCCACTATACCTTACTTAGTTGTTAACTATTCGTTTTGCACTTTGCGGAAAAATGCATCATGCGTTACAACAATTTCTAAGTCATTAAACAATAATAGCTGCCATGATGTTCACATTTTAGATTCCAGTTTTATGTCAGTCGTCTCTTAAAATAAAACAACAAAGTTATATTTATGATATTATATCATCTCATCTCTCTCATCTAAGATATTTCATCTCATCTCTCCTCTCTCTTCTCCCTTGTAACCAATGACACATTTATTTCAAATTAACCAATTACAGGCACTTTTGAATTGTCAAGGGGACGGTCAGTCAGAAAGATGAAGCTAGTCGCCCATTCCAAAGCGTAGTAGGTACCTATGGAAAAGAACGGGCAAGAAACTCTACGGACACTCTTTTAAATCAAAATATAGTTACAAAATATAGGTTACATCATTCATGTTGAAATTATACATGTGAGAACGATGAAGAACGTTAAAAGCGTTTGTAATAAAAACATTAAAAAAAAAAAAAAATAAGCCGTGGCAGCTAAGATATGACCAGCCTCCACTGACATACGCTCAGCAGCCAGGGCACATTCAAGCCAAATAAAGACGCACCCAGTAAATGGTAGCTTTAGAGTAGGTACATAGTACTCACACATGTGCTAAGCAATTATAATAAGCTTTCATAAATACAGCGTGTAAGGGACAGCCCTCCGCAAACTAACAGGGTGCATTCAGCTCCTCATTTTAAATCATATTCCACCGGAAATTTGCTCAGGAAAATTTTAATTTTTTAAATAGTTTTTTTAGTTACATTTTCTTTAATTCAATGTAAAATTACATTGTGTGTTCGCAGCACTTCATTTATGTAAAAAAAACAGCAAAAAAAAACGGCAAAAAAAACCAGCAATGGATGTTGAAATACTCTAACGAACGACGCGTGAAATCAGCTGTTCACTTTCTCGTCTAGCTACAGAGTTCATCGAACTTACCACGTGCCTATTACCTACGCCTCCCAGCCCATAACAGACGCTCCGATTTTGTGCACAAAAACACAAACAAATCAGGTTTACTGGATTTGGGCACGCCACAATTGCGGCGATGAGTCTCCTCTTTGAGGAGTGGTTGGAGAGGCGCCACGGCATTCTCACCTTCCGCCTGATGCAGGTCCTCACCGGACACGGTTGTTTCGGGAGGTTCCTGTTTCGCATAAGGCGGGAGGAAATGCCTGGGTGTCATTGTGTGGATCACCCGGAGGACACGGTTAACCATACAGTGGAGGTCTGCCCGGCTTGGGCGGAGCACCGCCGTGTCCTCACGGAGGCGATCGCCTCCGTAACAACTGACGGAGTAGGGACAACTGTATAATCGTGTTGTCATTCATACTTCAGTCATCATCCATCCGTAGGTGATACGGAGTAGGAACATCCCGTAACGAAGACCGAAACTACGGGCTTCGTGCTTAGGGAGTAGATCCCCTGGTCCGGGCCATGGTGCGGAGCGAGAGTGCATGGGAAGCCGTCACCTCCTTCTGCGAAGCAGTAATGCTCGCGAAGGCGAAAGGAACGCGTGAGTGAGAGACAACCTCACGCCCTCAGTCGCCGCAGGAGACGCCCTGGGCGGCGGGAATCGAGAGACTATTCCCGGCCATCGTAGGCTCGGGCTTACGGACGGCGAGTAGTGGGTAGCTCGCCGTCCGGTAAGGACCAGGGGGCCTACTCCCTTAGTCCGTCCGTTCTTCCGTCCGTCGTTTATCCGTCCGTCTGAATTAACGATCCATCAAAACAAGTGTAAAAGTTAAATTTTTCGGACGGGCAAAAACACATCGGTGGTAGGGACAACTGTCGTATCGTGTTGCCATTCATACTTCATTCGGGCCCCGAACCAATCATACGTCCGTAGGTGATACGGAGTAGGAAACGCCCGTAACGAAGGCCGAAACTACGAACTTCGTGCTTAGGGAGTAGACCGCCAGGCCCGGGTCGACGGCGCGTTGTTTTCCACGCGCGCCTCGAAGAGATGTTAGCAAAAAGATGGAGTCCGATAGGGCCGATGCCGCCGGGGTCGCGGGTTGTTCGAAAGAGATACCGTGGTCTTGGCATAGCCAACTGCAGGAACACGGGTGGGTTTTAGTCAGTAAAAGTCTGACAGGCCCTTCCGCACCACCCAGAGCGGGAGAAGACACAAAGAAAAAAAAGGTTATTCTACAGGGTGGCCGGAACATTGACGTCCAAAAATAAAATTTCGGTCCCTCGTATCGTGGGGTATTCGAATCACCCCCATGTATGTTCCGCGACTTTTCATAGTTTTCGAGTTATGAATTTTTTTCTGAATGTTTGAAAATTTTCGACCTGACCAACCTAAAAAAATTCTAAAAAAAAAAGTAGAGGGTTTTATCGAGTTTCTTTTTTTGCAACTGAATTTTCATAAGTAGTACTTTTATGCATAAAATAATCAGCTTCGTAACTGTGATGAAAGTTATGAAAATGTTGATCTAAAGTGAAAAATTTACGTTCGGTAAATTATGACTCAAATTTTCAACTTTAAATTAAAAATCTTAACAGGTGACTTCATAATTCCTAAGTAGGCTTCAAGAATGCGCCAGACTCTCAGCTTTCATAATCATAAAAAAAATGAAGTACTTAATAGGGCTACTTTGTTTAAAATCGGCCTTCAAAGACAGCGAGGTGGAAAAATTCTTAAAATTACCCATCTGAGTAATTATTTTTTTTGGCTATTTTCTCGTTCCTAAGGTTAATTAATGATAAGAATACTGAAAACTAACCAACAAATAGTTTCAGAGTTGGGTAAGAAAAGTTTTACGTAAAAAGTGGTTTTGAATAAAACACAGATGATAATGTGAAAAAAGTACTTAATTTATTTTTAACATTTACAAAAGGTTTTCAAAGTGGCCACCACCAGCAGCAATACACATTCTACACCTACGTAAGAAATTGTCTGGCAATCGTCTAAAAGCGTCTCTGTTCTCTCTCACAACACGTTCAGCTTCTGCAATCAACTGCCTCAGCTCTTGTTCACTTGAACAGTCTCGGGCGTATGCTATTTCCTTGTAATAGCCCCAAATAAAGAAATCGATGGGGTTGAGATCAGGTGAGCGTGGAGGCCACCTAATTGGTCCGCTGCGTCCGATCCATCTGTTGGGGTATGTTTCATCTAAGTAATTTCGGACCTGGGTTGCATAGTGACACGGGCGCCGTCATTTTGCAACACCATGGTTCGTCTGAGTTCGAGATTCACATCTGCCAGCAACAATGGAAGTTCATTTTCCAAAAAGTTTTTGTATGTTTCTCCATCAAGTCTGGACGGCAGTTCAAACGGACCAATTAGTTCGCCATTGAGGATACCAGACCACAAGTTAACGCTGAAGCGATGTTGAAATGTCGAACCTCTCACTTCGAGTGGATTTTCATTCGCCCACGTGTGGTAATTATGAATATTGAATATAATGTGGTTAGTTTTCAGTATTCTTATCTTTAATTAACCTTAGGAACGAGAAAATAGCCAAAAAAAAATAATTACTCAGATGGGTAATTTTAAGAATTTTTCCACCTCGCTGTCTTTGAAGGCCGATTTTAAACAAAGTAGCCCTATTAAGTACTTCATTTTTTTATGATTATGAAAGCTGAGAGTCTGGCGCATTCTTGAAGCCTACTTAGGAATTATGAAGTCACCTGTTAAGATTTTTAATTTAAAGTTGAAAATTTGAGTCATAATTTACCGAACGTAAATTTTTCACTTTAGATCAACATTTTCATAACTTTCATCACAGTTACGAAGCTGATTATTTTATGCATAAAAGTACTACTTATGAAAATTCAGTTGCAAAAAAAGAAACTCGATAAAACCCTCTACTTATTTTTTTAGAATTTTTTTAGGTTGGTCAGGTCGAAAATTTTCAAACATTCAGAAAAAAATTCATAACTCGAAAACTATGAAAAGTCGCGGAACATACATGAGGGTGATTCGAATACCCCACGATACGAGGGACCGAAATTTTATTTTTGGACGTCAATGTTCCGGCCACCCTGTATATTGGATTCCCATAACGTACCTAAAATAATTTCATGTACCGGTCATCTTAGTATGATATACCGAATTCACCCCATCAGTCTGCGGAGGGCTGTCCCTTAAACCTTAGACACCAAAAAAAGACTTCACGAAGAGCTTGACTGTAATTAAGTATAATTTCATAGACACTTATTTGCAATAAAAAGCTTCATGTTATTTAGTTCCAAAAGTCTTCTACTCAATTAATTACTGCGGCACACTTAGGCACAAAATGTACGCACATTAAGTACCTAGACAAGTATGGCAATCTTTTGTAAGAATAATTGATGGTGTGACGCTTCTATTTAATTACTTTGCTTTACAACCGCGATAAAAAGAACAAGACATTGTTGACTTTTATGTATTTGTCGATAGAAACATGGCCGACCTGTTGATATACATTTTGTTTTCAACTTTGTATTTTTAATGGCTGATAGGTTATGTTCATGTTGGTGCTTTACCTAAGATTAGTCTCAGATAAGTACTAGACTTTTGAACATCCACAGTTTGCTTCAACAAAGCGAGCAAAAATGTTTTACTTAATCACCCAGTCGTAACATCAAACATAAAACTTTGTTCAAAATTAAATTCATAACTTTTATAAGTATTATTTTACGCATGAATAATGCTCTCTTTGACTACATCTATGACAGTTGAACAATGCCCCAAACTCTTTGTCTACAACAAAACATTTTCATTTTTCTTCCGTTGCGGAGGCAGTAAAAAAGTTTGCAGCCATCTCAGGCGCGATATCTACCAGCACCTTTACAAAAAGTTTAAAATATAAAACTCAACTCTGCGAGTATAAAATAGTAAAAAATATCGTCCAAGAATACCAACGGAGACTCGTTTGTTGAATTTAAATAATTTTATTCCTTGGTTTATTAAGCAAAGTTTTTTTTTTTCTCTTTTCTTTTGCAGGTTAAGCAGTGTTCCAACTACGTTAGCAGCGTGACAAATGGCAGTAAAATACTTCACTGTAATATTAAATGTGCCCCTACTGCCTGTCGTACATTAGTTCCAAAATGTTATGTACGTACATTGAAGCAGAAACATAGGTATGATACATCCACAGAATAATAATGTTACAGTAGTTTATCTTCATAGAAAAAAACCGGTCAAGAGCGAGTCGGACTCGCGCACCGAGGGTTCCGTTCTGATTTCTGAAAAAGTGTGCTATTTAGAGACATCGTTTTATTTTTCCTGTAATCTTTAAATAAACTTCTATCACATGGAATAATTTCAGATTTTTCCCTTTACAAACTTCGGATATAAGGGGGTGAAAGGTATTTTTTTTTTTACATTTTTCATCAAAAGTCGAAAACTATGCGGCCTAAAAAAAAATAAAAATATATTTAAGAATATGCAAACAGCGTTCTTTCATATGTATCCCACATGCACTATGTGCGCGCGGAACTAGTTGGCCGCGCCTTAGGTGGCGACAGGGGTAATATTAATGATAATGATAATTAATTAATAATGAAAAAAACATTAAACACATGCATGCACCACCATGTATGTGTGCACCACCATTAAATCTAATTATCATCATCTTTGATAAATTCATTCTCATTAGCTAAGGCGCGGCCAACTAGTTCCGCGAGCACTATAATAGCCCCACTTTGAATTTTTAAGACCCCCTTTCAGCACCTGTTACAAAAAAAATATAAATATTTTATTTCTTTCATATTTGCAAAATAGTTGGGTAAACGTTATATAAAACTGTTCCAAATTTCAAGTTGATAGCATTAGTAGTTCTTGAGATATCTAGCTGTGACTGACAGACAGACAGACACACTGAGTGACACCATAAGGGTTCCTTTTTTACCATTTTGGTACGGAACCCTAAAAAGCAAGTTTAAAAACTAAAACCCGACTACTGAAAAATCACGCTCTAAAAAGTATGAAACAAGAAAATATTCTCATCTGAAATTAAAAAAGACAGACAAATTAAAAATCCGGAGTTACACATCATGTTAGGGCATAAATCGAACAGATTACGTGTGACTCCGGATTTTTAATTTTTCTGTCTTTTTCTAATTTCAGATGAGAATATTTTCTTGTTTCATACTTTTAGAGCGTGATTTTTCAGTAGTCGGGTTTTAGTTTTTAAACTTGCTTTTTATTTAAATAATTTTGGGGATACAATTTCGTTTTGGCTAGAGTCAATTTACATTTATAAAGAAGAATAATTATTATAGATGTATTTTGGGTAGGTTTGAAGAGACAATATGTTTAGCTCACATCTGAGGCGTGATTTTAGAAATTATTCCCAATTATCGGGTGCATGCAAGCAAAGCCGCGTGCAATAGCTAACAATATATATATATATATATTTGGAATGTGCTAATTAAGCCCTTTCATTTGATACCCAACACGGCATCATTATTTTTTTAGTTCACGACTTTATGTCCTCTAGAGGGCGCCATTTTCAATTTAATGTGACGTCGCGTAGCTTATAACCAGCGGACGATCAAGACGCTTCCAATGATACCTCATTTGTCTAATTATGACAAGCAATTTAGAAGTTATGAGGGAACAGATGAACATACAGACATACATACATACATACATACATAACATACATACCAGTCAAAATCATAACCCTCTTTTTGCTTCACCGTAGTCGGGTAAAAAGGGCCGACACGACGCTCTTAGAAATGTCAGTATACCTAGACCTACATACATATACCAGTAGGCAAGAGTTCGAGTACGCGGCAGTTACGCATGGACGGATGCGTATTTATCTACCAAGCGGCCGTAAGTAATTAATTCAATGCCAAAAGTCACTGCCCAAATAAACTACTGTATTTTTATTATTCTGTGATACATCAGAACTCGATGCAATTACTCGTAGGTATAGGATTCTAAGAAGTAAAGAATGGTATAGATTTTGTAAGTGATTCTACTATGTGTGCTGCTAACAATAATTTGGATTAAAAATTAAAGCCTGCAGTAGCTACTGCATCATAACTTTAGAGTCTTGGAGAAAGTTTCATAAAGTATTATGCGTGTCTCATTTGTTTCAGTTGACTTAAACTTGGGCGGAATAATAAGTTTTGCTCTACAACTGATAAACTCTCAAACTCTCTGAAGAATAACTCGACAAACTTAGTTCTTAGAAAAGTTCTATCCTCAGATTTTCCTGTGCACTTAACTCGAGAGGAGTTTATTAGATTATATTTGTTAATTGGATACTTACCTCTTTCAGTGCTCTTCATGTGCTTGAAGCAACTATTTACCGAAGTTGCATGTATTGTGTGAGAGCAAAGTTCCCAGGTGTCACGTCCACGTCATGCCGAAGTTGGCGAAACTTGCCGAAGTTCGTCGAAGTTTGCCAACTCCCCCAATCACTCGGTGTATCGCCTGATTGATATCTAATAAAATATTATTGCCTGACATTGTTTCTTTGTTATTCTTGTTCTGATATGTGACGTGCAGGTACAATTGGGTATTTTTTACCGTTCCGTGTTTTCTTTATGACACTCGTTCAGATATGGTTACCGCTACCCGTCAAGATTTGACGGGAGCATAATTTATGTTACTTTTTAGAGTTCCGTACCTCAAAATGAAAAAACGGAACCCTTATAGGATCACACGTGTGTCTGTCTGTCTGTCTGTCCGTCTGTCACAGCCAATTTGCTCCGAACCTAATGGACCGATTAAGTTGAAATTTGGTATACATATGAGTTTCTATGACCCAAACATGTACGGCTAAAGTAAATAAATGAATTTTGAATATGGGGGTCACTTTTAGGGGGCAAATAAGAAAAAAAAAAAGTTTTGCAACTTGTACCGTGTGACATATCAAATGATCACTATGAGGGTCTCAAACATATTTTTTTTTATAATTTTAAAATAAATAGTTTTAAATTTATTTAAGAAAATAGACGAAAATTTACCATTCCCCACCTTATCTCCGAAACTACTGAGCCTAAAATTTTGAAAAAAAATACTGAAAATAGTTCTATACCTGTAGATTACAGGAAAACCTATAAGAAGTTTGTGGTCAGAAAATAACATGGTAAATCTCTCAATATTGAGAGTACAAACTTACATTTGCTTTTGGAATGTATGGGAGAACATGTTTTTCAACTATAATGTTAAGTTTGTTCTTGGGATAATTTCATCCCAACTACGGAACCATTCATTGTGCGTAGTCCGACACGAACTTGGCCGGTTTTTATTACCTACTAGCTTTTGCCTGCGGCTTCGCCCGCGTGGATGTCGGAAAATATCCCACGGGAACGTGCTACCGGGAAATCCTTCCTTATTCCTTGTCTACATTATAAAGGGAACCTCTGTGCAAAATTTCAGCTTTCCAGGTCCAAGGGCTGGGTGTTGATGAGTCAGTCAGTCAGTCAGTCAGGACTTCTCTTTTTATTTATATAGATTTCTGGTCGGTCACCTTGCAATGATAATCCTTTGGCGAAAATTGTGACCACTGCCGAAATGTAAATTAGTTTAGCTGTGCTAGTCCGTAATCAGCCTATAATTTTCCCACTGCTGGGACACAGGCCTCCTCTATGTGCTAGTAGGTAAAACAACAACACACAGTCCACACAACACAACACACACACAACACACACACACACACACACAGTCAACGGCCAGAAGTCCACTTACACCGCAATGACCATTATCGCCTGCGGCGCCGAAGAAGGTCATAAGTCAACTAGTATTGCTATGCCATGGTTTTGTGACATTGCTAGTCGACTTCTGGCTGTTACTGTACCTGAAATTGCTGCTCCTTTCAACTTATATTTAAACTGTCAGTAACATTAATATGAAAGCCAAAAAACTGCGGCAATCTCACAATCATGCTTTCCAGTCAAATTGACATTCCATAGTGAGTAATAAACCACCGACGCGAACTCGTAAGGGTAAGGAAGCTCTAACATTTCAGTATATCCTGAACTGATGTAAGTTCTCACTAAGTAAACCACAATTTAAACTTACACTCAGCCCGTGGTGATTTCGACGAATGCAACGATAGTGATGCGCTTCGGGCTCGGATATAGGTACGATTAAACTAGGACACATAGGTAGGTACTTTAGCTAGGCACTATTTCGGATATTGAAAATTCTTCTGAAGCCTTACTGAAATTCTATTGCTGAAATGTTAATTTCATTAGTAATTACAGTTACAGTACTATAATACATAGTATCCACAAAAAAGAAATTATGTTCGTCATCCCGGAAGACATTTGAAAATAATAATAGAAACTACAAACTTTCTTATCACTTTCAATAACATTACAACCGTAATTTATGTTCAGTCTCGACAGTTAGTTGACGAATCCCTTTCATATTAAGTTATATCCGCTTTTCTATCCGCCAATTATGATGCAAATTGTTCATATCCGTATCCGCCGCTCCTAAATTAAACACTCCCATCACTACTTTACCGCTGAATTTATTACGCTAACTTTCATTTTCGATTCAAAACTATTCCTCTTTGTGATATTGCATTCGTCTAACCACGGTGTTATTATTTTAATGCACTTTTCCTTTGTGGCATTGTACAAATTGTAGGTACTAACTCTGCAAAGTGCTAAATTGCACCTATGAGTTCACTTTGCTGTGAAATCGTTTTTAGGGTTCCGTACCTCAAAAGGAAAAAAACAGAACCCATGGATCACTTCGTTGTCCGTCTGTCTGTCTACCTGTCAGAGTGTCAAGACCCTTTATCTCAGAAAAGTGTGGAGGTTACAAGTTGATATTAATATCAAATACGTAGGTCCCTTGGAGCTCTAAGAAAATCAAGCTTCTAAGTTAACGCATTAAAAATATATGTGTACGCGACTTAAACTCGCAAGTAAATCAAAACCTTGTTGACCTAGAACCAAGAAGCAAGGTCTCACAGCAGAAGTAAAGGAAAAAGTCCTAAAATAGTTAATTTGTAATATTTTATCATATAAAAATATTTTTTGGGATTACAAACTTAAAGCAGTTGGAGAATTGACCGTGACGTATATCAATGTATGGGTGAACATGTTTTTCAACTACAATGTTAAGTTTGTTTTTGGGATGAATTCTTTAACTACGGAACCCGTCATTGTGCGTGGTCTGACACGCATTCAGCCGGTTTTTTTCTTTAGCTTAAAGCTACATTAGCTTTTTAAAACACTTCTTTGTTTCGAACTGTTCTTGTGGTAGCTTTGCACTAAAACTAGTTATCTATAATGTTTGTACTTCCGTACCCACAAAACACATCAGTCAATCTGCCTAGCCTTTTCCCAACTATGTTAGGGTCGGCTTCCAGTCTAACCGGATGCAGCTGAATACCAATATTTTACATGGAGCGACTGCTTATCTGACCTCCACAACCTAGTTACTGGGTGACACGATGGCCCTCGTCGTCTGACGATACTGGTTGTCAGATTTTTGGGCTTTTGACTACCCAAAGATCTACTACGACTTAACGTGCTTTCCGAGGCACGGAGGGGTCTCGATATACAACGGAAGGTCTCCCACGCATCCACGAACGTGACAAGCGTAGCTTAACCTTCGATTGACCAGTGCGGCCGTTATCATTCATCCACGATGCTTTAAGGTACTGACACACATGCTCATAATAAAAACTTTTTTACAAAAACAAAAACCGACTTCCAAAAAAAACACTACAAAGTGAAAAATAACTTTAATTTCGGAAGTCGGTGTCTTTGGATCTGTATTTTAGTTTTTTGCCACCGACTTCCGAAATTAAAGTAATTTTTCACTTTGTAGTGTTTTTTTTGGAAGTCGGTTTTTGTTTTTGTAAAAAAGTTTTTATTTTTCACTTTTTAGTGGTTCAGTTTGTAATTTATCTAAGTCACAATAACCCAATGTCAGCTGCTCATCACGTTTTACAAAATGTTGCAATGCAGGGCCGTTAATTGTTGAGGAGTTCTCCTAGTAAGAACCAGGAGAAATGGAGCTCATGGTGAAGTCACCATTACCATTATTTTGACGAGCATAAACCATATTAAAGTAATCGAATCGCAACCTCTTATATACTTAGATATAATTGAGTATTTCCGATAGCCCTCTGTGGTCTTCATCATCAGTTCCAGCTCACCAAATGGTACTTTCCGAGAGCAAATGCACGAGTTACTATAAAAAATACCGAAATCGATATAGGTGTGCCCATAAAATTTGAGGGTTTCCCTCGATTTCCATGGGATCCCATCATCAGATCCTGACTTGATGATCATGGGACCACTTAGGACGTATACCCTTTCGAACAAAAAAAGAAAAATCCAAATCGGTCCAGCCATTTTCGAGTAATCGGGGAACATACATAAAAAAAAAAAAAAAAAAAAAGTTTCCGACGAATTGAGAACCTCCTCCTTTTGGAAGTCGGTTAAAAAGCATGCTTATAAGCATGCTTACTCGAAAACGTACTAGAAATAAGCATGCTCATTACTAGTCACACATGCTACTAATGAGCACTTGCTCAATAAAAGCATGCTTCCGTGCTAGTAATGAGCACGTCTGTCAGTAGCTTTATCTACCTACAGAACACATAATAAGTATGAAATGCATGGTAAGTACATTAACTATTGACCATGACAAAGCAAGGTCCCATTATAATTCTGTACTATTATAGAACTATTAGTTAGTGCCTAACTATAGTAGTACCTACATGTAGTAGCGATAAAACAAATGAGTTACTGAATTAGTTAGCTCTATCACATCTGATACGCATTGCATTTAATTAGTTTGATTGTTTCAAAACATATTTTTAGTCGTGTCTACCTTGAAGTAACTATCCAACATTACGAAAATAATTAGGTCATTTCACAATTTAAAGCTTATATTAAAAAAATAACTTAAAAAATTCCGTGGGTCCAAGATTTTTTTAGGGCCTTATGTATGATATAGAACATAATATGTTCTATATCATAAGGCCCTATATAAATTATATATATAATTATTATATTTGGTGCAAACGATGCACCAAACACCCTCAATATTTGGGTATATTTAGGTGTTGACAAGAGTAGAGTCAAAGCAAGTAGTTGACGTCACACAAGTAGGTACCTACAATAACATAATGTTAGTAAATCCATATTTAATATTATAAATTCGAAAGTAACTCTGTCTGTCTGTTACCTTTTCACGGCTAAACCACGGAACGGATTTTGATAAAATTTGGCAAGGCGACAGATGGAATCCTGGGGAAAAATATAGGCCATTTTTAATCTCAAAAACAATCCAAAAAGGGGATGAAAGGTTGGAGTTAAAATGGAGGGGATTAGAGTTAGAAAAAATGGAGTTTATTTTAAAACTCTCCAGAATTAAAATTTATGTGAAGTGGTCAGTGTAGATAGTTAACTCTTTGAGAAAATGTGGTCGTTGCAGGACATTGCAGGACGGAGTTAGAGTTGAGATTTTTATTTCATGTCGTCAACCTTTATAAAATTTACACGAAAATTATTTGGCACTAGGAGTGTTGAATTTATTAAAGCCGCTCACTGCACGCCGTGTCCTTTTGCCTACCTAACCAAACACTTCATTAGGGTTCCGTACCACAATGGTAAAAATAAGGAACCCTTATGGTGTGACTCTGTCTGTCTGTCTCAGCTGGATATCTCAAGAACTACTAATGCTATCAACTTGGAACTTCAAAATTGTTGGAACAGTTTTTGCCCAACAATTTTGCAAATAAGAAAGATTTTTTTTTTGCAACAGGGACTGAAAGGGTCTTTAAATTTCAGAGTGGGGCTACTAGGGCATGTGGAGTATCATATGGAAGAGCGCTGTTTTCGCATTCTCAAACAATTTTTCTTTTTTTTTTTTGGCCGCATAGTTTTCGACTTTTGATGAAAAATGTAAAAAAAAATACCGTTCCCACCCATATCTCCAACGTTTGCATAGACAAAAATCTGAAATTATTCTATGTGATAGAAGTTTATGTAAATATTACAGGAAAAATAAAACTATGACTCTAAATAGCACACTTTTTCAGAAATCATCAACAAAAATTACATATATGACGGTACGAAACCCTCGGTGCGCTAGTCCGACTCGCTCTTGACCGGTTTTTTTATGTAGAAAGGGCATTTTCATTACACTGGATTTAATTACGTTCCTACACAACAATGCTTTGAAGCTGACCATTTTTTAGACCGCCTCTGACTACAAAGCAACTTCATAAAGAGAGTAAAACAACGCCCCACCCTCTCTGATTACCTCGAAACTCCTCGAAAGGAATAACGCTCCAAGAAAACATGTTTTCTATTCCTTTGCATAATTTAAATAAAATGCCAACAGTAAGTAGAGTTCGCATCAACGAAGGAAGCGCGACAAAATAATTGCTTTCATATTTTTTAATTAATGATTTACTTAAAATTGCTCTTGTTCTATATTTTATCGCGCTTTATTTTCTCAAGTGGTATGTAAAAGGTTCCTACGGCCAATTTGCACGAGCTATAAAGGTCGATGTAAGTGCTGGGAAGGCGGTGAATTTAACTTTAATAAGTTCGCATTGCGCCTCCGTGCACACTGGCGAGCGCATGTAATTCCCATTAAAAATACAACACTATGATACATATCGGGAATTTCAGTAGGCACGTGAACCACGTACTTGATCGCAAATGGCCATAGAGACGGGAAACGATAGCGTACAAGAGGCGCCGGGAATTTTAAATAAATGAAATCCTATTCGGCTAAAAAGATTTTCATATCTGCCAATACGTAGGTACACCGAAATATCGTTGGATTACCTACATTCTAAAAAACCTTTAAATCTTTAATGTAAGAAGCTATACAGGGTGACATTGAACACATGCGACAAAATTTAAGGGGGTGTTCTACGCATCAATATGAACAACTTTTACTATGGGACCAAACCTGAAATCGCGAAAAAAAAATCAGCTGTTCAGTACATTTCGACGAGTTTGATGCATTGAGTTATATAACTAGAGAAGCAAACCTCATTAAAATGTGTAAAAAAAGTATAACCACTATTTAAATGCAACGACGTAGCTTTGAAACCACTAAACATTTAAAAGTAAACATATATCTGTCTCACTTACACAAGTCGCAAGAACAATACTGTCGCTTAGATTAGACGAAGACCGCAATATAAACATGCAATGGCGGGATGGGGTTGCCTACCCATGCGAAATTTTACCTAACTTTTTAAACGTTAAAAAAAAACGTAACGTTTAAACGGTAAACGTTAAATTATTTTTTAAGTATGTGAATTATGTATTTCTTATTAGATGTGTATTAGAAGGTTATATGTAATGAAAATAATCAAAGCATTTCCTTTTTGAACATTTTTTATTTCCTTTAGCTAATTTTCATACATATAATTTACATTTTTAAATATAAAAACATTAAAAAATATTAAAAATAGTAGCCCACCGGTATCGGGAACAGGGTCCAAGGTACCGGTGGTCAGGGCTGCTTAGAGAGGAACCTCCTAACGATACGCGAGGTGTCCAGAAGTATCGCTTTCTGGAGCAATCTTCATTAATCCAGCTGCCTAACGAGAGCCTGTTCAGGTGTAGATCGAGGCTCTTGGCTATTATGCCATTGGCCGTCACGACTATCGGCATAACGATTGCTGTATCACATCCCTCATGTCGACAACCTCGCGAGCCAGGTCAAGATACTTAATCTGCTTATCTTTTTCAGCTTTCACGAGGTTCTCGTCATGCGGGACCGCTATATCAATAATCATTGTGCGACGCTCTAATCGATCTATCACCACTATGTCTGTCTTATTGGCAACAATAGTCCTGTCAGTGATGATAGATCGATCCCAATACAATGTAATATTGCCATTTTCGAGAACTGGGTCGGGCACATACATACAGTACGGTACTTCCAATTCCACAAGACTGTATTTCAGAGCAAGTTGCTGGTGGATAATCCTGGCTACAAGTTTGTGCCTATGCAAGTAGTCTCCGTTAGCCAGACGAGACCAGTCAGAAATAATGTGACGGATTGATTCCCCCGGACGGTGGAATGCCCGACAGATGTCAACCGTGCCGTCCTTCACAATATATTTCCGGTAGTTGTTCGTCATCATAACTTCGTCCATAATCGCAAAGACAAAACCTTCGGTTTCCCCAAAGAGTCAGTTTTCTATAAGTCCTTTTCTTTTTGAAGGTTTTTTTAATTCTTCCATGAATTGCACTGTTTCATCATTTATATTTAGCTGCATTTCGTCTTCTTCGCTCAACATACGTTTTTTTTTCAGTTCCTCTATCATCATCGTTTATTTTTTTTATTTCTAGTCTTTTATTTTTTGTGATATATTTTTTCCTTTTCTTAGTCTTCTAGCCGATAAATTTTTCAAACGGTGAATTATTTTCCTCATTTTGCGCTTTCGGGGCGTTTCAGTTATTTCGACTATCTCTCCGTCGGTTTCCACAGGATCCACATCCATATTTTCTTCTTCTGAAAGCTCCACCTGCTCTTTAGAATAACGGTTGTCCTCAAAAATATACAATTTATTGTAGGCAAAACAGCTCTTTACAATCTAAAAACTAAGTTGAAAAAAACATTCAGTACATAATTTAGTTTGAGTCGATATAAACTAATTTGTTGCTGTGGGAGTTCAATGAGAAGGCATTTTTTGTTGGCATTACCTATAATTAGATAATATTAATTGCCGCATAAAATCATTACTTACAATAAGCATTAAAATTGCTTGATTGGACAAATAAACACGGCCACATTCGCTTTTTTGGCCTATTTTATCTTGATCACGGAAGTGCTTCAAACAAATGACAGTAGATTTAGTAGGTAGCCAGTCAGTCTCTTTTCTCAGCAATCGGATTATTGATTGAGAAAATTGATTGCATCTTTAGGTACTCTGGAACATTGTTAATTATCATTAAAAATATTTAAAATCGCGTATTCCATAAATTAAAAACTCCCACAAATGTGGGAAACTAAAACATAGTTTTTAGTTGTAACACTGATCATGATTAAAAAAAAATCTACATTTTATTTATTTTACTGCGTTTTTACGATGATATAAACACAGAAACAATAAACTTACGTGTGAAAAGTAATTCCGGTAGTTTTTGTGATCTTGAATCGCATTCTTTCATTACGCATTTACCCGTTTTGGCGATATTTTTTGTCGCGTGTCACTCGGTTCACTTCGGCTGCCGTCATACAGAGCACTGAGCTGACGTAAGCTACGCATACGGCCGTGGCCGTATGTCAAGTGGCAACGCCTTGGCGCGGTAATTGCTAATCTAGTGTATATATATCAATGGTTTGATGTAGATAAATGTACTGAACAGCTGATTTTTTTTCGCGATTTCAGGTTTGGTCCCATAGTAAAAGTTGTTCATATTGATGCGTAGAACACCCCCTTAAATTTTGTCGCATGTGTTCAATGTCACCCTGTCCTCCTGTCCTGTCCTGTCCTCTGAGAACTTTTTGAAATCAGACTGGTTTTTTTTTAATGATACTTAATTGGAGGTTACTAAAAGGGGCTCGTGGTTAAATCTACGCTTGCCGCAGTCGGTTCGTGGATGGGTGACCATCCACTATATATCGAGACTACTTCGTGCCTCGGAAAGCACGTTAAGCCGTTGGTATCGGCTGTCATTCGTGGATCTTTGACAGTCGTTACGGGTAGTTAGAAGCCCAAAAGTCTGACAACCAGTCTTACCAAGTGGTATCATGTTACCTGGGTTGTGGAGATTAGATAGCAGTCCGTCCATGTAAAATACTGGTATTTAGCTGCATCCGGTTAGAGTGGAAGCCGACCCCAACATATGTGTAGTTGGGAAAAGGCTAGGTTTAGAGTTTCTACATTTAATGACAACGTAAGGATCTCAGTGAAACGAATTAAAAGATGTGGCGACCCGATTGATAGGAAAATTACAAATAACGTAAACCGGGATCAAAATTTAAAATATTAGATGTTGTTTACTGCCAGCTAAGAAGTAATTTTCTTTAATAGTTAACAACCGCATAAATTACTGCGGCGTACAATGCACCTCGCACGCCGCCTCCGCCTCTATGCAAACATTTACCTTTTTTATTTAAGCCTCGTCTACAACGGATTGAAACTGTGTTTGCCTTCAATTATCGCATCCATAAAAAAAACAAATATGGTTTTGATGCCAATCAATAAAATACCAGCCTATTATTGTACCACTGCAGGGCAAAGGGCTCTTATCATACAAAGAAGGCACGAGGATTGACCACCACGCTTACTCAAGACGGGTTGATGATTTCGGACATATCCAGGTTTTTTCACGATTTTTCCTTCACTTGGTCAGTATTGTCCAGATAAGCTCAGAAAGTACACATCAAGCTATACTTTTCCAGTTTACACTGACCTCTCACTGTTAAAAAACCTATACAATGCGAGATCAGCTTATAGATACTGGAAATGTATAGCTTGATCTTTAGCCGTGCGTACATATGAATTGAAAAGTCACATTGGTACTTCAACGGATTTGAACCCACAACCGCGTGCATGAGAGGCAAGGCAACCCCAGGGCCATGACATCACAAATACTTAGTATAAAATATTTCAACTCGAGCTTTTATAAGACTTCGGGCAACCATTTTACACATTCGTGCTCGCCATTCGACGAATTGTTCGGCGAGATATTCGTGTGGCTTTATCCTACACGAATGACCGTTTACACATTCGCGAGTCACTGTTTACATATTCGTGCTCGTGCCTCGACTCGCCGACTCGCTCGTTTGCTCGTTTGTCATAATGACTGACATTTGATTGTTAATCTAAGTAGGAATTTCGCAGACTTGACGAAATGAACGAATTGAAGAGTTTTTTAAAGACAATCTAAGATTTCTTCACTCTACCTCAACAAAGAGGAATTCATAGCCTAACCAGTATGACACAACCCAGAACATCTGTTCTCCATGTAATATTCTGCAGTAGCTACATAACTTTAGCAAATTATTCTCTCCTCTTCGGAACTCTTGAGCGCGTTACTCGTGAACTTTAGATCGACCTAGTATCCGCGTACATTACCTAAGCGATCCTACCTTGATTTAGGTCAGATGTTACACTAACACGCCAGTTTGGAAATATTTAAGGCCGTAACCTCCATACTTTAAGCATTGCAATGTTGGATGTACCTACGACGTAAATCATAAATAAATAAATCATAAATCTTTATTTCGCCAGAGATATGGTACAATTGGTGTTACAATAAAGTAGTGCTTTACACATCTCACCTCTAGGAGGCATGCGAAAATTTACTATTAGTCAATAATTATTACAGTCAAAGTATTACAGTCAAAATAAAAATAAAATACAAAATAGTATATGTATGAAGTGCTGGTTTTTGTCCCATTTAGCAATTTATCTTAAGTAGGTATTGCAGTTCAGTTTCTGATGACGTTGCCTGTGCTACAGATAGGTATGTTTCTTTTGATTTGTGTTTAGCCACTGACTATTCCTGGAAACTCGACAATTCTACGCTCGGTACGCAAGAAATCATCCGTCACTGCGATGAAATCCTCCGTCATGCATTCACAATTGTCAATTTGTACACTGCGCATAAAAGTGGCATACGTTCACTTTTGTCGGGGTTTTTTCGACGTTAATTATCGCTGTAGGCCGTAAAATGTGTCTGACGAGTTATTCCATTTTTTTTTTTTATTAATAGAAGAAGATTGTTTAAACTTCAAAACTTTCTTCTGTGAAATACGCAGCTACAGATTGCTTAATAACCTACATCAGAAACTAAAAATAAAAAGTTAATTGATCAAGCAATTAACAGTATGAACTAAGGTTTACGAGGTTCGTTAAGTGAGTCGCTGCCACTCGGTCATGTCAGGCGTTTTTACGTAAATGGTGCATTACAAGGCTCGCTCATTGCGAGCGCCTTCCATCTTGAAGCTTTGAAATATGACTTTAATTTCGTCTCTTGTGACCAAAACTTCACGTGTATGGCGTTCTGACAAGAAAATCTGATAGGTACGAACGAGTATGAGAAATTGAAAAAAGTTCGCGAGAAACATTTTATTTTTCGCAGAAGGCGAGATTAGGTTTACGTGCAGAATTGTAAATTCAAATAGAATTTGAGATTTAATTCGTTTTGAATCCACAGATATTTATATATATATATATGTTTCTAGGCGTTGAATTTAGTTGACTGCTTTATTGAAAATACGCTCTCCTTTAACTTTTCATTAAAGACTAGGCATTGAAATTTAAACGAAATTTTGATTTATTATATCGTTACGGGTTAGGTGTTTGAAGTTCATTACTCTCTCTCCTAATAAAATAGAGAGAGAGACATAGGTATTCAAATTTTTCCTCACTATAAGTTATTTCTTTCTTTCTGTAACACTGTGTTATAGAAAAAAATGCTCTAGTTAGCAGCTCTTGAAATTCTTTTTAAGTCGAAATAAGTGGACATTCATCCTGTAGGTATTACTTACAAGCTTTTATTTAGTTTCATATGTTCTGGTGTCTGTCTGTCTATCTTTCTGTAATCTAATCTTGCAAGTAAAAATTGACACTTCCCGGTGTCCGATTGAGCTGAAATTCTATAAATATGCATATGCAAATCGGATGACAATTTAGTATTATTATGACATGACGGAGCCGGAAGGTGGCCATGGGAACTCAGTAATAAAACGACGCAACCATAATCGAGTTTGGGGTCTAAACTGGTCCTAGATGATATCCAGACTAATAAAAGCTAGTTTTTTTTTTTTTTTTTTTATTTCATTGATTGAGTGTGTTCAATCAATCACAGAAATTCTAACCAAAGAATTCATAGATACGGTAAACATTGCTCTTTTATTCTGTGAACCACAGCTGTCTCTGAAATGCTTTTAAAATCTACATTTCATTGGAAAAGCAATTTGCTTATCGTAGATATACATTTTTCACACATTTTTATCTGTCAGGGCCAGACTAGACAAACATATTACAAATTCAATGACACAAAGAAATGGGTCAACCGTTGAAATCGAGAAAGCTTGAATTGTAAATAATTGATGGAGTTTCTTTCGAAACGTAAAAAAGTATTAACTTTGTTTTTTTAGTAGTGCTGTCGTCAAGCGTGAGTGATAAATTGATCAAAGTAGTAGGTACTTTTTTATGTAGATACTGTGATCTAAATTGCCACATGCGAACTACGCATCACACTGACGTCACGCAAAATCCTGCATCGCGCAATCAGAGTTTACCGCGCGACTAGCATAAATACAACGTCCCGACATCAACCTTTGGGCAGTTGCCCACCAGACACAACACCCGTCTGGTCGGAGAATCCTCCCTTTTCTATAGACGATGAGTGAACTTTACACACTGTTCCTCATGCGTCTACCTATACTAAGACTGTTTGTTCACCGCACCGGGAACGGGACGTCAACGAGAAAACAGAAGACGGCGCCGAAGTAGCGATAGTACTTTTACCATGGCGCCGTCATCTATTTTCTCGTTGACGTCCCGTTCCCGGTGCGGTGAACAAAACAGTGCTAAGTACTTACTTAAAACTTATTTTTTCCTAAACAAGTCGAAATCGATAAATAAATGTTTAAATTCAACAAACCGATTCTGAACTTTGTTTGAGTTCTGACCTCTAGCCCCATTAAGTAGCTGCATAGGTATTGCTTGTTCCATCATTTACGAAACAATATCCCCACATTTCTCTATTCCCTAAAGTGTCACCGCGTTTCACCATCAATAACCGTTACGTTCAACATAATCCAGATATATTTGCAGTGATAATAATATGGCAGGAGTGGTCCAGCTGTAGTCACGTCGCGTTGCGCTGCAAAGCGCTTTAATATTGCATCGATGCCGACAAGAGCTTGGACGCACGCCACCGGAATATACTCCGCAAATGTGGAAAACCTCGACAATGTCAGATATTATTATGTTACTTAGATATTTTTAAATTATTCTAAGAAAAATGTAAAATTCAAACAAAAAATCAGCTGTGCGAAAGCCGGGGGAAACTCGGTAAAGTTGACCTGTAATTTCGGTTATGTTGGAGTCGATGCCTACCGTTAGATGTCTTTTTTTACTAAATAGGGCTTTAAAGTTGTTCGACTACTTTATTTTATGAAAGGATTCCACAACTTAATGTTACAACTCGACTATTTATTTATTTATTTCGATTTGAAGCATTTGGTAATTACCTCATTGATAAATTATACTGATCAGATGGTAATAAAGTTTTTTCTTTACCCTCTATTAACCCGCCTCTGAGCAAAGCCCTGACTACTCTCCTTCCACATCTCTCAGTCCAGAACTGCCAAGTACCTATATTTGTTAAAGGAGTCCAGCTCATCCAGCCATCAAATAAAGTATACATTCTATGTATATCTTCTAATGTAGGAGAACAGAAAACATGGCAGTCACGTAGCGTTGCAGAACGGTTGCAATATGGCGGCAATGTTTAGATGACATCGACACCTGCTCTCTAGTACGCGGGGCACGACGACGATGCTGCAATGAATAGATCGCAATAGCATCTATGAAGTTAAAGTTATTGAACTATGAAATACATAGTATTTTAGTAGTACCTACCTATTCATTCCTTTCCTTTCAATTTACTTAGGGTCGACGTGCCACGTATTCTTCTTCTACACCTAAATCTCTAGCCTTATCGTCTTTCACAAAATCAATTCATCATTTCTTCACTCGAGTTCACTTACTTGCAATTATGTATTGTGAAATGTGTGATATGCGTGAGAGCAAATTAATGAATAAATAATTGGCTATGAGAATGCATGGGCACAAACATCCAGAAGATTTTTTGCTGAATTAAGTATAATATTAAAGATCTATGGTACAGTACTAGATACCTAATCTCTAATCAACAAATGGGATGGTAACCACGCTTCCGCATATGTTATTACAACATTACAAATACTTGAACCAAAAACACACATTCCACGCTATTTATACTCTGTGAACACTGGATAATGCAAAATGTGTAGTTATTTAATTGGATTTCAAGCTAATCATTGTCAAACTAATTAATGGATGTCAACTGCAGATGAATTTAACAACGCTGTTTACATTGTATCGACTGTATGTACCTACATGTACCTATGTATTATTTATTCTACAATAGTTGTTGCCAATGAGTATCCGTATGTGACGTTTTTGATAATTAATGTAAGTCTCAATTTACAATAATGACGACCGCTTGTGATAAATAAAACACAAAAATTTTACTCGTACTGGAAATAGAAATGTTTACTTTTTAACCGACTTCAAAAAAAGGAGGAGAGTCTCAGTTCGTCCGAACCTTTATTTTTTATTTTTATTAATGTTCCCCGACTACTCGGAGACGGCTGGACCGATGTGGAATATTATTTTTTTGTTTGAAAGCTTATTAAACTTCCCAAGTGGTCTGATGATGGGATCCTCGAGAAATCGAGGGAACTCTTCAAATACTATGGGCAAACCTATAGCGATTTGGGTATTTTAAAATAGTGATTCAAAGACATCGACTTCCGTAAAGTAATTTTTCATTTTGTAGTGTTTTTTTTTTGGAAGTTGATTGTTTTTTTTTGTGTAAAAGAGTTTTTATTGATTTTTGGTTAGACATAACACACGGTTTTATCCTCTTGATATTCTGACAATTACATATCCTGCAGTGATGTAAAAATATAATACTTAAATTAATGTAGCTCCCTACTTGCATCTCTATTATTTCTTGTACGCCTGCTACGAATGCTACGCAAGTTGCTACGGCCTACGAAGATCACAGGCTACGCGGCCTACGCCGATGTAGTCCGATTGATACCACAGATTAATACACTCCGCAAAATCATTTAAATAAAAAGCGATTCTTGCAACGAGACAATAAAGTGCAATTCAGGTCGCACATCGCTTATTAGTCTTATTACCTACAGTAATATTCAACTATACAAGTTGCCTCTCTTTCTATCGCGTAACTCTTATACATTCTGACCTACTGAATTAGACCCGCGGACGGGGCCCGCCGCGTACTTGTAGCTTCATACCTAAACTGCGGAGTGTCCTATTTCAATTAACCTGTGTTGATACGAACATTTTTTTATAGACCGTCATCAAGACAGCCTTCGAAATGGTTATAATTTGCAAGTCCATTAGAGGATATATAAGTGACTGCCTCATACTCCTGAGCATGATGTCCTGGGTATTGATTCCCAGGTAGGGTAAAGTGATGTTGGGTTTTTCCATTAGGAATTACTCAGTATCAGCCCGATTCTAGATTTGTGCCCGGTTGATGGGCAAGTAATAACAGTCGCACGGGCCGATCCGTCAGGTTCAGCTACGCTTGCCGGGGTTGGTCCGTGGATGGGTGAACAAACTTTAAATACCGACACTCCTCCGAGCTGCGGAAAGCACGTTAAGCCGTTGGTCCCGGCTATCATTCGTGGATCTTTGACAGTCGTTACGGGTCGTCAGAAGCCCGAAAGTCTGACAACCAGTCTTACCAAGGGGTATCGTATTACCCAGTTACTGGGTTGTGGAGGTCAGATAGGCAATCGCTCCGTGTAAAATACTGGTATTCAGCTGCATCCGGTTAGACTGGAAGTCGACCCCTAATGCCAGGAGCTCGTGGCTAAGTAATAACAGTCGCATGGGTCAATCCGTCAGGTTAAGCTACGCTTGCCGGGGTTGGTCCGTGGATGGGTGAACATCTTTATATACCTAGACTCCTCCGTGCTGCGGAAAGCACGTTAAACCGTTGGTCCCGGCTGTCATTCGTGGATCTTTGACAGTCGTTACGGGTCGTCAGAAGCCCGAAAGTCTGACAACCAGTCTTACCAAGGGGTATCGTATTACCCAGTTACTGGGTTGTGGAGGTCAGATAGGCAGTCGCTCCATGTAAAATATTGGTGTTCAGCTGCATTTGGTTAGACTGGAAGCCGACCCCAACATAGTTCGGAAACGGCTAGGCAGATTGATTGATAGATGGCAATAGGCTCGCCCTATTACATGGGACTTAAAAATAACTGGCGAAATTTCGGTATACTATAGATACCTCTGCCTAACTCGTCGAGGATTACGGGCGGATGTTATGTTCTAAAGATGTTATAAGAAATACGCGGAATTTCATAAGGCTAAAAGTTTTGTAACAAGAATAAAGTTTAAAAAACTGTAACCCGACTATGGTAAAATAAAACTGATCTAAAAAGTTCAAAATATTTATTTAATTAAACAATAATGACATAGGTATTTACATATTTGTAATGTGCTCGTCAAGACCTTTCTTTTGATACCAAACATGTCATGATTATCTCAATTTATTTTTTTTCGAGGTCAGAAATTTACGTGTAAAGTACACCATATTAAATTTAGGAAGAATTTATGTAGCTTATGTCACCCGGACCATTATTACGAATCTATCGATACCTCATTCATCAAAATCCGTTCAGTAATTTAGGCGCTACGGTGGAACACACGTAAATACATACTTATATACCTACATACTTACATACTTACATACATACATAGACTGCTAAAATCATAACCCTTCCTTTTGGCTTTGCCGCAGTCGAGTAAAAAACTACACCTTCGTTGAAATATTTTCAAACATTTTTATTTCTGAAACAGACACAAAATAAACACAAAGGTTTTAGTGTTGCATAAACACCTGAAACTTAATAAGGTGGCACTACGTTCGTGACTTGCAACAAAGTGTATGTAAGTTTTTTCTCGTTAGTGGGTGCAAGTTTTCTTGTTAATCCCAACTAAGTTGTGCTAACTTAGATTATATAAGCATGTCGTATCGTTTATTCACATTAATACGGCCAGTAGCAGGGAAATGATTAAACTAGTAGTTCACTTTTTATATTATGCTTACCCTAGTAACATAGACTTATAAAAAAGGAGGACTACGCGCCACGCATATCGAAACTGAAGTACAGTAAGTATAGATAGTATATGTATATATACGTATAGATAACTATATAAGACCATTTGTACAAACACGCCTCACGCACACATTTACATCATAGTATGCCGACCGGCCGCCATTACGGCGTCTTTGCAGGTACTTAAATCACGCACACAGCATAGCAAACGGTGCTTCACTTTCGATATGCGTGGCGCGGAGTCCTCCGTTTTTTGTACGTCAATGGCTAGTAATTACTTGGTTCATAATGTAAAAAAGTTAAGTTTTTTTTTTACAATATGGAAATATTAGTGGTCTCTTTTCTATGAAGAAAAGTCTGCAGCCCCCCAAGTGGGACAGTTACAGGCTGGTATTCATAAGTGGCCTTTTGTATAAAGTTAAGTAGATAGGTCTATAGCACCTAGCAACTTCCTATAATCCATTAAACATACTGAAACTCTGTTACTACTGTTGAACATGGGTCGGTTGGCAAGCGAATTGTAAATCGGAACTTATTAGTTTTAAGGCGAATATTGAAATTCTATAGTCTCAGAGCGCCTTCAAATTTTCCGCACCAGTTTTTTATTTATATGGATTTACAAAGCAGCACGGAATCAGCGCTGCAGCCGAGCTGGCACTTTGCAGCAAATTTGAAGGCGCCTTTAGAAATCTATTCTTATAACTTCTAATTACAAGAACTAAAAGTACCTATCGTTAATCGATAGCTAATAAATTCACCAGAACAACGTTATTTCTACTGAAGTTGTAATTACATCAAGCTCTTGTGGTTAGAGAACACATGACTTCCATTACTGTAATTGCAGTGACAAGTACTTATCTAAACAGCACATCTCTTTAGTATTTATTGCAATAGTTGTAGGTTTAGATATTACTGATACAGATACACACCGCCCTTACCCTACATTAGGTAGTGGTGTTTCAAAGTGATATATAAATTATTATGTTTTAATTAAAAATGGACTTGCTTTTGTTCCCTCGGATTCCAAGATGTACCTAAAGCAGTTTACACAATCTTTCAAATGCCTTCAACTCAAATAATGTGACAGTAAATTCCCTATGAGTTATGAGGTAAATACGGAAATGTATATAAATAAAAACAGAAATCCTGACTGACTGACTGACTCATGAACGCCCAGCCCAAACCCTTGTACCCAGAAAGCTGAAATTTTGCACAGAGGTTCCCTTTATAATGTAGACAAGGAATAATGAAAAATTTTCCGGTAGGACGTTCCCGTAGCATATTTTCCGACATCCACGAGGGCGCGGAGCCGCGCGGGAAGTGCTAGAAATACCATAACTACAATAAGCACTCACTTTTTTGATACAACACAATTAATACAGATAATAACAGCCGCACGGGTAGATCCATCAGGTTAAGCTATGCTTGCCGGAGTAGGTCTGTGGATCGGTGACCATATTTACATACCGAAGACCCCATGAGAGACCCCATGGAGTTCCTGCATGCTTCGGAAAGCACGTTAAGCCGTTGATCCCAGCTGTCATTCGTGTGGATCTTTGGCAGTCGGTACGAGTTGACACAAAGTCTGACAACCAGTCTTACCAAGGGATATCGTGTTACCCCGTAACTGGATTGTGGAGGTCAGATAGGCAGACGCTCTATGTAAAATACTGGTACTCAGCTGCATCCGGTTAGACTTGAAGCCGACCCCAACATAGTTTGGAAAATACATCTCAATTAACTAATCTTTGTTGCATAATATAAATTAAACCCTACGCCGCAGCCGGTACCAATCCTAACTAACATTATAAATTTTTGTTTGTTTGTTACCTTTTCACGCCTAAACCACTGAACCGATCATACTAAAATTTTGCATATACGTTGTCAGGTGTACAGAAACGATCAGAGAATACCTTTCATACCGAAAAAAAGTACTGTTCCCAAGAAAAACAACAATAACGTTCTTAAGGTCATGATGGCGCCACGTGTCTTTTGAATCATGATTGAATTATATTATGACAAGCAGATTACAACCCGAATTGACTGTCAAATTCTAAATTAACGTGAGCGAGGCCGCGGGCAAAAGCTAGTTCTAAATAGAAGGAAGGCTAGAAATTTTCATCCTGAACGATGCAGTTAAGTATTTTGTCGTAGCGAAAACCACTAACTACGCGGAAATTCTCGCTCCTTTACTACCGAACCCCATTTATACTACAACCACCAACGGAAGTTACTTTTAGTTCATACAATTTTCTAACCATATTCAAACCCAAATGACGTGTAATTATGGAGATTTTTTGTAACGAATAATAAATGGAAACAGAATCACGTACTTATGCACGAAATGTACATTAAGATTCCTACTGAGACGTCGTCACGTTTTCGTCAATTATTAAAAAAGAAATGTTATGTACCGGAGCTTTTCATAATACTTACGTATTTCAGGAAATCTGTAGGTAGGTAGGTAGATGCTGTATCGCTGTATGTAAAATACTTTGTGAAGGTATTTTTCATTTTAACTGCTAATGTAATGATCCGAGCGCAACACAGCGATTTTTAACAGTTCATTATGTGGGTAATTACTCTTTCTCGAGTTTGCTACGACTCAAGTCTGCCTTACATGGCATGTAATTACTTTAATTACTTGCCGACTATTGTGTGAACTCTACGTGATGGCAATTACTCATTTCATTCAGGTGTGCAAGAATTGAGATAGGTGCTCCGTAATTAATAAATTTGAAATTTAATTATTAATTCTTGCTTTGTTATCGCAACATAATTAGTTGCCTTTCTTTGTTAGTTAATTTCACTGAAGTTATAAGAAACGAATAATAAATTCATTAGAAAATGTATGAATCAAAGAAAACAGTTGAGTCCCGGGGGCATAAGTCTACTTGTTCATATCACTTTTGTTATCAAAACAAAGATGTGGGTTATTAAAACGTTTCCTAGAATTGCTAGAAGGCAATCCTCCAAATGATTGCTACAAAATTAAAATCTCATCTTTGAAAAAATGTTATCTCAAAGTCATTGTTATCTAGTATATCTGCAAGTTAATGCTATCCCCGCGGAGAGGGTCTTGTCCGTTTAACCCTCATGAATAATTCAGGATGGCGCAGACCAAGATCTCGACTCGATATCCTTCGTGGAACATGACCGTTCTCGTAAAAATCGCAAATGTACCAAATATTATTATGCCCATTAAATTAATACAAAGCAAACATGAGTTCTATTGGACAAATAAACAAAATTCGAATTGAACTATTTAATTGTAATCGTCTTCAAAGTAAAAGGATATACCTTCTTATCTTGTGATAAGAATGTCGGTTTTGATTCTACCTCTCAATATTTCGAGCCGTCAATTTAAACTCGAGTAAATACATACCATTACCAACAGCTACAAATGTTTCAATTTTCTGGAGCTCCACTAGCACTAGCACTACCTAGTATAGTTACCTACTTACCTTACGTGTAAACACGTACGTACTTACTTACATACACGTACTTACGTGTGTGTTACGTGTGTTACACTTCTTTATAGTAAGTACTTAATAGTTGTTTCAGAATCTAAAAAAAAATATGGGCTGATACTTCGACACATTATTTACTTATTAATGCCAAAAATGATTTCCATGAGAAAGTAACAAAATAATTTTTACTTAAAACCCCACAAGCTTAAATCTGTCACCTGTCATGTACAGTTACATAAATCTACGCCAATAGTGACTCTTGGCTGGACAGCTGGTGGGAGCTAGTTAACTGCTCCTGGCGCGCAGCACTCCTGGCCACACGCGACAGAGTCTCTTGGCTGGCCAACTGTTCTTGGCTAGCTAACAGTTCCTGGCTCGCAGCACTCCTGGCAACACGCGACAGAGTCTCTTGGCTGGTCAGCGGTTCTTGGCTAGCTAACTGTTCTTGACTCGCAGCACTCCTGGCCACACGCAACAGAGTCTCTTGGCTTGCCAACTGTTCTTGGCTAGCTAACTGCTCCTGGCTCGCAGCACTCCTGACCACACGCAACAGAGTCTCTTGGCTTGCCAACTGTTCTTGGCTAGCTAACTGTTCCTGGCTCGCAGCACTCCTGGCCACACGCGACAGAGTCTCTTGGCTTGCCAACTGTTCTTGGCTAGCTAACTGTTCCTGGCTCGCAGCACTCCTGGCCACACGCGACAGAGTCTCTTGGCTGGCCAACTGCTGTTGGCTGGTTAACTGTTCTTGGCTGGCAAACTGTTCCTGGCTCGCAGCACTCCTGGCCACACGCGACAGAGTCTCTTGGCTGGCCAACTGCTGTTGGCTGGTTAACTGTTCTTGGCTGGCAAACTGTTCCTGGCTCGCAGCACTCCTGGCCACACGCGACAGAGTCTCTTGGCTGGCCAACTGCTGTTGGCTGGTTAACTGTTCTTGGCTGGCAAACTGTTCCTGGCTCGCAGCACTCCTGGCCACACGCGACAGAGTCTCTTGGCTGGCCAACTGCTGTTGGCTGGTTAACTGTTCTTGGCTGGCAAACTGTTCCTGGCTCGCAGCACTCCTGGCCACACGCGACAGAGTCTCTTGGCTTGCTAACAGCTGTTGGCTGGTAAACTGTTCTTGGCTCGCGGTTATAAAGCTGACATCTCGAGTATTGCGACGGTTATATCCGGGATGGGTTGGTCCTGTGTCCCTGCTGGTGCCCTGGCGACTTCCACCTCCTCTGGAAGCTCTAGGAGTACTTAAACTGCGTGCAGTTCTACTCGGAGAATATTCGAATGTTGGATGACATGTTATCTCAGCAATAATCAACGCGGACACAACCGCTAATATAATTGTTCCTTTTAACATAACGAGTAATGTTTTGCGTACCTTGTTTGAAATGATCACTCGATTTTGCAGTATTGAGTATTTATACAGAAAATGCGATACGAGATTGGAAAAAGGGAAGAACCTGGCGGACTATCTTTTGACCCGACGTCCCGACCCCTTAGCTCGTGTAGCATTTGCTGGGTGATAAGGTGATAAAGATTATCGACTCAGTGAAGTCATCTTTTCAAATAGTTATGTCTGTGCGTTAATAAAAACTCTTTTTAAAACTTTATATTCCGTGTTATATTTACCTATTCATTATTAGTAGACGACGAAAAGCTGAAACGACATCTGAAAAAGAATAGGCTACAGCTCCTCGAAGAAAATCCTATTTATCCCGTAAATAGTTATGTTAGATTTCTATATACATAACTATAATAGACAACATAATCATGTAATATTATAAGTATCAATTAAAAGCAAGTGGAATCATAAACAAAGCATAGCTAGCACTACTGCGATAACCGAAGATAATTTATTATAATAATAAATCATAATAATAATTTTATTTACGTCCTTTTACAAAATAATACATTTACAAACTTATAAATACTTAGTAGTACCAAGTTCTTAACAAAACTACTTATAACTATTATGTAAGCATTTTGCGGTAGGAGGAAATGGGGCAGCCAGACTTTTGAAAATTAGGTATTTTAAGAAGGTATTGCTGTCGCTCTGCAAGCGGTCCGCCCTCGAATTCGTGCGATAAGAACAACTGCAGATTCGACTAAATAGCCTGTGTAAAAAGTCTCATTTCGAGGTTTGGCTCTCGCCTATTTCCTTCCTCCAATATTGGACCAATTTAAAAGATATTTCATAAACTGAATAAGAAGGATATATACTATGGCCTTATATTTTTCTTTTTTCGTTAATAGTTGTCAAATTGGTACACTAGGCGGCTTTTGACAGCGGTCTGAATAGGCAATTTTGAGCATTTTTTGAGGGTTCTAGTTCTTATAAAAATAATATATCATCAAAAAGGAAAACATAGGGACATACAAGTAGCTGATATTTATATTTCTGTAAAAAATCATTGCTCTATGGTTATTAACCAGAAAGAAAACAGGCGAGAGCGTTTGTATCTTTTTGTATGGAGAAAAAAACACCCACGTTTCCTCTTAATGCTTAATTGTACTTTACCTGGCAGACAAAAATAACCATTTCCATTACGTCAATGTGGGCTATATTCACAAACATTTTGCTGAAGGACCTTTGCTACCTTGTGATACGCGTGCGATTTCCACCACGATACCTACTGGTTCGCAAATATCTTCCTTAAAGTACAACTAATGCGGTGTTCATTAGCTTGCTAGGTACCTACATAAATAGTGTGGGTTCCCCATTGGTAAAAAATTGGTATCTATCGTGCTAGACGTGAGAAGAACGTCAATAATGCAACGGCTGGGGACGTAAGTTAACCACCGCTGGGTGGAATCACCACTGGGGTCATCGTTGCGTGTGCTCGATGACGGATGCTGTCGTGATTCTGTTCTGGTTCGTTTCGTGGCCAAGCAGGTGTCAAGCACCATTAAGAAAATTACGAGAGGGAAGTCCCCGGGTCACGATGGTTTAAGCATTGAGCACTTGGAGCATGTCGGTACTAGCTAGACTGCTCGCCAGTGGCGAGGTGTCAATTTTTGTGAGAGAGAAGCCGGTCTTAACTTACTTATCAATAAAGTAAAAATTAATTTGGTAACTTTAAAATAAAAAATACTGAATTGAAGGCTATCTATCGTCAAATAACAGAGCCAAAAAGATGTTATCTCTACACAAACAAAACTTTCAATGTTTTAGTTATAGAATTAAACTCAACTAAATTAAGTACTACTTATAATTCTAAAATTATTATAGGAATACGAAAGAAACGAATACAATACAGTTGAACAGGTGAAAAAAAATAAAATGTGCAATATTACTCCATCTTGTTGTCGCTGACGCATTTTTTCTATATCTGTCTCTATCGTAACCCGTTGTATAGCGGCTTGCCAGGGCTTGCCCTCGTCCATATCAAGCGGTGCCGCGTGACCTAAAGTGACGTCATGACGGAATCGCTGAGGCTATTAGTATGAACTTTGTGTTCCCGATTATGCCATTTTGTCGCCGGGTTATTGTAGAACATTGTTTGTTGTTGTTGTAATTCAAAGCTAATAGGCGTTTTTGTTGTTTGAATGTTATGGTGAATTAAATCCCCGTAGCGTAACTATATTTTTGGCAATAGTAGATAATATTGACTGTGCCATTTTTCAATAGGTAGCGCTAGAGTTGCTGCTGCGAACCTCCGAAGGGAAGCCGGTAGGAATCGTGTTATATGGTGCTTTCGCCACTGGTGCTCGCTATGTTTTACTCTCTATGTATGTGTCATTCGTACCTTCCCAGTGATCTCATGCAAACTATTGTCGTGCCTATTGTTAAAAATAAAACGGGTGACGTTGCTGATAAGTGTAACTATCGATCCATCTCCCTGGCTACTATTATCGCGAAGGTACTCGATAGTCAGCTGGACGTTCGGTTGGATAGCCTATTAAAATTACACGACGCACAGTTTGGGTTTCGTAATGATCTTGGCACTGTAAGTGCGATTCTCGGCGAGAAACATACGGTGCAATACTACAAAATCGTCGAACACCAGTGTATGCTTGTTTTCTAGATCTCTCCCGTGCTTTTGACCTTGTATTATACGAGGTTATGTGGAAAAAGCTGCGGGAGAGCAAAGTGCCAGCGGAGCTGTTGCGCATTTTCCAGTATTGGTATTACAATCAGACGAACATGGTGAGACGGGCCGATGGGCTTTCTGTGTCGTACGGGCTAGAGTACGGAGTTAGACAAGGACGGATAACGTCACGAAAACTGTTTAACCTCTACATCGACGATCTCATCGTTGAGCTCAGCAGCAAGAAAATCGGATGTTAGTGTCAACAACACCAGCTACGCTGATGGTATGGTGCTGCTGAGCCCTACGGTTAGAGCGCTTAGAGCGCTGTTTAGGTGTTGTGAGGGCTACGCTCGAGAGCTTGGCCTAGTTTATAATGTTAAAAAAAGCGAGTTCTTGGTCTTTAAGGCTGCCGGTGCTAAATGTCCTGAGTATGTGCCCCCGATTACACTGAATGAGAATGATATATTGCGAGTATACTTCAAGTACTTGGGGCAATATGTAACCGATGACCAAGTGGTATAATGAGAGGGAACGTAGGGCGCTGGCAGTCCGGCTGTCTCACGACAGTCAAAATAACGCTTTTTAAGGCTTATTGCCAAGTTAGTGTTTTACACGTGCAGCCTGTGGACCAACTATACTCAGCGGACTATAGCGCCTTACGGATCCAGTATAATAACGGGTCCAGAATGTTGATGGGGCTGCCTCGTTTCTGCAATGCATCAAGTATGTTTGCACAAGCACGCGTCGATGGCTTCCACGCCATCGTCGGACAAAAATCTGCCTCTTTGCTCTGCAGAGTGCGGGAACGCTCCAACTATATCCTGAAGACCATAGCGGGGAGGTACGATTCTGCTTTGTTAGATGATGTTACTCCAAGATGCATTTCGAACAACAGCCTTGTCGCTAAATAGTTTATACGGTTACTAACATAATAGGTATAAGTTATCTTTTTGTTTTCCTGTTTTTCTTTTTGCTTACTAATTCGTATAGATGTTGCATAACCGAAATTTTTTGTTTTTTTTTTTTTATCGCAACTATATCGCAACCTGTCGCTCACCATCCTGTTGCACTGCCGCTGTTTCTTTGGATGCCCCATGCTCTGCGGCTGAATTTTTCAAAGGATTATGTTACATAAGTACTGTTTTTAGGGTTCCGTACCCCCAAAGGGTTTACCCCTTTACGGGATCCTATTACTAAGATTCCGCTGTCCGTCCATTTGCCCGTCTGTCACCAGGCTAAATCTCATGAACCGTTATAGTTAGACAGTTGATATTTTCACAGATGATGTAATTCTCTTGCCGCTATAACAACAAATACTAAATAAAACCGGCCAAGTGCGTGTCGGGCCACGCGCAGTAATAGGGTTCCGTAGTGCACGCCGCCGCCTGTCGTTATTCGAGCGTAAATATTATTAATTTAGAAATCATTATTTACAAGAATGTTATAATTTTATTTTTGTATATTTTTCATGGTTAATAAACTTATGTTTACTACCTGTTTTACACAACTAACAACGTTAAATAAGTAATTTTTAATGGAATTTCTACGAAATTTTTACTGTTCCAAGTACATTTTACAAGTTGGTTGACTATTTAATTAGGTACTCGTAAACTTGAGAAGCCTACTTATTTGTGATAGTTTTCCTTTTAACTTCGTTATACAGGGTTATTGGTAAAACACCAGCAACCTCTTAAGGGGTCATTGTACTCATCGTTATGAACAACTATAAGGGACCACACCTAAAATCACGAAAAAAAAATCAGCTGCTCCCTACATTTTGACGAGTTTCATGTAGATAAATGTACTGAACAGCTGATTTTTTTTTTCGAGATTTCAGGTTTGGTTTCATAGTAAAAGTTGTTCATAAGGATGAGTACAATGACCCCTTTAGAGGTTGCTGGTGTTTTACCAATAACCCTGTATATACAACATTAGTTTTTGTTAACACTAATCCTCTTAAGGGATCATTGTACTCATCATTTTGAACAACTTTTACTATGGGACCAAACCTGAAATCGCGAAAAAAAGTCAGCTGTTCAGTAGGTACATTTTGACGAGTTTGATGTAGATAAATGTACTGAACAGCTGATTTTTTTTTCGCCATTTCAGGTTTGGTCCCATAGTAAAAGTTGTTCAAAATGATGAGTACAATGACCATGTTGCTAATCTGTCCAGCTGAGAAACTGTCCAGCTGAGAATCTGTCCAGTTGCGAATCTGTCCAGTTGCTCCGGAGGGGTACTTACCTCTTTTTAAGAGATTTAAGGGATTGGGTGATTCATATCTTAAAGTAACATGTAGTCTTAATTTTTTTTTAATTCCCACGGGATAGGGTTTGGTTTTAAGATTTATTATCCTCCAGCAATCAGATATCAATCTCCACGCCGCTGCTCGAGTACTATATAAGCAGATATTATCTAGTCGACGTTCGCACGGGCGTAAACATATCGCGGCGATTTTTTTAGCGCACTGCATTTTCAACGTGCAATCATACCTATGTTTTACAAAATAAATGATTGATTGATTGATTGATTGAACGTTCTGCTTAGCGCTGAGAGTTAAAAATCCAACAGTGTTTTCGTCACGCTGGGATGCACTCTGTTGTTGTTAGGTTGGATTCTCGAAGATCGGGTCAAAACCGAGAGTTGAAAATCCAGTGCGCGATAAAATCCCGCCGCGATACTTTTACGTCCGTGCGAACGTCGTCGGCATACTTGGGTACTTTTAATCCCGGTAGTACGTTCCCGTGGGATATTTTCCGACATCCACGCGGGCGAAGCCGCGGGCAAAAGCTAGTATATTATAATAAACTACCTAATAATATAAAGGAAGCAACGAATTTTATATCATTTAAAAACAAATTAAAGATTTTTTTGATTAATAAAGCATATTATAAAGTTAATGATTATTTCAATGATAAATGTAATTAAATTTTAAATTAAACAATGATATTATAATTATATAATTAGTAAATGTCAATGAATACTCTAATATTAATATTTGTAATAGATAATGTTTGCCGTTTTTTTTATTGTGGATTACATAATGTAAGAAATATTTCTCACGACGGGCGTTTGAGTTGTGGTGTTTAGTTTACGTAATTATGTTTATTTTAATTATATTAAATATTTGCACACCTATATGGTTAAAAGACCTTTATTGTAACATGTATCACCTTATCTACCCATATTCAGGCAAATAAATTATTATATTTGATTTGATTTGAATGGTAAGGAACCCTTCGTGCGTGAGTCCGACTCGCACTTGGCCGGTTTTTTATCTAAGGCCTCATTTACGGAGACGCGGGGCGTCGCGCGGCTCGGAGCGCGGTGCGGGCTGTGGGCCGTCAAATGTAAGAAATCTTAAACGCTTCTCCGTAAACGCTCTCATAGAACGCCCTAGAAAGCCCCAAACTCAGAGACGAAGTTTTTTTTTTTTCCTCCTTGGCAACTTGGCAACTGAGCCGATGTCGAGAGACGAAGTTATTAAATGAAAGAATGAAAGTGTCATCTCATCATTAAATTTGTCAACTGTCAAAATAATTGAATTGTTTCATTCGGTTTCATTCAAGTTTCATTGCTGTGATTTTCAATGCTGTCGCCTATTAATACCTAAATAGGTACCTAAGCTGAGCGTCCACTGCCGGTCGATTCTGTAAGAATCTCACCGTGAAAACTTAGGTGAAGTGAGTTTGTTTATGCTAGGAATTGACACTATTGACAGCTCACTCCACGCTCACTTCACCTAAGTTTTCACGGTGAGATGGTTACAGAATCGCACTGCTGGTCCGCGCCGGCCGCACCGCACGCACGGCACGCAACGGATTTTGGTTTGTCTGTTTAAAGAAATGAAAATGCGGGCGGTACCGATCGATAGTGGACGCAGTGCTATAGGAATTCATACAAAACAAACCAAGACGTACAAACTAATAAGTTATTAGTTGTTTACTATTGCGTTTAATTATTATAATAGTACATTATGATATAAGTGCGGTAAGTTGAAAATTACAACCGAGGCGATATTGCTAGCCCGAGCCGTAGGCGAGGGCTACAAGAAAGCAGAGGCTGTAATTATCAAAGCGCACGTATGTCATACGACGTTTTATAACATATTTGCGAGGAAATAAATAAAACTCGGACTTTCTTAAACGAATAAATCTTTAAAAACACACTTTCTGAAAATGAATTTGGATCTTTGCTTGTTTTCCATAAGATGAAATTTTAATACGCTTGTAAGTATCTATCGGTCGATTTTTCAGGTAAGAGGCATAAAGTAGCCTTTTTCGCTGCCTCTGAGACTTCTGGCGGTGTCGAATTAATAAATTCATCATTACTTGACGACATTTTCAAATAAAAACAATACAGCGAAAAGAAAAAGCGCGCGGAAATGGCGCGGAATAATTTTTACTTGTTCACAAATTAGCGATGCGCGGGCATCAGCACTTTTTTTTTAAAGCAAAGGCACAAAAACAGCCAGTATTACTAATAAAGTAAATTAATATTTTTTTGTTTTTGTTTGTTGTTGTTGTAATTTATTGTCAAAATTGATTAAATTAAAGAATGAATTCTTTAATTTAATTAATGTTTATTTTTTATATTTTATCTCCCAAAGTTAATTTTGTTCATAAAATGTTGACCACTTTTCTGAGATAAAAACTCTTTGCTAAGATTTAAAAAGTACCGTTCGTTTTAGACGGAGCATCTTGATAAACCTTACGTTTTACCTTATTAAAAAGAAACCCGTGCGTTTTACATTACAATTACGCACAAGTACGTAATGACATACATTACGATATTGAAATTCGTGAAATAAGAGACCCTTTACGAGCAAATGGTAATTTTCCTGTATATGAATGCAGAGCAAAGGTCACAGAGCAGACGTATGATATCATTATGCAGTTATTACCCATTTACAACGACCGATCGTTCTATAGATAAAAAGAAATACCCTTCATTTAAAAATAATAACAAGCGGATAACTTTTGCTTATTGTTTACCAATCGGACGTCATGGGTAGACGCATATTCAAGATTATAAAACAAAAAAAAACAGATTTCTCAACTCTTACTTCAAGTACTTAAGTAAAATACGGTCGTTATCCCCAAAAAAAAATCTTTAAATCTTTTTTATTACCCGACTACGGCGTAGCAAAAAGGAGGATTATGATTTTGACCGGTAATATGTATGTGTGGCGGCATCTATATCGCCGCATGCGAACTATGCATCTCACTGACGTCACGCAAAATCCTGCATCGCGCAATGAGAGTTTACCGCGCGACTAGCTTATACAACATTATTTTTTTTGTTTACACTAAACCTCTTAAGGGGTCATTGTACTCATCATTTTAAACAACTTTTAGTATGGGACCAAACCTGAAATCGCGAACAAAAAAAAAATCAGCTGTACACTACATTTATCTACTTTTACATCAAACTCGTCAAAATGTACTGAACAGCTGACTTATCATTAACAACATATAACATGGCATCTCTGTTCCACGTCAATGCTCATTCCAATCAGTCAAAAAAGGCAAGCCAGAAATGAGGAACAAGACTTCTCCCGGGACTTAGGGTCCGTGGTCCAAATAGCTCCCACACGCTGTGCCCTGCGGGTTTCTGAATCTCTATTGGTCTGGCTCCTCATCCTAGACCTGTTCTGGCAAAGTAAACTCTACTGGCTAGAGTTTGGAGCGTGCAAGCCCCACCACGACGTCAACGTAGATATACGGCGGAGGGGAAGCAATACACGACATTATTATTATAAGGTAATATTTTTACGGAAATGGTTTACCTACTTATATCAATGTGGGTTCCCCATAATCATGTTAGAAGTGGGAAAAACATCAATAAGTCGGCATTCACACTAGCGTAATAAAATCGCGGCGGGATGTTATCGCGCACTGGATTTGCAACTCTCGTTGTAGAGCCGAGCGTTGAGAATCCAACCTAACAAAAACAGAGTGCATCCCAGCGCGAGGAAAAACACACTGTTGGATTTTCAACTCCTGGCGCTAAGCAGAGAGTTGAAAATCCAGTGCGCGATAAAACCCCGCCGCGATTTTATTACGCTCGTGGAAACGCCGACTAACGCAACGGCTGGGTATGTAAATTTAATCGCAAGCTGTCGCTTACCATCTGTCGCTTACCATCTGTTGCACTGTCGCTGTTTCTTTGGGTGCCCCGTGCTCTGCGGTTGCAATGAAAAGTTACATAATGGAAATATGGACAAAGGATCGAAGTTACTTTATTATTATTGTTTTTTTAGCGTTCCGTACCTCAAAAGGAAAAAACGGAACCCTTATAGGATCACTTGTTTGTCCGTCTGTCTGTATGTCTGTCTGTCAGTCTGTCAAGACCGTTTTTCTCAGGAACGCGTGGAGGTATCAAGTTGAAATTAATATCAAATACGGTGGTCTGTGGTCTCTTGAAGTCCTAAAAAACTCAAGCTTCTAAGCCAATGCAATAAAAACATATATACGGCCATTTATGCAACATATTTTGATACTCGCAAGTAAATCAAAACCTACAGGGTACTTCCCGTTGTTCTAGAATCATGCAATTTGTTATGAAGCAAGGTCATTCAACACAACTAAAGGAAAAAGTCCGAAAATTGTTAATTTGTTTTTCTATCACATAATAAAAATGTTCAAGTCTGTCAGTCAGTCAAGACCCTTTTTCCCAAGGATGAGTGGAGATATCAAGTTGAAATTAATATTAAATACGTAAGTCTATTGTTCCTTAAAGTTCTAAAAAAATCAAGCGTCTAAGTCAACGCAATAAAAAAATACGGCCATTTTGCGACACATTTTGACACTCGCAACTGTCGCAAGTAAATCAAAACCATAAGGTACCTACTTCCCGTTGACCTAGAATAATGAAATTTGGCAAGAAGCAAGGTCTCTCAGCACAATTAAAGGAAAAAGTCCGAAAATTTAGAATTTGTAATGTTTTGACATAAAAAAAATTTTTTTGGTATCCAATATTAAGTTTGTTTTTGGGATAAATTCTTTTCAACTACGGAACCCTTCATTGGGCGTGGTCCGACACACACTTGGCCGATTTTTTTTTCTTTTACTCACTGAAACTGTGCATATCCAAACTCCGAGACGAAATTAATAAACGAAAGTGTCATCTGTCAACTGTCACGGAAAGAAATTGATTTGTTGTGTTGATTTTCAGGTTGCAGATTGAAAAAACGCTAAATACAAATAGAAATGTGCAAAAACTAAACACAAATGAAACGAAAAACTTCCTAATATTATAATTTAAACTCGTTTATAATCATGGGGGACGGATCAAACCCTTTGGGTAAGTATTATTATAATCATGTCCCAATAAAAGTCGTCAATCGTTTAATACTTGGGTGTGGATGCGAACAATTACAAATTATGCATATTTACAGAAGAACATGAAATGCTTAAAGCGCTGTACGACTTTGAGGCAACGTTGGCCAAAACCCTCAGCTTCACGGAAGGCGAGTTTTTCTTCCTTCAACAAAGTAACGCCAAACAGCGAAACTGGTGGCATGTCGTTAATAGAAAAGGTCAAGTTGGATTCGTGCCCTCGAATTACGTTGCCGGAGTCAAGGTAACAGGCTAAATTCATTACCATAATTATCACACTTCATATTTCAGTTACTAAAGTCAGTGTATTGTTCATATTTGTAACAGGTTGAGCCAGAGTTTTATCTTGCCTTCCTGAATGATTGCATGAAAAGTATAAGTGAGAGTGGTGCAATGTCGCAGAAGCAAGATTTACTGGCCAAGTTATGTGAGAAGAAGAAACAAATTCAGATAAGTTTAAAGCCTCATGGGAAGAAGGCACCGGCACCGAAACCCCCACCGCGCCTGGACGACTGCACTCCACCTAATGGTGTGTCACCATGTTTTGATTTGCGACCTGTAATTTCACAGCAGCACATCTGTGAAGAGAGAGAATCTTCCCCATCACCTACTAAGCCTAATAATAATGTGCCTCAAGGTAAACATCTACAAATTCACATACATAAAAATTGTATGCATTCATGTTTATTTTTAAAGCATTCTAAATAATGTTTCATGATATTTATTTATTTATATTTTGCTGTTGATGGCGGATTTAGAGGCTTAGTTCCTGTGTCAGTTTACTGCTGGTGGAAGTTTCCGTTTGAATACATTATATTAATAAATAACAATTGTTTATTTCCAATTACAACAGAGGATGAAGAAGTCAAGAAGAAACCAACGGTTGGCAAGACTTCATCCAACCAAGTGTCTTCAGACACGGATAACCAGGATGACAGCCAGGACAGCAGTGAGAGCATCAAACCAAATGCCATTTACGAAATAGTGCAGGCAGTGCGGAAAGAGACACAGCTCAGCCATGACATGTCCAAAGTAGCTGTAGAAACTGTTCTAATTTCATTGAGAGTAAGTTTTAAAAATAATATATTTTTTATAATCATGATAACTTTAAAAAAATTGGCCAAGTGTGTGTCAGACCGTGCACAATGAAGTGTTCCATAGTTGGGATGAATAAATTGTATTTAGTAAGTTAACATTGTAGTTGAAAAACATGTTCTCCCATACATTGACATAATAATTATGTCATTCTCCAATTGCAATTGTAAGTTTGTAATCACAAAAAAAAAATGTGATAAAACTACAAAATGACCATTTTCGGCGTTTTTCCTTTACTTGTGCTGTGAGACCATGCTTATTGCCAAATTTCATGATTCTAGGTCAACAGGACGTACACTATAGGTTTTGATTTATTTGCAAGTATCAAAATACATATGTCACATAAATGGCCATTTTTATTGAAGCTTGATTTTTTTAGGTCCGTATTACAGAACGTCACTCAATACTCAAGCATTACTTAAAACTAGATTCAAGCCATTTCATTGGTTGAAACTAGATTTAAACTAAATTTAAACAAAGATCAGTGCTTGAGTTTCCTTCTGTAATACGGACCTTAGAGCTCCAAGAGACTGTAAGGGACTACATATTTGATATTAATTTCAACTTGATACCTCAGGCACGCATCCTAAGAAAAAGGTTCTAGACAGACTGACAGACAGACAGACAGACAACTAAGTGATCCCTGGGCTTCGTTTTTTCCTTTTGGGGTACGCCACCCTAAAAACACTATCTGATACATAAATATATTTTTTGCCAAAAAATACTGAAAACAGATGGTGTTTTATGTATCTAAATAATTTTTGTTCAACCTACTGTTTTGTAGAGAAATTCTAAGGCATAAAGTAAAATTATTTGTAATTACAAACACATATACATATACATAAACTCATGCCTTTTTAGGCAGAAACTACAAAATACTACCTAGCTGCTATGATCCTTACATACTCCTTTTGCTACCTTATTTATTGTGAATATTCCTTTTTCTTATTTCAGGCATGCACAAATTTTCACTTTTTTTTTTCTAAAATTTCAGGAGTTCCTACCAGGGGGGGCAGCACGTTCGATCATCGACGCACTTCTCCGCGAGGCAAACAGTAATATAACATGCCCTAAGAACGCCATCGACGCAGCACCAGACGCGTTGCGTATGATGACGGCACTGAACGCATTATCGAAGGCAGCCAACGACGCACAGCAGAGAGGCTGGGCGTTACATGATGATGCGCACGATATACAGACGCAGCTGCTTGAACTGATCTCTGTTATGGTATGATGCTCATATTATATCATCATCATTCTCTTATCGCAATTTCTCGGTAGTCACCCCCTTTCTAGCCATATCATCTTTCACATAGTCCATCCATCGTTTCTTTGGTCTTCCCCTACTCTTATAGCCATCCACTCTAAACATTCCTCACTACTTTTTCCTCATTCCTCCTGATAGTTGACAGTAATGGTCAGTTCACACTCACACCGAGACGTGACGCGACACGACGCTGCGCGCACTTTTTGAGATTGCGATACAAAATCGAACTTATTTACTACAAAATAAGGTATACGCGCTGCGCAGCACGGCGCATATTAGCGTACTTCGACATGCGCTCGCGATTGCACCAAAATTATACCTTTGCCTGTAGTAAATAAGTTCGAAATTGATTGGCCATCTTAAAAAGTGCGCGCAGCGTCGCGTCACGTCACATCTCGGTGTGAACTGACCCTTATTCTAATTACCAGCAAAAATCCCACAAAATATCTTTAAGTAGTAAAGTAAATGACTTCCTTTACTTGTTGCACAAAGTTTTTGAAATGAATGTTCTTGATTCTAGTAATAATTGAACTTTCAAAGAGTTACTACTTTAAAAAAATGTCTTAAAGTATAGTTTGAGATTTGGATTAGTGTTAAAGAGTTTTGTCATAATATCCACATGAGAACCTGATGCAATCAGAGGCAAACGCTAAAATATCCTATGTCATTTCACTACCTTTCAAATTCTCAGGTTCTATGGTATTTTACTACCTTTCAAATTCTCAGGTTCTATGGTATTTTACTTTTAATTATAAGAGAAATATTAAAGTTTTCAGTTTTTTTAATCTGTTTTCTAACACCATGAAAGTAGCCGCCATATTATTACGTCATTACGGCTTTATAAATTGAAAAGTGTTAATGTCAACTGTCAACTGATCAGCGTATATAAAGTGATGTTTACTCAGCGAACTGACGTCATGACCACAGAGCAATATGGCGTCTACTGCGTCCAGCGTTATCATTATGGCACTTATCGATTGAATAAAAATTTCGTGTTTTTTTAGTGGCTTATTATCACTATAGAATCTATTTGAGACACCTTTTAAAAATGGGTGTAATACCCTAATAAACAACTTTGTTATGTTACAGTCGAATGCTGACGTGAACATCTCGCAGCATGTGCTGAGCAGCCACAAGTACGCGTATGTGACTACACTCGTGCAGTACTACCAGATGGAAACCAGGTGGCCCTTGCGACAACTACTGCTGCAGGTCATTTTTTATGCTCTTTTTAGGATTCCGTACCAAAATGGTAAAAAGGAACCCTTATGGTGTGACTCAGTCTGTCTGTCTGTCTGTCACAGCTGGATATCTCAAGAACTGCTAATGCTATCAACTTGAAGTTTGGAACAGTTTTAGATGACGTTTGGCCAACTATTTTGAAAATAAGAAAGAAACAAAAATATATATGTTTTTTTTGCAACGGGGACTTAAACTTTTTTTATTTTGATTAAAAATGTAAAAAAAATACCCCCCCCCCCCCCCCACCCACCTCCGAAGTTTGCATAGAGAATAATCCGAAATTATTCTATGTGATATTCTCTTCTTATTCTTGTGATTATTCTCTTCTCGAGACTTTCACCCCACCTGCCCTAGTAGCCCCACTTCCAATTTTTAAGAACCCCTTTCAGTCCCTGTTGCAAAAAATATACATATTTTTATGTCTTTCTTATTTGCAAAATAGTTGAGCAAACATCATCTAAAACTATTCCAAATTTCAAGTTGATAGCATTAGTAATTCTTGAGATATGCAGCTGAGACCGACAGACAGACTGAGTCGCATAAGGGTTCCTTTTTACCATTTTGGTACGGAACCCTAAAAATCAAAATCAATAAATTATCAAAATCAAATCATAGTCAAATTATCTAATACGCTGTGGCGCCATCGACACGACGAAGAAGAGATTGTAATGTATGTTTATTTCAGGCGTTCGGCGTAATGTGTGGCTTGGAGCGCACGGCGCTAGCGACCCTTGCTCTGTCTGCCCTCCCCGCGGAGATAGCGCGAGATATGCGCGACAATCCACGCGCCGTCAGTCGACTGTCACACTCTGCGCTACTGTTGTCTATGGTACTCTCCATGGGGGACAAACTGCCCATCACGCATTTTGGTTGGTATTCCAGTCCATATTTATTTTAACTGCCTTGTTTGTCTAGTGGTCGCAGGCGCTACTGTTGAGCATCAGCAGTGCTATTCTGTAAATATCTCACCGTGAAAACTTGAAGTGACCTGTCAATAGTGTCAACCCCTAGCATCAGGTGGAATATGGGCTGACTTCGCGCTCACTTCACCTAAGTTCTCACAGTGAGATGTTTACAGAATAGCACTACAGCTCCTGGGTTCCGCTCCCGAGACGGCCAAGTGTTATTGGGTTTGTCTCTGGGAGTTTGGATTTTTGCCCGGTTGATGGCAATATGCTCGCCCCCTATTACTAGGGACTTAACGAAAACTGGCATACATAAAAATATACACAATAACATTGATTTTTTTTTATGCAAACGGTGCCTCCCCGACTTGTCCAAACAGGCGGATTTGTCGGCCAACTAATGTAATTTATACACTAGTTGGCCGATAAATCCGATAGGAACGCGCGATAGAGCGAATGTCTCGTTTGCGGCGGGGAGCATGCACTTTGTATGGACAAAGTGCATGCTCCCCGCCGCGTACAATGTTGTTACCTAGACTGATCGCACGATTAAATTACCTCTAAGTGCGGCGACGAGTTTTTTCATGTTTTCAAATAAAGTCGCCACACGCACACAAGTAAAGTGTTGCAATAAGTATTTCATCTCACACATTGAAATAATCACGTTTTGTGGAGGGGCGTTCATTTTTAGAATGGTTCATCTCTACCATCGTTGACATTTGCGGTGAGCCACTTTTGAACCTTATTACTTTAGCAATAAGGTTGAAAAGTGGTTACGTAAGCAGAGTGTCATTATTTCTGCTATTATCTTTGGATGATAAAGGGACAAATAATAGTAGGTGCAAATAGTTAAGGTAAAAGTTGCTGATAATGATAACTTGAATAGAACCGATGACTAGTTTTAGAATCCTGATCACAGTTTTATCGTGTTCTAATACGTTGACCAAATAATTGTAAAAATGTATTCTATTGACTTATTTAAGCATAGTGTGTTGTCTCAAATATTATTAAAAATCTCTAATTCCGTTTTGAAAAACTTTTTATAAAAATCTGCAGAACTTTTTACAAATTGTTAATCTCTAATTCAGTTTTGCAGAACTTTTTATAAAAGTCTGCAGAACTTTTTACAAAGCATTGTTATAAAAATCTCTAATTCAGTTTTGCAGAAGTTTTTATAAAAATCTGCAGAACTTTTTACAAAGCATTCTTATAAAAATCTCTAATTCCGATTTTCAGAAGTTTTTATAAAAATCTGCAGAACTTTTTACAAAGCATTCTTATAATAATCTCTAATTCCGTTTTGCAGAACAACTTGGCGTCGACTTCGCAGTATTCCTACTAGAGCTGATAGAAAACCCTCCGGAAACAGACGTGGACGAACAGATACCTGACCTGTTCCTGACTCTAGTACTCGCATACAACCTGCAGTTCGAAGACTCTTGTGATAACCTACTGCTGAACGCGTTGGAGACCAGAGATAATACCAAGACTTTTTGTGAGAAGTCTCTTTTGTTTCTCAATCGTGAAGGTAATATTGACATTGTTATGTGATTTGTTCTCGTTCTTGTATATGAATGAAACACCCCAAAAATTTATTTCTTCTTTTCGATTTTTTCATCAACGTCACACATATTTTTCACGGTGTGTGAAAGAAATATTTGTTCAGCATTATAGCGGCATTGCTGTTTTAATTCTCAACATTGATTTGTTTTGTTGTTGTTTTTGTTTGTGTTCGCGTTTTTTCATAAATTAAAACGGTTATAAATAAAATATGCACTAAGGGCGCCAGATACGCCGTGTAAACCCTCAATTCTCAATTCTAAATTCTTTATTGCGTTCCATAATGTTATAATATCAGTTGGTAAGCTTAAAAATAATGTCACAATTATGGACCCTGTCGGGCACAGCATAGTAGGAGAGAGGAGGAAGAGCGCTTATTTTCCTCGTGTTTGAACAAAAAGGTATTGTTATAAAATTCCCAAAGATAATATAAATAATTTAAACCTCATACATCACAGAGGACCCGGTCCACATCTTTGATCACGAGCCTGCGCCTGCGCACGCGGTACTAAAGCTAGTGATAGACTTGTTCAGTCGCAAGAAGACGGCTGAGCACTTCTATACCAACGACGTCAAGGTCACCATTGATATCATCGTGAGGCAGCTGGCTGATCTGTCACCTGGAGACGCGGTAACTAACCTTTAATTAATCACTAACATTCCATTGCCGCTCACTCAACATTTACTTTAGCGCAGAGATATAAATCAAGGAATTAGCCCTCACTCTACGTGAAGACGAGAATAAAATTACTATACCACACGTTAAAAAAAAATACAAATAAAGCAATGACAGGTAAATTAATTATGTGATAAATACATGGTGCTCACATATTTACAAACATTGTAAAAGTAAAAAATTGTAACTAGCATTGTAGTAGTATTGTTGTGTTGTGTGTATTGCTGCAGTGTGATTTCCTAAAAAAAAAATACAAATAATAAGTCAGTGTGTGAGTTTAATGCCACAATAAAACCAACATCTGTTTCCACAGCGGCGTCTACAATACCTGCGGATTCTCCAAGGCATAATCCGCAACACAGACTACGGCGCCCACGTTCATCGTCGCGACGACTTGCTCCGCTGCTTCGCGCGCATCTTCTGCGAAGAGGGAGAGTGCAGCCGCGAAGATCAAACCCTCGTGCGAGCCGTCTCCAACGAGTTCCCCCAGTATTTCAAACCTTAAGACCTGAAGGTAACACCTGGATTTGACGGTTACAGGTTGTCAGATCCTAAGAGAAAATATTCGAGAAGTCGATGGTTCTAGAAAATCGTGCTTAAGTTATTTTGTAACCTCTTTTTCAAGTGAATTTATTTATTTGGATTTGTTTAAGATCCATATTTGAACAAAAGAGGTCGTTGTAGTTTTCAATTTTGTTTTAAAATTCGAATCAAAGGTCTGGCAACCTTGTGTAAGAAAGAGTCTCGAATTACAAATTAAACTGTGTTCAGATGTGAACTACCTTTTGGGAGACGCTTGGATTGGCTGTGTTACTTGGTATAGAAGATTCGTCGTGTTACTGTTGCGTTATACAGTATAGAACTTATTGATAATTACAGTGCTTGTCGTTTAGAATACCATTATTGTTGGCGTTATTACGAGTACGTTAAGGGTTCTATGCACGTGAGCGGAAAATGGCAGCGTAAAATGGCTGCCTTTTAATATATCTGCCTAAAAAGTAAAATTCCTAATACAGTGCTAAGCCATGTTCTAGGTGTATTAAACCCTTTTCAACAATCGAGTTTTAAAGTATTCCTTGTATATTGATATTTACATGTGGGGAAATAATTACACGAGAAAAAAAACAGTTTAATGATGTCGAGTGGTATTTAAGAGTTCCAGATCAAAATAATATACGTAAAAAAATTTCATGTGAATGTTACTTAGAAATCACTAAGTGAACTTGCTTTGCAAATGTTTTATTATTGCTCCTTGTTATTATCTTGTAGATGTTGCACAATTAGAATATGTTTTGCATGGCAATTATATTTGCACATAACGAAAAAATGCAATAGATAAATACTTAATAGAAAACATTTGAAAAATATCATTAAATGTATTCATATACTTGTTGGATATTAATTGTCAAATTAATTAAAATTATCAAGTATGTAAACATTTCTAAGATCGTTGTCTTAGATTAGGACAAAATCACTTTAATTAAAATATTATACTTCACCTCATATTAACATAAACAGTATTTACACTGCATTTATGCGTTATTTTGTCTACTATCTAACGTGTGATTACGTTACACAGTATTTAACTTAGGGTATAAGCAATTTATTTTAATACAAAAAATATACTCAGAGATTTTGAACTTGCTATACCTCTGGCCTTATAAGAAGAATATGAAAGCAGGAAATCTTAATTCACTATATAAATTTACTCAATTAAATCTAATAAATTAAACAAATGATATTAATATTTCTTGTAAGAAGTTATGAAATACAAAAGTAACAGAGCTATTCTATAAATTAAATGCAAGGATATAATTTCAAGTATGACGTACTATTGCCATTTATCACCAAAGATAATTGAATTCCTAGTACATTACGCTCATTTAACAGTCAATTAAAAATGCTTTAAAGTATACATGTCCGAACCAAAAGTATGTGTGTATTTATTTTTACATTCCGCAACTTGAAGCATTCGTGAACAATTTATCGGCCTAATGTGTGTGAAAATTTCAATGGATACTTTTGATTTATTAATTCACATTTTTAAAATTATTAGTGTTGTGTTTGTCGCTAGATGCCAGACATTATTATTAAAATGTAATTAATTGATATCAATTATGGATTGTGCCAAGGCCTTTGCGATGTATGCTCTTCTATTTTTTACTCTCTAGGAATTGTGCATTTCCATTTTGTATTTATAGTATATATTTAAAACGAATAATAGGCCATGAATCATTCTTATTTTAATTTTATTTAATATGTATTTTTTTAAATATTAATATTTAGTAGCATAAAATATATTTTCACCATAACAACATTTAACTGGCACAATTCTCCATTGAGAAGCACAACATATTTTTTCAATAAAAATCAAAAATGCTTTGATAAAAATAATAATCATTATAGTTTGTCACCGACTAGTTCAGGCCTAAATTAGAAATCTACTTACATTACATGCGTTCGTACTTATAAAAAGAGCAATATTTTTCTAGTCAAAAATCGTGAATGTTTGATATTAAATTAAATGTAGAAACTGATAAATAAGATGTTGATTATTTATTGTAGATGTTGATTCCAGAATATTCACTTAACTCCCAGTCCAATACATATTTTGTGTTATTATTCATTTATAATATGAAAATAACAAATTCCGTACATTATAAGACGCCCAGAATTAGTTTCTAACTACAATATAGTTTTATAATTATGTCTTCAAACTGCATGTCACACCTCTTGCACGAATCGATCGGTGTGAACAGTATAAAAAAAAAACTGTTTAATCTTTATCTTCGCCTACGAATTAATTAGGTATCGATTAAAAAAAAAACCGGCGTCACAACAAAACCAGTAGGTACTTATTATTCGGACAAAATAATTCATATTATGTTCTGCGAATTCTGCCGTCTCTGTATGTCTAATAATATAAAGTTATGACTGTGTTCTATCTCCTTGTTAAATGAGTCTCAACGTCGACCAACATTTCAGGGTGTCCATACTAAAAACTATTACAAATAATATTATGTAGAACGTATTAAAAGTGCATTATAAAAAAAAACACAGTATATTAATTTAATAATCTATGTAATTTATCGAAAATAGATCTTTTGTTCTACAAAATTAATTGGAAATGTTAAAAATGATAATTATATAAGATTTACCGTATTATCTATTTCTATTGGGAAGTTATTAGATAAAAACTGAACTTTATTATGATGTTGGCCTAAATTAAATTTAGTAATTGAGCTTATTGTTGTTTCGGTTGAAAAATGCTCAAATCGAAGCCAAATTTTATTAGATTCTGATTATTATTTGTGCTGATATTATGTAAATCAGTGATGTCAAAACATCTGTGCATATTGTTTTTATGGTTTAATGTAAAAAGTATATTTCGCACATTTCACTATATTTATCTCATAGCTAATTATTTTTCAAATAAGTATTTAAAATCTGACACGATCTCTAAACCAAATGCATTACAGTAAAAACTTAACATGAAACGTTGATATAATAGTATCTAAAATGTGACATCCCATAAGAATAATATGTGCAGGTCTTTTCATTGAATATTCTACTGATTATTATAAATATCAAAAATATTAAGATAATTCTTGGCAACATTGGTGGTGTGTGTTACATGATCAAAAAAACTCATGGCAGCTAAATCGCTTTTTTTATTTGATTGTGTAACATTGTCTAGTCAGTTTGAAAAATGAAAGATGTTGTCTCATTAGCTTTTTTGCGCAAATTAATTATCTATAAATAAGTATTTATTCTTATTGAACGCTCTTTATTATTCATATTTAGAAGGAAGGTTGTCAATATACATAAATAAATGATGTTCAATCGTCTTTGATGTTTATTCTTTAGACAGCGATGTCAGATTAAGGGCCGATTTTTCAATCATTAGATAACTTTAACCTGAAGAATAAATAAGAAACAAAGAAAAAATTTTTATTCTGCACAAACAAAACAAGACAAGGTAAGGTACACACATGCAAAGCAGGCAAAAGCGTCTTATTCATGCAGTCAAGTACAGTAAATGTGACGTTTTGATAGATTTTCCATACAAAAACTGTCAAAATGACAAACTTATTTGTCGGATAAATGTTAACTGGTGATTGAAAAACCGGCCCGGAAATACAAATACTTATCCTCTCTATTTATAGTAAGCATCGCTTGAGTTGTCATCCGATGTAGCTTAAAAATAAATTACTTCAACAAAAACGTGAACACAAGGTTCAGAGGGCGAATTCTCGTACCTAAAAACGTTCAAATTCTAGTCGCAATCTCATGCCAGCGACAATCAACTGTCAAAAATGTAGGTAAACGCTATACAATTTTTGACATAATATGTCAAAAATTGTATAGCGTTTACCTACATCAATATTATTGAGACTGAGATGAGATTGCGAACGTTGTTAAAAATACGGGAATTGCCCCTCAGGTTGTCAAAGCTGAGCTTCTCAGTTATTAATAATTTTGTAATACTTACCTCCTAGTACGGAGCTCGTGGCTAAATATAACAGCCGCACAGGTCGATCGAAGGCTATGGTTGCCGAGGTCGGTCCGTGGATGGTTGACCATCCAATCCATTCATTACATATCGAGACCCTTCCGTGCCTCGGCAAGCTATGCCGTTGGTCCGTCATTTGTAGATCTTTGACAGAGTCGTTCGTAGGTCTTATCAAGTGGTATCGTTTAACCCAGTAACTGGTTTGTGGAGGTCAGATAGGCAGTCGTTCCATGTAAACTACTGGTATTCAGCTGCATCCAGTTAGACTGGAAGCTGACCCCAACATAGTCATATGATGGCATGTCATAGGCTAGGCAGATGATGACCTCTTCCCTAGTTACCTATTAATAACAATGAGACTCAAACTCCGGTTCCTGAATCGAGAATTCGAAAGTGCTTCCTCCAACGTAGCCTGCGAAATTCAAAATTTCTTTGCAAAAAAACGGCCCCTAACAAAGAAAAAGAAGGAAAAAAAAACAAAAAAAGAAAAGAAAAAAAAAGAAGTAAAGAAAAAAAAAAGAAAAGAAAAAAAAGAAGAAAAAAAGAAAGAAAAGAAGAGTTTGACCACTTCTCAACTTGAAATGCTCAATGAGGGTTTTCTCGAAAATTCACGCCACCAGTCGGCACTTGCCACTTTGACAAGAGGTCTTCCATTTCGACAATGAATTTAAGGCTACTGACAGACGTGCACGAAAGCATGCTTTTATTGAGCAAGTGCTCATTAGTAACTAGTAATGAGCATGCTTATTTCTAGTATGTTTTCGAATAAGCATGCTTTTTATGAGCATTTGTGTCAGTAGCTTAAAGAAAATTTGACACCTTTGACAGACGCCGGGACCTGACAATCCAGTGCTGCCACCTAGTGAACGTCATTTCACAGAACCCTCATTGAGGGTTTTCTGGTGTTTTCAATTCACTAGGTGGCAGCACTGAGATGCCGGGTGAAAAGGACGCCATGGAAGGACTAGGGATGAACAAATGAAACGACTCATAATTATTACAAGTATTTAATGTACCTTATGAATGCCGTATAAATATTTCAAAATGTAAAACAGTGATAAAATTCATATTTCAACCAATATAACTGTAATCAACGTAACTAAGTATGCGAAATTATATTTCAATATTCAAAATAATTACAATTGAAATAGTACGTATGAAACCTAACTATCCATTCGCAACATATGAATACAACTGGAAATTGTTTATTGTTACAATATCCTTAACTATAACATTAATAAGCAGGTACCATATTTAAATCTCTTAGTGCATTTTCAAATAAAAGGAAGCGTCGGACTTCAAAGTTCAATGTAAAATAGGTAATAAACTTTGTCACTAATAGAACTGTAACAAAATCTGCCTCAACTGTACAATTGGGGATCATATAATAATATAAAAACTTGGCCCCAGCATTTGAAAGGGATCCACAAAAACTAGAATTATTTTAATTTGTAAATATCATTTGCAAAAATTATAGCAAATCCTGTAATTGAATACAAAAGGACCTACTTATGAATGCAGTCTTAGTACTGTTGTATATCCATCAAAGAATGTTAAAGACATCGAATGCTTACATGGAATGCAATTTTATAAAATTGAATCCTTATATTATATTTTTATTATATAATTTAAAAAGAAATGAACGCGTCGGTACCCCTCGTATAAAATAACACGTTGAGCATTACCCTACATTTATTGATAAACATGCTACTTGTAATACGCAGTAATAATTGATTATAACAAACATAATTATGACCACTTGACTTTACACCGAATTTGGCAACTTGGATGAACACTTGTCTTATACAAATTATCTATAATTACATTATACATGTTAAATTTAACGGTGTCCTGCTTTTGAATTTGAAAATTTGTAGTTTTTATTAGAAATTGTATCTTTTATTTATAAAATATATAAATGAGAAAGATTTTTTCGAATAAGAACTCCAAAAATGCGGTGACAATCAAGTTATTTTTAACACTTTATACTGTTTTCTGTTTTGATATATGTATGTATGATTTACTGATCGTTATAAATATTTTAATGGTATTTTTGCTACTACTCCATCACATTCTACAACTATCGAACACTCGCACATTACATTAAATTAGATTAAAATTTATATACAAGTTACATCTAATATATCTTAACTAATCAACCCTACGTAGGTTAGTTTGATACCAACAAAAATGTATCATGTGTATGGCCTCTGACTTTTTCATTTAAAAACAATAGATTTATATGGGTATTTTATTTTTGGTACTGATTATGTTTAGACAATCCGTTACATACTTGGTTTCGTTCCATACTTAGCTTACACTTACACTGCAAGTACTGTCCTAACGCTAGTTGTTAATATATAATTTCACCACAGAACAGCGAGTACAAAGTTGAAAAGGAAACGAACCTATTTCCGGCTTATTCGATACATTTTATCATCATAGCAGAATACAAAATCCTCCAAATACATTGCATTAATTTTATATTACTAACGTTCGTTATCTGCTTCCATTATTAGCGTATAAATAGCTAGGTACTTATACAATGTTGTTTACATTAGCAAAGAAATGAAATAAACACTACAGTTCCAATATCAGTCGAATTAATTTTGACTAAGACGGAATCAACTCACCCATATTTTTCATCTAAAGATTTAAAAAATGGAACAACGCACAACCCCAAGAACAATCATAAATAATGTCACCACAATAGAATTTGTAAACCTAAAGTTAACAAATTGAGCTAAATAATTATATTCTTTAATTGAATTAGTCGAATATAAACTTCACAAAACACAATAAGACCATGTTTCAGAATAAATAGATATTTGTCTTTTATTGCGCAAAATTATCTATACTTAAGGAAATTGGAAGAATTATTTTATTATTCGACTTTATGCTTATGTTATACTACTAGTCCTTAGTCATGGTGTTCTTTCGCGTCGAGCATAAAAACGAACTTACAAACTGTTTAAAAATGGTAGAAAATTGTTTGGTGACAAATCGCTGTATCAATCTCAATCCACAAAGATACTATAGCTTCTAATATTTTTATTTTCCCTTCCAACAGACCATTTTCTCAAACTAGATTTTCGTTTTCATTGAGTTACGCACTGATGTCGCTGTACTCGTGGAACTTAAATGATGTGTCGAATCTTTACAGAAAGGACCCTGAAAATATTTGCTGTCCGTGAAAAATTGACGAGTGTGATGAATTTCAATCGCTTTGGTTGTTTTTATACAATACTGCATGTCTTACGACTGGAGGCCTGTCCGACGGTCGAGCGTAGAAATAATAATTTAAATGGCAGCCGTATTGCTAAATTATAATGTGAATGTTATTGCTTTGTCGATATAAAATTGTGGCAAATCTTAATTTTGTTATTATTGCTTATATCTTTGCTGTTGTCAGACAGTCCTCATCAGCGACATCAACCAGACACGTTATTCCGCACAAATACTTAGTTCACTTAGGTGTGGTATAAGCACCTCCATATGTCAAGCTTAAGGGTCCCCGAAACGATCAATTGCAGTTGTCAATATTTACGTCATTGATAGGTACAGACGCCAGCAGGTCAAGCCAGCCGAAACTGTCAAATTTTCCCCATCAACCTTGAACCTAATACTTTAGCAATAAAGCTGAAAATCTATTAAAGAAATTTGACAGATTGTAGTAGCTTGATGTGCTGGCGTCTGTACACAATGATGCGCAAATTGATTGTTTACCAAGTGCAATTGAAGCTATTGTCAATATTACTATAATAGAAATTGATGGCAATTCATCAATTGCGATTGGTCGTTTCGGGGACCCTTTAGGGACGTGTCGAATTTATCTCAAATATTTGACAGTTCATGTCAAAAATGCGGTCTAGTGGTTGTTACATATCGCTGACACACACACTCATCAATTTAAGAATTTGTCACCAAACTGTTGTGGATTACGTCTAGATCTCTTCCTGGTGCTTAGCTGGGGTGCTGCGCGGCCACCTTGCGCAGGCGGTAGCCGCCGGTGCCGCGCACGGTGTACAGCACCAAGATGGCCACGGCCACCACCGACATCCCGATAGCGTTGATCACGATGGCCTCGTTGTTCAGCGTCGCGTATACCTCGCTCCTGTACACCGCATGCCCCGGGTTAGTTGGTTGGAAATGTACACGGATACTGAATTGTTAGGACTTGTCTGATTTCTGAAGTCTTTACCGGCTGTGTCTACGCCCTTATCGAACCCTAGAGAATCTTTCATGGTGCAACTTACCTTATCGTTGTTAGGATGGACTTAGGTAATAAATATAACTGGCGCTACGGAGACTAGTAGGTGAGTGTTAAATATATGTTTGTTCGGTTAGTGCATTAATTTGATCATGTCTAACAAATCAAGATCCATTTTCAAATCATAAAAATGGCATCAAAATGGGAAATCAGGACAATGAATAATCAGAAATATAAAAACTACTTTTTAATAGAAAAAAAAATGTTTGAGAATGTGCAAACAGCGCTCTTTCATATGATACCCCACATGCCCTAGTAGCACGTCTTCGACTTTTTAAGACGCCCTTTGAGTCTCGGTTGCAAAAAAAATATGCACATTTTTATTTCTTTCTTAATTGCAAAATAGTTGGGCAAACGTCATCTAAAACTGTTCCAAATTTCAAGTTAATAGCATTAGTAGTTCTTGAGATATCCAGCTGTAACAGACAGACAGACTGAGTCGCACCATAAGGGTTCCTTTTTACCATTTTGGTACGGAACCCTAACAAAAGAGAGAGAACTTAAACCAAACCCAATAAGATCTAGGTACTTAACGTTAGTAGAATAAAGCATAGATAGATAGTGTGTAACGGCTATTGCAACAGTTTCTGAAACAGTTAGCTTATTGCCAACGTTAAAACAGCCAGTGTCATAGTAACCATGGTAACAATAATAGCATCCAAACGGGTGTTTTAATGTTGTACTGAATTTCATAATGCAACTCGTTTTCAAAAAAAGAACATTGTAATGCACGCGCGTTTCACTACAACAGCGCCGTAATTTAAAAAAAGAACTTATTCGAATTCACGTCGTATACTATGACGCCGGCCATGTTCGATACGAGTATTGGTATTGCAAAAAACTGTTTCAGAACCTTTTATAGAGGATTGATAACATGTATGTAGATAAAGTCTTGTATGCAACTGTACATAATTAGGTATTAAAACACTCATGTGATACTATTATCACACTCGGCTTCGCCTCGTGTGATAAACCCACGTTCGTGTTTTAATACAACTTATTATACGTCAGTTGCATAAATAACTATTATGTAACATTTACCACATAAATGTTACATAAAAATATGTAAGTGCCAGTAAAGCGGAATAATGGTGCAAAACCTCAAGCATAAACATAGATGCAGTCACTCCAACAAGCATACCAAGCGAAATGCTTACATAACATAAAACTACCTGTTTATTAATGTTTACTGTTTTAGTCATGTTTTTCTTCCTAATTTTTCCGACTAGTTTGGAACTCGAATGGAGGGCTTGGTTATAGCTCGTTCGAGTTCGTAACTAATCGAGCAAACCCGATATAACCGTAAATATTAATAAACATAAATAATTAAATATACCTAACTCACGAAAATAATAATAAAAACATGAAACTACTTGTTCAATAGAATAAAATTAAAAGTCCATGAGTAACTTACGTTTATTTTAATGCAACAAAAATACAGTGTTGTTTCTTAAATTATGGAGTCATTTATTTCCTATGTTTTATAGTAATTCTACATTTGCTAAAATTACCTAATGCCTAAGTTATTTTGATCTGATACAGATCAAAGCTGATACAATAAAGCCTCGTTTCTGTAATCTGTGTAAATTGATAAAAAATCTCAATGATAAAATCTCTTCATGTAATTAAACCATTCCGGACCCAAGGCACCCCTGGAAGACACCCCTGGAGGTGTCACGGGGACTTGGATTCGTACCCGTGGCACCCTCAGGTCAATTAGTGCAGCGCTTTTAAATGTAGGTGTATATATAGAAAAATTAAAAAATAGGTAAGTACTGTCGATATGGAAAAATTCATCAATTACATAGAAAGATTTTGGCTCAGCCTCACCTGAGATTTTTAGCGTCTTTTGAGAGCGTTATAGGACGAATAATATTTTAGAAGGTTACCACTCCAAATTAAATAAATTGATCAATAAAAATACGGTTTCCGTGATGCGTTTACTAAACGTATTGCAGAATATTCACAATTTGAATGCAGTGCCTAAAAACGGAAACAAGTAGATATCATGATAATGACGATTGAATAGTGCACATTCAATTGCAAGTTTTGAACAAAGAAATAACATTAGGCCACGCATTTGAGAAATTGCGTTAAATAAATATATTAAAATTTGTTCATCTGTCCCATCACTATTCGATTGGTGGAGTCATGGGAATTAGAAAATAGAACCCGTGATACCACTGGTACACCTTTGTATGGGTTTGAGGACCAGGGGAGCCACGGGTCTGAATTCAAGTTCCCGTGGCACCCCCAGGGGTGTCCTCCAGGGGTGCCTTGGGTCCGGAATGTAATTAAACCATGCTTGATCACTGCACCAATTTGGGAACACTTAATTATTAATGTTCCCAAATTGGTACAGTGGTCAAGAATAGGACTTTGTAAGTGTACCTACCTACCTACCTCTAATAATGTAGCAAGGTATTTAATTTTGTAAATAGGAGGTCTCTTTAAGTGTAAGTCAATAATGCTATCAAAAATATATTTGTCTCACTTAACTTAGCAGCCAATTGCACTTATTTACATATTTATATGAAAAACTATAAAAATGCAAGTTGCAAATACATTAAAAACAACAATTATTTACGTTTCTATGTATGTATGTATACGTTTTGTGTAAGTAATCTATCTGTATGCAAAATGTTCAAATTTTTAGATGTCAGAACCAATGATCATACTAACATAACATTAAATAAGTTTTTACATGGCTAAACTAATTTTAAATCGCATTTTTATTTCTACTATTCTAAGTAATCATTGGATCTGATATCGAATTTTGTAATAAATAGTGGTCTAAATCTAGAGATCTACAGAGGCCCTTATGTGTTGTCCGCGGGACTCTGGCGTGCGGAACTTGTTCCTCGACAAGATATACATGACGACGGCCAAAATGGCGATGCAGGCGACTCCAATGGCGTTGATGATAATTCCCTCGTCGACCATGCCGCTGTACCTCTCCGCGCTGTGAATACGGACACTTACAAGCAACTGACACGTACAACACAAGACAGAACATAAAACTAAGACAGTTCTAGGACTAAAACATGCGTAAGGACATCGAGCACACGTGCAGCGTACATACACAAATTGATAGTGCAGTGCTTTGGGTGAAGGGATTTATAGAACGTAGATATTTTGCTACCACTACTTACACAGCCTAAGTGGGTACTCCAGTCAGGCTGTTGTGATACTCTTAATATTTGCATAGGCTTCAGTGAGCTTTAATGTTACCCAAGTCAATTTTAAAACTTGTTTCAACTAAACTCCAAAAGATTGCTCTAAAATCAATTACAGTGCCGAAATAAATATGACCGAAGCAAAGAAACATGCTGAGATTTCCTGTCCATAAAGACTTTTACATACCCGAGGCTGAAGATTGCCTTCTCAGTAAGTCCAGTGAGGCAGGCGCAGACCCCAAGAACGAAGGTGAGGATTCCGAAGGCTGCGTGGACAGGCACCAAGGAGGCACGGAAGCCAGCAGTTCCCTTATTGCAGATCAACAACAGCAGGAAGCTGAAGAAGCCGACAGCGTACTGTGGAAAGTATTTAGAAAGTTCGTTAGATGTGAGGATTTTCTTCTTAACACTAAACAATCGTTCCAGCTCTGATCCCAGCTGCGGGTATTAGACCGTAACATATAGGTACCTAAACCTTCTGATTTTTTGTCAGATTAATCTACAAGCAACATATTAACGTAACTAATACCTAGTGTTTTATTTTTTTTAGTCCAATCGTTCAAAGATTAGATTTTTAATATAAGATAATTGCTTCATATTTTGAAATAAATTACCAGGATTGTGTCATCGCGCTTCTCTTTCTTTTCAATGCAATTTGACAGTGACCGCGCTTTAGATCCTGTAGTCCCCTTAAGGTTGATGCGCCAGGGTAGCCCGCGAAATTCAAAATTTCTTACGTTTTTTGCAATTTGTAGGTCAGTGTGAGCTTGTATGTTGATTAAAATATCATTCGCGGCCGTAGCTAATATGGCTTTACATAATTATTATCATTAGAATCAACAATACAACTCCATAAGTTAGCATTTACCTGAAATCTAGCAATTTCATGAAATCATGAGGTTTGAGGTAACTACTTAATTAATTTAGACAAGCTTCTGATCAGCAATTAGCTTATCGTATCCTGCCGTTAACGTCCCTAACGAGCCGGTTGCTTATCTGTCGTTGAGCCTTAATTAGGCACTATCTTCACGCTCGTTTTGTGAGCAAAAATTTACGATGTAAACGAGTCGGTATCATATTGTATTATACATATTGTTGTGCCATGTGAACTTTGTAAATATTATTAAGATTTTGTACACATGAGATATGCAATAAAGATTTGAATTGAATTGAATTGACGATATCAGCTCCAAATTAATTTTAAGCTAGTAAGGCCCAATGTACAATGTATTGATATTGATAATGTTGCTTGTCACTTTGTTCAATATATTATACACTAGCTTTTGCCCGCGGCTTCGCCCGCGTGGATGTCGGAAAATATCCCATGGGAACGTACATGTGGAAAACATAGGGCCGTCCGATATAACTGTGCAAACTCAAATCGCTACGATATATCGTTACCGTGTATAGTAGGCATAAAGCTACCAGTCGGCATGTTTTTTTCCGACATCTTCAGCTAATTTACACAAAACCATAATGAATTACACTGAATCACTCCGTTCATTGGAGAAAACCGTATGAAACTCCGTTCGGTACTTTTTGACATTATCGCATTCAAACAGACACACTTACGCGGCGGGGGGACTTTGTTAATTACTTAAAATGTATTATGCCAGTCACGCTCTAATAACAAATAACTTTTGTCCGAGTGTCCACTCGTTCAAATAATTTTCTCGTAAAAACGTCGAGTGAAATAAAGACTAAATGTTACCTCAAGATTCGAACTATGACTACATTTCCAATCCCTTAAATCTCTTAAAAAGAGGTAATTACACAAACATTTGTCAACCCCTATTGTACCCCCTCAAAAACGCTGTACCACATATTTCTTTATTTCCTACCAAAAGCATAAATTTGAATTTTCATATCCCTAACTTAAGAAATGCTGGGTTTCCCATCTTTCATCCCTTATATCACCCCTTGTAGTATTGTTTTTGAAAGTATCCTGTGTCCTTTCCCAAGATGCTATATAAAGGCTTGCCAAATTTTGTCGAAATCCGTGCAGTTTTGTAAATTTCAAAATCAGCTCCTATTTTACCCCCTTAGGGGATGATTTTTCAAAAACGCTGAACCGCATATTTCTTTGTTTCCTATCAAAAGCATACATTTTAATTTTTACATCCCTAACTTAAGAAATAGTGAGTTTCCATACAAACTTTCATCCCCTATATCACCCCTGTAGGATTATTTTTAAGACAAAAGTAGTCTATGTCCCTCCCCAGGATGCTATATAAAGCCTTGCCAAATTTTATCGACATCCGTGCAGTTTTGTAAATTTAAAATCAACCCCTATTTTACCACCTTAGGGTCTAATTTTTCAAAAACGCTGGACCGCATATTTCTTAATTTCCTACCAATAGCATAAATTTGTTATCCCTAACTTAAGAAATACTGGGTTTCCCTGACAAACTTACATCCCCTATATCACCCCCTGTAGTATTGTTTTTGAAAGTATCCTATGTCCTTTCCCAGGATGCTTTATAAAGCCTTGCCAAATTTTGTCGAAATCCGTGCAGTTTTGTAAATTTTAAAATCAACCCCTATTTTACCCCCTTAATGGATGATTTTTCAAAAACGCTGAACCGCATATTTCTTTATTTCCTATCAAAAGCATACATTTTAATTTTCACATCCCTAACTTAAGACATACTGAGTTTCCCATACAAACGTTCATCCCCTATATCACCCCCCGTAGGATTCTTTTTTAAGACAAAAAGTAGCCTATGTCCTTCCCCAGGATGCTATAAAAAGCCTTGCCAAATTTTATCGAAATCCGTGCAGTTTTGTAAATTTTAAAGTCAACCCCTATTTTAACCCCTTAGGGGATGATTTTTCAAAAACGCTGATTTGTATATTTCTTTATTTTCTATCAAAAGCATTCATTTTAATTTTCACATCCCTAACTGAAGAAATACTGAGTTTCCCATACAAACTTTCATCCCCTATATCACCCCCTGTAGTATTATTTTTGAAAAAAATTGTATCCTTTGTCCTTCCCCAGGATGCTATATACAGCCTTGCCAAATTTTGTCGAAATCCGTGCAGTTTTGTAAATTTTAAAATCAGCCCCTATTTTACTATATTTTACCCCCTTAGGGGATGATTTTTCAAAAACGCTGAACCGCATATTTCTTAATTTCCTATAATAAATAATAAAATAATAAATTAAACAAAAACATACATTTTAATTTTCACATCCCTAACTTAAGAAATACTGAGTTTCCCATACAAACTTTCATCCCCTATATCACCCCCTGTAGGATTATTTTTGAAAAAAAAAGTAGCCTATGTCCGTCCCCAGGATACCATCTATAGCCTTGCCAAATTTTATCGAAATCCGTTCAGTGGTTTAGGCGTGAAAAGGTAACAGACAGACAGACAGAGTTACTTTCGAATTTATAATATTAGTATGGATTGGGCGTTTAACTCAGATTGTGAAATTTAGCTTGGGCCTTACGAGGCTATAGTCACAGATTTTTTTTTTTAGGTTATCATAAAATGAACTTACTTAATTAACATAACATCACACCTATATTCCCCGTGCGTTTACTTAATTGTACAAAGCAAATGCATCACTTGAAGCAGTTTAAATAATTCTCAAAACTTTTCTCGTCTGAAAAAGGGTATGCTCTTGATAGAAGACAGAAATTACCTGTAATCCAAACAGTCCCATAGCAACGAAGCCGATCCAGCTGTGTAGCGAGTAGAAGTTGTTGATGCCCTTCTTGTTGTGGTAGTCCAATACGGCCAGGAATCCGATAACGATGCAGGGGAACGCCAGCGCGTGGAAGATGGCGTGAAGCAGCTTGACATAGATGCGCCTGAAGCAGCGGCAGATGCGGTACAGGAGCACGGCTGTGGACAGCATTGTTTAGGTCATTTTAATAAGGAGATATAGGAAGAAGCTTAGGGTTTGCCTGAAAATTAGCCTAAATTATCTCAACACTGAAGGATTATTCGGCTGCTCTGGGTCGTTCTATCTGCTCATAGCAATGCAACACACTTCACTAGTCCGTCTGCCGGTTTGACTTTCGTGTGGGGGCATTTTGAGACTAATATTACCTAACTAAGAACTGATACGATGACCGCGCAGAAGACGCGCACGCCGTGGCAGTGATAGATAGAGGTAAACTTGGACACATTTTCTCTCTAAGGCAATATTAACTTGGTCTGAGGTGTTGAATTCTCGCCTGATTCTCAAAAATTAGAACAATTTCATCTTGAGGGTGTAGTAAATGGCCGTTACGAGATTAATATCAGTATCAATCAGCCAGTACCTAATCAGGATGATTAGAGGCAAATGTTCTCAACTTTGTTTCATTTAAGTATAGCAATGTCTTATGTCTGTTCATTGTAGCATCATTGTTTTGTTGTTTGTTTTGTTTTGTCATTGTTGCTGTAATGATTTTCTTTTAAACATACCGTACATAATACTCCCAAAGAAATCCTATGATAGCAAAATGTCACTTGCTACGATCCTTAGGTTTTCTGTTTATAACGAGATCTTTTATAAAAGCAGATATTGTTGGTCTATCTTCGTATTGAAGTCGAGCAGCCAACAATAGGGCTTGCATAGAATCCGAACTGACATTTTTAATACCGAGAATACTGTATTACCATCGGCTCTACTTTTGTATCTTTTTATCGGCAAAATGCGCCCGGAGCCAGGCCTTTTCTTTCGTCTCGTCTCAGAAAAATGTGACCTTTCCAATACAGTAGGTACTTATATAGTTTTCAAATAGGTACTTAAATGTTGTCTTTTATTATGGCAATCGATTACGATTACTGATTTCAGAGAGCAATCAATGAGGATCAAGACTCCATAAAAATAAAATTAACAGCGTCTTGCCTTGTCATTAGCTTGTTTTTAGCAGTGGACAATAATGTACGAAGTACAGTAAGAGCGAGTATAGTAGGTCCGTAGGTCGTGGGTTCAAACCCAAGCAGGCGCTTTACTTTGTGTTAATAATTTAATCACCGCTGCTCTCAAAACGGTGAAGAAATATATCGTGAGGAAACCGGCATGTCCAAGAACCTAAAATTCGAAGACATCTACCAACCCGCACTGGGACCTCTCGAATAGAGGTGGCCTGTGTCCCAGAAGTGGGAACATTTTAAGCTGATTATGTTATAGTAAGAGCTAAGCTAAAGCTACTTACAGAATCCGCTGAACGTGATAAATCCGGCCACCATAAGCGTAGGATGGAGGTTGAACTGCTTGTCGGGCAGATCATCGGCCCAGGCATAGCCCTCGCGGTAGTAGAACACCCAGAACACGGTGAGGGCCGACACGCCGATCAGCAGGATGGTGGCAAGGGTGATGACGAGCGCATACTCGCACCATTCGCACGCCCCCCTCTCATGATCGTCCGATTCGTACGAACGACTGCGTTGGCTGGAAAAGAAAATGAGATTATAGCATAACGTCGGACAAATAAAAGAACAGTGAGGACTTGCTTTACGAAGATTCTTAACCTTTTATGGAAAAAAGTGACTTCTATTAACACCTGCTATTTCCAGCCGATGTTCCTGCATTTTATTTTCCATTGCTGATAAAATTATAGACGATATAAGATTTTACCCTTTCATTCATATTGTTTTTGACTTTTGCTACGATTTGTCATTGGCGAATATTGCTACAAATTGGTCATTTTGTTTCATGTTAATTGAAAAATGTTTTCACGAATCCAAACGGCAACGACCTATCCTGTACCTATTTCTTTCAAACACCCATGGGAATTCATCTGTAATACCGATATCAAAAGGCAGAATAAAATAGGCAGCAGTTTTTAAATCTCCACCTGAAATAAGGCCTAGGCATGACAAACCCTATTAACAAGAACAGCCAGTGGGTTTGTTCTAGTTTGTTGGTACCTACTTTGATAGCTTTCCCTCTCTCTGTCTGGAGATATGGAACATTTAGAAATTTCCTATGCTCAGATGAGGTAGAATTTTTTGTATCAAAAAAATTAATAAGTATCTACTAAAGGTTCGAAGTTATAGTAGTCAACGCCAAAAACAGCCGTTTTTGCAAAAATGTTCCATAACTCCAGACTTATTATTTTTTCAATGATGGCGCTGCCGTTTAGCAGCTCTACTCGCCTTAATAGAATTATTACATAATATAAAGTTTATCCTGAAGCACCACCCCGCAGTTAAATCCGAAATTCCACTGAGGTGGTAAATGTTATTATAATTTAATTTTCATGCTGAACATCCGCGGCAGGTTTAGCCCCAAATTAAACAAAGTTTCAAACTTTACCATCGCAAACAACTGTCGTTTGCTTATCAGCATAAAACTGTTTAATGTTTCAATTAATCTAGCAACAGCATCGGAATATCCTCTAAAACTAGATAGGGATCGATAAACTTTTGATCTTAGTTCCCTAAGTCTATTTTAGGAGAACAAAACCGCATGAGATAAAACGGACCGAATAAATGAACTCGCTATACGTTTCTGTCGGCGCTAAGTATCTCCAGCGTTATCAAAGTTAGTCTGATCACTCACGAGCAATGAAAGCCGTCTCATTGAATACTCCGCTAAGTTAAAGCAGGTTACTAGACAGGAAACCGCAGCTCCATTGATACTGAGATACTCTGCTAACTAGCTACATAGGTAGCTATGCATATGCAAAGTTTACTACTGGGGACCACACAAGGGTGTCGGATGGCGTGAGATCATTCGCGCGACAACGCCGGATGCGCGGCGCGTCATGCAACGATGGAGTATCGAGCTTTTTCTACATAAAATTGCTACACATCATCTTAGTACCTACGTCGCGTGTATAAATTCCGGCCTTTTCAATACATGAAAAAGTAAACAAGAAAATGTGATATATTTTCCTGCATCCGTCTTCGTAAGTTGCAGAAAACAAGTAATAACTGTCCGCAGCAAACGTGTTGGCGCTGAGAAAATGTTACGATTTTTCATATCCTCGTGTAAACCGAGCGAAAAAGAGCTATTTGATATTGTATGCACGCTCCGCAATTTTTCTTTCCACTGAAGAAATTGTGTTTCAAATAGAAACAGACGTAGAAATAACTTAGTTATCTATGTGTTGTCGTATTAAGAGAAAGGTCGTAGTGACGCAGGTGTTGAGGTGTCCATATTATAAATACTTACTTACACCTTTTAGTTAGGTACAGGTCACTAAGCCTTTGCGTAGGAATGCCTTTATTGGCCTATTTCTCTCAGACCTTTAAAAATACAGATGGGACACTATGTTTTCTATAGTAGTAGGTACAGTCAATTTGGTGCTCAAAAAGGGGGTTACCTACCTAGAAAGTTTTCTGGGAGTTTTGAAAATTGGTGATTTTATTGAATTCGACGTACTCTCTTCGAATTTTCACTTTGCCACTTCGTATCTTTGCCGCTCGCGTCGCCATATTGGAAAAATGGCGCCTAATAGCAGTTTTTTTTTTAAATCTCCTTTCCGATTCATTTTACGATAAAACATTGTACAAAATTGAACTAGAGGAAATTTCCTTCAGTTTATGTAACCACATTTTTTTTGTAAAGCAATAGTTTTAACGTACGAGGAGCGCCGCAAACTTATTCATCTACACCAAAAAGTGATTTTCGTATATTTACGAAAAATATTTTACTATGCGTTACAGGTACAAGGGAATGCGTCGCCTTTGTGTCGGGCCCCCTTTCTCCTTTCTATACGATACCTACATCTGCCGGCAGAACTGAAAATTCGTACGGCGAACTCAATAAAATCACCAATTTTAAAAACTCCCGGAAAACTTTCCAGGTAAAACTACCAAATTATTTGTACTATAGGTGTTAGGCACAGTTAGGTGTTACATGAAAAATTACATAATAGATACAAAACTTGTTTACGGTTCATTGGACAAAAGCTCGTTGAGGTCAGTTGCTCTATTGTTTAAACATTAATGTATTGAACGTTGTCTTTGATGCAACCACAGTTCAAATCATCAATAAATGAATGTTTCACTAATGTGTAATGTATCATGACCCCAGCTTGTTATAAAAATAAAAGTCCGAACAAAGGTGTTACGAAAGGTCAACAGGATTTAGGTAGGTAGCAAAAACAGGTAGGTACGAATCTGTAGCAGGTGGCGATAAAGGATTAGCCCTTCAACACAAGTGACAGGGTCGGCTTCTGTTCCAACCTTTATTTAGCTTGCCCTTGCATGCCAAAATTAAGTTGATTAAAAATGTTTGATGGAACCCTCTGAGGTAGCAACATTCTTTCCGAGCAAATGGGATGGTTAAATTCCATTTTGTATGAAATTGAGATTGGAAAGCTCCAATATTTGTTCAATTTAGTTCGGATTACGAGATTTTATTATTGTTTTGTTTTAGGAGTCAGAGCTCGGTTGAATAGCGGTATTATTATTGTTATTAAACAGTGGATAGTAGGTACCTACGCAGAATATTAACAATAAGATGATGTGTGCCAGTGTTACGTTGCCTGGTGAAAGTCGCGTAAAATGCAGAAGCGACCACTGCCCTACCTCGACGAAGGTATACTTGCTCTGTAAGTACCTACTTACAGAGCAAGTATACCTTCGTCGAGGCTTCGTCCTATTTATGTTGGCATACCGTACGGTAAGGTTATGTTGATATACGGATAGACCAGCCTTCATATTATTGTGTCTAGGACAAATGAGGGCTCTTGACTTGGCAGAATGATCGAATTAGCTTCACCAGGAGTCAAACCCTTACCTAAGTTTAGATTCCCCTTTGTCAAATACAAACTAAGTTAGGTACCTACTTATTATCCGGATCGTTGAAACATGAAACAACAAAGTTCTTAAATTTGCGAAATAACAGAAACATTGTCGATACATCTGTCGGCGATGGTTACGTGAGTAGATATCTACGTATGCAACTCCATGTGCTTTGTAACACAATATGAGCTTTCTCTCTAAACGACTGCATTCAGAATAGAAACGTTATTGTAGAAGCAAACGTGCTTATATAATTTAATCCAAAAGGCAATGACATGCACGTTCTGTTAGCTTTTTAGGTACCTACCCATAGGTAATTCAAACATGGTTGTTGCGGAGTTACGAATGAATTATAAAACAGAACTTTCTTTGAGGAATTCCAACAAGCGTTTATGTAAAAAGTAAAATTGCGTTATCTCGTTCCACATTTCAGTGCAAAATGTTGATGTAGCTATGCAAAATTATCGGCAGGTGATTTGCTACGGACATGGAACGCAGTGACCAGACTCGTGATAGGTCAGTCGAGAAAGTGGAGGAAATGCAGGTAGTCATGCTACGTCGCTGCCGCAGGCTTTTTACAAGCCAAGCTTTATACAGCTAGGTCTTCATTTCGTAGTAAGAACATATAAAAGACGTGACTTGAATGTTTGGATCTTGTGTGTATTACTACGTATTATCGTTTAGGACCTCAATTGTGGCTGAAAATGAGGTTCGTCGTTTGGAGTATGAAGATAGCTTTATCATGCCACGAAAATGAAAAAAAATGGAAGCAACTTTCGGTGTAATGTTATCTTGCCCGCTGTGCGAGGCTTTTTCACGAAATATCCATTGACAAACTGAGATAGCGCCAATTGGGACCCTTTTATTAAAATTGCAACCAATTAAGGCGGAAATGACCAATCGTTTGGTTACGTCGGTGCAGCCCGTGCCGAGCAATCTTTGAGATAACTCGATTAACCTCGATCACGATCTGTGACCGCGTAACTTATAACTTCGGCTCCAGTCGGCCATAACCGAACATCTCGTAAAACCGCACAATTACCGCAAGTTGCCACAATTATACAGAGTACCCGAACGAAAACTCACTAAACGTTGAATACGGTGCAATTAACCGACAATGCTCTTACTGACCAAAGTTAAAATGTTAAAAACAGCTAAATGCATTACCTACGTGACGGTAACGGCAGGTTTTAAAACTCAATACAACGCAACGGTCTCAGAAATAATGGGCATGTACTGTGAAGCATTGCTTTCTCTGACTATTCAGGCAGAGTTCACACATTACAACAACAATTAAACAATTTGAGACGAGATCCAGATGTGTTTGGCGATAAAGTTAAGATTTCTATTTCTTTTTAAAAGTCGGACAAAACAAGTTACATTTGATCTGGTGGAGCTACTTGAGCGGATAACTCGTGCAGTGCGCCTGAGTGGAGAAATGTAGTAGTGCAGGGTCTAGAGTTGACGGAGAGGGGGGGGGGGAGGTCGTCGACCCCGCCGCCCGTGGTACTCCTGGCCTACATGGGAGACGAACAGCACGAGCGCTCTTGCCATAACTGGTATTAAGATTGACATCAAAGATGAACATTCAACTTAAATATTAAGGGAGAGAACAAAAGAAGCTCGTTACAATTTGCTTGCGCAGAGAATCGGGGATCAAGTTCTCCGAGGAACGTTTCACAACTTTGTTTTCATAATCCTTCTTCAGACAAATGTTTGCAAGATTGCGTAACTGTTAAGAAGAACCGTTAAATTAACCACATTCATTCGGAAAGTTCCTGGAAGTTCGCCTCGCAGTCTCTAGTATCCTTATCCAGTAATTAATTTGCCAGACGAATGAAGCCCTTAGCTCCATCTGTGAACTCTAGCGAGGTGTTCATAAGAGCCACTTTTGATGGCACGCTCCATAAGTTATACCTAAGTCAAATTTACATTAATAAGCGAACGGAGAAATGGAAAATTGCAGAAACTGTACGTATATTAGTCGAACAAAGATAGTAGGTAACTTTCAGTTGAACTTTTGTCGAAATTAAAGTGCACGGCTATTATGAAATAATTAAAGTTTAATGTAACGACCAGTGTCTCGTTTAAACGAAGGTAGATATTAATTGCACAAGTCATGCTTGAGACAGCAGTTGATGGGATAAGAATAAAGCCTCATTGGTGTAGTGTAGCCGTAACAAGCAGGTCCGAACCTTGAGCCATCCAAGAATGAGTTTTTTTTATTGAAGCTCTAGCTCCACTACCAGTTATATGAGTGATTCTGATTACCTACGTAAGATAACTTGGTCCACCATTAGGACCTGACAATACCTACCTACCGAAACAGATTACCTAGTAAAGGGTTTAAGACTTACCTATTTATTTATTTAATACTTTAAGCACACTATTTTTTTTTAAAGCACACTAATGTACGGAGACCGACTTAATGCCATAGACATTTTCTACCCGTCAACCTTTGAGTGATGCAGAGACAAACAGTGTTAGGTAAAATCACGAAATTTTTGGAATAAATATTTAAAATATTTTTTTTTTTTTTTCAGAAAAAAACATATTTACGCATGGCATTATAGCGGTTGGCATTTATATGTATTTATTTAAATAGAAGGATATACATACCTAACCTATTTAAAAGCTTCTCCGTTTGTTTACTTTTGAGGGAGTAAAACTAAACAAAACATTGCAAAAATTTTGTCATAAACAAAGTTCAGTTCAAAATAAAGCTCAGTTCAAAAAACAGCAGCTCTTTCCCTAAACCTATGAGTCTAACCTAGATATAAATTGCCATTTATATCATTATATCAATTGACAACTATCTGAATTACATAAGTGTACCTACCTATTACAATGACAATGAAAAGTATTACAATCTTTCAAACACAAACATTTGAATGGTCGTGCCCCTTTCAAAATTACAAAATAAACGAATGCCATACAACATTGGTGGCTCGCTAAAGGCATGAACATTTCAATGGAGATGGGCTCTTTTGACAGTAGAGACCAGTGGCCTACTTACCTACAACTGAGAGGGATTTGACGAGTGGTCATTCAGCTAGAAGTGAGAATGAGTAACGTTGATTTAGCAGAAGCAAGGATAGATTTTCCTTTTATCTTATACTAGCTGTGCCCTGCGGTTTCAACCGCATCGCTTGGCTCTTAAAGACCCTCCTTCCTCAAGACATGGGCTATTAAATGCAAAAAGAATTTTCCAAATCCCGACTGGTAGCTCCAGAGATTAGCGCGTTCAAAACTAAATAAACAAACAATCAAAAAATAAACTCTTCTTTATTATTAGTATAGATATAGATTAGGTATCTACTCCAGGACCTAAGTACCTACTTGATGTAATTAAAGCTTTGGTACTGAAATTCAAAATACCTATTTATTAGGTAGGTATATTACTTATAAATTATTCCGAGAGTCACAATGAATAACAGATACCTACGAGCAAAGGACTTGCGGACGAATGAATGTAAATGTGTTCGTCGCGTAACAAAAGCTCGCGCAACGAATGTTTGCAAGACAAACTCATGAATGCTCGCGGTGAACACGTACCTTGAGTTTTGTAACTAATTTGTGACGTACCAACCTATTTCAAAACGATTTCATACAAATCTTTTGTTTCATAGAAGTCCATACCACACTATAAGTAAGTAGTTACCTAGCGGTTCCGTCATCTAAAACCGAGGCCCTATATAGCCGCTCGGTTTGACTCGCGTCACGCGGAGTGGTCTTTCAGCGCATTGCTTTAGTAAACAGAGTTGGTAAACGAAGTAAGAATCTGTGAAGCCGCCGACAAATTCTGTCAGTTTGCACTGTGTGCAGACTGCTTTATCGTGCACGTAAGATTACGACATTATTTTAAGTACCATACAATTACAATTGGTATCTTTTGGACAAGCCATTTGCGTATTTCTATTACCAATCTTTCTTTGTTTAGTCAAAGCCTTTGAAATGACTAGATTAGGTTAGTGATTGCATTTTGCGTCATTTTTCGGTGATGTAAGCAACGAAAGTATGTACTTACTTAAATAAATAAATTTAATATGCAATAGATACTTGATATGAAATGAGGGATCCAAAATAACTCGAAAACTGCAAAAATCGTAGAACATACATGGGGGTTAAATCGATAGGTATGGTACTCTGCTATCAGCTCGCACGGGCTTGACACCTTAAAAGAAACACCCTGTACTTATATTGTAAATTTATTATATTCTTCCGGAAAAAAAATGGGTAAAACTTCAAGAAAGACTTTTCAAATAAGCTTGTAGGTATTCGAACTATTTTCATTCATTTTCACCACACTAGATTTCTGCGCATGTGGAAACAACTTCAGTAATAGCTATTACCTCGGCAGAACAGTTAATCTAAGAGTCATAAGGTGGTAACTAAGGTGAAAAACGGACCATATAATTATATAAATAAGTAGGTAATGTCTGTTAGTTTCTCACAAAAATATGTACTTAATTGTGTTTTTTAACAGTTTATGTCCGTGTAATACCGGTCGAATCTCACTGTCGTACTTAATTGTAACTTGTTTCTCTTGGCATTGAAGCCGTAGTAGATACAAATCTTGACACTCGCATTACTGTCGCGGTAAAGTAGAACAAGCTGTGTGTATGTGGCGTGTGCCTTAATAAGTTTGCTCTTATCTGATAACTTTGGTTAAATGATGTGACTTGTCGCCTTAAATTACGATTGTATTAGAATTAGATAGGTACTGTTATGTCAATTATTGTGTAAGTAATGATTTAAATAATAATAATATATACCGTTTTTAAAAGGCTTGAACTTTTCTGAAATTGGAAGTGGAGGAAAACCTCATGAATAAAATATTAGGTAGGTAACCAGAATTACCTACGTAATGTCGTAGGTACCTATGTATTTATTAACGGCAATAAATGCTTCAAGCTTTAATATATGAAAGTTTCCAATGAATGAATGACATTATGTGAAAAGAAGATTTCCCACAAGCCGTGGTCAAAGGCAGCTCGATATAACCCACTAACACTAATGCGATCTTTAAACCTAGCACATTATGATGCGCGTGCGCTTCAAACGTACCTACACGTTAGTATCGCTTGAAAGTCTCTTTTCCCAGAACCACATTTACATTTACAATAATGATTGCTGCACCAATTGAAAAACGATTTTAATCAATTCATCCAACCACTGAACGAATTTGAACGGATTTGGATGAAATTTGTCACACAAATAGTTTTAACCTGCACTCTATTGCGTAACACATTATCAATCGGAGTTGGTTTCATTTTGATAGTTCAACAACATCCATTGCGTTATTTACAAAATAATTTTTTCGAACATAATGAAGCAATGGATTAGCAATTTGTTTCAAAATGATTCAAACTCCGATTGATAATGTGTTACGCAATTAGGGTGCTGGATTAATACATAGGATTTTTATCTCGGTAGTAGGTTTCCGTGGGATAACTTCCGACATCCACGAGGGCGAAGCCTTGGCCAAAAGCTAGTTTCTAATAAATAAAGCCAGTTTTACGTGCATGTTGATGATTATAAAAATACCTACAAAATGGGCACTATCTCCCCGTAGCGGCACATGAAAGCTGTCGCGGGAAACAGACATAACTAGATTTCCTTTGGTGCTGAGATAGAAAGTGCTACAGGTATGTTACATACTTAGGTTTACCTTTAGTTTGAAAACTTAGGCTCTTACACATGCACAATATTATGCACCTACGTGTGATAGATGTAAAAATGATGAATCCAAAATAAGGAAGTCCCAAAATTTTGTTGTAATAACCTCACTCGTTAACAAAGAAAAATAAAAACATGGGTCGACTCTTACAAAGTAAACATTATCTTTACAATGAAAAATATTTGTCAAAACATTCTTATATGCAAAGATAAAATAAAAACATTATCCTGCCTTTCCGTAAACACGAGCATGAAGAACCGTAATTATTTGTGAAAACAATACTCGACTCAACTCAACTTATTTAATAACCTTTGTTGGCAGGAGTGTCCGTCTCTCCAGCAGCTTTTGTTTCTATGCAGAGCTACGGAACGTTCAACACAAAAGCGTTCGTTCATTTGTTCGTTCTGCGGTTCGTTCCATTTAATGAGGAAGTGCTCTAGAAAAACTACGGTACAATTATTGTTACGAAATGCTACCGTTCCGCCGTATGTAATTTGTACCGCTTACATAGTCGCGTAAGCAATCTCCCCATGTGAGATTGTCTTACGATCGAAGCCATTATGATTGGTACGCGTTACAAAAATGACAGTGATTTGCTTGTTGAGGTTTCATAATGCTAGGATGCTTCGCATTAGCTATGCTTTTATTTTCAATGTTATGGTTAAAGCCAATGACGTAAAAACGATGCTGATGAACAATTCAAGGCCACCGTCGACCATGACCACTGAAAATTGTTTAAAATGCCGGAAAATACGTTTAAACAGTTATCTATAAGTAAAACGAAATGTTGTGTTACAGAATAAAACCATGTTCTATGCAAGTGAAACGATTCAAACACACGCCATACAAGCAACTCTCAGAGCTTTGCTTTTCTTCCTTATTCCCTTCCCATGAATAAGGGAATGGGGACGTGCAAACATGGATGTAGAGGACGTCGCATATTTACGACATGTCGTGCAGCCTCACAGTCAGTACCTACCATGACCGCGGAGTAGGTAGTAACAAAAATGGAGTGAATATCTACAACTTTTCCTACTAACTGTCATTTAGCGTCCACGCAAACAGCTGAATCATCTGGTATTATAATCTGAATCATTTATTATACACGAGATATTTTCCCCCTCTAGCCCGCATAGTGAATTTGCATATTATCCCAATTTTTTATGAATGTTCCTTATTTTCCGGCGATAGCATAAGGCGAGTAAGGCGACTACGATATTATACGTGTTAAAACAAATGCCAAGTGTTGTACACCGGGACGGCTCTCTGTCACAGATAGTTATTTCTTCTGCAAAGGTTTACAGGCTGATAACATGAAACTACAATTCGTTCCATCATTAAAATAACTGATGTCACTCGGAAAGCTGCCACGCGTAAGTGGAATTGGGCTGGACACATCTGCCGCATGTCAGATGATAAATCTGCCAAACTTATGACCCAGGGGTCCCGCGCCATCGCGGCAGGCTCAGACGGAGATGGCGGATTAGCTGGACTCCTTTAATAAATATTGGTCCTTGGCAACTCTGGACAGAGAGAGGTGGAAAGAGAGTAGGGAGGCCTTTGCCCAGCAGTAGGACAGTAATGGCTAGTAAAAAAAAATCAAAAACATGAAACTAAGTACACAGGCCAAAGGAATTAAGTAACCAGACACGCACACTACAAAACTATATCCTACTGTACGTACTGCTCACAATGACAGCCTCGCACACATCCCATTCATAGAGTGAGTGCGCTGACGTCTTTTAAATGATAGTGTAACATAATTTCGCAATGTAGGATAGTTGCTCTCGTGGCGCAACAGGTAAGCATTCAACCTACAGTGACAGAATGATCTGAGTTCGAGCCTCGAGTTTACTAAAATATTATTTTTGAGATTTTGTAATTTAAAATGAATATACTAACTGAATAAAGCGATATTCTGACCAGTTTGAGAATCTACCACAAGTTTCTCGCCTACTTAAAATTATTTCCCAGTTTAGAAGCTAACTACCCGCTTTAAAAATATATTCCTGCCTTTAATTGTGAACTTATGTAGTCAGTCTGCATTAGCAACTACACATTATACTCTTTCTTTTGCACTTGAAGTTTGTGATTGTGATATATTGATTAATTTAGACCATGCATCATTTAACAAGATTTCAAAAAGCTCAGATTATTGTTTTGCATGAGAAAAAAAATATTTCTATTAGTGAAATCGCAAGGCGCCCAATGCTATCGGTGAGTGAAATTATTATTAGAATGTATTAATTTATTATGTCACCGTGATCCCACCCAGTAATTTTATTATGATTGTCTGTTGTATCTCATTTAACGAATTGTGGATATGAATAGTTGAATCTAATAGGAAATGACACCGGAATAGTTGAATTTAGTATAATGAGTGGCTATGCAGTTAACAAATAAATACAATTTTTGTTAACTGCATAGCCACTCATTATATCGATAATTATTTAATCATTTCCATTATTGGTTTACACAGTATTATAGTAATAGTTTTTATCTGTGTTTTGTAATAAAATATTCAAAAATAATGAATATGTTTGTAAATGATTAGATAATAATAATAAAATACAATTTTAAAAGATTTCATTTTTTATCTAAAATATTTAAAAATGTAAATTGCATGTATGGTAATTAAACAAAGGATTTCTATTCTAAATAAAGTATAATAATATTGTTTAATACTTTTTAGAAAAAATAAAAAATCATCATTATATTATATTATTTGTTGTTTGTTTTTTTTATTTGTGTCATTATTATATTATATTATTTTTTATTTTTTATAAGTATGATATTATGTATTTCCTAGGTCACTCGCCCTGCCTTTTTATTTCCATTTAATCGTATTATAATTTTTATTATTACTGACCACTAGCCTTATATATCAATTGTATTTAAGTATATAAATATATATTCTCTGCATTGTATTTATATTGTGTAACTTTTATTTCTTAATTTATAATTTGGGAGGTGTATGTTTAGACCTAATATTTTCACTTTTTTTTTTGTAGAGAAAAACCGTTTGACTGTGGGTGCATTGTCACTGAGACAAGCGAAATAAACCGTCGCCTGCCTGGACCGACACCATTGGCTTACACAAATGTTTCGCCTCGGCATCGTGCGTGAAATTGTTGCCACCCATACATCAGATCCATTCGCTTAGACCAGCATAACAGCAGCAGCACACAACGTCATTATGCAAACTGTACGGAACCACCTGCAAGCAGACGGTTTGACATGTTGCAAACCGACGCGTAAAATTTTGTTATATACCGTGCACCGTCAAAATTGCGGAATATCGGCACTTCGATTGACAAAACAATGTCGTCATAATTACTGATGAAAATTGTCTTCGTCGAAAATCACCACCGACTTATCGTAACATACATATTATATACTACCTTTAAATTTCAGACATTTTAACGTTTTTAAATCTATTATTTTCCTAGAAATAATTAATAATGGTTGGTAATAATTATAATACCTACTGTTCCCGATACAGGTGGTAAATGTTTTTATTTTAATTTTAATTTTCAAAAATGTAGGTAATTCATATCTGTATATAACTGAACTAGCGACCCGGCCCTGATTCGCACGGTTTTTACGACTTGTTAAAACATGAAGGTTTCTATAATATATAAGTTAAATATTTATCATGATAGTGAAAACCGCATCAAAATCTGTGGCGTTAGAAGAACAACGCGGCTACACAGACAGACATGAAAAGCGACTTTATTTTATAATAGATACCTAAACGAAATACTTAATACTTTCACAGCATATTTAGCCATAATAAATTAAGTCGGCGGTACTGTGTAGGTAGGAGTGTGTGAGTGATGTTATTGTTACTGGATCAGATTATATTTGTTATCTATGTGACATGTTTATTCACTCCGCCCATTGTTGTATACATATTATATAATGGTATAAAAAGATGTAATAGCATGTCCTAAACATATTGTTGTATTTATAATAAAACATGTTCACTTTTGATGTTCTTTTTTTTAAATAAAGATATTTATTAAAAATTGTTTTATTTATTTAAGCAATTTTAAATAAATAAAACATTTTCTTAACAAAAGTTGTTCTAATTGCTTTAGCTTAAAATAATAAATCGCAAAAAGAATCATCACTTCAGAGATTTGAACTCACACCGTAGTACTCAGAAGTATAATGCCTTATTCGTTGGGCTACGAACGCTTAAGTTTTCAACGCGAAATTATGTTATACTATAATTGAGAAGACATTAGCGCACTCACTCGCACATGAACGCGATGTGTGCGTGAGGGCATTGTGTGTTGTACGTAATGAATCGTTTTAACAGTAGCAATACTGTTTTGTAGTGTCACGCACACTACAACACTGGTTACTTATCTCTGTTGCTGTCTGTACATATGATCGAGTGTGACCTCAGTTAGGTGAGTTAGTGTTAAGTAGGTTAGGTCATGTATCAGTTAGGCTTATTGAAGGGCGTGGTTAGTACTCCACTATACATACTATTCCGTGGTCATAATCATCTGTCGCGCCGGTCTGTCGTGGCTGGCGTTGCATGTGTAAAGTCATTTCAGAGCCATTATATGCAATACACTGACCCACTTCTCACCTAGACACATCACGTACATCTGGCGCATTTCTAATTAATTGCTATAATAGCGGTGGTAATGGCCGAAAATTGTGTAGAGCTATTAATTGAATTTAAATGTTTAATTGTTTGTTGATGATGAATAAATGTTATTTGTTGCTCCCTTCTTTCTCGTAGACTTTTGTTATTATTATTTTTGTTTTTAATTTCCAGCTACGTAGGTAACGTTATACAGTTTTATTAAGTGGTTAGGTGCAGACGCCAGCACATCAAGCTACTACAATCTGTCAAATTTCTTTAATATATTTTCATCTTTATTGCTAAAGCATTAGGTTCAAGGTTGATTGGGAAAATTTTACAGTTTCGGGTGGCTTGACCTGCTGACGTCTGTACCAATCTTATGAAATTGTTTTATTTGCAGAGGCCACCCATCATCCCATTCACTTACAGACATGTGTAACTTGCGTCACGTCAAGATGCGCACACTTCATTACGAATATCTTAATTACAAAATTAAATCGTATTATGTTATACTGGTTGCGTATGCGCTAGCGACGATGGCGGCGACTGCTTTAATCGAAGCATGCGCGGGAGTCGATAAACAATATTAATTGCGTGTGCGACTTGTGCGCGGCCAACTGGTAAATTGAACTTATTGAGCTCACTTCAGCATCGATATCCTATGCTCTGGCGATATAACACCTTACACACTAATATTCGAAGTCCTGCTTTAAACCATACCTCATTTTCATGCGTGTACGCACGCAATAATATACCAACTATGGTTACCAAATGTTTCCCAATACAACAATTTCTAACAAAATCACTTCCGTACATTTTATGGTTACTTACACAGTTACCTACTTTTAGAAGAACGTGATTTTAATCTACCGTGAAAGCAACTGAGTCCGCTAAGTTAGTAAGACCAAGTTCCTAGGCAAACTTCAAAGAACTTACCTACAAGTTTCAGTGTCCAAAGTTACCGTGCGCTTCCAACAATCAACTTAGCAGGTAGACACAGAAATTCAAAATGTTTTTACTCAAAAGGTCTTAAAATATTTACGTACCGAAGAATTCCGGGCCGTATGATAAATTCGTGCTTCATTTTGGCGAACACGGGAGAGAGTGTAGTGATACGAGAAATCTGTTGTCCAAATCTGTATTATCTTTGATTGAATGAATGTGTTATCGGACATATTGTTTTATTCACTTATCTTTTTACTGGGAGAACCGGGAAAAGTTAGTCACTAAGTCCGCAAGAACTACAGACTTGATTGTAACTGTTGTTGTGTAACTGTGTGTTGTTTTGGTCACTTCTTGGCGCAAAAATGACATGTTCTATGGTCCTGTGCAACAAACTTTTCCTAATGCAACAAGACCACTGGACTAGCAAGACATTTCGTATTTTCTTTTTCTAAACTTCTGTATTTTATCTGCAATACAACTATTAGTATTGTGCATTAGACGTGTGAGCCTGCAAATGACATTGAAATAGCGAATGCAGCAAACGGGCTAGCGTGCACCTGCCACTTTTAAAACTAGGTATGTAATTATTTCCAACGTGGAAGTACCTGCGAATAATGTTTTCGTCTGATTGATTGATATTTAAGATAAAAACGTGCATTACAACCGAGAAAATAAGTTGAACCTTGAAGTAGGTGAAGGTTTTTATACTCGTAGGTAAACAAACATTAAGTATTTTGATTTTAGAGAATAAGTTATACTGAATGGTTTTTTTTTGGAACGAAGTTCTACCGCGGCTTGCGGTAGGAATAAATCGTCACGTAACGAAAAAGCTTTATGCCCGAAAAAGTTAGTTAAGTGAAACTTGAAAGTTGAGATACCTATAGCGAAAAAGGAACTATGTTCCAACCGGGTGTTCCACGACACCTCCTGACTTTTTTTTCTAGTCCGAATTAAAATAAATTTAAACCACATATTATGTTATTTCTGGTTCTTTTAATAAAACGATAAGGACATTTAGTAAATTCCGTTGTCAAATATAAAATACCTCAATAATTTAAAAGACATCATCTGCCTAGCCCATTTTCCTATCTAAATGGGATCGGCTTCCATTCTAACCGGATGCAACTGAATACCAGTACATATGGTACCTAGATAGGTACCTAGATAATATTTATATTATCTTTTAAATAATTTAAAAGACGACAAACGAAAATGAGGTAACGATTTTCTCATAGCTTTTTCATTTGGGAAGACAATGTCCTTATTTTCCTTATTTTTTACAAGGAAACATTTTATTAGGTCGTGATAAAGAATCTATTTCAAAAAATGTAATGACAGATAGGCGTGTATCAATTTATTTCAATTAATTATTCATCAATTCATGTTTAGATTGGTGGCATTGAACTTTGCATGTACGTAATGGTACTTATTGAGGTGAGGAATTTAATAATTGGTTAAATGTTTCTTACAAGTACGCCATACAACCATTATTACGGTCGTGAGAGGTATTATTTGACTATAATGCATTTATTATTAGTGCAATTAACTGAAATTGAACTTGCTGTAGTAGTAATTTCAGTTTACTATTCCTATTTCCGGAGTTTCGGCTTATTCGTGGAAACTATAATAGGTTAGTACGTATTTCTTGATTTAAATCAAGTTCAACCTACCTGGGCGACCGAGCTCTGCTTGGGTGAAAGTATACAAAACGAATTTTCCCAGTTATGAGACCTAGGTAGATCGATGTTTCGTCCCCGTAAATCCCTATAATGCAACTTTCATCAAAATAAATCGTTAGAGCCGTTTTCAAGAACATGAACATCCTATACCATTAAAATAATATTTGTATACCTATTTCTAATATACAAATATTATTTTAATTGTATAGGATATCTACTTAATTTACAGTTTGTCAGCGTTGCCGCAATGAAATCTCTATCGGTATTTTAGGACTTTGATTATGAACATTAAGTTTGTGCTCTAAATCTTAAACCAATTTATTTTTAAAGGCTTACCAACTATAAACATACACATTAACCCAGAGTCCGTCATAATATAAATCTCGCATGTATCTTTATTATAGGCAAGCACGGTACTATCAATTTAGCATACTAAAAAAGTACACAGAAAATAAAAACACAACACCAATTTTTAAAAATTAACAAAGAAATTAGAGCGATTTTTGCCCAAAAAGGGACTATTTCTGTACACCTGCCTACTCCGGTGTCACTTACGCCACCCGCCTCTTTTTACACAAAGCCAAAGTGAATCTATTGTACAATTCTGCCAAGTTAAGACCCTAAACAAGATACGTAGACCGGATTACAGTCGGCCGAAACTTTTTCTATCTCCGAATATCTCAGAGGCTCACAAGTTCCATAAAGTTACACATCAGTGAGTATCGACGCATTAACTCTCTGTGGGAAGAACGGAAATTAAACGCACTACACTCTACAGCTACGCGGCTTGATGAGCGTGTGAACGGAACGCACGCGGGGAATCGCAGCAAGCCTTTTAAACCGTCCGAGGTCAAGGTGCTGTAAACGTAATCAGTGAAATAAGCCTCTTAGTTTTACTTTTTTTTTACTGCATGTAAAATTTAACATAATGCCGCAAAGCGTTTACCTTGACATTAAATATAAAATATATGCACGTAGAAAGTTTAGAGATTTATCAAGCCGACACGCGAAACACTTTTTACTCTGTATGCTACATGTAAATAAAAAATATTTCACAGTTTAACAAACAATTTTTTGTGTAAATTAAAACGGAAATGCAGCGTAACCACCATAAATAAAATGTGCAAGAGAACGAGAACCCTACGAGAATTTATCGATTACGCATTCATGAATTCAAATCTACAAAAAAATAATTGTAAGTCTACTTTTAGTGTAAAACAAGTCTTCAAATAAACACGTTTTCCTGGCCCACATTACATTAGTTCTTGTAACCCAAGTGAAGTATAACAGACAGTTTAGCGATGCGCCCAATAAATGGTAAAAAGTGGCCCACTGACCGTATGCTAACGGTAATAGAAACTACGCCTGTTTTCACTATCGGTTTTGTGGTCAATCTTGCTTACCAATGCGAGAACCTGTTCATTTGCTAACGTCTAGAATGCAGGTGTCTGATGCCAGATTAAGCCACTTGGATGAATTAACCAACTAGGTACCATTCGTATATTATTTCTGAACTCCCGTCGCGTCGCTCTGCATGAACTTACATCCAAGGTACATGAAGGAAACGGTTAAGTATGTATATTATGGAGTGCATTACCCCAATTTTGTATGATATACCGTCTGCATATTCTAAAGTATCTCGCCTTTTACAGCGTAGAAAGACTAAAATATGACCGTTTCTAAACTCAAGTCTACATTAATTTAATTTACTTTTATCTCTGTTTACATGAGAAAACTAAAGGAGAAGATTATTCATTACGACATAATTTATTTACGTTTCAATTTACACAAACGCTTAAAATTCTCTGTGAATACAGTGACTAATTATTCCAGCAAAACTAAACAGCATTGGGGGCTTTTGATTAGTTTACATAATCCCTGGCTGGTTGAAAAGCCAGTCAGTCGGCTAATTTACTATTCAGGAACACGTGTGCATCAAATGAACAGCCTGAATACTGCACGTGTTTTTTCATTACCAGTACCTACATATATAGTAGGTACATACATACACGAACTACTTGTTTGGGATACAAAGTTAATATTATAAAGTTTAGTTTGTAGGTAGACTTTAGACGCATTTGCGTAACACACTATCTATCGGAATAGGTTTCATTTTGCGAGTTCAACAACATTAATTGCGTTATTTACGTTTATCGAGCTGACATTATTTGCAATTTGCTTCAGATTACGATTCCGATTGATAGTGTGTTACACAATTAGGGCGCTAGCTTGGTATTTCCTTGATGTTTAGTTAAGGGTACTGGCGTTGATCAATAAGTTTAGAGTTGCTAGCTAATTATGTCATTGCATTTTCTTACTACGACATCGTAATGTAGGTACTAGGTACCTACATAAAGAGCTCTTAGGGCGCATTCACACGGGATACGTCTTTGACGATTCGGTATAAAACGGTGAATGAGCTCTAATAGAGCTCATTCACCGTTTTATACCGAATCGTCAAAGACGTATCCCGTGTGAATGCGCCCTTATACATAATGATACACGTAAGAATTTAACATGTGTTTGTACAATCACTGTGGAAATAAAAAAAAAACAAAACACAACAGCGGTAGAATATTTTATCATAAGTAATAAGAAAACAAAGGAATTCCTGTGGAATCATTGATGCATGTAAACATGCCCTTCTGCGCTTTTAATAATTATTAATTTTTGTTGGAGCAACATTAGCCCTATTTTTTATGGTAGTTAGTCATGGTAAACTTTAAACTGGGCTAAGCTGAACAAAATCAATCTGCCTAGCCTTTTCCCAACCATGTTGGGGTCGGCTTCCAGTCTAACCGGATGCAGCTGAATACTAGTATTTTACATGGAGCGACTGCCTATAAGACCTCCACAACCCAGTAACGGGGTAATACGATACCCCTTGGTAAGACTGGTTGACCGACTTTCGGGCTTCTGACGACCCGTAATGACTGTCAAAGATCCACGAATGACAGCCGGGACCAACGGCTTAACGTGCTTTCCGAGGCACGGAGGAGTCTCGCTATGTAAAGATGGTCACCCTTCCACAGACCAACCCCAGCAAGTGTAGCTTAACCTGATGGATTGACCCGTGCTGCTGTTATTACTTAGCCACGAGCTCCTCGAGCCACTGGGCTAAGCTGAACATTCCTTTCAAATAGACCCCTCTCGGTCTGGAAATGAAGGCCGCAGGAATCCGCTGGATGCAGGAAGCACAGAACCGTCGAAGTGGCGGTGCTTGGGAGAGGAATATGTCCAGCAGTGGACGTCTTTCGGCTGAAATAATGATGATAATGATGTCGGTCTGAAACACCATGATAACCACCCACGTTTGGATAATGTAATGGGGGCCGTAGCATGTTGTATGAGTAGGGCAGAACAGGGGCAGAAGGATCATCTTCAGCATCATCCACCCACAGTCATTTTCAACACACTGCCAGTCCTTCTTTTACCCCCATTCTTTCCTGTTTTGAGACAAAACAGCAGAGAATAATAACATCGGAGATTTGGATAGTGAACTTGAGAGAAGAAAGGGTGTTTTCGTTAAAAGAAAAAAAACAACCATTAGTAGGTAGGTACTTACTTACTTACTTAATAAGATAATTAAAGCTAAATTTTTATTCAATATTCATGTCTCTTGTTTATAACATACTATCCTAACTAATAAATGCGAAAGTGAGTTTGTTTGTTACGCTTTCACGCTAAAACGGCTGAACGGATTTTGATGAAATTTGACACATGGGTATTCCATTACCTGGAGAATGACATAGGCCACTTTTCATTCTGGATCGCAGACAAAGTCGCGGGCAACAGCCAGTTTCAAATAATGGTGGTTATTAGCTCAACAGTGCGTACATATATTGCGATCATTGTACATTCTGTGCAAATTTACACTTTTTGTGAGTGTGTGAAAGTGCCATACAATAAGCCTGATACTTCCATGTTACTTAGAATTGACAGGCAATTACATTATACTATTACTATGAGAAGCTGACATATTGAATGAGCAATTTACATCCTTGAATTAGTTTGTTATAAGTATACCATTGAGTTTGTCAACAAAATACACAAACATTGGAATATGTTTTCTTTAGGTACTATATTCGTAGATATAATGCAGTGGCTGTTCATGAAAAGCTGTGCCCAAAGCTTTAAAATAAGACAAGACATTTTTACCGCTGACATTTCTGAAAAAGGCTGTAAAGCTATAACAATTAATTATTTGATTAAATTATGACAAAAAAATTCTTACGTACTTAAGTAAGTAGGTATTATTACCTACCTACCTACTACACTTTTTTCAAGTTGCCTTTTTTGTCTGCCTTAAATTAATGCATTAATTGTGCCTTTACAAGTAAGCCGATTCATGTGAAAATTAAAGTTGTGAATCATTTAATTCATAAAAGGTAGGCAATTGTTTCTGTTTTATTTGAACAGATGCGTGACCAGTGACAAGGTGTGACGCGTTAACTAACAATAATAATATCAGCTGACAAACACATTAACTGAAAATAACCAAGAAGATCACCATAAAAACAGAGGTGATGACAACTATCAACTATCATATATTTGCATGCTCGAAAAATAAGTTTAAATCTAATATTATAAAAATTTTATCTGAATCTGAATTGTAATCTTATTATTATTATTATTTATTTATTGCATAATTCAAGTAAATGAAATGAAATTGTTTGTAATTGTATCTGATCTGATTTGGTTTTGTAGCTATAGCTAGCTTTATAGTACTTAACTTACTTATTTATTTAATTCTCAAATATTTGTTTATTTTATTTTGGTATTGCTCGCCTAGTGGCAACCATTGATTATTAAATATGTTTTATCTGTGGATAATGCAGTGGACTGCAACATTACTACTCAAAGTTTTGTTAATCATATGTGTATATATATGTTGTAGTTGTTTATTATCCCTTAATAAATAAAATAAAATAAAATAAAATCACTTAATTTTTAAAAAATGCTAACTTACAAAAAATTCGGTCAGCGCAATGTCGAAAAGTGATGGGCAGAACAGTATGTAAAGTTCACTCATTCTCCACAGAAAAGGCAGGATCCTCCGACCAGACGGTTGATGTAAGAATGTTGTATAATTATGCCAGTCGCGCGGTGAACTCTGCTTGCGCGATGCAGGATTTGTGTGACGTCAGGTCTTTGATGCGTAGTTCGCATGTGACGTTATAGATGCCGCCACAATTTAATTAATACTTACATCAAGCACAAAAAAAAAGTACAGAAGCGGACTTAATGATATGCCAAAGGCATTTTCTACCTTAATAGTAGCTGTAGGTATTTATTTTCCTAAATGTATTCATCCCTAATAATCATCCGAATTCCTCTAAGTTCGTATACATACCGAATAAAAAGGACAAACCTAAGTAGCTTCACTTATAGGACAACCTAAGTAGCTTCACTTATAGGACAGTGTATTAAGTTAAGTGCAAATTGCTAGGCAAAGGACCTGTAATAAGTCGCTAATCAGCGCCTAACCTACTGCTCTAGAAGGCTAGTAAACTCATGATGCGACAAACAGTTATTTTGTAGGTAGGTTGAAAACTCATGGCTCTTTCTTGCCATATCAAAATTAAATTCCAATTTGTGAATTGCAAATGGTAAAGCCAAGACAGAAGAAAATGCTTAACAAAACCAAGATCTTCTCTCCTCTAATGAATTTTACATTCACTGTACGTGATATTAACTACCACCGTCTACGTCTGTTCTGTGAATATTTTTTCTTCTTTCTTTTTGGCTTGGGCAGAAAAACCCGACAGGGTTAGCTGCCTGAGTATTACTTAATAATATCAGGACATGAGTTTTAATTTGTCGATAAGCTCATGATGGATTGTAAGCATATCAGGTTCTTTAACAATTTTATTTCATTTTGTATTTTATGGCACCATCTAAGTACTTATGTCTGTTATTTTCGAGAACATAATATATCTATAGCAACGAATTGAATTGACATACATGTTTGGAAGATTTGAAGAACACGCTAACGGTGTCTATTTAGCACGTAGGCAATAATTTCGAATGTAAATGAACAACTGCGTGTTCTGGGTGAATTAGATGGTTTCCATACTGGTCTCAATATCGTAGGTCGTAAAAGTACAAAACAGATTGATGGACATGTCTCGAATACACAAACTATTATGGGGCATCAGATAGAAATGACTTATATAACTGGTGAAAGAGAGACATGTATTGCCTTACTGTGACCATTGGACAAGGCAACTTTGAACAACAAACAATAATATGAAGTTTCAAGCGTGATTTATGTCAAACATTAAGTTTTTTGAGTGTTTAGCGGCCATTGGAAAAACCATGCTCGACAGTGGATGTTGATGAGCAAATAACTATATCTAGTGATGACTTTGCACAAGTTAAATAGCTCCTTATGTGTTCAGTCATGGTATGCGATAGGCTGGGATATTTGATTGAAGCAAACAGAAATAGGAACGCGTGTAACTCACTATCAATCGGAATCGGTTTCATTTGAACAGTTCAACAACATTCATTGTGTTATTTACGTTGTCGAGCAAACAAATTTTTAAACATACGAAGCATTGGATTGGCAATTTGCTTCAAAATTATTCAAGTTCCGATTGACAGTGTGTTACGCAACTGGGGTGCAGGTAGTGTTTGACAATAATAATATCTGCTATCATTTGTTGTGTTTTATTTAAAGCGATAACAATAGACGCGAATTACGATGAAAGAGAAGGACTATTGTTCCTCAGGAATAATTAACACGTCATAAAAAAAATTATTTCATCGTCACTGCTCTCAAAACGGTGAAGAAAACGTCGTTCGGAAACCGGCATGTCCTAGAACCAAAAATTTCAAGACATGTGACATCTACCAAGCCGCACTGGGCCCGCGTGGTGGGTTACGGCCCAGTCCCTCTCAGAGGCCTGTGTCCCAGCAGTACACATTGTAGGCTGATTATGCTTATGCTTCTTTTTCATACAATCTCCAATCAGAGTCGATGATTAAAAGAAAAGAAAGAAAATACGGCTTCAATCCAAGATTCCACTGCTTTGAGTAATAGATTTTGACACCTACATCTTAAAGTAGCTCGAAGTTGGGTGTTACGAAAAACTGGAGATAAGCAGTTTTAGCTAAAATACTGGATTCTGCTAGTGAAGAAGTGGGTGCTTATAATGAGACGCTCAATATAAGTGGCTTAGTCAAACCAGACATGACCAGTGGTGGATCAGAAGATCTGCGATAAACTCAAACTCAAAGCATTTATTTGAATGGGGAAGAAACCTGTCAAATTAGTTCCGCGTAGATGGCGCTAAGTGTTAGTTACTTTCATTCAAATGTCAATGGAGTTCCTTGCTGAAAATTTTTCCGCGAGATGGCGCTAAGTGTTTCTTCTTGTCGCTGATTGAAGATCGAAGATGACTTTGACAAGTGACAAATAGGTACACAGCGCTCTCTTGCGGCGAAAATTCCGGGAAACAACCCTATTAAATCAATTACTGTTGATTTACTTCTAATTTACTATTAATTGAACTGTCAAAGAGTCGGTCACTTAGTCAGAAAGTAATTAAGTAAGATAATTAAAAACAAATATATACGATTCAAAATAAGCCCTAATGGCAGTTAAGAGATGACCAGTCTTCACTGACGGCGCCCGTTTACGAACATGACACTAAGTTTATTTAATAGGTACGATTACAAAAACAGGAAAATACTTAGAGAAGAGAAAAAGTGCCACCGTGAAGAAATAACCAACCAACTGAAGGAAAAAACATAGAAAGAGAAGGATTAAAAATATTTAAAATTGCTAAACAGAACGTGTCCAAAACTTACAGATGTAACTGCACTTTAATTCGAAGCTTAATATTGCGATACCTACCTAAATATCGAAATCATCGTGTCCCATTGGTCCGCCACATTCCTACCTACTTATAAGTTCAATACTACACGCGCAGTAGGACATCTGCTTAGTATTCCGAGCAGAGGGCGACACAAACACGGGAATCTTTCACCGGCATACCTCCATGGATGTTGAAGGGAATACGGTACCTATGGCGTTTTTGTAGGCTGTATGAGTATCGGTACTGTTGTTGGTCTCAATTTCATTATTGGTACCTAAGTTTAAATGCACGTAGTTACATACTTGGAGTGTGTACGTACATGGTTATTGGTAAAACACCAGCAACCTCTTAAGGAGTCATTGTACTCATCATTATAAACAACTTTTACTATGGGACAAAACCTGAAAATGCAAAAGAAAATTAGCTGCTTCCTACATCTTGACGAGTTTGATGTAGATAACAGCTGATTTTTTTGGTCCCATAGTAAAAGTTGTTCATAATAATGAGTACAATGACCCCTTAAGAGGTTGCTGGTGTTTAACCATTATCGCTGTACATCTGCGTATTACCTAGAAAAAGAGCACTATGATTACTGCTAATGTTTGCTTTAATTTTTTTTGTGCCCAGGTGCAGGTATTAAGATTTTTTTATGAGTGTTTAGTACCAACCGAAATAGGATATTTTAAGTAAATGATCGATGTAGCTGCTTATTATGTTATGTTCCCTTCGTTGCCCAACATCTGCAATTAAAGCCCTAATTGTGGAAGAGTTTAAAATCGTAGTCTAGTCTATTTGGAACCTAACGTCCCTTGAAACACCATGGAGTACCTACGTGTTCATGGAGTTTCTTGCCCGTTCTTCTCCTTAAGAACCTACTACGCTTTGGAATGGGCAACCAGATTTATCTTTCTGAATAACCGACCCCTTGACAATTGAAAAGTGCCTGTTAAGAGTTTGAGTTTTTAAGATCTACAGTAGGTACTATGCAAATGTAAACTGCTGACGAAATAATTAAATTTGTACCTACTCAATAAATACACCGTAAACTTTATAAATATTACCTGAACGCAATCAAGATGAATAAGAACGATTGCCTATTCCGAATAAATAATATGCACTGATAGCAAAATACGACCAACGATTTATTAGTTAATGAAATGATAGTAAATTCTAACTATTCCCAAGAAGTAGTCGTAGCAGGTTGTTGATTTATTACTACAAGGTATCACCACTATCACGAAGATTTATAGGCTTGAAATGAGATAAAACCTTATTCAAATAGAAGCATAAATTAAAACGTCATGTAATTTAGGTAGAAAACACCGTATCCTTTTGATGGTTGACTGAAACTTCAGATTAAAAAAGTTGAATTATTTGTATAATTCAACTGCGAAATTTCAGTTACCACCGTCATTGGCAGATAAGTCAGCGGATTAGGTACCGTCGGTAGCAATTAGCTAACCCACCCTTGCATAAATGGTCACCACCCTTAGGAGCCGAGCAAAAAGAATAAAAAAGTTAGAAAGAGCGCTAAGCAAAAACGATATAATACCGCGGGCAGACAATGCGATGCGACGGGGTGGGTCGCGGTCTGCCCGCGAGCTAGTAAAATAATAAAAAGAACGAACCGAGCAGAAAATCGGAAAATCCTTTTACATTTGCGTAAAAAAATTATGATGAATCGAATGATAAAATATCTCTGCAAAAGATTCATAGGTACAGCAAAATCATGTACCATGTTACTCATGTATCACCTACATTTTAGGGAGTGATCAATCAAAATATCTCAAAATAGCATCATCTCGTAAACAAGAAAAACTTCCGAGATGTGATAACACAAGGTCATATTTCGCACACAGATTCTTACTGATAAAGAAGTAAGAACACAGCGTGACACTGATAATGAACGGCCTTCGAGATAACGGATGTGTTTGTAAAGGGTTTTAGTTAAAAACGTTGGTACAGTTATCTCTAATTTGGCAATGGCTGCTGCATAGGTACCAGACATAACGGTATAACACAAACAAACAAGCAAACTAGGTAGGTAAGTACGTACGACATTATCAGTGGAACAGCTTTCAAAGCAAGAGCTAAAGCAAGAGTTTTAATACTTCAGTAGTGCATAAACAGTCACAAGTACGACAGAAACAGACAGAGTAGAACAGAAATATGAAAATACTAGCTTCTGCCCGAGACTTCGTCCGCGTGAAATTTCTTGTTTCCCCCCACACACCGTCGCAATTTTCATCGCCCGCCCGCGCTATTACTTCGTTTTTGCTTAGCGTTTATTCTGACTTTTATCTTTTTGCTCGGCTCCTGAGGTTCTTAGCGTGATGTTAAATAGCATATAGTCTTCCTCAAGAATTCGGCTATCAAATGTAAAAAAAAAAATTCAAATTCGACTGGTAATTCCAGAGATTTGCGCGTTTAAACATACAAACAAACTCTGCAGATTTACTAGTATAGATAATCGCCTACGACAATTGCATCCTCCTTATGAATGGAGGAGACATTCTGCAATAAAACGCTTACGTTGCCAAAGAGCCTGGCATCGTTGGCCCAGATGTGTGGCGATAAAGCGCCATCACCGGCCACTGTGTAAACAAGATTGTGCGAGCGCATACATCAGCGATTCGTGACAGATGTCCGAATTACGAAACTGTGCGACGTGGGAGGGAATCCTGCTATTGCTTGCAACCTGTCGATAGATGTGGGCTTAGTGTCCTCGAACTTAACAAGTGCATTACTTTCTACGATACACATTAAAATGTATCGTTTTATTAGGTAGGCACCTGCTGCCTAAAACTGTAGGTATTTTACAAGAATCATCAAACATCTGCTTGAACAGATAATATCTAATTTGTGCCCCAATCTAATCAAATAATAAATGCTGGCATTGTACATAACTGAAGATAGAAAAGAGCAGACAATGCAACAATGGCAATACCTAATGTTAATGTACCTAATGTTAAGTCGGTAATTGTTTTTTCATTTTCCAATTAATAATAATTACATAAACAAAGATAATTGGATACCAGATATGTACTTATATTTTTTGACGTTACGAAACACATTATAACGATTTAATTATAATGTCAAACTTTAAAACAACAGAAAAAAACTTACTGCCTCTTGAAAGAGCACAGAGAGCTATTTGAAAAGTAGCAAACTTCCATCCCTTTCTCTATCCTACAGATCTGCTATACAAATCTTGTAACGTGCTGACTGTTCGCCAGCTTTTCATAATGCACTTGGTATTAAAAACAGCACACCATGCTCTCCTATAACATTGAAAGTACTAATAAGAGACGGAATGATATTGTATGTGAGTCAAATGCCTCATCTAAATATGTCTTTGTAAACAGATTTTATACATTTTAGGCCCATTTCTGTACAATAAATTAAATAGGAAATTAAGTAAGTATCTATAAATTAAATAATTACGACTGTAAAAAGATTATTCTGCAATTTTTACTTAGCATAGCATACAGTGAGACAGAGGATTTACTCGTTGTCTGTAAATAAAACATGTTAGTCTTTTAAGTTAATATAAGTTTTAAGTAGTCTTGTACGTTGTTAATTTTATATTTTAAAATTCTAAGCACCTTTATGGCCTGAAACACAGGTTCAACCTAGTTCAGGCAAATGATTGTAAATCTGCACCATTTTTTTTATATAAACGATATATTATTATATTATAATTAAAATAAACAAGAAACTACACCAATTCACACTTCAATTCTCAACTCTGGAATTTCAAATTACTGTATGAATAACTTATCTCAACCAGCACCCTATCGATCGGAATCTGAATAATTTTAAAGCAAATTACTAATCCATTGCTTCATATGTTCGAAAAAATTGTTTGCTCGACTACGTAAATACCGCAATGAATGTTGTTGAACTGTCAAAATGAAACCGATTCCGCTTGCTAGGTTTTACGCAATTAGGGTTGCAGTAGATAAACGGTGATAAACCTATATCGTCTCTACTAAATTAAAATCCGATGACAGCTTCACAAAACAAAAGAAATGTTATGACCTTTTTATAAGATAGTAGTTATGTAGGTACCTATATTGAGATTGGGACACTCAAGCAGCATGATTACCTTTCTCTGCCCGACGCAATTTCCGGTAACGATTGGATGGTATCAGTGTTACCAAACAATAAAATGTTTTATGATAACAATGATGTAACGCAGTCACTGACCTCTCCAATTTGTCAACACTGATCTCTGGAATTATTGTGAGACAGTGAGAGTAACCGCAAGGGTTATATTGATATTTATTGTTATTTTCATTTGTATGCGTTTAACCTAACGCAGGGGTAAACACATAGGTACTTTTACTACTAACACTACCTAACAAAATATTCTCTACAAAAGAAATAGTCCTATTAATTTCACTTTGCTATTTGGACCAAGATCTATTTTCTAAGTTAAGTGATATGGAATAGAACATAATAATAAACGGATGGTATTTAAAAGTACTTCAATTTATTCCCATTTAATTTACCTAATTTTGCCTGTGTTCCACCAAACATACTGAATGTGCACCAAAATATGTTCATTAAAATATGTCATAACGAGCATCTATTGGATATGGCGCTCGGCGGCCGCTGCCGCGGCACCGCTCGCTTCGCTCGCTCGCCGTCGCGCGTTAAGGGTCACTGTTCTAACCTAACCTAACCTAACCCAAATGATTCACCAATGTGAAGTTTCGGACGCGTGGGTGTTTTGTGTAACATTCAGGAATATTTGGTGCACGATCAGTATTTTGGATAATAAACAATAAAATTGTAGTTAAACACAGTGCAGTGTTTTTTAAACAACACCATTTTTTTATACATGCTTATGTACAAAAATGCAATTACAAATAAAGTCATATGTCACTAACAACTTAGCTACCTAAACTTTTTATAAGTATTCTATATATACAAGGTTATTATAAATCGTTTTTCATAATAACAATGTATATATATGTTACGGCTAAAACCCGAACCGAATCCATAGGTCCAGCCTATTAATTCACCGGGATAGGTAAGTACTCCTATTTCTGTCTGCAGGAGTGCAGGGTTTAAAGGAACCTAACCAAACCAAACCTCGGGTGCCCCTGACGTGGACCGTCGTTTCGTGGTCACAGTTCTAACCTAACCTAACGTACCTTTTAGACTCCACCTGTTTGTAGCCGGCTAAAACTAGATGTAGCCGCACTTCGGGTTTTAGCCGTACTTAACATAATATACAAGGTTATTGTAAAACACCAGCAACCTCTTAAGGGGTCATGGTACACATCATTATGAACAACTTTTACTATGGGACCAAACCTGAAATTGCGAAAAAAAAATCATCTGATCCCTACATTTTGACGAGTTTGATTAAATAAAATGTACTGAACAGCTGATTTTTTTTTTCGCGATTTCACGTTTGTTCCCATAGTGAAAGATGATGAGTACAATGACCCCTTAAGAGGTTGCTGGTGTTTTATCAATAACACTGTATCGTCAGTGAAGTTCTAACAGTGCGTAAGTCATTTTATGAGTGTTTTGAGATTTGAATGTCATTGGATAAAGCTTAATGGCGCGCATCGTATCGACCAATCAAAACACAGTAAGCTGACCAATACGAATGCGTTATTTGAAATATAGTTACACTACGTATCTCAGTTGTTGGCGCCAACACTGCATATGTCAGCCATTCACATACAAATTCGTCGTGCATCAAGTGCTCCAATGTTGAAAAAACTGTATGAAATGAATGTAACTCACGCTTAAGGCCACATTGTGTTCAATTATTAATACAATTTTTTTATTAATGATTAAACACAATATGGCCCCAAGCGCAAGCCCCATTAATTTCATACAATTTTTTCACTCTCCTGTAAAGTAGCCATTTTTGACTTCCGTACTGTTAGAACTTCACTGACGGTACCTATACAAATCGCTATCGCCTATGCAACATAGCCGCTGTTTTACAAACATGTTTAAACCCCAGATGCGATTGCCCAACACGCTCGCATCCTCTATGCCTATGTATGAACGCCTATGTTCTAAGTTATGTCTCTTGTTTCTGTTGACCTATGTAGGTAGTTAGGAAGGAACGTGCTCACACATTCATTCTGGGTACGGGATAGGATACAATTTAGATATTTTGTTTGCAAATAATTATTTGACAAAAATATAATTTAATGTATTGTGTTGCGTAAATTATTTTGCATAGGTACTATTGTATAGAATCTAGTTCTTCTAACTGAACAGACAACTGTGCTGCTGGGGAGTTTGTTCCGCTACTTCTTCTTCCCAGTTAAAGCGCTAGGAAGTGGTGAAGGGCGGGCGTTTTGTGGGGACTGTCTTACTGTAATTTCGACGTTCAAAAAGTGCTGATTCTCAGCCTAATTTGAATAAAGGACTTTTAATTTTGATTTTTGATTTTATCTAAACGTTTTGTTTAGCTAATTACGGGGTGGCACTGGGTCGGAGCCATAGACAATTTGCAGAATATACAGGGTCAAATTAAATTAACTAGCAAAACTCCGCAGACATGACGGGTAGATATCGATATCTAAACGCAACAAAATAAAAAAGATTTGATTTTTTTTGAGTCAATGACCGCTGGTACAGTCAGCAAAAAAAGTCGGTTAACACTTGTGTTTTCTAAATCATAATTATTGAGAAAAATACTTCATTAAAATCGGAACAGATGTAAATTTTAAAGAAAATTAACTCTTCTCTAATAAATAAAATGCTAAAAAGCAGGTTATCGTATAATTTTTTGTTAATTTAGATGATCTCAAAAAGTAGCAGTGTTAACCGACTTCTGTTGCTGACCGTACCTAGTGTTGTTAATTATTAACTTCTGTTAACAGAAGTCGGTTAACACTGCTACTTTTTGAGATCATCTAAAATTCTAAATTAACAAAATATTATACGATAACCTGCTTTTTAACACACAGAAAAACTTTCCTAAGACTTACCCTAAGACTTACCCTAAGACTTACCTAAGACTTACCTTACTTACTAAGACTTACAATTTCCTCTTTAATATCTAAGTGCCTACGTTACTACATCTATAGCTTTGGTACCTACATAGAGTATTTTCAGATGATATGAAAAGATGGAAATTTGACATTTCAAGTCAACAACAAGTCCAAAACCCCCGCACCGATCTAAAAGGCCTATTTCACGATGTCCGATTAGCCACTATTTACCGAATAAATTCAAAAGCCACTATTTACCGAATAAATAAAAAAAATGGAACAGATTTTGTATAGAATTATCTGCCAAGTAAGCTATTAGGAACTTAATCGTAGGAGGTGAAACAGGCCCTCAGACCAATTTCTTAAGCCAAACACTATCGAAGCTTATCAGTAAAGCAATAACCTAAACAAGACGACGAACTCGATAACAATTAAGTACACTTCGCATTTAAGAATTAGTTAAGGTAAACTAAGTCTTATCTAACTGAGTCTTGACTCAGTTAATTAGTTATGATGAGTTACAAGTAGGTACCTACTATTAACTGGTACAATACAACTTTATTGGGGCAGTTAGATAAACTCTACCTGAGAAGCCTAAAAAAACTACTGAAAACTATAATAGAAAGATGTTTAAAAGGAAGTTACGTACACATTATTAGAACAACAACTGATATTGGTAAGTAGGTAGGTACCTTGTATGGAAGAAATCTTGCAACTACGGCTCAAAAATAAATTGGGATTAGAGCAGCAGGGCAATTACGAAACACACTATCAATCGGATTCGGTTCTATTTTGACAGTTCAATAACATTCATTGCGGTATTTACGTTGTCGAGCAGACAAATTTTTCGAACATATGAAGCAATGGATTAGCAATTTGCTTCCAAATTATTCAGATTCCGCCTGATAGAGTGTAGGTAACTGTGTAACGCAATTAGGGTGCAGGAGGATGACTCCGATGACAAAGGAAAGTTATATTTAACTCTGCGGGTTTATTAACCTAACCTAAGAACCTCATTCTCACAGTGTTGACAATTGAATCCACGCAAATGATCCATACTTAGCTAGTACGTATGATATAAACAGTGGTTATTTCTTGGAAAGTGAAACCGGGAGCGCACTCCATGGCATTTACGTAATTACGGAACGCACCGGCCGTGGTAAGGCGACGTTACCATGGCAACGCTCTGATACCTCAGGAAAGTGAAACTAAGGACGACGACCTACACCATAAGTTGTCAGACACCATTAACGAGAGATTTAACACCAATTTTCGGCCTTAAGGCCTTTCAACCTTTTCCAATAGCGTAAGAATAGCACTGCATAGGTTTTTAAATCTTAATTATTGAGCTTAATATGTATTCTCTGAGGAATGATGTGATATGGCGACGGTGCGGTGTAAAAGAAGATGTAGTGGCAGAAATTGAAAAGCGTATGTTTAGATGGTTTGGTCATGTTGAGACTATAAATGAAAGGCGACTAACAAAAGGTATTTATTAAGGCGCAGATTTCCTGAAAACGATCAAAAAGGTGGTTTTTTAAAGCTGTGTATCTCATAAACCGTAAATAATTTTGACATGTAAAAAAATATGATATTTTCAAGTCCTTTTCGCATACAGTGATGGAAGCCAAAACATAATTAAACATACTTTAATGCACTAAAAAAATCTTTAAACATACCTCCTAATAATCTTTAAAAGCTGTTTATCCCTTCATTAGCAATTATAATTATAATTAAAAATATACCATGAAATGTCAAATTCCAAACTGCATCCAGTGATGGATTACTTTTTATTAAATAGTTAATTTCTAATTCTATACGATTTTATTTGCACTTTTACGACATAATTCCGGTGCGCGTGAGAATCTTCTATCTCGTGCGTCAAACTAGACAGCCATAAAGCCATTTCACTTACACACCGAGCTAAACCAAGCTTGGAACCAGGGCCTTAAAGGTACAAGGCAGATGTGAGTGGAAACGCCACCGGGAGGGAACGCCTTAGGAAGACATAATTATAGTGACCTTATTGGTGGTGTTCTTCAGAAAGGTCAGGTGCGTAGTCCTCGCAATTGAGGAGCAGTGATACCGTACCTATCTTAAAATCAAGTGAAGATCTATAGGTACAATGACGTTATTATATCTCGTTTTAGCAACGTTTATCTTTTTGCATTATATCGCAGAATCTTAAAAATAATCTAAACTTCAACATTTTTAAAGTAAAATTACCGACTTCCGTCAAAATAAACTAAAGAAAAAGATTATGTAGCATAATTATCTACGTAAACAGCATCTTGAAATTGAATATGATAAAATATAAGATATAAGTAATTTGCAAATAAAAATCTTTCCTGTCAAATGTCTGTTACATTTTACACACTAATCAATAGTTAACGTTTTTAAACAAGACGCTTCAATTGAGTCTAGACAAATTACAATTATTTAAAAACAAAGTGGCTTGAAGGCCATAGTTACAGCATTATGGCTCCCGCAGACAGGCGCGACGCGACTCTGGTGAACAATTTCTATGAAAACTTCATTCTAAAGTAAATGAAAAACTAACTATACAAATAAAAACAAAAACAAAAGGACATTTAGGCGTCGAAGTACCTACTGGTCCGCATCGATGTCCTCCGGAAACGTACGTACGTACGTACGTACGTACTGGCAGCATTGCCACGTCGAATGGCAATACTAATTCTTTGACCAAAGAACGAGCCAGCCCTCTGGTCACGTGAAGTCTTAAAATTGTTAACTGAAATTAAAATTGTTCTACCGGAGTCGCGTCGCGCCTGTCTATGGGAGCCTTTACATCACTACGGCACAAAAACTATACAGCGTTATCTAAAGACGATTATGAAATCGAAAGTTGAAAAGCGAAATTAACGCGACGTTCTAAAATAATGGCGCATATGGTGCAACATTCTGTAGGAGTAAAAAGATCGTAAAAATATACACCCAAGACTGTAAATTCTATGTGGGCTTATTACAATGTTATTTTTAGTTTATTATGTCGTAGAATTAAGTATCTACCTATGTATTTCCCAAGTGTTCCTAAACATTTTAGGTACCTACTCGCAAGTCTAAAATATAGTCGCATAAAATATTTTTGCGAGCTTATGTGCGGCCTATGTGCCATAAAAAAAACTCTAAAATCCCGAGCCTTTGAAAAACCTACCTGTATCCTTTGTTGTGGAAATCTCTCGAGGTTTGTACGTTAGTCCTATCACTGGTATGCGTTTAGATACATCGTGACCCTTATTACTAAGAGGGAACACAACGATATCTCGTAACCATAAATTATGAAAATCGCTGAAATCGCGATGTTTTCCCGTGTCCTGTACTCTATTATTCATGAAAACCTGATGTCATGCAATTTAGATAAGCCGACTCGGCCTTTGATGCCCTGGAGAAATTTAATTTGCACTTTTAAGCTCCGCCACTAACAAAGCCACGAGCTATTTTCTCCTTGGGAAACCACTATTCAAAATTCTACCTTTTATAAAAGTGGGCGACTCTGCACTTTAGTTAAAGGCAAATGGATTTTGAGAGAAACTCAAAGAGAGGGAAAACTTTAATATTTTTCAAAGCGTATTTTCCTTACCAACCAAGGCGAAAATCAAAATTTTACTTATTATTATTACAGAGTCCGACCTATAGTACGTAGGTGCATGTAGGTAAGTTCCTTTCCTTATACATACGTTTAATATTATCGCTTATAGGACACATTCGGATTGGTCTCCACTGAGATCAAGGGTCAATCATAATTAAGTTTGTCGAGTGGGGACCCTCCCTCACAAGTCAATTTATATACCTTTGTACGTGCTTTATTGAATTTCAAACACTATGTTCTCTCAGTGTGTGTGATCCCAGCACTCCGTGGAAGGGACGCTCGGTACTAACTTAGGTAACAACTAGTTGCACACGTTTGCACTTCAAAGTTCGGCAAACTACCAGAACGACCGCCCGAAACTGTTCGTGCGGGACTTGGAACAATACATGTGGATTACTATACAACAGTGCGCCTAGTTGAGGTGTTATAAATAATAATTGTGCTACAACTCCACTTTAACCCTTCACCGGCCGCCATTACATGCACATCACGACGATACCTTCAACCACAGCCACACGCGGCAGAACAGCTCCGCCTGCCAATAGCTATTACATTAGACATGCCCAGATTAGGTACGCTCGAAACGAACGCTTTACAATATGTAGTAGGTACCGTTTGCATACCGCAGATATTGTCTGAGTTCCGTGTAAGCCCTGTAAACGTCGGAGATTTAGCCACTTAAGGACTACCAGTAATATTCCACATTCCTCACTTTATGGCCAATTAAAGTGGACACGTCTTAGTAAATCCGAAGCACGGGATGGTTGTGCAACAGTCCGCACACCCTCGGCCGCAAATCATCGTACACGATTGTGTCTACGATTAGATGTTGACCTTTATCGCTGTCCAGGAATTAGCTAACCGGCGTGCAACACGGCCGAGGTACACCGCGGCAACACTGCCATAATGTAATCATCTCACACGAGGAACAATAAGCCTATAATGAATCTACCAAACAGGGAAATGAGCTCTCCATCAGATAGTAAGTAGATATGGACACTTTCGTGATGGATTTCTTTCACGACTTTATATATGATTCCCTAGAAAGTTGAGTCGAATTGTTGTCGATTTTATCGCGCAATATGAATTTCAATTAGTTCTTAGGAATAGCATGGGTTTATGCTTCTTAGTGTAATAGGTGCTATCAAATCTTGCAATATAATTAAAGGCGCCTGTTTTAAGGCGCTTCATAAAATCTTGCGCAGGATTCATGACATGTTTACATGTCATGAATCCTGCGCAAGATTTTATGAAGCTGTGTGTGGCTACAGTCCTAAGGTAATGAATCATTGTTCAAATTATACGCTCCGGGTGCTTGATGACTTGAATTTGCGTCATTTCTGCAAATAGTGATTACATTCTACCTTTCAGGTAATTCACCGGATTTTGTTCATCATGACTATGGAATTCCAAAGTAAATAAGAAGCTAAAATAATGTGCACGTTATTGTCTTTAATCTCCTTTTTGACAGTTAATATCATGAGGAAGTTAAAGTCTCATTCAATATTAGGCATGAAATGGCAAAGTAAACTTTGTCAATAATATCTCAAAAAGGCTTCATACGTAAAAAGGTATATACATACCGTCTCTAGTGGTACGGTGAAAAATTAGAGTACCTACCCATTAAGATTCGGGTTTAATTACCTAATAGACAGACGTCCTACCGCAAAAAGAATCGAAATCGTTGCTCACAAGGCAAAACAACAATAATTCAATGAGTGCTGACTGCATTCTTCCTGCCTTCACCCGACCACCTTGAATGTACTCGATTGTTTAACAAGTATTCGAGTTGCATACCTGACTCGATTAGCAATACTAATACAGTAAAAATATTCGGATAATATCTATTTGTAATTATTTGTATATTTATAGTTTCAAAACAAAAGCGATTCCTCGAAGAGGCCCGATGCAAATAATGAGGAATTTGATTGATCATCGATTTAAATCGATGAACCTACTCAATCAAATGTGTAGACTATGCATTGATATTGTTTAAAAGCAGAAGGCATTACCTAGTGGTGTACTATTTTGTTTACAAACAATGCTTCAAAAGGGCAGAAGTAAGGGCACCCAGATGCAACGCGGCTCGGTAGAACAACTTTCATGAAGTTTTCACAGAAATTGTTCCAAAGGAGTCGCGTCGCGCCTGTGTGCGGAAGCCTTAACAAGAGACAGAAATCAACATATGAACTGTTTGTCTTCTTCTAATTCTTTTTGAACATTATACGATATTAACATACTTAATTATAGTCATTTACTCACAAAAACAGGAGAAAGACTAGGAAGAAGATTAGATTCGAAGCCATCGAGATAAACATGAAACTATGAAACTCATCGAAACATACAATTATATGTTATTTCCCTGTAAACAAAGACCTATAAACAAAAAAATATTACTTACATAATAATATTAACTCGAAGTAATTAAACTAAGCGAAGTTTCGGTAAACACAGAGCCTGCGTAAGAGTTCCAATCTAACTATCCAATTATAGCTTCGGGAAACAGGCACAAATTAGATTTACACCGGCACCCAACTTGCTACTCAGAAAAACAATGATGGTGTGTATTTAACCTCCGGGGAAATGAATTGCTACAATTTACGGGTACTATGCTGTAAATTAAGGTACCGTTGGTATTTTAATGGAAAGCAATAGCATTAAAATAGCCTACACGAGTAAAGGCTCCTGCAGATAGGCGCAATGCGACTCTGGTGGAACAATTGCCATGAAAACTTCATTAAAATTGTTCTACTGGAGTCGCATTGTGCTATCGCGTCGCACCTGTCTGCGGGACCCTTAATGATACCAAAGTAGGTTCCTCTAGTCATCATCATCATTCTCCTGCCCTTTTTAGGGTTCCGTACCAAAATGGTAAAAAGGAACCCTTATGGTGCGACTCAGTCTGTCTGTCCGTCCGCCTGTCACAGCTGGATATCTCAAGAACTACTAATGCTATCAACTTGAAATTTGGAACAGATTTAGATGACGTTTGCCCAACTATTTTGCAAGTAAGAAAGATTTTTTTTTTTTTTTCAACTGGGAAATATTCGAAGATAGTGTAGAGCTTGTGGGGTATCATATGAAAGAACGCTGTTTGCACATTCTCAAATTTTTTTTTATTTTTTTTTTAGGCTGATTAGTTTTCGACTTTTGATGAACCCCCCTTATCTCCGAAGTTAGCATAGAGAAAAATCTGGAATTATTCTATGTGATAGAAGTTTATGTAAAATAAAACTATGTCTCTAAATAGCACACTTTTTCAGAAATCGGAACGGAACCCTCGATGCGCGAGTCCCACTCGCTCTTGACCGGTTTTTTTCTAATTTATTTGAGGTCAGCGCAACATGTATTTTTCATCCATACTTCTATTAGTCGTCATCTCGTTAGTCATGCCTTTCTGCCCATTTCATCTGTCACACAGTCCATCCATCGTTTCCTCTAGTACTTAGTTTACTCAATGGGAACAATAATCAACAGCATTTTCAATTTGTCAATCAACATTGGTGATTATTTTATGAATATATAATGGTGGTGACCATTAATAAGCAATTAGGGTGTTCAGTACCTACTTGCTTATGAATTGGTGAACTATTTCTTCGTTCGTTGGATGAGATCACAAAGGAGGTAACTGGTTACATTTAAAGTAACATAACAGTGTAGGTATATTCAGTATTGAAATGATCAGAAATCCCTATAGTATTGATAAGTTGCCAAACAGTTCGGATATCCACAAAGGTACCTGGTTTCCTTACCACAATGACATTGAATGCAATGTGCGCAGTTAATTCACGTTGCATAGAAATCATGACTCGAATCAGCCTCATGATTATCATTAATAACACTCATCACGATTTTTTATGGTGGATCATTACATGCAGGAATGTTCTGTACCTATATCAGCAACCTTTAATGAGATAAGTGAGGTCTAGTCGCGTCCTTATTAATATTATAAGGGTAAAACGGAATTGTCCAGCCTTAAGCTGAGAATACAAATACAATTACCTATCGCACTCACCTAAATCGAATGAAAGCCGAAAGCATGGTGTAAGAAGTTCCATACCTAATAAAATTACATTAAGTAAGTATTAACGATTCTTTGTTAGATCTCTAATTCAACTACATAATATCTCTTTGAAACATTGTTCTTACATTACACTAATCGTTACACTGTTCTGTAAAGTATGGTGTAAAAGATTCTGTATGAAAGAAACGTCACGTAATTGCCTGCCTAAAGCGATTCCAATTTCTTATTTCACTGAAAAGATCACTTTTATACGGGATGAAATTTAAAAAATGTTCCAAATCGAAATGGTAGATTGTACTCATCATTATGAACAACTTTTACTATGGAACCAAACCTGAAATCGCGAAAAAAAAATCAGATGTTCAGTACATTTATCTACATATCTACATCAAACTCGTCAAAATGTACCTACTGAACAGCTGATTTTTTTTTCGCGATTTCAGGTTTGGTCCCATAGTAAAAGTTGTTCATAATGATGAGTACCTACAATCTACCATATCGATTTGGAACATGTTTTAAATTTTATCCCGTATAAAAGTAGGTATATGCAACAACAAGCCACAATATCACATAACAACACACAGCGAAACTGTAAAATTTGTCATTGTGCAACGTTATTGGATAACAGACGTATTGTGACAAACACCTGTGCTCATAGCAAGTTTACATGCTATACAAATCTGAGCATTTTTACACTCACTGTGCAAGAAAATTGGTTATTCGCAAAAGAAACCTATTTTATCTCGACGGCTGTACGGCTTAGCATTGTTTCAAACTCACACGTTTAGAGAAGCAAAAAGTGTATAATTTTAAAATAATTCCGTTGGTAGGTAAGTGAACAAATAACACGTGGATATGAGTCAGGTATCGCTTTCTGTGATTTAGACTTTGATTTAAAACCTTCTGTTTTATCTGCACTAATCCGTAATACACGAACGTTTATTTTGACTCAGGGTCAGCCTCCCTAAACAAAATCCTTTTCTGTAAGTGTTAACGCCAACGGAAAGATCAAATAGTATGGAGTCGACATTAGCTTCAGAGATGTCACGTGACTGCTGCTGTCAACTCCATACATTTGATCTTTCCGTTGGCGTTATCGCTTACAGAGCTGTGCTACATTTAATAGTATATCACATCTCTATCACAACGAACCTCTCTTTTAAATGTCCCCCATCATGCTTAGGTACCCACAAAACTAATTGATAAATCTAGGTCAATATCTAGGTCTTCACTTGTTGGCTGACACATCTGCACAAAGATGGCTCTTGTAGTAGAAACAAAATGCCGGGACTGCTAGATTAGAGATCGAGGCTATTTGGCCAGGGTGGCCAGGTTAATTAAGATATTAATTAATTAAGAGGTATTTCTGCGCAATATTTGCTAAGAATCAATCTGCCTATATAGCCTTTTACCAACTATGTTGGGGTCGGCTTCCAGTCTAACCGGATGCAGCTGAATGATCGCATGGAGCGACTGCCTATCTGACCTCCACAACCCACTAATTGGGTAATACGATACCCCTTGTTAAGACTGGTTGTTAGACTTTCGGGCTTCTGACGACCCGTAACGACTGTCAAAGATCTACAAATGACAGCCGGGACCAACTGCTTAACGTGCTTGCCCAGGCGCGGAAGAGTCGGCATGTAAATATGGTCACCCATCCACTGATGAAAACTTGCGGCTGTTATACTTAGCCTCCTCCCTTATTTATTAAAAATGGTCTAATTAATGAAAGACTTGTCGAAACAACCGCAAAGCATCGTATTTCACGCTAAGTTTCACGTGTCAAGATTTTTAGTACGAAACCAGTCGTTAGCGATAATTGGCCAGGTGTGACCCAACCGTATTGTTGGGAGTTTTTATAAAACAATGTAGGTATATTAATTGTACTAGAACTGATTCTGATCGAGTATCGTAACGTTGGGCCGCATTGCTGTGTAATATTACGTTGTTTGTGAAAAAAATGTTTCAATGCAAGTCGTTTTGTGCGTCTATTTACTAAAATAGTTATTTGTCAAGAGTCATTAGTCTCGATGATTAATTATAACGAATCAAAAAGCACTTACAGTCACTTTAGACACGGTCTTATATTTTAACAATTAGTCTGAAAGAAACAGGAGAAGGTAGTGGCTAAAGCCGTTGGTCCCGGCTGTCATTCGTGGATCTTTGATAGTCGTTACGGGTCGTCAGAAGCCCGAAAGTTTGACAACCAGTCTTACCAAGGGGTATCGTATTACCAAGTTACTGGGTTGTGAAGGTCAGTCGCTCCATGTAAAATACTGGTATTTAGCTGCATCCGGTTAGACTGGAAGCCGACCCCAACATAGTTCGGAAAAGGCTAGGCAGATTGATTGGGTCGATCCATCTGGTTAAGCTACGCTTGCCAGGGTTGGTCCGTGGATGGGTGACCATCTTTACATTCCAAGACTCCTCCGTGCATCGGTAAGCCGTTGGTCCCGGCTGTCATTCGTGGATCTTTGACAGTCGATACGGGTCGTCAGAAGCCCGAAAGTCTCACAACCGGTCTTACCAAGGGGTATCGTATTATCCAGTTACTAGGTTGTGGAGGTCAGATAGGCAGTCGTTCCATGTAAAATACGGGTATTCAGCTGCATCCGGTTAGACTGGAAGGCGACGACAACATAGTTGGGAAAAGGCTAGGCAAATTGCAGATTGATTGAGTCTGGAAGAAACAACGTAGGTAGCTGGAAGCCAGGTTGTGTCTGTAAGTAATTTTCAGGAGAAAACTTTGTATAAAGTTTTCTCCTGAAAATTACTTACAGACACAACCTGGCTTCCAGTGGGAAAAGCTCGTACGTTAAAAATACAGGGTAAAATTGAATTAGCTAGCGAAACTCCGCAACGTGATGGGTATCGAACCTAAACATGATAAAAACAAAACAAAAATTAGTATGTTTAAAAAATTTGATGATGTTTTTTTGGGGTCAATGACCGCAAGTCACACAAAATATCCGTTTAAAAATCTTTTTTTATTTTTTGTGTAAACTTCACAGACGTGATCGATATCTCAACATGATAAAACATATTATTTTATTAACTCGCACTTCTAGTAACAACACTGACTGACAGGACATTGGCCAAAAAATGCTTATATAAAACCTTTTTTATTTGACATTTACAATTCTAAAACCTTTTTTTTTTTTTGCTAGCTAACCTTAACATAAAAATTCCAAGAAAATCTTTTGTACTAAGTTTATTTAATCGCAATGTCAAAACAGGATAGCTGAGCTCAATTTGCATATCAATTAAAACAACACCTCGGTTGCAGAACTGGCCCTAGCAGCCTAACAACGAGCCTTTTACCCGATGATTGGCGAACCATTCCGCATTCTTGTCTCCAGCAGCCGGCGCAAGCGCAAGCCCACGCTTCCCTTTACCAACCGTTCCACGTTTAAAATATTTTGTAACCTTTTGCCCTTTAGGCTTTTTGAAGAAACAGTTTTTTTTAACTGTGAGAAATAGTTGCAAATGATATCATAGATTATAAGCTGCGTATTGAATTTCATAAGTTTCGTACCGTTACGCAGGCCATTGCGTTTTTTATTTGAAACGTTAATTATCAATTTATGTAATTGTTGCGTTCAAAATGAACTAAAGTAATAGGTACTGACATGTAATACTACAATTATTTATCTCCTGATTCTGAACTTATTTTTGTATTGTTTATACTCGCGAAGTCGCGATTTGCTCTGTGAGCATCAAGGCTATCTTGATAGCGATTTCAACTGATATAATTTTAATTTGATGAGATGTTTATGCAATTTATGTAAGAACTATCATCACAAACATCTGCTTGTAAAGGTATCGTTGCAGCTCACCTGTTATTCAAAACACCCGAATGCCGCAATTTTTTTTACTAACTCGTAGAAAAGATTCCCATTTAATTAGATATTTATATGTAAATAAATATAATGGTAAACCTTCAAAAATATGTAAGTGAGTCATTACTATCAGCAACGGAAGTGACAATAACCTTGTTACGGGTGTCAGCTCCCGATCGGAAGGTCATGGGTTCGAGCCGAGTGTAGTCGAGGGGCCAACATAACGATTTCATACAAATTGTTCACTTTTTCTCCGGTCTTTTCCGATTCTTTATTGGCTACGCCCGCATCAAAACTTTACGCTTAATTTAGGGCACTTTGAAAGGTTTGTTGTTGATCAAACGAATTACTTATAGGAAATTGGTCTCTAGGGAAAAATACAACACAAGGTCTTTAGGGTAAAATACAACAGGAAAGGCTAAAAACTGTGTTCTGGTGTAACTTAGGAAGGGTTGCAGACAGCGACAAGCTGAATAATCAAGACAAAAACTGTCTTTTGGTCTTAATTTATTGAGAAGGAAATGTTTTACTGTAGGTACCTTTCTTGGAGATTCTCAACGAAAAGAAAGAAATACAAATATGTTTATTTGTCACAGAAACACGCGCTAAAAAATATAAGTAAGTTAACTTGAATAAAAAACAAAACAGATCTATATTAAAGAGCACAGAAGAGATATAGTCGGCAGCTACACGACGTGACAGGAAGGCTTCCAGTTCCACTCAGCATGAACGAAATTGTATCATGACCACCAACTTTACATTTCTGGTTATATCCTAATTCTGAATTTAAATCCGTCCAGTTTCACCGCCCTCGTAAACAAAGGACGGTGTCGTGTTTGGATTACTAAACATCCTGCAATCAAGGAAACAACTCGACAACTCAACTTGAGAGTTGCGAACAGGCAGGATACTCAATTACATAATTACTTTGGACTCGCAGGATAAATACAATAAAGGAGGATGGCCCTTCAGTTTGTAAGACCCTTTCTTCGTTGTAAACAACAACTATTAAACTCGTAAAAACTGCAATATTTCGTAATTCGTAGATGGGGACGGCTCTCTATTGCTAAAGTTTACTTATCGCAAATAATTGAAAATAGAAAACACGAGTGCGTTCCTTGCCTTGCAAGTTATCCTCATTTTCATTTTGGATGAGCTTTAGGAGGTACGATGAGTTGTAGTGGTCTAATGTAGTGATATCAACATTTTATCATGTAAAAGAGGAAACAATCTTTCTAGTTTCGACACGCTTCGCATCCCACCCCTCTATTTTCATCAAAATTCCAAACCGTGGTCACAAGGACGATATATTTATTCTAATTTATGTGTAGGTAACTCTTCAGTCGAGTCCATTATAATAGCCGTATGACAAAATTCGAGCACATAACAATTAAGGTCACTTGGTGCAAATAACGAACTATTTTCGTTCGCATCACATGCTGACATTAACACAATAGTATGCAGAACTATATTGTACACATGTGTTATTAAGTATAGGTAGACTGCTATTAAATACATAACGATGATACGGGTATAGTTTACACAAAAGCAAAGATACTACCTCGCATAGAAAACTACGAAATCTTACCAGATAGTAAGTACATCGACATATAGGTACTCGTATACAGGGTGACAGGGAAACTCGACGTATTCCTTGAAAGGGGTTATACTAGAGTCCAGTTAACTAGGGGTCAAAACTGGATGGTTACCGAGCCTTTTCCGAGCTGAAATTTTCTGATCTGTTACCGAAAACAATTAATTATGAAAAAATATTTAATTGATACTTCTCTCAAAGCTGAAAAATGAGTGATCATTAAAAAAATAAAATGCTTGCCCAAAATCTCGAAAATCGAAGAACCAACACAGCTCAGTAATTATCCAGTTTTGACCCCTGGACTTAATTTGTTTCAAATGACCTGTAGTAAGTATACAGGTAGAGGTACCTATGTATAACCCCTTTCAAGGAATACGTCGAGTTTCTCCGTCACACTGTATAATCAAAGAGTGCATCAAAGGTAAAGTCAATGCTACTCATCCACAGTTTCTATTACTGTTTATTTATGTCCTACTTTTAAATGCGTAAGGTACATCTTCCCATGGGCGCTGTAAATGTTGAGTAAGGGTTTTGGGATTCACGGTTTGCAGTATTAATAATAATATCCTCTGAGAAAACCTTGTTTTCTCCGAGGGCTGAAGGCAAAAAGTTCAATAAAAAAATAGCAACCCGATGTTCCTTTTAAATCTTAAAAACTAAAACTTCTAAGCAGAAATTGCTTCACATTTTTTATTGGATGCGTCATCAAGACTACCTTATCACTGAAAAATCACGGCGGAAAAGTCAGTGTAAACAAACTGTTTACTTGTCATCAATCTTACTCAGTATACAGGCTGAAGGACTTACCTGAAACAGAAAGATACAAAAAATCAACAAATGAGTAATGAATCTCAGCAGAAGATACAAATAAAAATGTTTACTTATAGAAGCTTTCATGTTAATACCATGCCTGTTCATAGTTTAAAGTCTGAACGTAGTACGAGACACTTTTGCTTTGAAACAAGACAATTATTGTTTGCACACCCGACGAAGTTTTCCGTCAAACAATGTTTCATATTACAAAACATTCAACAACTGTTAGTCTGCTGCCTGTAACTTTACTGAAACGTCGACACTTCTGCTAAATGAACCAACATTTCGCTATTTTGTGCAAGAGAAACAGATACAGTTTTATTGACAAGATGCTGCTTGATAATTAAGGGACAATGCATATAATTGTGCACATCTTGATAAGGGTTACATGCGGCCTTACGCTTGTTTGTTGTAACTATTATCAAAGCTGGCATCGATGCACGTAAGGAATGCTATTGTTCAGCATTATTCGTGTTACTTTCTAGCTATTGTATTCAGTAGGGAGGCATTTGTGATCATTTGCACGTATATGATTTAGAATGTAACAAATAACAACATGTTTAGTCACGTCAAACAAGCGGTCAGCGGGTCAAGTGGATGCAGGAGCTTTTGTTTTATCTGTGCACGTAGGTAAACTATACGTACGGTCTCTGCTTCAGTTGGTATCTCTGACGCATTGTGACGACGTTTGACTAGAGGAAGGTAATGCTTGTAACACAGTGTAGAAGGCGAGATCACTATAACATGGGTTATTCACTAGATAACCGCACAGGACGCCGGGGAGTAACAAGCGGTGCCATCAATCGGCACGAGCACGGGACCGCGACCGAGCCGACACTGGACAACTCGTTTTAGAAAATTCGCAATTGGATTGAAAAAGTGCTAAATTGTCCGACAATTACGACAGGCGAGGATGTAATTAAGCATTACGGGTGAACGTGTATCAGTCGGTGGGTTGGGCGCGCGACTGCGGCGGGCCTGCGCGGGCGCACACCTCGCCCGTGTCCGCCGCGCCAGCCCGTGGCGTGCAATCAATTTATGCAAATTACCGACGGGACGGTCTGCTCGCACGTCCAATTGACTATTAGCTATACCGGGAACGCTGCGAGATACAAACGACACTGATGCCTGTTATGGAGATAAATAATTTAACACGTTTAGAAATTCAGTTATTAAGTGCGCTGAACTCGGAATGTGCTAACTAGGCGAAATAAATTTAGTTGTGGTAACCAGCTAGACGGCTGTCACAATAGTGTTCGCAATTCGGCAACGGTTCCGCTTCACTGGATGTTTATAAATACTGCTAAAGATACGCGGATTTTCTAATTAGCAACTGATAACAGTTCCGTAGTTTTGTGAAACTGTAAGTCATGCCATGAAAGCCTTTTTAAATTTATTCACATGCAGATTTAATGCCTCAGAGGCTTATCATTTAAAATTATTGTTTACAACATCTATCTACCTACTAAATATTGAATAAATAGTTGTGAAGTTAATAAAAAAAGCTGCCATTTTATTTTTGTAAATAAATTGCATTTAAATGAATGATCAATTGCATGTCCGAACTCCGAATAAAATAATTTTATAATGCTAAAATAAGTATATAGTGTCGAATTGAGTGTCTAGGTTTAATCTTAAATCACGAATAGGTACTACTAAAAATAGTATTGTTGTAATTGCATCGTATATGTACAGTCAGCCCCGTAGAAGCACCGGTGCTTCCAAGGGGGGTAACCACATCGTGACGCTGACTGTAGGTACCTAAAATTGAATCTAGTAACATTAAATTCAAAATTAGCTAAGATTTAACTTGCGCTTCATGATTTCTAACATGACGATATTATCGTGGACGTCCACGTCCATATAATGAATAGAAACAAGTGCATTTTATCATTACAACAACAACAAGTTACAACGTTATCATTACAGAAATTTAAAAGCGTCTTCCTAAATATATTTCCATACATTTTATTTCCGTGTGTTATCGTGATAACTTGGAGGAGCTCGTGGCCAAGTTATAACAGCCGCACGGGTCGATTGATCAGGTTAAGCTACGCTTGCCGGATATATTGGATAGGTGACCATCTTTACATACCGAGACTCCTCCGTGCTTCGGAAAGCACGTTAAGCCGTTGGTCCCTGTCATTCGTGGATCTTTGACAGTCGTTACGGGTCGTCAGAAGACCGAAAGTCTGACAATCAGTCTTACCAAGGGGAATCGTATTACCCAGTAACTGGGTTGTGGAGTTCAGATAGGCAGTCCATGTAAAATACTGGTATCTATTCAGCTGCATCCGGTTAGACTGGAAGCCGACCCCAACATAGTTGCTGGGAAAAGGCAAGGCAGATTGATTATCGTGATAACGTGACTTGAAATTATAAAAGCGCATCTACAACGTGTAACGTTAAATGCGCAAAACCTCTTAATGGGTCATTGTACTCATCATTATGAACAACTTTTACTATGGGACCAAACATTAAATCGCGAAAAAAAAATCAGCTGTTCAGTACATTTTGACGAATTATGCGAACATAAATGTACTGAACAGCTGATTTTTTTTTTCGCGATTTCAAGTTTGGTCCCATAGTGAAAGTTGTTCATAATGGTGAGTACAACGACCCCTTAAGAGGTTTTGCGCATTTAACGTTACACGTTGTAGGTATACCAACGTAATTAGAATCGAAAGAAAGAAATCGGTTTGTCTTGTTTTATATTACTTGGTCTCTCTCTCTACTTTTCCGATGATTGATTACCGACATTATGAATCATAAAATTAATCATAAGTAGAAGGACCAAAAATAGATTGTCAAGCCCCTATATATTATGGTCGATTCCCAGCATGTGCACTCGGATTGATATATTAATCACATAATGAAATTATCTATATAAATAAAATAAAAAGACAAGTCCTGACTGACTGACTGATTGACTGACTCATCAACGCCCGGCCCAAAACCCTTGGACCTAGAAAGCTGAAATTTTGCACAGAGGTTCACTTTATAATGTAGACAAGGAATAAGGAAGGAATTCCCGGTAGCAGGTTCCCTTGGGATATTTTCCGACATCCACGCGGGCGAAGCCGCGGGCAAAAGCTAGTAAATTATATTTATAGGCACGTATTACTATTTTCGCCCTTAGATTTTAATGGCAAAGAAGTTAAATAAATAATAAAGACCTAAGTAACGTAAATGATGATAAGTAAGTACCTACTCTACTTACTAACACACCTAATATTTTAACAGTGTCGTCTTGTCTTGCACCGTGAAAAGTACCTACTTAAAATTACAAATCCGTACATACTTATTACAAGTAAATCGTGCCAAGTTAAGTCGTTCTGACAATATTATGCGTTCGTGTAATCATTACTTTTACGTGCACTTTGCACATCAATTAATAAAATACTTTGTTCATAAACATACCTACTAGATAGAGACAAATTAATTTCGTTTAAGAGAACAGTACAATTGCTAAAGTAGGCCACAAACATATCAATATTGATAACTCAAATAATGCACGTACCTACAAGAATAACAAAAACTAATTACTACTTGTCTAGTCCTCAGAATGTGGAGAAAGTTTTAACGAAATTTTAAATATAAATCACTTCTTAAAACATAACATCATCCCCGTATTCTCAGAAGGGATAGCCAGAGGTGTACAGTCGAGTTCATTAATATATTGGCCCTTTCAGGCTTCAAAAATATATGAAAGTCAAAAAAGTTCATAATATTGTGACAACTATAAGCATCATTAAATTGTGGTCAAGATTTAGATTCGATATTATATAATATTTAGAAGATTAGATTTAGATATGTGACTGCTTTTTCTCAGCAACATGTATACAGCCCAAGGAAAAGTCGAAAAGCAGAAGCAGTGAATCTAAATTTTGACCACAATTTAATGATGCTTATAATTGTCACAATATTATGAACTATTTGACGTTCATATAATTTTGAAGCCTGAAAGGACCAATAAATAATAATAATAATAATAAATATCCTTAGACATTTCACATAACGCCATCTAGTCCCAAGCTAATGCTTGTGTTATGGTAACGAGATGGCTGATAAACTACTTATATTCATTTTTTTTTTTGTAAATACATACAGTATATTATAGATAGAAAAACACCCAGACTCGGAACAAATACTTGTAGGTCGTACAAATACTGGGTGATTTTTTAATGACCAGCCAAATTTTCACAGGGTGTTCTACCCATGAATATGAACAACTTTTACTATGGGACCAAACCTGAAATCGCTGTTCAGTACATTTCTGTTCGCATAATTCGTCAAAATGTACTGAACAGCTGATTTTTTTTTCGCGATTTCGGGTTTGGTCCCATAGTAAAAGTTGTTCATATTCATGGGTAGAACACCCTGTGAAAATTTGGCTGGTCATTAAAAAATCACCCTGTATTTGTTCCGTGCAGGAAGGTACTTTATGGTTAGCACACAAACAAGTAAGACCACAAAACTGCAAGTAAAACGACATTGTAGTAAGAAAAGTGGCGAAAACCGACGACTAGTACTTTATAAATAAGAGAAAGGTGACAATGAAAGTGTTTGCCAGACATCTCCGATGTTATCGTAGGTAAATAGAAAATCTGTCAGTGACATGATTAAGTGCTTTTTTTGTAACTCATTAACTTAGTAGGATGTTTTCCATGTCAGTCAGCTTTTAATAATTATTTGAAAACGGCCGGGAAAATAATAATCGTCACGCTTGACAAACGGATCAGCGATCGCATTTTGTGAAAAGACGTTGCTGCTACCCAGCCATTTTTTAATGTAGAAAGCCTTCAACATAATCCACAGAAATCTACTGAGAATAGAATTTAGACGAAAATTTTAAATACATAACAAAGGCTGACCAGTAAACTATGATGACAGTATTTATAGCACACTCCGAAAAATAATCCGTAGTATTGCATAATATAGGTATATGAACTTCTGAACCTTACAAAGTTACGTCAAAAGGTCACTGACACAAAAATATTTCCTCGCATGTGTGGATGGCAAATGGCAGACAGACGCACAGACAGACGGCAAGTAAAGTGGAGTGGTGCACTAATGAAGCGCAGCACCCGGCAATTAGCCAGGCTCGGCCATGCAACATGAGCTCAGTATCGCTCAAACGCAAAATGAATTAAACGCCAACATTTAGATACACTCTTCCTTTTAAAATCATCTGTTTCTAATATTTTTTACGTTTACCTACTAATTATAGAATTTTGACAATTGTTTTTGAGCTTGTTTTTAGTTCATCATGAGAGTCTAATTACTCTAAGATGAGACATCCAAATTAAAAAAAATACCAGGCTTATTGTTCGTCCCACTGCAGAGCAAAGTATTACAAAAAATAAAATGGCATCGACTAGACATAATATTATACGTAGGGTCGCATAATCGTTCTGAACGATTTAATTAAATAAATAATAATTAATTTGTTTTCAGACGTACAAAAATTAACATACAACTCATACAAGCAAACAAATTTCAGCTTTCAGGCAGCCTTCAGCGAAAGAATTGTAAAATAGATAATTATTTGCATGTATTATTAATTAAAAGCACGACACGCAAAGTTTAAAGCTAAATTAGGTATGTTCTTACTTGGGTACTAATTTTACAAGACATTATTACGAAATGAATTATCTGTATTTATACAGTACCGCTGTTGGCGGTTACGCCATTTGTCTTTCCAGCTAACTTGTGTAACGTAATATTTATTGCTTGATCAAGAATGTGCGATCATGTGCTGCAACTGTCGTTTTACTTTACTTGCACTGCTTTGCATCACAATGGGTTTGTTTTTATTGTAATATGTCTGATAATTTGTAATATTACCAAATACCTATGATTTGTATGTGAGGGTTAAAACAGGGGGTTTGATGATCCGGCTCGAAGGACCATGGTCAACCTCTAGCAGCTTAACCTTCACCAAGTCCGAGAATTATCATCAAACATCCACCGAACCGGATCAGTCTTCTAGAATGCAGTTAACACAACACGTTAACGACGAACCAAAATTGAGGTGAATCAAAAACAGAGTGTACACTGTTTATAATATAAATACCTCTGTTCATTGTTAGTCGAATTAAATATGAGATTATATGAGTATGTTACCACTTCCTCTTATCAACACTATCGATTCAATCGAAACTTTGTATTGATGTTACAATAATAGGTAAGTACAAAATGCACAATACTTTGTTTTCACATTGAATTTGGCAGTTGTTAAAACATGCGAAGCTACAATACGAAGATGATCTTCCATGCAGTGAGACAGTCAATGAATTTCTTTTTTGTATATCATAAAATGACATCTGTATTTCCCGAATAAGTAAGTACTGAAGCAGAAGAGAAAGTGCACCCATGTCGCCAGTTATGATTATTATAATTAGAGGGTGATGAGCTTATTGACCTTGCACAAATCCAAACTCCGGACTACTACTGAGGATCTCACTAGGCAATCTCATTATCAATCGACCTACAAATAACTTGCAATAGCTAGCTTGAAGCAGTAAGATTGTTATCGGTTATTTCCTATATGATTAGTATTGTAACACTGAAACTTGTGTAGGTACGGTCAGCAACAGAAGTTGGTTAACACTGCTACTTTTTGACATCATCGAAATTAACACAAAATGATTTTTAGCATTTCATTGATTAGATAAGAGTTAATTTTCTAACATCTGTTCCGATTGTTAATTAAGATTTAGAAAACTCAAGTGATAGTCGACTTTTGTTGCTGACTGTACCTAGGTACTATAAAAATCACTGGCGATACTGGCATTATAAAATATTACATATAATCAACGAGATTGGTTATTTTATTTTTATATTTCAATTTCAAGTACAGAAAAAATACTAGTTACGTATTTAATGCACCAATTTTTTTTTTAAATCTTTACTTGGAAAGGGCTTTAATCCACAGAACAGTCTGTTCTGTGCTTTAATCGCTAAGCGATTATGCCAACCTCGTAATTTAGAAATATACATAATATAGATACAAAACAGGTAACTATAATGACTAAGATCTTAACTTAATTAATTTAACAATCAAGTAATATAACTTAATACTCGTAGCTAATTGGGATGTTGGATTAGACAAAAACAAATTACATGTGCCAACTGCCAACATCCCGCTTCTGATTCCAAAAATCTCCGTTCTGCCCCAACCCGAGCACACTCCACCAAAGCGTGGTAAGTGTCGTCCCTTATATTACAAACCAGACAGTTTGGGGTATTAACCACCTTCATCAGCTGCCCAAACGCATTCAATGGAATGTGCCCGGGACCTAATTTACCAACACTAAAAAAGTAAACGATATCAAGGTATCAACATCTTATCACAAAATAAATTCAGGAAGGCATATAATCGGAATACAAAAGATAAGTAATTTACGTAACGTTCACAACCAGGCACAATCACATTGTCGTAGAAGCTAACTGCGTACGATATTTTCCGAGTTTTTCCGGCTGCCGGCGACGTCATACCGTCTGTCGGGCACAGCTTTCCGGAAAACTCCCAGCCGCTACCTGTCTACTTTATCCTACAGACGTGTAGTAGAAAATGAGAACGAAAAGTTAAAGCTGCCAGATGCTGTTTCTCAGCATTATCTTATTCCTTTCGAATGTGAAATAACTGCTGCATGAGGTGGGTTGTATATTTTAGTTTATCAAATATTCAGCGCGATACACTTTGAGATTACAGGGATATTAAGAAACACCAAACAATAAAAATTACAAGGTTTTACATAAAATTCTATCCATAAAAATGACGTTAACGACAGTTACAGATTAAATAAAATTCCATTTCCTCCCATGATAATAAAATGCGCAAACCGTCAGCTTCCACTTTTCTAATATGTACATTCAAACCCCGTTCTTTATCACAAGAGCGACGTCTCAGCTAACAAAAAAGAAAACTGAGGTTGAATCCATCGCAGACGCCATTGTCAGAGAGGAGAAAGATATTTTGAATACGAAATATCGTAATATTCCTTCGCAGACTCGGAGTTTTATTTCTACTTGACAGACTTTCGTAGGCACGCCTTAATTGCACGACTACAGCACTACAGAACTGGAACAAAGGATCAGCTTGGCGGATTTATCTTTTACAGGTTTATTATAAAGCATTTTGAGAGTCTCTTTAAAGTCGGCCAACGGTGAAACGAAATTATTTTTGCTGAAGCCCGCCGGCCGGCAATCTGTTTTCTATTTAATTTAATGTTTTTGAAAAGTGCACATCACTAATTAATTGCTGACAAGTATAGTCTCGTCTTTTAGTAAAACTAAACAATAATACCCATAATGTAGTTAAATAGTAAGTTCAAAATCAAACTCCTGTTTGCTAGGATTCGAATACCGCAACAGTTGTCATGATTTCATCCCATTGAATAGTTCTAACTAAAACATAAATTAAAACACTAAAGCTTCCCCGAACACAAGTTCCCAGGAAACATTCCAGTACTAAATTAAGGATAATTTCACGGCACAGTTACGACTAGAAGTAAGCACGTCGAGTGGGTGGTCAGATTTATGAGAGGATACAATAGATTGCGCCAAGGTCTGCTGCAATGACAGATGTCCGTCTCAATATGCCCGAGTGGCTGAGAGTTGAGAGCATTGTCGGTCGGTCGCTACTCGGGTTTATCTACTATTATATAGGCCTAAGTATATTAGGTATATTTCGTCTGAAGGGGAAAAGTGCAACTGTTCTTGGTTAGGATAGAATGTCATTGAAGATGTTTTGTTATAATGGGTGAGCAAGATTTATAATTTCTTGGGATTTATGAGAGCAGATCGGAGAACTCAAGATGAAATACGAGAAATATAGGAACTTGGCCTCATTTGTGTGCGTAATTCTTAAATCTGACTTCAGATCTGTTAGACAAAGACTTAGTTAAATCTGTATGCTTTAAAATTATTTTATACCCATAGCGCTCAGAGAGATCTAAGTTTAACATTTTAATATTTATATCTTGTGTATTTCACAATAATTGTTGAAGAAAGTTGAAAGTTAACATAAATATGCTGAGAGAAAGTTAGCAATCAAATAAATACGTTTAAAGCTAATCGTTTGATAAATCATTACAAATTGTAACGCAGAGTGTACAATACTGCCACGACTCTATGGGTATCTTCATAAATTCGTGATAGAGGCCTTGAGGCAGAATTACCGCAGATAACTATGGACAAACTGTCATTCGACCTCCCATAGACATATTTTTGCAGTATGGAACCGGGAAGTGATTTGGTGAGGCGATTTAATTGATAGGTATGCGGAGACAAGACAACACACTCATGTCTTACATAGTAGGTACATATTTGTACTCGTAACGATAGTATGCAGTAAGTACCTAGGCGACCGATATCCTACCTGCTCGGGTGAAAATAGAGAAAACGAATTTTCCCCGATAAAAGACCTAGATAAATCGTTTTTAACCGACTTTCAAAAGGAGGAGGTTCTCAATTCGTCGGAACCTTTTTTTTTTTTTATTTTTTTTTTTATGTATGTTCCCCGATTACTCGAAAATGGCTGGACCGATTTGGATTTTTCTTTTTTTGTTCGAAAGGGTATACTTCCCAAGTGGTCCCATGATCATCAAGTCAGGATCTGACGATGGGATCCCATGGAAATCGAGGGAAACCCTCAAATTTTATGGGCACACCTATATCGATTTCGGTATTTTTTATAGTAACTCGTGCATTTGCTCTCGGAAAGTACGATTCGGTGAACTGGAACTGATGATGAAGACCACAGAGGGCCATCGGAAATACTTAATTATATCTAAGTATATCACAGGTTGCGATTCGATTACTTTAATATGGTTTATGCTCGTCAAAATGCATAATGGTAATGGTGACTTCACCATGAGCTCCAGTTCTCCTGGTTCTTACTAGGAGAACTCCTCAACAATTAACGTCCCTGCATCGGGAAAAGCAATATTTTGTAAAAACGTGATGAGTGGTTGACATTGGGTTATTGTAACTTAGATCAATTACAAACTGAACCACTAAAAAGTGAAAAATAAAAACTTTTTTACCAAAAAAAAAACCGACTTCCAAAAAAAACACTACAAAGTGAAAAATAACTTTACTTACGGAAGTCGGTGGCAAAAAACTAAAATACAGATCCAAAGACACCGACTTCCGAAATTAAAGTTATTTTTCACTTTGTAGTGTTTTTTTTGGAAGTCGGTTTTTTTTACAATAAATATATAGGCTACGAACAGGATATTTTTTTAAGCAGTGTGCAAATTTTCACAGGGTGTTCTACCCATTATTATGAACAACTGCTGTTCAGTATATTTAGGTATCTACACCAAACTCGTCAAAATGTAGGGAGCAGCTGATTTTTTTTTTAATTTGCGCACTGCTTAAAAAATTATCCTGTGTACCTACATACAAATATTGGTCATTTAAGGATTTAGGATAGGACATATGCCTATATATAAATATATATATATTTGTAATCACGTCCTCGAAAAACGATTTCGAGGAAAGTTGTAATATATAGGAGTTTACGGGGGCGAAAAATCGATTTAGCTAGGTCTCATACCAGGGAAAAAAATGGGGTTTCTCTATTTTCATCAGAGCAGATCTCGCTCGCCAAGACAACATTAGTTTTTGTTTATACTAAACCTCTTAAGGGGTCATTGTACTCATCATTTTGAACAACTTTTACTAGAGGACCAAACCTGAAATCGCGAAAAAAAATTAGCAGTTCAGTACATTTATCTACATCAAACTCGTCAAAATGTACTGAACAGCTGATTTTTTTTCGCGATTTCAGTTTTGGTCCCCTAGTAAAAGTCTATAAACAAAAACTAATGTTGTATAATTACTCGTACATACAAACATTGATTATTTAATAGGTATAGGGTAGTCAACCTCGCAATTGCTGTATCACTCCAAGGTAGAATGTCACTAGCACGTCATAAAACGAGAAGGTATATTTGTCTATGTGACAGTTAGATAGTTTCAACCTTAAGGCGGGAATACACCTGTAGCTTGTGCAAAACTATGCAAGTAGCTGATATGTCAATGTGACATTCACCAATCAGAAGTTGTTATGCCACACAGCGTTCAAGCTACTTGCATACTCACATTTTTGTCATTTATGGTAGATTAACATCGACACTTGAAACCTAAGGTCCATCATTAATTTACAGTTCAGCTCGGTTGAATCACTGTCTCCTAAGATACAGGACATTCCTAGTTTAGGAGACAGGACTTAATTTTTGTTAATGTAGACAATTATTTTTCTTCCCTTGTGTCCATTGTTAGTTGATTAAGTCTTAGCATGTAACTAAGACGACACGGTTGGCGCAGTGGTTGAGCGATTGACTGCTGCGCAGCATGTCGCGGGTTCGATTCCCGCACGGAACAAATATTTGTACGACGTACAAGTATTTGTTCCGAGTCTGGGTGTTTTTCTATCTATAATAAATAATAAGTATGTATTTATCAAAAAAAAAATATAAAAAATGTATACGTATAGTAGTTTATCAGACATCTCGTTACCATAACACAAGCATTAGGTTGCTTAGCTTGGGACTAGATGGCGTTGTGTGAAATGTCCAAGGATATTTATTTATTTAACTAGTATACAACCTGTGTCTATATAAATATCTTTGGATCAATAAAGTTTTTAATTATTTATTTAAATTTCTGTGCAAGTTACAGGCCCCATTCTCGCCCGTAGTTTTTTTTCCGACTAGTGATTACTGGCGAAATGTGGGTGTACAAATAGGTACACCTCTGTCTAACCCTTCCGGGAACATAGGCATGTTGTTATGTTATGACACTGTGATTTTCCAGTGCGTCATTACACGGTAATTATTTTAAAAAGTTCACAAGGAAAACCTTTCAGTATCCTGTAAGTAATGGCCCGAACGCGATATTATCTGTCCGTCGATAGCTTATCACTCGCAGCGGGAACATTATTATTGTACAACTACCCTCCCCTCACGTGACAACCACGGTCATTACCGTCCCCCTATCATTGCTGTCACAGAAAACGTGACAAGTACTCATTCACGTCATAGGATGTGTACATGCGGCAAATCAGCAATACCAATCTATCCACACCGTTCTGTCTTTTACGTTTTCAGATATAAAGCCTAATATAGGATGCGTGATTTAGAAACAACAAATCGTGCTACTTGACGCTTGTTAAAGAAGCTTAATTTGGAATTTTAAGCATTATGCTCTGGTGAGAAGATTTAAATTTGAATAATGTAGCGCACAGTGGATGGTGCTTAAATTGATGCTTGACATTAAACAGAAAGTGATGGTCTGATGCGCTCGATTCGATATCATTTTAACACCATGTATGTAATCAATTTGAAGAGTTTTCATGTTCTGATAATCAGAATACTGGCTGAATACAGAATGTCAAAGCCTTTACAAATACAGGTACCTTCTCTAATTGCGTTTTTCTAAAAATCACTTTTAGGAAAACGTAGATATAACGTACGTCGTACGTGACTCGCTTGAATGATCCAACAAAAGCCTTACCTTTGGTGATTTTATTGTAATAAGTAGGTACTAAAATAAATCAGCTGTCAGTCAAGACTTCCGCAAATTAAACCTCATGAAGTGAAACGTTTGTTAATAAATTCCCATTCCATTGAAATTGAACCTCCGGACACACGGTTAAGCAAACAGGTGGTGAATCTGTTAAGCAATCGAATTGATTCCTAATTTGCTTCATTAGTTATTCATTTGCATGTCATCCTCCTATGTTAGGGTGAACATCACTTCGTAAACTTGTAGGATAATTCTTGAAATGTTGACAAACATAAATTCCTAAATGAGAGACAATGATGTACACAGAGTTCTAGAATTTATAAACAAAATAACAATTTTCCCTCTTACTATACGCATGCGCGTAGTCGATAGTTGCTGGCAGCGATTATGAGAAACCAAAACCAGTGTTAGTTATTGCTGATAGATATACATAAAACCAATGTTATGATAATAATAATATAATAATAATAATAGCCTTTATTTAACAATCTTTCTTACAATAAAGTTTCAATAATCTTATTTAATTGTTTGACACCGGTACTGAAATGTTATGATAGTATCTATCTACTGTTAGATCATGTAATTTATAATCAGACAAGAACTTCATTAAATTAAGTCATTTATTCGTTATATAATTTAAGGAAAATAAGACTCAAATTACAATACGATGCTGTAAGTTGATGAGCAAACCCGTCAGTAGTCGATTACTACCAACAGTAAAGGTTTACGACTGTTCACTCGAATAGTGCTAAAATGGACATTAAACCTCTAATTAACCATTTTTTTATTGCGAACGCACAAATGGAGCTTTTACGATGAACGCTCAAGTATGCGCGGCAATAGTTGCAAAGCAGTGTTGCCATAAATCATAAGTGCTCATGAAGATATAAAGACATAGGTTCACGTCTGGTAGCACCGCTGTCGGCTTCCGCAATAAAACAGAGCAAATGTGATGTCAGACTGGATCTGGCGGCTGTTGCGGATACCGCCGCCACTCCGGACTGGCTGGTGTTATACAAGCAATTGTAACTGCTAACTCTGCTTTATGCCTGCATTGTTGTGGTGTTTTCCTGGAGGCGAGCAGTCGTTCTAGTTATGGGTTCTTCGCTCCAAAACGGGAATGTAGGAGTCGTTGCATGGCCTCAAAATCCGTGGTTGCTGGGCTTGTAAATTTTAATCATGTAAATCATAATTTTTTTTTAAATTAGCTTGTTGTTATTACACATGACATCATGAATCATGACATGATATAAATCCACATTGTAAAGTAGAATAAAGCAAAATTCTTTATAAATAAGTATAAATACTAACTTAGCCTCTACTTCGATTAGACAAACGGCTTTACGTTAATCGTGGTAGGTAGGTGTAGGTGTAGGTACCTACATGCAATACATTTTAGTTTTTTTTTTTTCAATTTATTTCAGGGTCAGTTTACCTTCAAATGCAATTAAGAGCTATGTTGAAATGTTCGTAAGAAAGGTTATCTAAGCTAGCATTAAACAGGATAAAAAATATTAATATGTTTTATATTAATACGATTCTGTAAAACAAGTTATTAGTTATTAACAAGTTATTTATTTTACATAGGACATGATGTGTTTGAACGTAATTTAAATTATTTTTTCTCGGCATGAGGTATCAAAGGAAAATATCTGCTGCTATCATCGTTTTATTTTTTCTGTAATACTTACATAAGCTTCTATCACATAGAATAATTTCTGATTTTTCTGTAAGCAAACTTCGGAGATAAGCGGTATTTTTTTTACATTTTTCATCAAAAGTCGAAAACTATGCGGCTATAAAAAAAGAAAACAAATGTTTGCCAATTTGCAAACAGCGTTCTTTCATGTGATACCCCACATGCCCTAGTAGCCCCACTTCGAATTTTTAAGACCCTCTTTCAGTCCGTTTCAAAAAAAAAAAAAAATCTTATTTGCAAAATAGTTGAGCAAACGTCATCTAAAATTGTTCCAAATTTCAAATTGATAGCATTAGTAGTTCTTGAGATATCCAGCTGTGACAGATGGACAGACAGACAGACTGAGTCGCGCCATAAGGATTCTTTTTTACCATTTTGGTACGGATCCCTAAAACTGCGTTCTAGTTTTGACAACTCAAAGATGCGGTAAAGTAAGGTATTATCATCTACTCACCAAGACTAATTATAGACAACGTAACCAAATATTTGACGGCAGAAACAATATTGTATTGTTTTAAGCGCTTCTTTAGGAATATTTTCGTGAAGGTTATGACACAATAATGAAGTAAACTGAAAATACGTGTCATTCAAGATTTCAAGAATAACTCTACCGCATAATTAAGAAGCAATAGCACAGCACACACAATACATAATAGTACTAACGCAATAGGTATTACAAAGTATAATGCGTAACAATGTTTCGATAACGCTTGATTATTAAAATATTTTTAAAGAATTTTGTAACAAGTAAATATTGCCCTGACAATGGAAAAGATTAGGTAGAACACGGACGACAAAACTTTGATAAAGTCCACTATACTGTATAAATCCAACATATTGTATTACATCAAGCGTTATATAGTATACACGGTATACACCCATGTATACAGTGGTGTTCCATCTCACGGTCTCGTGTGGCTGTCTCCCGCCTGCAATAAACAGCGTCAATTTCATTCCATTTCCTGAGCGCGTTCCCGGCTCCCTTCCCAGTGCGACCCACTCGGCGAATTATTGGATTTAATAAGATAACACTTGGAGAACGAATACACCCGTATCTGTGGCGATGGTAACGTTGCCCGACGGTTGTTATGTGGGCATTGCGGTCAAAAAGATCGACCAATTGTGCTGTTATTATCCCACAATACTAATTTATTTTAATAATAGTTGGTAAATGGCTGAATAGGTTTTGTAAAAGGAAATATTGTAAGAGACAGACCTAGTCATTTCATACTAATAAAAAGATTGACGCAGTAAATATCCCCAAGTCCCGTAAGAACATTAAACGGGCGATAAAGTCAACGGAAGACTCGATCTAACTTATAAACCGTTACCGACAAGAAGCCATGAATACTTTGTGTCATCCTCGTATCGATAAAAAACATGGTCACATTAACGACAGCCTTACTTGTACGAGCTGCTGCTAGTAAATAAAGTGGTGTAATTGCGGACTTCCCGTGTTATATTACCGTTCTCACAAAACGTATGGTCACCCTACCAATTATCCTGTCATGTCGGTGGTACAGGTTTATAGTTTTATATAAACTTTCACTTCGTAAAGTTATTAGAGATTCAGATATTATAGTCTGCTTTACATGATTCAACAATAAGTGAAATGTTTCCTATAATAAAGAAACAACCAATATTTTTTAGTACTTAAAAAATTATATTTTAAGTTTTATTAATCGTGACTTTGGATAAAATACCTACTTACACATTTTTTTTTTGTTAAATACCTACTTCATGTTGATGTTGATTCACTTTTCTGCCTCAAAAATGTAAGTTATACCTAAGTATAGGTTCGTAGAAAGTATTCAACGGTACGTATTTTAATTGAATCTCTTTGATTTCGCCATAGGCACTTCAAACATGAATGTGTAATTAAGTAATTAAACAGATTCGTAGAAGCAGCCCAACAATTAAATTACCTATTAATAGGAACGTCCAGAAACAGGACTCGCTTATCGTTATCACTCACGCGCATGTTACAATTTTACAAACTCTTAAAGACAATTTTATTGCAGTAAATAAAGATTTATGGTCAAAATAACCATCGTTAAATTGTGGGTAGAGCTATAAATACCATTAGCGGAAAAAATTATAGTAATTCCTTAAAAGATTAAAAGTAAAAATACAGACTTAGATAGTTAGGTATTGGTTAAATCAATGATATTTTTATTATTTAAATATCATTGGGTTAAATTATTTCACATCGAATATTTCCTGTGATCCTTCAGTTTAAATTAATTTTCTTGTCCCACTGGGGACTAATCACGCAATAGCTGTAGAAAATAAATCGTAACTAAATAAAAAAATAACATACTTTTGACTTTTTCCTCGCGCCATTTCTTCTTATTCGAACTCACAAATGATGAAACCACAGATGAAACAAATAAAATTCTTCAAAAATCACAAAACACCAAGCACAATCGTTCGAAAAAAATAAAATGTTCGAATATAAAAAATAAAAAGTTCGAAAATTAAATATAAATTTTGGCGGCAATCTGTCACATGAGCATGTTTCCCGCGAGGTGCGTACGTCCACTCTCCGAGATCTCGACTCGGTCCGGACGCGGCAAGCGCCCTACTTCGGCGTAACCAGTCTTTCGCGTGAGACAGAGATCGTCAATTACAGAAATAAACATGTTAGAAAGAGACAAAAAAACTCGATTTTTATTAATTGCTTAATTTCTTTTATTACTAATGTAAATGACACTTATTGTTATTGCGTTATAAAATCATTCTTGTGTGCATATTTCCATCATGTGCCAATGATCTATACTTAACATACTAGTAGCGCCATCTAGCGGAACCAAGCTGTACTAAACAATCAGCTGCCTACGATTCATACTGATACTCTACAGAAAGGTGTAAATCATGGATCACAGATGGCCTATGCGACTACAATGCGCAATAGATGGCAGCATTTCTTACTAAAGAGATAATGCAATTCTGCGCTTAGAAATATGCGGGGTAAATAGTAGGTACTGTGAGGGCTCGAACCTCACAGCGGGAGGCTAACTACTTTATAATAAAAGACAGTAGTGTACTGAAGAAATGGGGCTGAAGCCCGCTATATTAAAATAGAAATAAAATTATAATTCACTCCCTAGGTCCTACGCGGAGCCCTAGTTATTTTCTATCTGTCAATCTTATAAAAAGCGACCATCACTTTTTATAAGAATATTCGATGTTTGAATAATCGAATGTCAGCCAGTTACATACTTGGGCTTGTATAAGGTAAAACCTCTACATGAGCTACGCCCACCCTTGAATAAAAGGATTAACGTAGTCAACTTCCAAATAAAACTTTTATTCAGACCAAGACATTCGATCATACAGACAAAACCTACCTAAACCTAAAAAAATAGACACCCTACCTAACTCCGGGAAAATGGCGATAATATGAGGGATTGTACTTCTAGGTACAGGCTCAGCTCTGGACAAACGAAACGCGAAAAACTAACACTATGCTAAGTGTCAGTCAAAGTAATATTAAAGTGTGCCATTGTGCACCCAAAAATATCGCATTTATCCAGTCTGAGCCCCGTCAGACAAAACCCGGAGGGAAAAGAATGACGTGCCTCTTTCGATAATAAAATGATGTGGCAATTCACATCAGCCCAGAAGGGGTTGAAAATCTAAAGAACTCAACATCGTGATTCATTAATCCATCGGACAGTATCGAGCCAGAGGGAGGAATGCGCCAGGAAGTCAAAATTCTACCGTAGAACCTAACTCATGTTCAATCTCCAGCAAATTCAAAGAAATATATCGCGTAATGTCAACACTGAACCCTTACGTATTACTACTGGTCCATATTGACCAAACTGTGGATACTCTGATATAAACTGCACCAATTGTGTCAACTCAACACTCTTTGCAAGGACTATGTCCCGTCAGCAAAGTTGGTTACAACTCATACCAAAGTCAGTATTAATGTATTATATTTTCTAATGTTCTAATATTGTGTTTTTTGTGTAATATTTCATATGCTGAGAACTACATCGGACGCAACCAACAGCGTGTGAGGTTACGCTACCCCACAACGCTGACCAAAACAATGAAGAGCATGAGGGAGTGAAACCTACGACAACGTCGGTTCGTTACGGGTCGATAGGGCAGATTAGCATGAACATCCTCCAGTATTTTAGTAAGACGTATTAGGAGTAGTGGATGTTTTGAGAAACTGTGTATACCTTCTAGAGGGGGGGTGACTTTGGTATGAGTTGTATCCAGCTTTGCTGACGGGACATAGTCCTTGCAAAGAGTGTTGAGTTGACACAATTGGTGCAGTTTATATCAGAGTATCCACAGTTTGGTCAATATGGACCAGTAGTAATACGTAAGGGTTCAGTGTTGACATTACGCGATATATTTCTTTGAATTTGCTGGAGATTGAACATGAGTTAGGTTCTACGGTAGAATTTTGACTTCCTGGCGCATTCCTCCCTCTGGCTCGATACTGTCCGATGGATTAATGAATCACGATGTTGAGTTCTTTAGATTTTCAACCCCTTCTGGGCTGATGTGAATTGCCACATCATTTTATTATCGAAAGAGGCACGTCATTCTTTTCCCTCCGGGTTTTGTCTGACGGGGCTCAGACTGGATAAATGCGATATTTTTGGGTGCACAATGACACACTTTAATATTACTTTGACTGACACTTAGCATAGTGTTAGTTTTTCGCGTTTCGTTTGTCCAGAGCTGAGCCTGTACCTAGAAGTACAATCCCTCATATTGTCGCCATTTTCCCGGAGTTAGGTAGGGTGTCTATTTTTAGGTTTAGGTAGGTTTTGTCTGTATGATCGAATGTCTTGGTCTGAATAAAAGTTTTATTTTGAAGTTGACTACGTTAATCCTTTTATTCAAGGGTGGGCGTAGCTCATGTAGAGGTTTTGCTGTGTACAAGCCATAGTATGGATAACTGGCTGACGATCATTCAAACATCGAATACTCTTATAAAAAAGTGATGGCTTTTTTATAAGATTGACAGATAGAAGATAGCTAGGGCTCCGCGTAGGAGCTAGGGAGTGAATTATAATTTTATTTAGATTTTAATATAGCGGGCTTCAGCCCCATTTCTTCAGTACACTACTGTCTTTTATTTTAAAGTAGTTAGCCTCCCGCTGTGAGGTTCGAGTCCTCACATTTGTGACTTTGGTATGAGTTGTAACCAACTTTGCTGACGGGACATAGTCCTTGCAAAGAGTGTTGAGTTGACACAATTGGTGCAGTTTATATCAGAGTATCCACAGTTTGGTCAATATGGACCAGTAGTAATACGTAAGGGTTCAGTGTTGACATTACGCGATATATTTCTTTGAATTTGCTGGAGATTGAACATGAGTTAGGTTCTACGGTAGAATTTTGACTTCCTGGCGCATTCCTCCCTCTGGCTCGATACTGTCCGATGGATTAATGAATCACGATGTTGAGTTCTTTAGATTTTCAACCCCTTCTGGGCTGATGTGAATTGCCACATCATTTTATTATCGAAAGAGGCACGTCATTCTTTTCCCTCCGGGTTTTGTCTGACGGGGCTCAGACTGGATAAATGCGATATTTTTGGGTGCACAATGGCACACTTTAATATTACTTTGACTGACACTTAGCATAGTGTTAGTTTTTCGCGTTTCGTTTGTCCAGAGCTGAGCCTGTACCTAGAAGTACAATCCCTCATATTGTCGCCATTTTCCCGGAGTTAGGTAGGGTGTCTATTTTTTAGGTTTAGGTAGGTTTTGTCTGTATGATCGAATGTCTTGGTCTGAATAAAAGTTTTATTTTGAAGTTGACTACGTTAATCCTTTTATTCAAGGGTGGGCGTAGCTCATGTAGAGGTTTTGCTGTGTACAAGCCATAGTATGGATAACTGGCTGACGATCATTCAAACATCGAATACTCTTATAAAAAAGTGATGGCTTTTTTATAAGATTGACAGATAGCGGATAACTAGGGCTCCGCGTAGGACCTAGGGAGTGAATTATAATTTTATTTAGATTTTAATATAGCGGGCTTCAGCCCCATTTCTTCAGTACACTACTGTCTTTTATTATAAAGTAGTTAGCCTCCCGCTGTGAGGTCCGAGCCCTCACATTGGCTTTTTTATAAGATTGTCAGATAGCGGATAGCTAGGGCTCCGCGTAGGAGCTAGGGAGTGAATTATAAATTTATTTCTATTTTAATATAGCGGGCTTCAGCCCCATTTCTTCAGTACACTACTGTCTTTTATTTTAAAGTAGTTAGCCTCCCGCTGTGAGGTTCGAGCCCTCACATTTGGTGGAGGCGCCGCCGCCGCCGCCGCCGTAGTAGAAGTCTTACATTGACCGCGCGTAGGCCCGCGGTATCCTCTCGAAGGTTTTTGGATTGCGCCGATACGGCCGAGTTTAGCAAAGCGAAGTATTTAAGAATTTGTTGGTGTTTGGCGTAGAAGTTATTCCGCCGGACGCAGGACGCATCTCTATAGCACGCCTAGCGATATGAGGAGCAGTGGATCCCCTTAATCAGACTAAGTGGTTTTAAATATTATTATTGTGCTTTAGAGAGTGATCGACATGGTGCTGATGTTAGATTATTGTTTCACGGGCATCGACGCCCGATGTCTTGAAAAGTTTATTGCTGATTTCTTACGAATAGCCAACATTAATGGATGGCGAGAAAGCGATTGGTCGCTAATTTTGGGTGCATTTCTTGCAAGTGCTGCAAGATCTTTTTACAATTATACATGGTCGGACGGTATGTCCTTTGAGGCACTGTGTGACGCATTATGGGCAGAATTCCCATGTAGATGCCATAAGGGAAAGATTTTTAATGGTGCGCCACAAGAGGCGGATGCACAAGAAAGGTCTGTTGAAGACAGACAGGAAAATGTTTTATGTGTAGATGATAATATGCAATTAATTTCTAGTGAAAGAGAGCAGGAAGTTGATGTGCTAGAAAAATGCGATGCAAGCAGTGTTGACGATGAAGTTGAGGTCATTGCTGAGCTCAGCTGCGCAGAGAGCAGCCCTGTGGTGTCCGAAAACGATGTGCAGACAGACGAGGTGCTTATGAAGGAAGATCAGGAAGCACTGGAACATTCGGGTCTGTCCAATCCTGCTATTATGTCTAATATGTCTGTGTGTCAAGACGATCATGTTCACGATGTGAAAAACAATAAAAATAGCATCGCCTGTGAACAAATTTTTCAAGATAATTTTAATTTAAAATCTTCGATTTCAAAGGAGAATGGCCATTCCGGTCTGTCGTCGGAAACAAAGGAGATTGGTGATTTTTGTCTTTTGGAAGTCGATTTAAAGTTAGGTGAACAGAATGTGGAGTCATGCGCAGTCGAGAAAACGGTTGAAATCGCGCAAGTAGAAATTAAATATATTGAAAAAAGTGGTGATAGGTTCCCTAATATCCCTTTACGACGCCGAAGTGTCATGTATAATCCAAAACGTGTTTTATTGAAGAAGAAAAAGAATTTATCTGTAAAAAAGGAAATTAAATTTAAAAAATTGGTTCCTGAAATAATTAATTTAAAAAAGGATTTGAAAACCAAAAATAATTTTGTAAAGAAGTTTTCCATTTTAAGATATAAGTTTTGTAAATTGTATAGAAGAAGTTTTAGATATATTATTGTCAACAATATTAATAGATATAAATTTTTTAGACCTCTTAGTTTTATTAGATGGAAACTTTTTCTTTTAAGGATTATTTAATTGTCATTGTCTTTATTTACAGTTTATCATGTCACTGCATCAGATTTATGACATCAGCAGGGCATGAAATATTAATGTGTATATTTTCAAATGTTCTAATATTGTTTTTTTTGTGTAATATTTTATATGCTGAGAACTACATCGGACGCAACCAACAGCGTGTGAGGTTACGCTACCCCACAACGCTGACCAAAACAATGAAGAGCATGAGGGAGTGAAACCTACGACAACGTCGGTTCGTTACGGGTCGATAGGGCAGATTAGCATGAACATCCTCCAGTATTTTAGTAAGACGTATTAGGAGTAGTGGATGTTTTGAGAAACTGTGTATACCTTCTAGAGGGGGGGTGACTTTGGTATGAGTTGTAACCAACTTTGCTGACGGGACATAGTCCTTGCAAAGAGTGTTGAGTTGACACAATTGGTGCAGTTTATATCAGAGTATCCACAGTTTGGTCAATATGGACCAGTAGTAATACGTAAGGGTTCAGTGTTGACATTACGCGATATATTTCTTTGAATTTGCTGGAGATTGAACATGAGTTAGGTTCTACGGTAGAATTTTGACTTCCTGGCGCATTCCTCCCTCTGGCTCGATACTGTCCGATGGATTAATGAATCACGATGTTGAGTTCTTTAGATTTTCAACCCCTTCTGGGCTGATGTGAATTGCCACATCATTTTATTATCGAAAGAGGCACGTCATTCTTTTCCCTCCGGGTTTTGTCTGACGGGGCTCAGACTGGATAAATGCGATATTTTTGGGTGCACAATGGCACACTTTAATATTACTTTGACTGACACTTAGCATAGTGTTAGTTTTTCGCGTTTCGTTTGTCCAGAGCTGAGCCTGTACCTAGAAGTACAATCCCTCATATTGTCGCCATTTTCCCGGAGTTAGGTAGGGTGTCTATTTTTAGGTTTAGGTAGGTTTTGTCTGTATGATCGAATGTCTTGGTCTGAATAAAAGTTTTATTTTGAAGTTGACTACGTTAATCCTTTTATTCAAGGGTGGGCGTAGCTCATGTAGAGGTTTTGCTGTGTACAAGCCATAGTATGGATAACTGGCTGACGATCATTCAAACATCGAATACTCTTATAAAAAAGTGATGGCTTTTTTATAAGATTGTCAGATAGCGGATAGCTAGGGCTCCGCGTAGGAGCTAGGGAGTGAATTATAAATTTATTTCTATTTTAATATAGCGGGCTTCAGCCCCATTTCTTCAGTACACTACTGTCTTTTATTTTAAAGTAGTTAGCCTCCCTCTACAGTACCTTGACAGCAAGAAAATATTTTTTATAATTAAAAATCAGCTGTTACCGGTTACCGAATTCGCATATTTTATGCTATTCTAGCCATATAACTAACTACAGATAGCGCGCGAGTTGAATGCAGAGCTTAGGAATGCGGTAGCGCTGTGACCTAATTATAATTAGCACTACACTGCAGGCGCGTGAGGTGGGGCGTGCGGATAGCGGGGCGCTCTTTACCTCAGACCCCGACTGCATTCAACTCGCGCGCTATCTGTAGGTACCTTAGGTCCCATAGATTTCCTGCTATGTTTTGCCACTTTTCGCCAGGAACAAAAAAAAATCGCGTCATTGATCCAGTACTACTTTTTACTAAGCAAATTGATCTAGTATGAGCATGTGGAGTCACTCTATAAACTCAAGCTATCAGGCCATCACGCAATAGGAATAAAACCTAAATGTAGCCGAGTCCTCATTATCAGGGACTTAGACAAAAGAATTACAGATTTCTTCTCAATTGTCTCGCTTTCTTTTCAATATTTTGTGTAAATGCTTGTCTTCGATCTATGCACCTTGTGCGTCGGATGTTTAGCATAAACAACGCTCTGAAGATCTTGTTTGGTTACAAAGTAGGATAACAGTCCTTTGTTCGGGAGCGTTTTATCGACATTGACTTGACACGTTTTGGAGAGAAAAATTAAATGAACACTTTACCAAACCTTGGAATCGAACTGAGATAAAAAACATCGAGTTTATGGTCGTTACTGCAGTACCAAAGACCTAACCTAATAGCCAAAGGGCTAATGTACCTGAAAGAAGAAGCACATTGAATTAACACATTACCCGCCGAAGTAATCTAATTTAGCACCACACAGCCCAATCGTTCCCACTAGGCCAAATGCTTATAACAATGACGTACTTACAGCACTTGATCCTTGCCCCTAATCCTAAAAAGCCAATAATCTTATAATACACCTTTAGATGGAGTCCCTTTTCCCAGAACTAAGTACTTAACCGAAGGGATTGGAGTTCGAGGAAAATCAATATCCGGTTATATTGGAGCTCTTTATTTATTTACCATTCCCCGGTATTTCCGGTACTCGGGCAAGTAAAATATTGCTGAAACAACATGTAAAAAAAAAACCTGGAAATGAAGATGTATTCCGATTCCCGAACACCCTTTGAACGTTTGTATCGAAAGTAAATACTGGGTATTACTTCATGTTCATATCAGCCGTCTGTGTATCATACTTTATTTTTGCTTACAGATATAAACGGGATCAATCAGAAATTTTATTTGACTTGAAATATTATGTTATCATCATACACAGAGAGCTGCTGCAGCAGAGTGCTTTAGTATTGCACCGTTTCTGATCTGGGTTCGGCTTTCCAAGGTTCCCACTGAGAGAATCAAAGTATTCTTCATAGCACCGAAGTGCCCGTCAAATTGGTAATCGGCACCAGCTTTCGAATATAGTAAGCTAAACCACTGAATACAGCGCCTACCGCTAGTCGTATTTGTAAGGTACGTCAAAAGTTCAAAACGTATCTTAATGAAATGATTACGATGCCCTACATTTTTCAGAAGTACAACTGACCCCTCTAGACCACATTTCCGCAGATGACTGAGACTCTACTTTTAAAATCATTTCAAGTGTCGCCTGTTAATATAACCCATTAGTGTAAGAGGATATAGCTCATTGCAGGTTGCGCTAATAACATCATTTTGAGATCATCAATCAGATTCTTGGTTCTTGCGATTATGACAATGTGTATCTAACTCCAAAAATATTAAAACCTATTGGAAACGCCGGCCATTTCCAAAAACAAATATTTCCGGGAAAGGCTAATGAAAGAATTGATGAATAATTATAATAACGTAGTTCACAATTTCAGTACCTAATAAAAGTTGAACCTAGCCTGGGGTAACTTAAAAGTCTACAAGGAGCCTTTATAGACTCGTTATAATTTAAGTGCGATAAAAGATAAAACGTCCTGTTATCTAGCAGTCGTATTCTTTTGATGTCTTTTACAGACACTTCTGCAGTAACGCTTAAGACAATAGGAATTTTATTCACACACATGGAAATATAGGAATATACTCTAGCCATGTAAACAAAGCTGAGCTCGAAAGTTTTAAGCTTACAAAGTACCTACAACCGATGCAGTCACTAATGCCACTAAGCTTGCTGAAACTCTACATCGGAACGAACGCTCGGGCAGTGGAAAAAAAAATACTTTTGAAACCATCAGTTGAAGTTGAATGTGTTGCCTTTGAACCACAGAACAGATACCTAATAGTACTGACGCCTTAACGTTATTGAGTATGGCAATTCATGCATGGAATACTCACACTTTAATTTTCTTCCCCTCCGCCTGGGATATGGTGGCGGGCGGCGGCGGCAGGTCGTCCATGGGCACCTCCTCGTTGGGGGGCGACGGCGGAGACTTGTCGAACTCCGCTATCGGCGCCAGCTCCGGCATGGGTGACACCGAGTTACTGTCCATAGCCGACAACTTTATGGGAGACACTTTGGCTATTTTGACGACCTTTTCACACCCCCGGGACACCGGAGGAGAAGTTCACACGAATGTTCGGAAACGGCCGCACAAAACGAACTATAGGACCACTCGAAACGGATTTCACGTTAAAGTTCACAGTTCTGTATTTAATTAAGACCCACGGCACTAGTGTGTGTTACTCAACACACGTTACAGCGCACAACTTTCCCGATAGAATGTCAGCAACTTTCGGGATTAGCTCCGGACGAACTTCTGGACCTGGAAGCGATGAAGGAGTTATTTATTATTGTACTTTCGTGTTCGTGCTCGTTTTAGTTGAACTAAGTGACGATGTATTTATTGTACGGACGTCGTTGACCGGAAAGTTGACTGTACGTAGAAATATAATAACGAAGCTGCTCACTGGTGCAAGGAAATGCTGTTTACCTAGTGGTAAAATTTTGTTAGGACATAATTTTTGGACCAGTGAAGTGAGGGAGTGCGGAAGGCGTCCCGCGCCCTACTAGCTATTATTCAACATTCGCCTGACGCGCCGCTGAGGAAGGGACTGACACGATCCCCCACACATTATGACGTTCCCGTTGTTTATACTATTACCGGCTCGTTGACCACTACACGAAAGGGAACCGAAATAGATTCACACAAATATTATCGTGCTTTATGTTACTACTCCTCGCGAGACGAACCCTCTTATTGTTTCAAGTCTTCAAAAGTTTGTAAAATAGTGGAATAAAACGACGCGGAGTTAAATTTTTTGCGGTATAAAAGATGTACCTGCTTATAGGTACCCTTACTCTTAAATTCGGCTTTAGGTACCTCCTTATGAACATTTACCAAACTGATATCGCAGATGGATTGTCGAATCTGCTGTTTTACATAACCGCTAGCTGTTTTACAAAACAGCTCCGTTGTGTAAAGTTATCAGAGTTTTATGAAAGTCAGTCCTAAAAATACTGAATAGCGAAGTAACCGCGACCAATTTGGAAATAGGTCTGTCACAGTTCTAACCTAGTTAGGTACCAATTGGTCAGGGTGCTCTAACTTAGTTACTGCGACCGACTCGGCATTAGAAGCCACATCAAACGCTTATTGTGACTGCAGAAAGCCATCCTGCATTACGTCTAAACGCGGGTAGCAATTTTGTTAAACGTAACGCATTGGCAATGCAGCTGAACGTTGTACAGCTGTTTTACATAACGGATCTGGTTTGTAAAACAGCTAGCGATTATGTAAAACAGCGGATTCTCCAATCCATCTGCGACATAAGTACTATCTCATCACTGTATATGTAATAAGTATATATTATGTATGTCGTACATAGTAAATATGTACTCAATCTTAACTAATTGATTGCACAATATCAATTTATTTTCATTTGATTGTATAACAAGTCTCTATTAACATTACCTAACACTTCAGTGTGATGCACAATGATTTACCTAGTAATAAAACGTGAATTTAATTAGTAAACATTTTAATTAACGTTCATATTTCCAGAAATAACAAAACAAAAGATTTCAAGCAAACGTTACCTAAGATTAGTACGATCTTGTACCTAACGGTGGCGGTGAACCCTTTAACAAAACCATTAATTACTGTGTTTGAAAAGGTCATTTTCTTGAAGAAAAGAAATCGCGGTACCTATACACTAAGCGTTTTCCCACCAAATGTTAGCGTATATCGATGGCAAAAGTAACTCGAAAAATGAATAGTTTTGTTTTGTATAGCCAGAATTTCAGCAACGCGAACACGCCGTTCGCTGGCGCAGCAGCCGGTCGATTCTGTAAAAATCTCACCGTGAAAACTTAGGTGAAGTGAGTTTGTTTTTGCTAGGAATTGACACTATTGACAGCTCACTCCACGCTCACTTCACCTAAGTTTTCACGGTGAGATGGTTACAGAATCGCACTGCCGGTCCTTACGTGTGCAGGTAACACATGCGGTGCAAGATGGGAGGTGAGCCATTGTCTGCGGAGAGATGGTACCACGATGGCAAATATAAGTTCCAACCAAATGAAGCCGCTTAATGTAGCTACAACAAAGTTATCCTCATTTCTACTTGGTTCCACAATTTATGGCTTGTGGATAGACAATACTATTTCCTTAATTTTTTTTATTTTTTTTTTTATTTAATTTGACAATTAGGTAATTAAGGAAATGTCCGCGATGCTACAAAAGCTTCTGCGTGTGCACCACCGCCGTCTAATCAGCATCACCATTGTGTAATTTGTTTGTTCACTAAGGAAACACCGGCTTCTATTATTGTACATCTAGACTGACTAGGCTTTCGCTTTCAACGTGAGAATCACCCAAGTTGTTGACATGTTCACCCGTATAATAGCGAAAATGAAAGGAGTTTTGTTATACCTATACTTTTTTTTTCTATTGTTGTATGTAGGTATGTAATCAATCTAAGAATTATTAATGTATCGCCTTTGCTTTCTATGTATAAGCTTTTATATATATATAGCTCCTAGCTTCATTACTGCGAAACTCGGTGTATGTGACAATAACCTCTGGTTGAAAGCCTTTAGATTTGCAAAAAAAAAGAAGGAAATTTTCACAATGCTGCAATAACATTATTATTAAATTCCCAGAGTTTCATCGATCAAGAATGTCTGTAGGTAACCTTTTCATGTCTTAACGGCTGAACCGGTTTAGATGAAATTTGGCACACGGATAGATCATGATCTCATGATGGGTTAGGACATAATACACACATCAACACGGTCTAGGGATATTTTTATACTCAATTAAATAACTCGAAAAGTACTGGCCGCATTGGAATCTTTTATACACCGATTTATCTCAGACTAATTCCAAATTCAAATTTTTGAAAATTCTTTTGTTTCGGTGGCATAAAAATGTCTTGATGTGTAGGAGAGGGAATTTTCATTTGTGCGAAATTTAGAAAACAATGCGAATTACGTTTAGTTACAGTTTTTTTTTTCATTTTTAAACGAAAGATAAAGTTAAAATTGAGGTATTGTAGCCATGCAACGCCAACATTTGACGAGGGCGGAGATGTTACGAGCTGTGGGAATGCTGGAAGCTGGGTCTGTTCAGCGTAATGTTGCTGAGGCCATAGGGACCCACCCCCAAAAATGTAATTTCAAGATTGTGGACACGCTATCGTGCCACAGGTGAAATAGCGGAGAGGCACCGGAGGCCAAGTCGCATCACTACCCCCAGACAAGACCGATTTTTGCAAATTACTGCGCGAGCTCAACAAAATGCAACGGCGACTCAATTGGTCCAAAGGCTGCGAGTGGAACACCAAGTGCTTGTGAGTGACCAAACTGTAAGAAGGCGACTGCATGAAAGCAATCTACGCTCCCGTAGACCACTCCGGGTCCTGCCTTTACGGAGAGGCAATCGTGGACGACGATTAGAATGGGTTCGGAACCACGTGAACTGGGGCCGTGAGCAATGGTCCAATGTGCTGTTCACGGATGAATCCAGGTTCGGCTTCCATCCAGATTCACGAAGGACGCGTGTTTGGCGAGTTCCTGGACGATGGAGCCGTCTTCAGAACCCTCAGGAAGTTCACCCATACCAAGGAGGAACAATATTATGGTTTGGGCAGGAATTCGTCTTGGAGGACGGACGGATCTCGTTTGGGTGCGGGGCAATATGACGGCAGAACGATACGTCTAACAGGTGCTGGGGCCCGTAATCTTGCCCCACAGAACACAAATGGGGCAAGATTTCCTGCTCATGCACGACAATGCCCGGGCACACACGGCCAGAACGGTAGCAGCTTGGTGACATACACACAATGTTAGGGCCTTAGACTGGCCTGCTCTATCGCCAGATCTAAATCCCATTGAGCATGCGTGGGATATGCTGCAAAGAAGAGCTCTGAAGGAAGCTCCTGAAAATCTGGCTACAGAAGATCAACTTTTTGCGCACCTCAGAAGGACATGGGACAATATTCCGCAGCAAGACATTGACAACCTTGTTCTGAGCATGCCGAATCGTTGCCGATGTGTTATGAACATCATGGGCGCTTTCTGAGACTACTAACTTCAAGTTTATAAACACAAATTAAATGATTTTTCTATTTTTTTCAGTTTTTACTCACAAATTAAAAGTTAATTCATATACGGTTTCCGTCTATGCTTCATTTTTTTTCCATAAAATCCTGAAATTTTAATCTAAGTACCTTAACCATTAATAAAAAATGGTAGAATATTAAATAACGTATCTTTTAAATATATACATGTCATGTAAATAATTAACACATTGATAGTAATTCGCTTTTTTAAAAATATCCCTAGAACGTGTTGATGTGTGTAGTATATTATGCAATTAGTGAATAAAGGACGGATTAAGCGAGGGCCATAGATAAATCGCGAACTAGTGAAAGATTCTAACGACTGAATCACGACCGTAGGGAGTGATTCATGATTCAAGTGTAAGAATCCTGAGCAACGCGAGAGATTCATGGCCCTCGATATAAATCCGTTTTATTCAAGAATTGCATACTGAACTTTATACCATGACTGCGAGAAAAAGAAAGATTTACGCGAAAATAGACATAATAATGGAGAAAAAGGAAACTTAAATTGTCTTTGATGTAAACCAGCCGTGATTTGTTAGGTAGCAAGTTTTCCACTATATCGGCCGCCCTCTCTTTCATAAACTCAGGTGTTAACACATCTTCATGACTTGAATGCATTTTTAATCGATTTATTATTAACACTAAACTTTGTGTTCGTACAACTTACAGTATTCAAAATAGCGCGAATATATTGGTGTGTTCAAACATCAAAACAGTGAGTAAAAGTGCTTTTTATTCACTGTTTTCAGTGAATAAAATAAGCTTTTTATAGTGGTAATGGTATAAAATAGTTTTTATCTCGGTAGTACGTTCCCGTAGGATAATTTCCGACTCAAAAGCTAGTAGGTACCTATATAATAATATTAATAATACAGAATCATGTCCACAAAACATTTAAAGTAACTTCACTACATTTTTATTATCTTGGAACTTTGTACCTTCTTTTAATCGCGAGAGTTGTGACATGTCATTTGCATATCATAGGTACACACTCATGCTTGTGGTAGATATTTATTTGTTTACCTACCTATTTTGATGTTCAACACACTTCCTCATTGATACCGCAGTGCGATTCTGTAACCATCTCACCGTGAAAACATAGGTGAAGTGAGCGTGGAGTGAGCTGTCAATAGTGTCAATTCCTAAGTAGTAAAAACAAACTCCACTTCACCTAAGTTTTCACGGTGAGATTTTTACAGAATCGACCGGTGTACCTACATTTTTATTACTTAGATAAATATTTCGAATGTAAAGTAGTTTGATGAGTTTTGACTACATAAGAATAAAAATTGTGAAGGAAATGTGTTGTTGATTATTTTATTTATTTTAATGTTTTACAAAATTGCTAAGTGAGTGCTAAGTTGCAATTTACTTAGAACTTTTGTAAATCTATCGAAAATTTTCTGTATAATTTTTTGAGAAGAAGAGCGAAGAAACGTAAATCAACATTGTGCTGCTTTCTATATAAATATGCACAGCATCACGCTTATTTCCCGCAGGGGTGTAGGCGTAACGTAAAAACAACCTCCCATCTCTTTTCCGTTCCATAAGACTGAAAGCCTTTTTTCAGGCGAGAAAACAGCATCCTATATAAAACCGTGAATTGATACAGAATTTCTTCGCACGTTACCACAAATCATGTTCGCTACGAAAACATAGTATCAGGGATCACGCATTACTTATCCGTATCCCTTGTGTGTTCCCCCGGCGAACTGAGGGTTGCTTTGAGAGTACTAAGAACCCAACTTGTACAACACAGGAGTGGAAACAAATTAGCCTTGATTCTAAACTACACGGAATCGTTTGTTGCCATTGCTGAAGAGTAACTTCAACTGTTTTTAATTTTCTGGGATGGAATATGCTGATGTTCATTTCTATGTATAATGCAACCTTATCAGTATTTAAGCATACATTCAGAAAGATTGAGACACTTAGTTTCGCATTTATTTTACTCGTTTAAAAATGTAAAACAGTCGTAGATTATGAATATTGATAATTTTGCAACCTGCGTTCCTGGCATTTGTTTTTTTTTAATATTCTATGATTTTTAATATTTTTGTAATGATTACACAATAGACAATACTAGAACATTATGCAACTTAGATAATATACATCTAGATCGAGCCACCGCGTGGCTGGTCATGAGACAGCAATATTAACAGTGAAAATACTTTGCATGGCAACATTTAAAAATGTTGCCAAACAAATTTGGCTTATTTATTTTTCACTTCGGTTTATTTATTCATATAATTTTATGTTATTATGCGTATTAAATTTAAGTTTTCTAGCCAAACTTTTAAAAGTGATATTACATCATTTTTTTTTAGCTAGTATTCAATTAAACCGATCTTAGTAAGACTTGTAACTGATTTTCGACACTTGTTGTTCGAACTTTCCGTTGTGTGGTCAGATTGTAGTGTTTGTTATCTTCATAGCGGAAAAACAAAACGAAACGCGGCAGAAAAATTATTGAGTTAGTGTTAAAAATATCTGAAATTGTAAGTATTTTATGGAATTACTTTGATTTAAACTGTGCCATGCTCATATTCTATCGACCTAGGAATAGAAACCAAACTTAGGTTAGTAGTAGTAGGTACCTTTCTACTTGTTGAACTTTGTTAACGTTATTTGTATGAGTTACATGGATTTATTCTACAAATAGGTCAATGCATTTTAAAGGTGCCTATAAATTTATACCTTACTGTTTTTGATATACTATTGATATAATATAGATATTCATTTCAAATCTGATAGAAGGTTCTATCAGATTTATTATTTATCAGCAATACCAACAAAGAACACTGGCCTGACATAAGCTGGTTCAGATACACACAAACCGATCAGCTGGTTGTCAACTAAAAAGTCAATCTAAATGGTGAAATTGATGATTTTAAACAAATTTCATTCCAAAGATAGGGAAGAGACAGAAATATCATTTCATTGAGTGTCATTTTTGATACACCTCTCCCAATAAGTGTGGAGAGAAAACGAGATATAATGACACTTCTACATAAACGCATGTCACGATTTCTAAATGAATTTTTCGACTTCTGAATCGGAAAGAGTAGAAGACGATCCCGGCATAAATTTTGTATCGGGTAATGGTCAGCAAAGAACAATTTAAATGTTTTATTTAAAGCGTTAATTTATTAATTTAATAGACTATTGATTGATTTATAGGTACATATTTTGTTAGTTATTTTAAATCCTCGACATCGATATCAGAAGGAAATAAGTCGTTATATTTGTCTTAAGCATTTATATATTAAGGGAATAACTCGAAATACTACTTTAAATACGACCAAACTGTCTAGTATAAATAAAGTTATTTCATTAGTACTTCGTCAACAAGGGAACAACTGAAGAAAAACTAAAAAAAATATAGTAGGAGTGACTGAATGTGGAAATGATTCCCATTAAATGAAAGTGCTATTTTTTACCTACACTGTGAGTTTGAAAGAAGTTTTGATTTTAATTGCGAAATACTAAAAAACATCAAAAGTGTTGTTTTTTGCCTATTCTGAAAAGTGTCGAATTTGAGCTGTTCCCTTTTTTACGGGAGGCACTGATTTAACTTGCAAGATTTGATTAGGTACAGACAGACACCGCGGGACAGGTGAAACTTAATAAAAGCTTGTAATAAGTGACAGCAACGTGATATTTAAGTAATCCTGTTATGAAATACCCACAAAATACCTGAGCAATTCCTTTCTCAGGTACGAGTACGACAGGATTCGAAACAAGAATTCCCGGCCATTTCCTAGCATTTCAGGTAAATATACGAGAACATAGACCGGCACGTACGCCTGTAAGTGCTCTCAGAGTCCTTGACGTTGTAAGTTCCAAAGCAACCGCAATTTCTCTTGCGAACGTTTTCAGCTAAGTACTACAATTTGGTGTTATTGTTCTGTAGCGACTTATCAAATTGAGATGAAACCAACCGTAAGCGGCTCGCTACTGCAGTGCGATTCTGTAACCATCTCACCGTGAAAACTTAGGTGAAGTGAGTTTGTTTTTGCTAGAAATTGACACTATTTACAGCTCACTAGCTGTAAATAGTGTCAATTTCTAGCAAAAACAAACTCATTTCACCTAAGTTTTCACGGTGAGATTTTTACAGAATCGACCGGCTGTTCCTGCTAAAACAATGAAATGTTGCTTTCTTAACATTGTATCTGTCTTTGCAGTTTATTGTATCCAGTATTAGTTTGTCTTTGTGTATTTATAATCGCGTAGTTGCACTTGTATAGACAAAATTTTTTTGAAGTGAAAACTTTAGGCTTGTTGAGCGATTTTTGGTAAGGAGAATCTTACGTGTTCGCGTCACCTCGCCACCGGACACCTTTTCACTTCTGTTCGCAGTCCCCATGACTGCCTATTTTTATTTTTTTAATATTTTAATCAGTACTCTTTGTGTAACTTTCAATCACAATTCGAAAGATTTGAAGGAAATGGCTAACCCATTGCTTCATAATATGTTTCAATAATTCGTCTGCTTGACAACGTAAAATAATGAAACGGATTTTACTAAAAGAGTGATGAATATACATGTTGATGGATGCAGAAGGTGAGAAAGGCCAAAAAAAGATGGATGGATTGATTAAGAAAGAAAAGAGAGTGAATGATAGCGTGACGGTTGACGGGGGGAATAGAAGAAGGCAAGAAGATGATGATGAATGTTTTTGAACAGTCAAAATTTAAAAAGAAAGTAAAAGAGAGTGCTATTGTATGTTACGCATGTAACTTGTCAATTATTTTGTCGAGTTACTATAGTTACCTATACAAAAAACTCTATTCTCAAAAATCATCGCGGCTATACATTCAACGACTTTGAAAGGCCATGGCAGATAAGTAGATAACCCAATCAAGTTCACTATATAACTTTCAGGAAACAACAATATAGTAAAGAAATTGTAACACTCGCTTAAAAAAATGGTCTAAAGCAACGACTACGCCTTGGAGCTAGATAATGATGAGTGTGCCAAGTGTGTGCCGGACGAAGGAGTGCGGAGTAGTGCGAAGTTGTGCGAAGTATTGCGGACTAGAGGCGCGCGGAGGAGTGCTCACGAGAGGCGAGCCTCAAATGAGGCTACGGCTCTCGGAGCACGTCGATGGCAGCTACCGGCTCCTTACCACCGTTTTATTATGGAAAAGGATGCATGAAATTGTATAGTTTTAATTTAGAGCAGCTGTGACTGCTTTTTGATTTGGTAAATGGACATAGGCAAGTAATAAGTAAGTTGAATACTTCTGGTATAGTTTTTTACATTTAAAATAGATTTCGGCTGCCTAAGTATATATTAAACAACTCGTGGCTCTCCACAATTATTTAAGGAACGAAAACGGCACCTAAAAGATATTTTACTGTAAAAGGCTTCCTAAGCACGGTGATACGGAATTATAGACTAATAAATTATCTCATATTATGACGGTGATGCTTCTCGATACGGCTACGGCTGACAAGCTGCCAATTTACGTCGCATTTAATACGTTATACTACTGCTACTAAGTATTGAACCTTCCAAATAATCTGAATTTGTTTGCATCTGTACCGTGTGAGTATTGTGCAAACTTGACCGCAAGCCCGTTGTCGCTTTATACTGGACACGCTCGGTCAAACAACATTCAGGGGTGTATTTACCCTAGGGCCAAAAGGGCCATGGCCCGGGGCGGCAGGCTGTGAGGGGCGGCGCAAGCCGCACCTCGCGCTCAACTTTGTGCGACTTTCTTTTAGACTTTATATGCCTGAAGAAATTTAAAAAAAGCCTACCTACCTAATTAATTAAATACAAAAATTAAAGGGGTAGTCCAGTCACAATCGACACAAAAAATGTAAACATCGTTAACGCGCATGTACGCGCATGGCTACAGATCAAGCTATACAATTCCAGTATAAGCTGATCTCGTATTGTATAGGATTTCCTTACAACGAGAGGTCAGTGTAAACTGGAAATGTATAGCTTGATGTGTAGCCGTGTGTACCTAACTACGATTCTTTCCTTTATATGTTGTTAGGTCCCCTGAGAGTTGTCTATACCCAAGTTTGCAACACTGAAAACTTGTGCTACTCCCATGGTGCTCGAAAAACTGCGAAATTCTGGGACTTGCATCCGTTTTTTTTTTAATTTTTTTTTAAAATAAATCTTTGTTCTTTATTTTGGTGAAGCAAACTAAATTGGGTACAATTTGAGCCTAACTCAAGCACTCTAGGTCTATTGGTAGCAAAGATAGGTATATACAATCAAAGATGGGCACTTTTTCCAAAAAGTGAAAAGTTATCAATAGGGTCATTTCCCAAGACCTGTACCCGGCATTGCCACTAAAGTCATTATAGAACTCGTTGAATAGAGTACAAATATAATTTTTATATTTTTATCTTCAAAAATAAAGAAATAGGGGGCCGCAAAAGTTGTCAGTTTTAGACCATTTTTGTGCGAGCTCTATTGCTACAAGATAGGATAGGAATTTAAATTTTCTGTATATTATGTACGTAGTTAAATACTGTACTTAATCAACAAATACTAAAAACGCCGATTCTTAAGGTATTTCGTTTAAATATGGGTGATTTTCTGCAACTGGAAAAAATAACTGTAGTTCACAGTATCATTATGAAGTACAAAGTTATCTTTGCGATTGTTAAAATTTAAGATGTAAAATATTTTTTGTTTCGTTTTGTTTTTTAAATATCATTTAGGTATTTAGTGCAACGACCACATAACCCATGGTCGTTACACTTGGTGTTAAATATTGTAGGTACGGTGCAGTGTTCCAATCGATAAAAAAATTTCCCTCTGCTGTTTAAGGTAAATTTATCGATCAAGGGATGCATTTAAAATGAACGAGTAAAGGTTCCTACAGACAGAGGCGATATCGCGTCGCGACGCGATATTTTTCTATGGATATAATATCGAAATATCGCGTCGCGACCGCGATATCGCCTCTGTCTGTAAGAGCCTTCAAACTCCCACGTGTCAATTTGAAATGCTTTTTTTTTTTAAATGATGAAGGTGACCTTTTCATGAAAAAAATTAAAATAAATTCTGAAAACGTAACTGTCCAAGATATTTATTTTGTATAAATATAGTCTGATAAAGCATCTTTGGGTGCATATTTTTCAGTTTTTATTTTTAGAAAATCACGTCCGGATACCGAGAAATATTTGTTTTTCTGATTTTCGTTTTTATTTTTTTTCTCCTTAAAACCTCAAAAGTGCGACTTGTCACTAGCACATAAATATTTTTCGTAACAAGGCCTATCACTGATAAAAAAATCACGAGTTTAGATGAGTTTTTAGCGAGAAAAAAAAATAAAAACAAGTCTGACAAAAAAAATTTTACTCGGTATACGGAGGTGATTTTCCAAAAATAAAAACTGCAAAATATGCGCCCAAAGGTGCTTTATCAGACCTTATTTATATAAAATTAATATCTTGGACAGTTACGTTTTGAGAATTTATTTTAATTTTTTTCATGAAATTGTCACCTAAACTTCATCATTTTTATAAAAAAAAAATAATTGAAATTGACACGTGGGTGTTTTACTCGTGCATTTTAAATGCATCCCTTGATCGATAAATACCATAAATAGCATTGGGAAATATTTTGATCGATTGGAACACTGTGCGGTGGTACGAAGCCCTTCGTGTGCGAGTCCGACTCGCACTTGGCCGGTTTATTGATTCATTATCACCATTCTCAGCCCGCATCAACGCACTGCTGGATTTTATTTTATAATTAAAAGTTTTTGCTATATTCCGTTAATTCATGGGGCGGCAAACCTTACAGGCCCGGGGCGCTGAATCTTAAAATACGCCACTGACAACATTCATCCATTTCGAAATAAAACTCAATGAAATAAACTACGTCTCGGATACTCAATCATTTAAGAAAACTACTACGGGCAGTTATCCAATCGTAGGTCAGGGAAATAATCAAATTGGATGACGACACCCCTGACCAAACCAAAATGGGTGCTCCATTGCAGTTGATTATTACGCCTACTGGATAGGCCATTTCATCTGTCACTGAAGATAATTCACGAGATAAAGAGCTTCCTCGTGTTCTCAAATAACGGCTTTTTTATCAGTTATTATAGCAATAAAATGGTTGAATCAAATTAAAATATTTGGAACACGATGCCTGAATTTAATTATAAAGTTACCTGAATCATCAATTACGATTACATTATCAATCATGCGTACCTAAGTGTTAATTAAATATCACGAAATCCAATATCGACCAAACTATATCAATAAATAATGAAATCTAATTAACAAAACGTTTAAATGCCAAGTGTGAACATAATAAACTGGAAGTGCCACAAACGTATTGTGTTACTGGAGCAAGGTCTGCAAAGTTGATAAAATAATTCGTTTCAAATACCACCGGAACAATGAACTACTAACCTCAACACCTGCGGGGCTCAGCACCTCTTTACAAACGGAACTATAAGTAATAAATGAGATTTTCCACGAAAATCAACTTCGCTATTAAATTATATTATATAGGTACAGGCTTACTCGGCAAAAGCACTCAAATCGATACCAGTTTTTCCCAAAACAATTCATCACATCCCATAATTCATCGATTAAGAACGAATGTGTGTTACCAACACAGCGGTGCAATTCGTCATCCTGATGGCTGCAGCTACTCCCATTCCCGGGCTCATGTGCTAGATAAAACCGTGAGTTATGTCCTGGGGTATAAGGATAATAATTGAGTGGCAGTGAAGCGAGGAAGAGGACAATTTGTAGTGGCCTCAAATCAGTACGCTGGGGAAGGCTCTCCTACGCGACTAGATCCGTCCTACCTCGTGTAACTTCGCAATTTATTTGTGCAACACATCGCTATAACATGCGCTGTATCTAATATGAGCATCACGTATTTTAATTAAGCTCGATGATCTCAGAAGTTTTGCATTGTATGGGACAACGAAGGACCTAATGAGGGGTTCATTACATTTTGTCTATGCACTTAGCATACATAATTATGCATAAAAAACAGCGTGTATATAAAATATGACCCAAATCAATTAACGTCGTTCCGTTACATAAAGGAGGGGACAACGGAAGCAACTCACAAATGTAAACAACGATTTGTAAAGTAATTCCCCCTAGCTGTCATAAAAATGTGTCCCACGGAAGTGACAGGGGTCGTCATTAAAGCGAGTGACGTAAAATTGTGACACTCCCGTGAGCGTGTCATACCGTGACACAAGGGTGCACCGGGGACCGATGACAGTGACAATGTGACAGGTCATTTTACTAAAACCAGGAATTAGTTTAATTTATGCCTCGTTTAGCTTTTAATTACCTATTGTAACATACAAATTGTAATGAGCGTAAGTTGAGAAGGAGACTATAAAATATCAATGGGGTAAAAAATTAGGTCTGCTAATTTAAATACGTTCAACATTAATAAGTAATTGTTTTTTAGATAGCTTGGGTTATTCGTTTTGAATAAGTTGTAGGTTTAGATATAAACTTTCTTAAAAACTGAAAATAAATAACTTCACATTAATTGTAACCACTTCCTTATGTAATAAAGATTATTATTATTATATTATATTATAGATGTGGAAACATCCTGAATAATCCTGACAAAGTCGTTAAATAATAACAAAAAAAATGCAAACGTGGAATAATACAAAAAACGATTCTTCAATTTTTAATTCGCACGAGAATAATTAAGACATGAATATTCAGCAGCAAAAATCCCATAATAATTCAACGAGTACCCCAACACAACTCGTAAAGTGCGACGGAAAATGGCCATCAGAGTAAAAGGGCTCACTTGTGCTCCCACTTGATTATATTCCACCGTAAGTACTTGATCCTGGGGTCCCACAACCACATTACAAGCCAAACGAATTTAACGCATAATCACAATGTCGCAAAATACACTTTCCTTTGACAAGTCCTATTACGACACTTGTGTTGCCCGAAGTATTGCTTACGAAGTTGCGAGGTTATTTCATACGGAATTAGATTTGTAAATTGAGAAGTAAGGACGCTACTTAAGTTAAACATTGCCATATTGAAAGCAAATATTGCAATTATTATTGAAATAAGGCGAAATGTTCTTCCCTTTTATGGGCAGTCACGCTATTCTATAACACGCGTCTCAAAAACGATGTCTATATGTAATAAGTAGGTAAGTACGGAAAAATTAAAGGCTCTGAATGTGAACGGCTCAAATGAGAGAATATAGGCATAGAAGAGCCAAGGTAATAACAAAAGATGACTTTCATAGAGGAGATCAGACATCCATAAAATAATTTCTTTACAAACACTATCAAAATGCAATAAACACAGAAAGACAGGTTTATCAAAACACAAACTAATGAATGCTCTAGAGTTTAGTGTTATACCAAGTTCGACCGTCTGCGGTCATTCCATCTATTTTAGTTTCCATCATTCAAAACTGAAGACTGATCCTAGACGACGACGCTTCCTTTCCGAAACATTATTGTTTACTAACTTGGCTCTTATTACTATGAGATAAAATTGGAACTTGATTAGCTAAGTTTCCTTTACTTACAGAAACTGTGATGAGCCCGTAACCACGGACGTTAGCATCAAATAATTTTAACGTAAATATTTACGAGAGGGGAGGGAGGGGAGTGAGTCTTTGGCACAGCCGTGCTGTGTGGTCCTTTTATGACTAATTGTTTGTTTATCCTTCTCACTATTTTAGTTTGGAAACTGTTTATAAGTATGAGAAAAAACTGATACATTCCTACATTGCCTACACTTTACGACACTGAAGAAAAGCCAAACAGTAAAGTATTTGAAGGAAATGATGGAATAAATAATGACCTATCTATTTCTTCCTATTTGGTTCAGAACAGGTAGGTAGGTACTATAAATACGCAACTTCGTTATTATCTTACCAAATATTACAAATGCAAATGTGAGTTTGTTTGTTACGCTTTCACGCTAAAATGGCTGAACGGATTTGGATGGAATTTGTCACATGGGTAGACCATGACCTGGATTAGGACATAGGATACTTTTTATCTAGGTAGTACGTTCCCGTGGGATAATTTCTGACCTCCACGCGGCTGAAGCCGAGTGCAAAAGTTACTTTACAATAAAGAAAACTTCTATGTTTAAGTATACATAAGATCTAAGATTACAATGCAATGTAAAGCCACGAATAAATAAAGAAAGATTAGTAGGGAATCTACCAAAGAAAATTTGGTATTCATCCTTGCAACAAACGTGGTATTTTACAATGCAGCACCGTTTGTAGATGTGCCATGAATTGCATGTTTAAAACAAAAGATTTCCTAGAGTTCACATTATAGAACATAAACGTTTTATGTACGGTTTGTTCTCGTTTGTTCTAAAGCTGATCATTAGAGTGGGAAATGACGCTTTTCGCCTAGTTAAACCGTACTTAATTTCACTCAAGGATCGAGAAATTATCGTGTGCGAACATGTGTTATCAAAATCCTAAACACACAATCAGACTAAATTATATCAAAATGTAGATGTTTTAAAAAACGAAAACTAAGTGACACCTCATCAAAAACTATTTCCACATCTGAATTTTTCGTCTCTGCACAACACAATTCCTACATTTTCCCTCTCAAGGAGAAAATGTACAAAACATTTTACACGTCCCTTAACGTGAAAATGTTAATTTAAACTAACCCACTTTCGCACAATGGGTGCGAAATCAACAAAAGACCGTATGAGGGTTGAATAAAGCCTATAATAACATAGAGTTCGTCTTGAATGGCAAGACGACCTTGTAGCAGCGGCGTAGCGAAGGCTTCCCTTGCTACGAAATTCGTAGCAATGTGCTACGAAGACCCTAAAAACTATTTATTACTTGTTACAAAAATTTTCCTCAGTTTTATATTATTTTACTGTCTGTTTTACGTATTTTTATTTTTTACAGTGTGATAATATTAATATCATGTTAATTGCTTAAAAATATCCATGCCCTTATTTTTCTCATGTCCGAGTTCGCCGAATAAATTAAAGTTTATAAATATTTTTTAAAGGTGGTGTCTCAATATTTTTATAACTCAATGACAATACTATAATTATACCATTTATAAATATCGCTCAGTAGGAGCACAAAAGAATTACTTCTGCGTTAACAAGACAGACCGTTTGAAAACAACAGGAAATACTCGGTGAATCTCGCGAATCAGATTCGACATTCTTTGTCTCTCATCAAGTCATCATACTACCTATTTTTATTTTTATTAACATCTGGGTATATGACACATAGAGGAAATACCATTTTAGAAACATCGGTTTGTGAAAAAATTTGTCACGATTATTCTATTTTTATTTTTGATATTTCATCGTATTGCTATTATTATTCTGTCCATAATCAGTGGTTTATATTTTCATGTTTCACGATTAATATGAATAATTTCCGTTATAATAGTCAATTAGTAAGTATATGTACCTCCTGTCTTGCTTAAGATTAACTTTTGCACATAGATAAAGTTTCGCTTTAATTTTTCGCTCAAAACACATTTAGCGAGCGCATAGCATGCAAATTACTTTTAAATATCTATGAAACTGTTGTGAAGTAAGTTCAAAGCACCGCTGGATTCTCTCCAAAACTTATCGAGTGTAGTATTGAATGTAAACTACACGGTACACCGGTGCATTTCAACAGAAATTGCATCTCGCCTCAAGACGGAATACAAATCTGAGGAGAATAACAAAATGTTGTCGATAAACATTTAGGTGCTACTTGTGATTGCCGAAGTGCGGTCGATCGTGGGCCGAGAAAGTGATACGCGACCAGCATTGTTTAACCACGGTAGAAACTGAGACAATAATGTAGTAGATGTTTTCCTAGATATTATGTCTCAGTAATAGATAACGTCAGAATGCGTGCTCGCTTCTGACGTTCGCGATAATACTGCTGTGCCAGTTAACTACGTAAATAATGATTTTGAAGGCAAAATAGAACAATTAAAATAAAGCGAAAACAAATTATCGTTCACCTGTTTTTGAGGTCTATTTTTTTAATATTTAGATAATGATCTACTTACACTTAAAATGGCCAATTTCCTCCTGAAACTATATAGGTACATATCCGGAGACTTTAATAAAGAAATATGAAGACAGAAACTGTCAATTGCATATCATCGATTACCTACATATCGCAGATTATGTTAAGGAAACTATAAAACAAATGAACGTGATAGCATCAATACGCATCACCTTGGCATCACCCATGGAGTAGGAAGAAATGGAGCGTTTATGTGCGGTTGGACGGTGTCAATTTCAACAAAAATATGTAGTTGAAGCCACTGAGGTGCCATTAGAATTTATGTTTTATCTTCAATAAGGAAAACATCGCGAATAAACCGGCATATCCTAGGACCGAAAATTCTAAAAAATGTGACATCTACCAATCCACACGGGGCCCGCGTGGTGGAATACCTACGGCCCACTAGGGGAGTGGTCCGGGCACAGGTCTCCTCTCTGTGAGGGGGCTCACATAGATTCCTGTGTCCCAGCAGTGGGAACATTACAAGCTGATTATAGTTAAAGTTATCCTAAATAAGTAGTTTTTTTAATAGAAAGTAATATGTTATCTATGCACTACTGCAATAGCCTTTTATTATAATAACCAACGTATGTTTGATCGTGTGTTGCTCTATTATGAAGGGTGTTTTTCCAACTCACGTTATGGCGCGTAGACCATCGTCTAATGAAATACGTGTGTCGTCCTTATACAACTTATTATTACCTACCCCACAGAATTTTGATTGAATAGAAGTTAGCACTCCATTTCCTTTCGTATCCCCGTGTTATAATTATAAATAAGCACTTATTTATGCACTACAAAGTAATCTAGCAAGTCTGTACTTAACTACATTTGGCTCGTTGCACATGGTCTATAATCATTTCCCTGAAGACTTTTGCTTATAATATTATGCTTACGGTCAGTCCGAGTTAATTTAAACTTGTGAAAGTGACTTATTTGTAGATCCTCATTGGGAATAGAACGCTCTAAGCGTACCGTAGTTATGTGGGCCAGTCTTAGATTATTTATAATTTAAGGGGCCAGTGCTGTGAGGACATCAGGATTGCCTCATATTATTTAGGGAAATTGTAACTTTAGAGGCTCTACTGGTTCCCAATAGCTGTTGCTTTGCGTGCCATCGGGAGCTGGCTGGCTGGGTACTCATTAATAAAGACGATGAAATAAAACGTATTAAGCCATTTTTTGGTAAATTTTGATTTTGGGCCGAAACCTATGCTGTCCTCCAAACTCTTAAAATAATGTTTTGATTTTACTAACTACATTTAAATAGACCTGCTAAACTGGACATCGTGTGGTATCAGTATGTACAACGCGTAGTAATAAATCAACCAGTTGTGTTATGGCTAATTTCACCCGCACTTTATGTTCTTTACCTCAGGAAAGTGACGTAGTCACACCGTCATGTAATGCGAAGTAAGGAAAAGTAATAAAGGCCCGCGAAAGTGTCTTGAATGTTGTTACAAGATTTAATTTAACGCGACACTTCTTGTCACAGGTTTTATGTACCTATTGTTATATATACTTACTCCATTTACAATAAAATTAGATATTTAAACAAACCTTTTTTACAGTCCGTTCAACCGATTTTGACTTCTATTGCTTTGGTGGCATGACAAATGGCAGTTGCAGTAAACAGTTGGTATTGTAACCACTTTTTTGCATTTAATGCCATCTTTAAGCCTACGGAATAGAAGTCAAAATCGGCTGAACGAACTGTAAAAAAGGTTTGTCTAGATGTCTAATGTTATTGTAAATTAGAGTAAGTACCTATTATATGTATAGGTGTGATCACACAAGTTAACTATGTAATAGGGTATACAGAAACGTATGTGCCGTTGATTTTACAATACCTGAAAACATAGTTATCATTATGTTATTAACAACTAACAAGTACCTACTTATCGAATTTTAATTGGAAATGGTTCTGTGTAGGTATATTTATTTATTTATATTAAAATTAGACTGAGAAACAGCATTTATCAAACGTCTAAAATTAAATATAGGGATAATCTCCGAATCGCCTAAGTACACTTTACCCGAAAGGTTGACCTATAACAAAGTTTTAAATTACGTTGAAGCTAAAACTTTTCCGATCTTCCTTAAGTAAGTAAGTCAGTGAGACACGGTCTGATGGAGTGCCATCTAATCAGTTTGCTTGTTCCATTAACCCTGCACGCAAGTTACAGTAAACCAGTTATTGTGCATCATTATTTAATGTTATGTCACTTTACTGGATATTTAAGTCAGATGCGTCAGAAGTACCCACAAAGGTAATAATAGAAATATCAAGACGGAATCAATACATTACTATTACAGTACATAAGCATATAGTTTTCAATGAGCATAAATAAATAAGTAAGAGTGTAACTTCCGCTATGAAAAATAACGATACGAGTAGTAAAACTTGGCTTCTACTACCTTCCAGGAAAGCAACTTCAGTAAGTAATATAAAACCGTAATTTCATAAAAACAAGCGGTTTTCATCTAATAAAAGCACATTATTAATCGAATTTTCCGCTTGTCGGTACAAGTACAAATCGTAAATGAGATCGGTAGGTTTCGGTTGCATCGCGGCGGGTAGGGACGGCGGGAGAGCAACATGGCGAGCGGGCGGATGCTGCGCGTACAGGCTCCGCCGCGGGCGTAGTACGGCGCGAACAAAGCGTCCCACCCTACTCGCTTCCTGCCTCCGTTTCAGCCTCTTCCGGTCAACTCGTCCGTACCACATTTTCATGTATGAAACAAGCACTCAATTTGATATTTACGTTAGGAACATTCACTTTATGATTAAAGAATAGTACTAATATCGACGTACAGTGATAGATAGCTATGGATGGGATTCAGGAGCGTGCGTGCGCGTGTGTCGTCGAGAGCGCGGTCCGCGGGCTACTGGCGGCAGCCTCCGAGCGGGGGCGTGGGGGCGCGGGGCTGCGCGGGCCACGCTTTTCATTAAGGAGCCGAGCTACGCCGCCGTAGCAACGGTCGCCGCCCCGGCCACGGGAAAAGCTCCCAGCCCTTGTGATTTATCTCGGCGTTCTTCTACGAACATTTTGTCTGCACTTTCACGCATTCGAGGCAGTAAGATGAGATCTGTTGAATTCAAACAATGTACCTAGCCATCTTAGAAGGTAGTTACCGTCACCCCTATGAGGCATCTGAATCTTAAGTAGACAATAATACTACGTAGTACCTATCACCTAGAAACAAACCCAAATCTCGAGTTCACTGACCGCTCTTAGCAAAAAAACATCATAAATCGTTTATCGGTTAGGCCACTACTAACAAGCTACCTACCTGGTACAGATCTTAGGGTACAGGTAGGTAGCTTGTACACGAGAACTTGAGTCCTGGCATCCTTCTGGATTCATGAGTTCCGGAAATAAGATAAGTAGGTGGGTACCTATTTTAGTTGGTATACGTCTTATACTCAGGTAGGTAGGTACAATAGTTCTCTTCACACGCACACACACACACACTCACAATCTTTCGCCTTTATGTTATATATTAGTGTGATTTTCATGGCCATAATCTTTTTATTTAGAGCGGTTCTCACTTTGGTCAATTTCCTTTTGCAAAGAGGATTCCTTTATAATGTAGACAAGGAATAAGGACGGATTTTTGTTCCCGTGGGATAATTTCCAAAATCGACGCGGGCGAAGCCGCGGGAAAAAGCTAGTAGAATTATAAAAGAAGAAGGACTCTGCGCCACGCATATCGAAAGTGAAGCACAGTAAGTATGCCGGGACCGTTTGTACAAACACGCCTCACGCACACATTTACATCATAGTATGCCGACCGGCCGCCATTACGTGACACGAGCGACGGACGACGTCTTTGCAGGTACTCAAATCACGCACACATAGATCGGTACGGTGCTTCACTTTCGATATGCGTGGCGCGGAGTCCTTTTTTTGTACGTCTATGGTCACACCATAAGGGTTCCTTTTTACCATTTTGATACGAAACCCTAAAAACATGTTATTTCAAGTACTTACTTACTTACAAGTGAAAAGTGATTCCGTGAGACGTTTTACGTGAATTTTACAAGTTTTCACTACACAGGAAGGCATAATTCTTTTAATAGGGTTCCGTACCTCAAAAGGAAAACGCGGAACCCTTATAGATCACTTGCTTGTCCGTCTGTCTATGTCTCTGTCTGTCTGTCTGTCGGTCTGTCTGTCTGTCAGTCTGTAAAGACCATTTATCTCAAGAACGCGTGGAGATATCAAGCTGAAATTAATATCAAATACGTAGTTCTATGGTCCCTTGGAGCTTTAAAAAAATCAAGCAGAAAAACGGAACCCTTATAGGATCACTCGTGTGTCTGTCTGTCTGTCTGTCACAGCCAATTTACTCCGAATCTAATGGACCGAAATTTGGTGCACACACATGTATTTCTGTGACCCAAACACGTAGGTACGGCTAAAGTAAATCCATGATTTTGAATATGGGGGTCACTTTTAGTCGGCAAATAAGAAAATAAAATAAAAAGTTTTGCAAACTGGTGTGACATATCAAATGAAAGGGATATGGGGGTTTCAAATATATATTTTTTATAATTTAAAAATAAATCGTTTTAAAATTATTTAAGAAAATAGACGAAAATTGACCATCCCCCCCTTATCTCCGCAGCTACTGACCCTAAAATTTTGAAAAAAAAACAGAAAATAGTTCTTTAAGTACCTGTATATTACAGGAAAACCTATAAGAAGTTTGTGGTCTTAAAATAACATGTTAAATCTCTCAATATTGTGAGTACAAACTTACATTTCCTGTTGGAATGTATGGGAGGGAGAACATGTTTTTCAACCATAATGTTAAGTTTGTTTTTCGGATAATTTCATCCCAACTACGGAACCCTTCACTGTGCGTAGTCCGACACGCACTTGGCCGGTTTTTTTTTTTAACTATATTAACTAGACGACGACTCGTCACGTGTAGGTACTAGGTTACGTACCGAGAGAACCTGCGCAGCTCTCGGTACCGTCCGAAACAATGAATGGCAAAGTAGGAAGTATGTGAATACGTGTGCGTGTTATGTGTCGACGCTACTCGTTTGTACGCACAAATTCACAGCGTGTTTGTACAGCGGGTTTGACAAACTGAATGACATATTTCATTATTTATCTTTTATAAAGTTTTGTAAAACTGTATTTTTTTATAATCATACCTACCTTGATAAATTATTATAAACCATTAAAAAAAATGAATAAGCGGGAACGGGTAGCTTTTCTATTCACCATTGTTAAACAAATTCAAATTTCGTTCACAAGTCCCGTGATATTTTTTACACAATCAAAATGATTATGCCCAATTGCCGAAAACATTTTCACGACCATGAAAAATGCGAAACAGCAAACTGAGTACCGACAACAAACTTTTAATATATAAAGTGATCTTGAAGCCAGTGTGGCTTTATGGTATTCAACTCTGGGGCAGCTCCTGTAACTCAAGCATTAGCATCATACAGAGAATGCAAAATTCTATTTTGAGGTCAATTAGTGGCGTTCCTTGGCTCGTCACAAACGCTGAAATACACAAGGAGTTATCAACAAATACCGTCATGGACGAGATCAAAAACATTACAAAAAAATACCAGGAAAGACTGGAAAGGCACCCTAATGATCTGGCCGCTGCACTAAAAACAAGAAGTTATAGAAAAAGACTTAAAAGGAAAGACATTGTGTAGTCCACCTGTGTGGAACCAAGCACGAATACGGAGTAGATGGCTCGCTGGAGTCACGCTCTTCCTGCCAATGTTACCTACAACTCATCCGCTAAAAGGCCTTAACTGATCGCGGATTGCCACAGAAGAAAAAAAAAAAAAAAAATTTTCACGACCATGAAAAATATCCATGATGCATTACTGAAACAAGAACCACCCGAGAAGTTTGCAGAAATCATTCGTTCGTTCCATAACGAATGGTTGGAAGCGGTTCTAGATGTAGAAATGTTTTCCAAAAGGATCAAGGACACTCCGCGTGAAGTTATCCTTAGAGCACTCGATTACACTATGAATTGTACCCAACTGAGTTTAAGGGAGTGATACCTGAAGGCCAATTCTCGTACTTAAAAAACGTTCAAATTCAAGTCGCAGTGTCATCTCAGCGACAATCAATGTCAAAAATGTAGGGAAATTAGAGTTTTTTTGACAGATTGCGACTGGAGATTAGAATGCGAACGTTCTTAAAATTGCGAGAATTGCCCCGCTGAGTTCGAATGACGTTTTTGCGAAGGTCGCCATTTCGAAAAATTTTGCGAGTGGTACGCCAGTTCGAAAACTCATTACATCGAAAACCGCTATATCGAATGACGTTATAGCGAAGGTCGCCATTTCGAAAAAAATTGGGAGCAGTACGCCAGTTCGGAAGTCATGGTATCGAAGTCCGATGTTGAGTTAATTTGTCTTTCTTTTTTTTTTTCCCAAACCAAATCAAAATACCATGCTCTCTGTGTCTCGTCTCATTGGGGTCGTGAGTTCGATTCCCAGACAAATTAACTCAACATCGGACTTCGATACCATGACTTCCGAACTGGTGTACTGCTCGCAAAATTTTTCGAAATGGCGACCTTCGCGATAATGTCATTCGATATAGCGGTTTTCGATGTAATGAGTTTTCGAACTGGCGTACCACTCGCAAAATTTTTCGAAATGGCGACCTTCTCAAAAACGTCATTCGAACTCACGTATCACTCCCGATATAACCACATTCTGGAGTATATTGACGAAATTAATTCTACTGTAACGGAAGAAGAAAATCATTTAATGAAAAGAGATCTTACAATCATAAAAGAAATGCAACATATGGTTAATAGTGCTCTACTTGAAAAATTACAATATATCAGTTCACAGGCGGATCAAAGAGAATACCTTGTTAGGATTCATGATGCAATAGAAGAACTTTTACACTGGCTGGACAGACTACACGATAATTTAGCAATTGAATTCTGCAATTTATTGAATTTAAAAATCCCTCTTGCACCAAGTAATCTTACAAAGACGTTAAAACAAATTATTAACGAAGTTGCCCAAAATACTCCTCCAGATGCTCGAAGAGCAGCTGAAGTAAGCTATTTAAGGAGTAACTTGTTGACTCCTTCAGCCCGACTGGCCGAGGTCAACGAACTAGGAATAGCAAAAATTATTGCAAAAATTAGAGCTTTAGAGACTCGTATAAGTCGATTAAGTGCTGAAGAATATCCTGCATTGATGGCTCTAAAGCATAAAACCATGTTTTTAGAAGATCGATTGCAATCGCTCGAAATATTAAAATGTCAATGAATAGGCTTAGAAAAGACTCTTGGGAACAAGACTTGAAAGAAAGCTTCGATGAACCTATGACTTCGACAATCTTCAATCATTTACTGCCTCATCAAGATCGTTGTCGTCTCGTGGATAATTTAACACTGCTATATAAAGCATTGATGGCAAAAGGACATGATATTGAATCGACTGTTATTATTATCATTTATTTAGTATTATTTTGTACTTTATTGTAGTTTATTTTTATTAAGCGCTGTAAACATAAGAGAACAATACTATGACGAGATGGGAAATTTTACCGTAGATAAATTTGGGAGAAAAATTTACAGTTTTTGTCAGAGATGACATATTATACCAATTAAATGACCGTAATAATCTAGTCCCCCTGAGTGACGATGAAGAACATGTTTATGTTTATGATAATTGTGGAAGATATTATTTAGATGAAACAAGACAGCGGGTGTATAAAAATCATGATGGAGCTAGTGAATATATGCTAGATAAAGACGGACGTCTTTTAAAAGTTCGGGAAGAAAAAGACGGCGTTGAATATTTCTATGATTTTCTCGGTCGATATTATGTTAACGCAGAAGGACATCATATATATCGCGATGAAGATTCAAATGACGAATACGAACGCGACGGCTTAGGTAATTTAGTTAAAATTCATGAGCAGCCTTTCTATTATGCACCATGTTCAAGTAAACCGAGCGAACCGATTACTATGGATGAAAATAAGTATCTTAGAAAAGAGGTCGGCGACGCTCTAAAAAAGTGCATAGCTGAAGTAGTTGTACACCAACCTACTGATCCTATAGCATACTTGGCATATCTCTTGACAAAATATAGTGATAATAATAAAGCACATCAGAAACATCTTGACGATGAGCAAGAAAGATTTGAACTGAGTCAATTAATCCACACGACCAAAGATAATTCGGTAAACCGGTAAACAGTGAAAACCCTCTTAAGCAGATGACGCCACTGAAGAATACTTCATCAACTACCAATTTGACACAAACAAGTTTTAAGGATTTCTAAACAAAAATTGACCTACCGAGTGTGAAGTAGAAAGTTTCGCCCAATGATTTTATGATCTACTTGGCTGAAATTCACCGAACTGTACGGGGTTTTTGATGAATAATTTTATTTTGCTACTAAGTCGAGTCGCATCTTTTTTTTACCCGACTGCGCCAGAAGGAGGGTTATTTATTATTCCACTTTGCAATAAACCGATAACTAACCAATCTGTCCCACCAGTGGGTCAAATTGGAATGTTCTCAATCAAGATCAACATATTTTGGTAGGTACCTACCTACTAACTTAAAATAGCAATCGTTTAGAATTAAAATTATTCGGACACGAGAAGTGAAGTGACAACGCGTTCGATAGTAGGTAAGTAAGTAGGTATGTAATTAAAGCATTTATACAAACAAAATAATTTGAATTCTAAGCGATTGCTATTTTAAGTTATTAAGTACTGAATTAGGTTGATCTTGCAATATTTTTTTTTTGTTCTTTTTTTATTTTTCCTGGGTTCAAATTGATACTGAACCTACCCCTACGCTATGGCACGCAAGCGCAACTATTTTAACACCCTGTATATGCACAGAACGTTGACATAGAAAATAATAAAACTTCTATAAATAATAAATGCTGCTTCAGAGTCATCATAATCTCGTACGAATAGTTTTTACCTACTACTTACTTATTTGATTTTCAAGTTAATACTATTCTCCAAAATATTTTACTAAGGACTAATTTTTCAACCGTCAGATAATTTTTCCAGGAATAAATATGGCGGTTTGACAGCTTTTTAGGGTTCCGTACCAAAATGGTAAAAAAGGAGCCCATATGGAGTGACTCAGTCTGCCTGTCTGTCACAGCTGGATATCTCGAAAACTACTAATACTATCAACTTGAAATTTGGAACAGTTTTAGATAACGTGTACCCAACTATTTTGCAAATAAGAAAGTTGCAACAGGGACTGAAAAATTTAAAGTGGGGCCTACTAGTGCATGTGTTTGCACATTCTCAAACATTTTTTTATTTTTTTTAGGCCGCATAGTTTTCGACTTTTGATGAAAAATGTAAAAAAAATACCGTCCCCCCTTATCTCCGAAGTTTGTAAAGAGAAAAATCTGAAATCTAAGACTTAAAGGGTTAACATTTGTGAGAGACTGGTGCCCGAAAAAGGCATGAAATACCTGTGTTACGGGTCACCAGGCCCCCAATACTTAAATATGTACATATTAAATTAGATTAGTTACAAAAGGATGTGATGAATTTACATAAAAATAAACAGCAAAAGATAAAAAATATAAGAAGAAAAAAATTAAATTAAATTAAAATTAATCTAGACTGGACATACATGTGTTAAAGTGAGTGAGTGAGAGGTTGTGTGTGTGTGTGTGTGAGCGAGTGGGGGTGTGTACGTGTGTGAGGGGGTGTGTGTATGTGATAGTGTACGTTTGTATAGGAGATATAAATTTAGCGGATAGGAATCAGAAGACTCTCAGTTGCCAGATAATCAAGAGTTTTAGTTTTAGAAATTATTCTATGTGATAGAAGTTTAAGTAAAGATTACAGGAAAAATAAAACGATGTCTCTAAATATCACACTTTTTCAGGAATCGGAACAGAACCCTCGGTGCGCGAGTCCGACTCGCTCTTGACCGGTTTTTTTATAGAAAATAAGTCATCATCTTTCTCCTGCACTTATCCCAATCTATTTGGGGTCCGCGCAACATGTCCCTTTTTTCCATATTCTCTATTAGTCGTCATCTCGGTAGTCATCCCCTTTCTAGCCATGACATCTTTCACACGGTCCATCCATCGTTTCTTTGGTCTTCCCCGCCTACTCTTATAGCCACCCATCGACATTCATACTCAAAACTTTCCTCACGACATTTTACTCATTCCTCCGCGTCACATGCACAACCGATTTCGGCACATCTTTTCAATCACCGGTGCCACTTTCAAACTTCCTCTTAAGTAGGTACTCATTTCTTTTACCATCCATTCGTGTGACACCACACATCCCTAGCATTCGCATAGAAAATATGTCAAACTGTCATATTCTTCGGATAAGTTATCTGACTATTGAAAAATCAGCCCTAGTGGGAATAAGTGAATCAGTGTATGCGAGTCTGATTTGCCCCACCAAATCAATTAGTGGCATACAGTGGACAACAAAATGTGAATATTCCATCTTGGCCCACCGGTGGGACAGATTGGTGGGCAAAATGAAATAATCCGTTTTATTGTTTCTTTATTCGTAATTCTATAAATAATAAATAGTTATAAAGATACGATACCTAGTTTGTTGGTCCAGTAGTCGCGACTGCTGCGCATGAGGTCCTCGATACTCAGGTAGAACCTTCGTAGAACGAAGTGGTATTAAGTTTTTCCTTTAGGAATTTCTCAGTAGCAGCCCGGAGTGGAATTGTGGCGTAGTAATGGTAATATGCTGGCACCCCAACCCTTAGGTACAGTGGGCTGCATCAATTGGGTACCTACACCAGTTGTATTAAATTTTTAATCTACATGAGACTTAACATAACTGGCGAGAAATGTGAGCATGCTTTACCTTTGTCCAACCCTTCAGAGAATACCTACACGGGTGATGTTGAGGCCCGTGGTTGAGGCCATAGGAACAGATATTCTATCAATTAGCCGATTACCGACGTTTAAAATACAGGTACCTACCTACAATACCTACAGCCTTGTCATAGACAAACGGAAAAGTCACTTTTCAAAAGTGCCTAAAAATAAGTTCCCGTTGGCACCCTTCGATTGAAGAACCCAAAATGTAAAATCTAACCCATGCACACTTGTATTCGCCGAACCGCATCACAGCTGCCAGTGCTCTGTGAGACAATAGCGTGGACCTGCGTAACTGTTCACAATCATTCGATACGCTTCAATTTTGTCAGTTTATAGACGACCGCTATTCTTCCGACAACAATTTGCTGTCGGGGGTTTGCTTTGGTTTACCGTGAACGATCATACAATAACCCGGCTGTCCTGATACAGGGCGTTTCTTGACCTTGGTGAAAATTACAGATTTTTATGACGGCCGTTTTAATACGACGGGCCCGCTTTCCTAAAAAACCAAAGCTTTAAGGAAAGGATAAGCATGTCACCGCTGGCCATGAGAATACGGACGATACCCCCCAGCTGCAGCACCCTATACAAAACCCAAGATTGCAGTGCTGAGAATTTGAGACTAACACTTATCGTTTAATTCTCGTGGTCCCTGCTGTAGTCCCTGGAAGGGACCACGAAGAATTTTGTTACCCGTGTTCCCTCCGAGAAATACAATGCTGCCGAATTAAAACGGTAGTCTCAAAGATATTATTCTCGACAATAATAAATGTGTATTTAAGTATATAATTATAACCAGGGATGTTGCGAATATTCGCATCCGCATCCGTATATGCGGAACATCCGCATCGATTTAGACATCCGCATCTGCATCTGCAGCCGCATAAATCGATGCGGATGCGGATGTGTAGCAGGTCGCGACAAGAACGAAAGGGGCGGGCCCTAATTCTTATCAGCTCCACCAGCCAGTGTTCCAAGTGAACGTAGCGCAGGATTAATATACGAACCCTTGCGAAACAGACTGGAGTCCGAAAAGGCGGCCATTCTACTTTTCATTAAATATAATGCTCCAATATTCAAATTTAATTACTAAAATAATGAATCAGTAATAGTAATTCACTTGCTACTTTATTGTTAAATATAGAAATAATAAATATTACTGTCTTTTTTTTTTACTCTACCCAACTTAAGTTTTTTGTACAGATCCGCATCCGCGGATGTGAGCCTCTTAAAATCCAATTACAGTTGCTCGTTTACTTGAAACCTTAATACAAAAAGAAAAATCTTCTAATGAAAAAGTATCTCTCCGCCGCCAGGACCAACCTATGTCGAGATGATTTCATAATGAACAGAACAGAAATGCTCGTGGTTAAATCAGTTTGACCATTGAGTTTGACCACGAGGAAGGAACGGATTTTACAATAACAAATATGAAGATTTGCCATCGTTTGTCAGACCAAAACAAACGATGGCAAATCTTCATATTTATTATTGTCGCGAATCATATTTTCGTGACTACCATTTTAATTCAACAACAAAAAATAACAAAATTCCCAGTGGTTCCCGACAACTACGGCAAGGACCACGGATACTAAACAACACTTATTGCTATTTTTTATATTAATAACATTATTCATTTCGCAGTGGTAGCGAAATTCATTTTTTTTTTTGGGTTTTTTGCAATTTGCAGGTCCGTGTCAGGTTGTATCTTGATCAAAGTATTTAAGACGCGGCAATAAAACATATGTATTTATAAAATTTTAATCATAAAAATCATCAATACATCTCTCTAAGTTAGATTTCGTTCGATTGAAGAATCTGCACGAAATCTAACTTGGAGAGATGTATTGATGATTTTTATGGTTAAAATTATGTAAATACATAATTATGTTTGATTGCCGCGTATCATATTTTGATCAAGATACAACCTGACACCGACCTGCAAATTGAAAAAAACCCAAAAAAAATTGAATTTCGCGGGCTACACAGCGCAATCACAATTAAACTAACTCAAATGCTAAAACACAATATCCTGTATTTTTATACCCGACAAACCCAAAAGGAAGGGTTATGATTTTAGCAGTCTATTTAAGTATGTAAGTATGTATTTACGTGTGTTCCACCGTAGCGCCTAAATTACTGAACCGATTTTGATGAATGAGGTATCACTAGATTCGAAATAATGGTACGGGTGACATAGGCTATATGAATTCTCCCTAAATTTAATATAGTGGACTTTACACGTAAATTTGTGACCTCGAAAATCATGACATGTTTGGTATCAAAAGAAAGGTCTTGACGAGCACATTACAAATATATAGGTACCTATGTCGTCGTATAAATAAATATTTAGAACTTTTTAGTCAATTTTATTTTTTCGTAGTCGGGTTACAGTTTTTAGGGTTCCGTACCAAAATGGTAAAAAGGGAACCCTTATGGTGTGACTCAGTCTGTCTGTCTGTCACAGCTGGATATCTCAAGAACTACTAATGCTATCAACTTGAAATTTAGAATAGTTTTAGATGACGTTGACCCAACTATTTTGCAAATAAGAATTAAATAAAAATAATTATATTTTTTTTGCAACTGGGACTGAAAGGGGGTCTTAAAAATTTAAAGTGGGGTTACTATGGCATGTGTGGTATCATATGAAAGAGCGCTGTTTGCACATTCTCAAACAATTTTTTTTTTTTTTAAGCCGCATAGTTTCCGACTTATGATGTAAATTGTTAAAAAAATACCGTTCCCCCCCCCCTTATCTCCGAAGTTTGCAAAGCGAAAAATCTGAAATTATTCTATGTGATAGAAGTTTATGTAAAGATTACAGGAAAAATAAAACGATGTCTCTAAGTAGCACACTTTTTCAGAAATCGGAACGGAACCCTCGGTGCGCGAGTCCGACTCGCTCTTGACCGGTTTTTTAAACTTTATTCTTGTTATGGCACCAACCAGTAGGGTCAATCATACCAATAAATTCTCTCTATGTGTAGTGTCTCTATGTTCTCTTTGTGGGTGTGTGTGTGTCTCTGTGTAAGAGTATATTTTAAAGAAAGTTCATCAAAAACAAAACATAGGTAAGATAAAACATTTGTTTTATTACTTATAAAAAATAAAATTATTTTATATTCATAAAATTTCACTTATTCTTGAATTTTTTACCAGCTGCTTGACCTTTCGCAGGCATTTTATCTTTGTTAGGATTTATTTGACCTATTTGCTTCTTCTTTTTATTAAGTTTGTTTTTTAATTTCTTTGAAGCTGCAACTGCAACTTGTTCCGTGATTTTGTCTTCATTTTTACTTACGGCTTGTATCTGTGGATTTGCACCTTGTTGGTTACTGCCTTCATTCTTTTTATTCTTCTTTTTCTTTTTATTCGGACTTTGACTTGTTTGTACCGCGTCAGCTTTACTTTGAGCTGATTTAGGACTGCTGTTGTCGTTCTTTACCTTTTCAGGGACATTTGCTGCATTTTTATTATTTTTATTTTTGTTTTTCTTAGTACCCGGACTTTGTAGAGCAGTAAGATTACCTGACAGTTCAGTAGTGCTGCTGTTTGTTGCAATAACCTTGGCATTTTTATTATTTTTATTTTTGTTCTTCTTACTACCTGGACTTTGAGTAGAAGGATTATCTGACTTTTCAGTATTGCTACTGTTTAGTACAACAACCTTGGCATTCTTATTATTTTTATTTTTGTTCTTCTTACTACCCGGACTTTGTGTAGAAGGATTATCTGACTTTTCAGTATTGCTGCTATTTAGTACAATAACCTTTGCATTTTTGTTATTTTCATTTTTCTTACTACCCGGACTTTGTGGAGTAGTAGGATTTACTGTTTTTTCAGCAGTGCTGCTGTTTGGTGCCTTTACATTGTTGGAGTTTTCTACATTTTGCTTCTTGTTTTTGCGATTTTTCTTTTTCTTTTGATTGTTTTTTTCGGTGGGCTGGCCCTTATTAGCAACTTGTGGATTACTTGCAGGTCTGAAAAGGAAATAAACAATTTGCTTATAATACATCAGTACGTTATAACGAGATATATTTAAATAATACGAACACGACACAGGATTTAATCGTAAATAATAGCATCTCCAGTTGATGATTATTATTTTTTAAGATCGAAAATAGCTTGAATACAAAGTACTTTTACTTTTAAAAAATTCACTTAAAATAATATTTACGTTCTGTAAGCTTACTTTGTCTGCGCATTAGGCTTGGCTTTCTTTTTCTGTGGCTGAGCACTGTCCGGCGGAGCAGATCGTTTTACAGGCGACTGTTTCTTATTTTGTGTCTCTGTCTTTTCTTCTTCCGACTGGCTATCCCCATTTTCTTTAGGTTCTTCTTGATTAGGGTCAACTTCTTCGTCATCTTCGTCTTTGAATGGCTCCGGCTAAAACATTAAATAAATATAACTTTTTATGCACACTTTTTATTTACATCATAAAATTTGTGAAACATTACATGTATACTTACAATAACATTAGAAAACTTCTTGAACTTTGCCACGAAAAAACCATCCATATTATGTGTATGAGGGTAAAATCTTCTGGTCAGTTTCAATGACGGATGGAACCGATGGTGCCTGTACTTCACAAAACCTTCAGTGCCAAAGTCAAGACCTGTGGGCACCAACTTCACATTTCTGCGCTTCAATGCATAGTTCACTACCCATTCATTTTCTTCAGGTAGAATTGAACAAGTTGAGTACACAATGTAGCCACCAGAGCTAGACTTTGCACTGCAACAATCAATGGCAGCAAGTAGAAGTTGTCTCTGGATGTTGAAACACCTCTGAATATCTTTCTGATCTTTAGTAGTCTTAACACTGGGATCTTTAGCAATGACTCCTGTACCAGTACAAGGAGCATCCAATAACACCCTATCAAAACCTTTCATTACATCAGGGAACTCTCTACCATCATGGTTACAAATAACAGCATTTACTACACCCAACCTGTGGAAGTTACCAACTACAGCTTTTGTCCTTTCTTTATTAGCGTCATTAGCAAATAATGTGCCCGTGTTCTTCATGATGGCTGCGATATGCGATGCCTTGCCACCTGGTGCTGCACACATGTCCAATATCCTCTCATTCTCTTGTGGTGCTAAAGCCATTACTGGCAGGAAACTTGACGCACCTTGTAAGATATAGTGCCCTGCTAAGTACTCAGGAGTTGCACCAATTGGTACAGTAGAGCTATACACTACAAGACCTACTTTACTCCATTTACCCACAGGGTCTAAATTCACTCCTCTGTTAATAAGAGCTTGTGCTAAATCTCGACGTCTGGTTTTAAGGCTATTCGTTCTAATAGTAACAGGTCGCGCAACTTCACTTGCTTCCAGAAATTCGACCAACTCTTGCACAGGAAATATTTGCAGAAGTACTTCCATAAGAAATTCATTGTAACTGTAATAAGTGCAAAGATCTTTGAGAAGAAGTTCAGTATATTCACAGCGGGATCTACCATCTTCCTTCAAGCGACTGAAATCTCCTAACACTATTACAACATCTTTGATTCTTTGAAGAACATCTTGGAGACTTGCTGGATTGTTTAGTTCCTCTTCAGATGGGAATGCAAATACATCTTGTTTGGCAATATTCAGTTGCATCTCTTCATCAGCTAGCTTTTTGTCTACTTTCTGTTTTTTCTTTAATTTTATATTGGCCTTCTCTATGGGCAACATGTCATCATCGTCGTCATCGTCACCGTCATCATCGTCGCTGTCTTTACCTCTTCCACTGGAGTCAGAATCATATTCTAATTTGCCACCACTAGCTGAACCTTCATCTTCTGATGTCACTTCACCATTTTCATTGTCAGAATCTTTAAATAAATCATCCAGAGTACCAACCTGAAAGCAAACTTCATATGAAATTATGTGCATATAGTAATTTTATTTTATTATAATAGCTACAGATTTTACAGTAATAGGTCGAAAATTAACAACAAGAACATGGTTTTCAGAAAAGACAAAAAAAGACATAATTATGCTTGCCTTATACTTTTCTCCTCCAGCTTTCTTTTTTCCTGCGCCTTCATCATCAGAATCTTCTTCCATTTCTGACCCATCATCATCCACCTCATCTTCATCACCACTGTCGTCATCTTCAGATTCTGAATCATCCTTTTTAGCTTTGCTTTTCTGTTCTTTTTTGTTTTTCTGTTTAGGTTTCAACCATTCCTTATTGTCATCAGTGTAACCTGTTATAAATAAAAAGATTTTTAGATAAGATTAAGATTTTATAACAACTAGTCATATAATGTTTTTTTTTTTCAGAATTTAGGCAAGGCAAGTTTCTGCCAACAATAATTAAAAACTTGTGCCATGTTGATGGCATGACACTTTTTATGAAAAAAGGCATCATATTGTATAATTAGGCGAACATGCAAGCTGTTCCGAGAAGGGCAAAGAAGTAGTTTGGATTCTAAAGAGTTCCTAAAAATAAATAATAAAAATAAAATAAATAAATGTCCTTGGAAATTTCACACAACGCCATCTAGTCCCAAGCTAAGTAACCTAATGCTTGTGTTATGGTAACGAGATGGCTGATAAACTACTTATATACATTTTTTTCAAAAATAGCTGCTGTTTACACAAAAATCAGAAGTAAGTAAAGGTTTACCTGGTGCAGTTTCTTCATCAGAACTGTTCTCAGCGTCCTCGTCTACTGCCACCTCTGTTTGTTTGGCAACATTCTTCTTTGCTTGTTTTAATGCTTTCCTCTTTTCTACTAGTTCTGCCTTCTTCTTTGCTCTTTTAGCTGCTCTTTGCTTCTGCCTGTGAGTTAGCTTCTTGTCTACTGTGTCATCTTCTACTGCAAGAAAAGCATACAGTGTAACAATGAGAATTCTAACAATACCAGTTGATAGTAGGTACCAGCGTGGACATTTGTGGTGAACCACTTTTCAACCTTAACCAATGTTGAAAACTTGTTCACTGTAAGCCCACGGTCACCACCGTGGGCTTACAGTAGATAGTTATGAACCTATGAGGCTTGGTTGACATTCAAGCACACATTGATATGAACCTATGGGAATCTAATCTGCCTGAGGAGAAGTGAGCAAATAAACAATGAATTAATAAATGAATTCATTTCATAAGTACTTAATGCTTGGTATAGTTTATCTACGTAGTACTTTAGTATGTTGCGCCAACCAAAATAAATTAGGATTGAGGCAGGAAAATATTCCGTCACAGATAATTTAATCCATCTACCCAGAATAACATTCATAAAAAGGGTTATTTATATAGTATATTAATTATAATTATGTACCGAATAAAAAAAAACAATTTTATTGATGGTTTCATTGCTCTCATTTCTGTGGCTAGTGGAAACAGATATTTATTGAATTCTGCAAATTTACTTACGCAGTTCTTTTTTAAACACGGGATCAGGCTGCTTGCGAGCTTTTCTGCCGGGTCCTTTTTTCACTTTCTTAGTTTCATCGAATTTTGCCTTACGACCCATGATAAATTATAAGGCTATGTAAATACTTGCAAGAATGCTTGGTTCTAATATCAGTCTTCCGCCACAAATACTTTTAATTGTCCAAAAACTATTGATTTCTAATTCTAGATCACCATGCACGATTTAAAAGTAACCACACGTGTTCACGAACGAAACTAAGGTTACAGACAGTTGACAGTGACTGTCACTCAGTGACAGTCAATTTTTAATTTTTTTGTTCCTTGTGTAACAGGCTTTTGGGCTACGGTCAGGTACTGACAGTCAATAAACATTATTGTCACTAATGACAGTCCATGGGAGATACATGTAGCGCATCCCCCATAAGCTGGGATCACATTGTCGGATGTGTTCGTCAGATTCGCTTTCGATTCGCTCGCATAAATTCTATGGAATATTCTAAGAATGCTCGCTCGCTTGATGTAAACAGCACTAGAGCCCGCGAACAGCAGCTTAGAGCGTCGTTCTTACGTGTTCGGTGTACTCGCTCCCCGGAGCAATCTCTTCAAAGAGGGTTCTTGTTCTAGCGATTTGAATAATTTCGTTCCATACTTACGATGATGGATTGGTCTCACAAAAAATGTTTATTAAAGATAGAAGCCTACCAAAATGCCAGATTTCTGTGGGATCCGACATTTGAACACTATAAAAATACAACGTTCAAACAATATGCTTGGCAGGAAATTGATCAATGAGCATTCGTTCGGCTGATCTAAACATTTGTGTTCTGAATTCTGGTTCTTGGTTTTCATTCATGCTCGTTGTTATTTTGGTGCAAACGCTAAAACAAGCTTTCGTTTACACTAAAAGATCAAGAAGGAATGCTCTTGCTCTAGCTCTGGCTCTTTGCTCGATCACTTTTTTCAAAAGGTTTCGAACTTTGTTTATTTTTTTCTAAATCTTTACGAATAGCTTTATGGATGATGCGCCAGGGTAGCCCGCGAAATTCAAAATTTCTTACGTTTTTTGCAATTTGTAGGTCACTGTCAGCTTGTATAATGATTAAAATAATGATTCGCGGCCGTAGCTCATATGGCTTTACAGAATTATAATCATTAGAATCAGGGGGCTTACTAAGAGCTCTTATAGCAGGGCAGACGTTGAACGTTTCCAGTGAGAGAGAGTGACGGAGCTATATACGACCTATAGCACCGTCACTCTCTCTCACTGGAAACGTTCAACTTCTACCCTGCTATAAGAGCTCATAGTAACCCCCAGCAATACAACTCCTTATGTTAGCATTGACCTCAAATCTAGCGATATCATAAAATCATGAGATTTGAGGTAAATGCTAACTTATGGGTTGTATTGCTGATTCTAATGATTATAATTCTTTAAAGCCATATTAGCTACGGCCGCGAATCATATTTAAATCAACATACAAGCTCACACTGACCAACAAATTGCAAAAAACGTAAGAAATTTTGAATTTCGCGGGCTACCCTGTCGCTTTCGCCTTAATAAAATGGCAATTTGTGGTTGTTGCTGGAATAGCAGCTAGATAGCAACACTTACCGCGAAGCTGCTGACTTAACCCCCGTTTCCACGAGCGTAATAAAACCGCGGCGGGATTTTATCGCGCACTGGATTTTCAACTCTCGTTGTTGAGCCGAGCGTTCAGAATCCAACCTAACAAAAACAGAGTGCATCCCAGCGCGACTACAGCGCGACGAAAAACACACTGTTGGATTTCAACTCCCGGCGCTAAGCAGAGAGTTAAAAATCCAGTGTGCGATAAAATCCGCCGCGATTTTATTACGTTCGTGGGTGGGTACGCCGACTTACCATGATCTATGTATCCGACTGAAAGACTTGTATCGACGGTCATGAATTCATAAAAGGATTAAAAAAAAGCTGCTGGCTGTCGAAGTGTCACTGTCACTGTCTGTCATTATCTGCCGTCCCGTCAGTAGCAATGTTGACATAAATTCGCAAAAAGTCGGACACGGAGAGAAATATTTTGCCGAAAAACACCAAAAGAATTATTGTAAAAATGAATTAATTTTATCATTCTTCTATAATATCGTAATTAAAAATAAATTTAGTAAATAAAATGGTTTTATCAAAAAGCATTTTTAAATGCGGTCCTAAAGTTCTCTTTTTGAACCAAGGACTTTTCAAGTAAGTATTAATGAAACTTATTCATTTACTGTTCCAGTAATATCTCTTGATATCTGTTTAATTACATACATCTTAATTTTAAATATTTCATTACACTTCCTGTAGTTTTCAGGGTCATTACGTAAATAGACTTAAAGGCGAAATTGGATGTCAATGTCAAGGCACTGAGCAGCAGAAACGTACCTTCTTTAGTTTTCCTAAAAGTGCTCGAACCCGTGAATATCGTGGCCGACAACTTGTTGGGTGAGTACTTTAGTTCCTCTATGAAAATATTTACTAGCCATAAATTTTATTGCAACAGGTGATTAAATATGTCAACTTGTTTGTGCATAAGAAAATAAAATAAGTTTATTTCATTATATCTTATTTGGATTACATTGCCTGTCGAGGAGTCTCCATTTAAGCATATAAAACGCCTGTAGTTGAAGGCTCCGCTATTGCTACTCTAGAACAATTTGATATTTAAAGCATTACTTACATTTTTTTTTTCTGATACATACTTAATGTATTATGAAAGACAGTGGGAATTGGTAGTTGTGTAAAGTACTTCATAAGTATGTATCTCTTCAAAAGCAATTTGAAAAGCATTTCCATAATCAGTCTCCATAATAATTATTCACAGTTCAGTGGCTGAACATTATTTGCATAATTATTATAATTTACATGCCAGAAACAGCACTTATTAATAGAACTTATGTGGGCAAAACTAATACTTACCTAATACTGTACACCAAAACTAACATAGCTGACATAGTTCAAAAGGCAGAACAAAATGGATAGGTTCCGTCAAAACTGGAAGAAAGATGCGTGGGCTTGCAAAAGTTGGATGGAGTGGAGGAAGGCCTTTGCCCAGGAGGGGGACACTGCAGGAATGAAGAAAAAACTAGATCAGTCATGTCATTCATCTTCTTATTTATATATTTTCAGGCACACAATGGAACAAATGTTTGATGTTGTATCTGATGTTGATAACTACTACAATTTCCTCCCATGGTGTAAGAAATCTATAGTATTACAAAAAACTCCTAAGAACCTTAAAGCAGATTTAATCATTGGTTTTCCACCTATAAATGAGTCTTACACCTCTAATGTGACTCTATTTAAACCACATTTAGTGAAAGCAGAATGTGTGGATGGCAAGCTCTTCCATCACATGTTAACCTTGTGGAGATTTAGTCCAGGGCTAAAAAGGGAACAGCAGTCCTGTGTAATAGATTTTCACATTACTTTTGAATTCCGCTCCGCGTTTCACTCACATTTATCGAATTTATTCTTCGACCAAGTTGCTCGACAAATGGAAGGAGCTTTCATCAAAGAAGTTGGCAGACGATATGGACCAGCTTCTATGCAACCTAGAAATTTGTTGGTTGATAATGCTGATAATAGTTGACAGAACTTGACTAGTCCATAGTACAATTTGTGTAAATGTATTTATTGTGATTATGTGTTTATTAATTATTGTGAATGTGATTAAATGATAACATTTATGAATGTTTTTACAGAGAAGCTAAGCTTCCAATATTGTTACCTACAGAAAAAAAATATAAACAAGCATTGTTCAACAGTATTTTATTTACATTTGCCCACATTGTGATATAGTCACTGGTATTTTTGGTTTATTGTTGGGTCCAGTGGGAACATTTTCAATCTTTCTCATTACAAGAAGTCCATCAATCACTCGTCCAAACACAACATGCTTATTATCTAAAAAGTTGCACTTAGCACATGTTATAAAAAACTGGCAGCCATTAGTATCTTTACCACTGTTGGCCATTGATAGTAACCCTGGAGAGTCATGTTTTAACGCAAAATTTTCATCAGCAAATGTGCTACCGCCATAGATGCTCATAACACCGGTACCATCACCCTGAAAATAATATTAGGTATTAAAATAGCTATTACCTCAATTTTATAAGGAGTACATAAAGTACTTTTAAACATTATTGTGGAGCTCTCTGAAAATAGGGGGTACTGACAAGTTTTTTTCCAAAATGAATCAATTAGCCAAATCTTAGCTAATTTTGATGTGTGATTAGATTACTGATTAATCAATAAAATAAAATTATGTATTTGCATTACGCAATTTTTGCATTGAAGTTGTGTGACTGACACTGACATGGTCACCATCAGTGATTTATATTTTGATAACACAAAAAATTTGTTGGTATTTAGTCGAAATTGGTTGCCAAATATCAGAATTAGTCGGTCACTGGTTCAAAAGTTATAAGGGTTTATAGGTGGCTTGCCCCAATTTGAAACTCAAAAGCTAGGGCACCTAGCATAGATCACCAAAAGAAAAATAAGAAAAGAAAAAAGAAGGAAGAAGATAATGAGTTCAATTTTTTAGCTCTTGGACTATAAGTACCTTAAAAATTTAACTCAATCTTCTAAACTAAGACCTGACTAAATCTATGACTTGGCAAAAAATTGCAACTAAAGGTAGAAAACAGATTTTCGCTAGGTGCCCTAGCTTTTGAGATTCAAATTGGGGCAAGCCACCTATAAACCCCGAAAATTAGTTGAACTAACTTTTGAACCAGTGACCAACTAATTCTGATATTTGGTAACAAATTTTTCATGTTATCAAAATAAAAACTCCTAATGGTGGCCAGCCATGCCAGTGTCAGTCACACATTGAAGTTTGCTTAACAATGTAGGTATAACTTTTAGTTACCCCAAGTAAAGATGCTGAAATTAATTAGACTGGAGCAAAACAGGAAACAACCATGAGAAGTTGGAAGAATTGAGGGAAACAATAAAAATTACTTACATTGACAAAGTCTCCACCTTGGATCATGAAGTCCTTTATGACTCTGTGGAATGTAGCACCTTTGTACCCAAGAGGTACACCATCTCTTCTATATTCTCCGGTGCAGAATTCTCTAAAATTTTCGCTTGTTTTTGGTACGACATCGGCAAACAGTTCAAAAATCATTCGCCCTATTTCCTGAAGCAAAGAAGAAAATTCGAGAAAAGGTTAAGTTATCTTAGTAACTACATATTCATAGAGATATATGACAAACTTACTGTTGTCCCAACAGTTATATCGAAAAACACAACAGGATTGTTTGGATTCCGAAGTTGAGACTGAATTTGATTCCAAGTTGGCATTTTTTATGAGATTACTACTTAATATATTTAAAAAAAAAACACTAATTCACAGATTTTATAGAGGTCTTAAAAATATCTCAGTCAGAAGGTTTAATGTAAATGTAAATAAACTACGATAGGCGGTCTTGGCGGCTGGTTCTCAGTTCTAAATCTAACCTATAAATTAAACGTCACACTGACACTGACTTGTGACAGTCACAGTGACGGGACATTTGTCAAATTATACTTCAATGTGTTTGGTTTGGCTATAGGTACTAGGTAGTTGTAAAAAAAATATCGTTTTTTTTTTGGGGATATTTATATTAGTACTTCCATGATTATATCGGATATCAAATAGACCGAGAGGTGACAGGATTTTTCATAACGATCATGGATACGGTTAGATTTACTTCGATGGGTTGTAGAGTAGTCCCCTAATGCGAATGACGTCGGTCTGCCTGCTCTGAGTGGTTGCAACTTCGAGTTAGAGCGCTTACAAGAGGCGTCATTGTTGCGAAAAAAAAAACGATCAGAGAAATGGTCAGTTTTGGTACACATTCAAAGTATGGCGTCTACGCAGATGAAACAAGTTGGTCTGCCGGCTCTGAGTGGTTGCATTTCAGAGCTATGATGCGCGCAACATTGTTGCGAAAAAAAAACGATAAGACAAATGGTCACTTTTAGTACCTATTCGAAGTATGGTGTCTCCACAGGTGAAACGAGTTGGTCTGCCGGCTCTCAGTGGTTGTATTTCAGAGCAATCGTTGTGTATACAAACACGCTTATTTGTGGAGAAAGCCTAAAAATACATCGAAAAACGGGACAATAGGCGAATTATTCAAGTGCACGCCGGCCGGTGTCGTACCCCCACCCTACGCCGAGCACCACCCGCTGCGCGACCGTCCCCCCTTTAAAGGAATAGGGAAAAAGCTAGAGGTGTCAATAAGAGAAATGGTCAGTTTTAGTTCCTATTCAAAGTATGGTGTCTCCACAAGTGAAACGAGTTGGTCTGCCGGCTCTTAGTCGTTGTACTTCAGAGCATTGTTATACGCAAGGCGCTTAGTTATAGAAAAATTCAACTTCACGGTAATCAATAAAATAAAGAATAAAATCGAACAAATCCAATTTATAATAATTCAACTTATTACTTTGGGTAAATCACAGATAATTTTGTAGAATATAGCTAAGACTTAGAGTTAAATATTTACTTACTTCTAACATTCTATATTTTTTGAGTTGTATCATTAGCATTAACGTATAACAGAGCTCTGAAATACAACCACTAAGAGCCGGCAGACAAACTCTTTTCACCTGTGGAGACACCATACTTCGAATAGGTACTAAAACTGACCATTTCTCTTATTGACACCTCTTGACACCTCTAGCTTTTTCCCTATTCCTTTAGAGGGTGGATGGTTGCGCAGCGGGTGGTGCTCGGCGCAGGTGTATGGTGGGAGTGTGGCGGCATCTACATCGCCACATATGAACTACGCATCAATGACATGACGTCACGCAATCCTGCATCGCGCAATTAAAGTTTACCACGCGACTAGCATATATACAATGTCCCGACATCAACCGTCGGGCAGTAGCCCACCAGACACAACACCCGTCTGGTCGGAGGATCCTCCCTTTTCTATGGAGGATGAGTGAACTTTACACCCTGTTCCTCATGCCTCTAAACTGGTGACCCCGAGCATGAACGTCAGCGCAGCCTTCGTGCAACTACATCAGCGTGACGTCATCAGCATCACTTCCTCAAGCTTTCGAGCGGCGAGTCACACAGCCAGCCAGCATCCACGGCTTCAACAGGTATCCTGACCAACAGCATGCAGCGGACGCGCATTCCTGGTCATCACCTTCAGCCTCAACCCAGCGCTGTACACTTCGACTCACTGGAGCATAACGCAGCGCCACCCCGACTCACTGGGGTATCACCGCAGACAGTTCCGACTCACCGTAAACTATGCGGCACCCGGTTCCGACTCACTGGAACCACAACTGGCACTGGCAAGCATCGCAAGATACACGACTCAGCCCACTATCGACCGGCTATTGTCCCGTTTTCGATGTATTTTTTAGACTTTCTGCACAAACAAGCGTCTTGCATAAACAACGATTGCTCTGAAATACAACCACTGAGAGCCGGCAGACCAACTCGATTCACCTGTGGAGACACCATACTTCGAACGGGTACTAAAACTGACCATTTCTTTTATCGTTTTTTTTTCCGCAACAATGATGCGCGCATCATAGCTCTGAAATGCAACCACTCAGAGCCGGCAGACCAACTTGTTTCATCTGCGGAGACGACATACTTTGAATGTGTACCAAAACTGACCATTTCTCTGATCGTTTTTTTTTTCGCAACAATGACGCCTCTTGTAAGCGCTATAACTCGAAGTTGCAACCACTCAGAGCAGGCAGACCGACGTCATTCACATTAGGGGACTACTCTATAACCCATCGAATTAAATCTAACCGTATCCATGATCGTTATGAAAAATCCTGTGACCTCTTAGTCTAAAAGATCAAGTATCGAAAATGTGTCAAATACGATAAAATATTTCCAAAAGCAAAACCGTTGTCACCACGCCACTGACTAAAACCGCTGGAATTCAGAGCCGTAAAAAAGTAGGTAGACTTATTTTTAGCCGACTACGGCGAAGCAAAAAGGAGGGTAATGATTTTGACCGGTATGTGTGTATGTATGTTCATCTGTTCACTGATACCTTCTAAACTACATATCGTAATTTGACAAATGAGGTATCGTTGGAAGCGTCTTGATTGTCCGCTGGTTATTTGACGTCACATTAAATTTAATATGGCGCCCTTTATAGCACAAAGTCATGACCTAACCCCCATGTATGTTCTACGTTTTTTTGTAGTTTTCGAGTTACAATTTTTTTTCGATATCTTTCCTGATTCAAATTACTCATTTAAATTACTTTAACTTGCTCTTTTAATTCTATTTTTTTTGTTTTGATTTTGTAAGTTACAACGTTTTTTGTGCATGCAGTGTTTACCTGTAAGTGATTGTTACACTTTATCTGTGTTGTTGCTTCCGTTAATTTGCTTGTAGTATTTTTGCTTTAAAAATGTTGCCAAACAAAGTACTTTCACTGTTAATATTGCTGTTGACAAAATTAACAAGTGACAATGACATTGATAATTGACATTGACAAGTAGAACAAGAAGTCGAACGAATTTTCGGAAGAGTGGTTGATGTTTTTTTGTTTGTTGTTAATTAAATTAATAATATATTTATGTAACATTCAATTGTTTTTGTGAATGGCTATACATATCTTAAATTATTTTAAATAAGTTAAGAAGTGATAAGTTAATTGAGAATTAATTGCAGAGCAATAAGTTCATGAAGAGTCCTGACGAGTTGAAGCAAAATAACCTATATTGTGGAGGTACCAATTTTTACTGATCTTACTTTTTCGTAGTTACGAAGAAGACTGCAAATTTTGTAATGGAAGAGAAGGAGGAACTGGCTGTTATTGATTACTACAAGGCTTTAGAGAGTGAGAGAACTGCGACAAGTGATGAACTAAAGAATAGTTACAGACGTCTCGTACTCTCTTCACACCCTGACAAGGAAAATCAAAATGACGAGGCTTTTCTTCGTATACGAAAGGCTTGGTCTGTTCTGAAGGATCCTCTTACTAGGAAGCAGTATGACGCGATTCTTTCTTGTTATGAACATAGTGAGTGTTTCCTGTATGATACTATTTCTTTAGCAGACATGGAATATAACAGTGAAGGATATTATACGTACCCATGCAGGTGTGGTGGTACTTATGTGTATGAAATGAGTGATGAGGTTTCTTCAACTGTTCTTCTTGGTTGTAATGAATGTTCTTTCTCCATCCAAGTTAACATTTTGCAGGACGCTAAACACTCCCAGGCTTAATAACAATAAAACTGTGTTTGTGTCTCGTTCAGTGTCCTTCAACCGATTATTATACCATCATTATAGGTTTGTTTATAAATAAGCAACAATACCACATTATTTTGATTGTACTATTATTAGAAGCAAAGCACTTGTCGCTTCAATTTGCTTCATATTTTTTTTAGCATGTCCAAAGAACATTACATCCTTTTTAGTAGTCTGTAGTTATTACTTGTAGCCATCTTAAAATTATACATGTAATATTTTAGTATATTGTACAATCAAAACCGTTTATGACGAAGTCCCTTAGAACAACATACCAAATACAAAACGAAATACAACGAAATACCAAATACCTTATACGAAATTTTGAGGTCCCAGCATTTCTGTTTACATAATAACATAGTTTTTGGATTTAAGAACTACCTATTGGCTATAACATTTGTAATCCAAAGGTCCCGTTGAAGTCGTTATAAATGGTTTTGACTGTACTTTGTTCACTTACATAGTGAGAGTTATTAGTAACTTGTATAAACTACTGGACAGGATCACCCTTACTAATAAAGACTTACACACGACGTATACCGGAGATATAACACTTTTTAATAGGGCCAAAAGCGCTATAACGCCGGTATAAATGTTGTGTGTAAATATTTATTAGTAAGGCTGGATGCATATTACTAATTCTATGTTATTCTGATTAAATACTAGTATACTGCAACACAAGGTTCCACTAATGTAACAAAGCAACCTACCATACCTTATGGCAAAGTTTTAAAACTTCAGAGTAATAATTTTTGTTTGCTACCAGACATTCACTGATTTGTAGATTTTCCTTGTAACAAAATTCAGCATTTCAATGGAATCTCTGACATGATTGCACCAAAACATGTTGAAAAATCTTTGTAGAAACTAACATACCAGCTAGGATAGATTTCCTTATCTATTAGATACTAGCGACGCACCCTTGCTTGGCACGATTTTTATAACTTGACAAAACATCAAGATTTCTTTATTATATTATGTATGTTTAATAGTAACATAGTAACATTATAGTAACATAATTTTTATGCATATAAACTTACGGGAATAAATCCTCTATATGATGGTTAAAACCACATCGAAATACGTTGCATAACTTGGAAGTACTAAACGGTTCACACAGCCACACAAAAAGAGTCTTAATCAGTAGTTGTCAGTCGTTCTTGGTCTTACTAATGTGGTATAGAAAATTCTTCTGTATGTAGTTACCTACCAATATTGAATACATAATGCCCTATGTTACCCAATGATATAATATGTTACCTATGTATTTATAATAATGTAAGTACTTATATTATTAATAATTTATATTCATGCATGTATTGTGTAATATAATTATTACAATATGAATATAGCAGTAATGTTTCTTACCATGTTTTATTGAATATATCTTTTGTAACCTTTATTGTTAGCTGAATTGCAGGCTCCACTGTACTTTAACACCCGCGCGTCCGAAACATCACAGTTTTACAGCGTGTTTGATGTCTGCGAGTAAAACACTTTCGCAAAATATTACACTGCGCAAACAACTAAAAAAAAACTATGCAAACTATGATTTTACAGAACTTGTTGGATGATTCAAAAAGCATTGTTAGTTGTTATACCTTCTTGAAAATTCTTGGTTGGAGTGTAGGTAACAGAGCACTATGAAAAAAAGACTTAGAAAAATTCGGGATTGGGTGTGATGTGGGAGTAATAGGGTGGGGGAACATCATGGGACACCTCAAGGTCACTGACCTTGACCTCAGGTCACTGACCTTGAGACCTGAGGTTGCTGGGCTTGCTACTACGAGAATCGGGGCCATGGTGTGTACCTAAAATACATAGTGGCCATCTCCACGTCTGAGCGCGTATATGGCGTGCGGGGGTGTGAAAGAGAAGCCACTTAAGCTTGTATTCAATCTTTTTTTCCCGCGGCTTTCACTGTCGGTCCACCTTGGTACTACTCTTTAACAGTGTCGTGTTTAGATATTGATACCCATCACGTCTGCGTTTCGTCAGCTACCGACGCGACGGTGTCTCGGTTGTGTGTAGTTTGTTTGTTGTTGTTGAACTTAACTAGCAGACCCGACAGACGATGTCCTGTCTGAACGATCCTAGAACCCGACTGCAGTGCCACCTATCAGGTCCAATTGTGTTTTCAAACCATCCAGGAACCCATTGAAATATACACACAAAATTTCATCCAAATCGGTCCAGCCGTTTGGGAGGAGATAGGTGACAAACACGTACAGAAGAATCACTACATAGTATTAAATAAAGTCGCGTCCCGATTCTGTCTGTGCCTATGTATGCTTAGATCTTTAAAACTACGCAACGGATTTTGATGCGGTTTTTTTTAATAGATAGAGTGATTCAAGAGGAAGGTCTATATGTAAGTATGCCTAATAAATGCGCGGGCGAAGCCGCGGGCAAAGGCTAGTTATATATATTACTAGCTTTTGAACGCGGCTTCGCCCACGTTTATTATACATAATATATACACCTTCCTCTTGAATCACTCTATCTATTAAAAAAAAAACGCCTCAAAATCCGTTGCGTAGTTTTAAAGATCTAAGCATACATAAGGACAGACAGACAGTAGCGGGAAGCGACTTTGTTTTATACTATGTAGGTACTTAGTGAAGAAAGATATAACAGCGCGATCGGTGTCGATTTTGTAGATCATCACTGGAAGCTGTAGGAAATATTGAGGTCGCCGTGTCAGGATACCCATATTCCCTTTAACTTTTCGGGCTGACCAACGAATCGACATTCCCCCTATGTAATCAGCTTTAGAGTTTGTGGTGGTGGCTGTGCCAAAATGAGTCACAGGCCTACTCGTACACTCGTACAGTATTTATTCTATTTATAAGCGGTTTATTTGTGCCCATTCAGTCTCTTGGAATGAAATGATGGAATCCAGTATTTTAATAATGCCATTTATTTCGTGGTTAGAGCTAGGCTAGTACATAAATACAAGGTTTGACGGAGTACAATGATTTATATTAAGGTTAACTCATAAAAAATGACTAAAATAAAATCTACATCTAAAGTAAAATTTTGTACAGGTTCAAGTAATAACATTACTTAGTTTGGAAAATATTTCATGCGGAAATTAATTAGGTAGGCACATACATACTAGCAACATATCGATATTTTCGAGAGAATTCATTTAAATATTTTATACATTATAGAAGATCTAAGCTATCACATAATGTGAATTATAATTTCGTAATATTTTGCTTTTTACAAATACTTCATTGGCAAGATACTAATTTTAAAATAAAATAGGACATAAATTCATTGTAACATCTAGATAGAGAGTGAAGGGATAGAGAGATAATAAAATATTACCAGAGTCTGATAAGCAATTTGCCATACCTACTATGATAGCAAATAGTCCTATTTAACCAATCATATCGCCACCTCGTGCGATGCTCTTGAAACATTGCAGGGTGGTGATAACTTCTCGTATAACAGCAGTATAAAATAATTCACAAGCACTCATTGAGATTACGATCTTATTAGATTACCAATAGCAATGTGTTGACAAACACATTAAATCTTTAAATTATAGCCATACACAAAATATATACACATTGTGCACATGTTTGTACTTTAAAATTAGATTCACATAAATATGTAATTAAAGTCCAATATTGCAGTCACCGATCATACACACTCTGCAGCACGTTGGCTTGCCTATGTATTCATAAACAACCGTTACACCAATAACAATCAGCACAGTCTTACTTTATTCACGCATCTGTCCATGAAATTTCTTTTCCTCTTCGTTTGTGTGGCAGCTTCTAAAGGCGTGGGCAAAGATAGTTGTGTGTGCATTTGTTCCTCGGCTTCTAAAATGCCTTCGCAGCTACGGCATCTACGTGAAGTTTTCTCTATTTCGTGACAGTCTATGTTATCACTACTCTCAGATAACATTTCAGGTAGACTATAAAGTGATTTTTCAGGAGATGTGTTCTTAGAAGTATTACAACTAGTTGGTAATTGTTCGCAGCTTTGTGAGGAGGCTAATAAAGATTTTCCCAAGGAGGATTGGCGATTTCTTCGTGGTCTGGAAACAATAAGCAAACATTTTAATTCTTTGTTGCGGTAAAATCGATAGCTGTAGGTGGCGTAGCTCTTCCGTTGAGTTCGCAATTTCGTGCAATTTTAGATCAGTGTACAAATAATTTGTCGATTATAAATTGTCACTTGCATGTCATGTAAATGGACCTAATATCCGATACACTTCTTCCACAGACTTCTCAGCATTTCATAAATATAAAAACTAAAGTTCGTAATATCTTATTTAATTTAATTTTTGGCCAGTTACGGCTAGAAAAATTCAAATGAAACACATTATCATACCTAACTGGCGGCAGTGTGTGTATGGGCGGCTCTAGTCAATCTGCTTTATCACTTCCTCTGCTCTCGCAGGAGGCCATACGTTGGTAGTTCGGAGGTCCTCGGCCAATGGTGGCAGTTCCGGGCGTTTGCGTGTCCCCCCGACCTCTCAGTTGTCCGTCAAGCCGATTAGCGAGATTTGATTTTCCTCGGAGGAAGCTGTAAAATTTTGATTGATTTGTAAGAATTGGGAAAGTACGGATTTGACATTTTATAATTTTGGATGGAAGGACAAAGAAACGGCGGACTGAAACTGATGATGATGAACTGGACTGTGTGAAAGATGATATGGCTAGAAAGGGAGTGACTACCGAGATGACGACTAAAAGGAAGAAAAATACATGATCCGCCGCCGACCCCAAATAAATTGGGATAAGGACAGGAGAACGATGATGATGGATGGAGGAACAATTTATTATTATTGCGATTTTCTTATACTTGCATTTTTATTTTTATGCACTTTAAAATACTTGATTTTAAAGTGCATAAAAAACTATAGGTACCTTTCCAGCTTATCAACACATGCATCCTGATAATCGTGTATCCATCTGACACCATTGAAGTGGCAAACTGCACGCATATCCTCTGGAAGCTCTTCAGCTTTCGGCCATTCAAAGTTGTCGATAATTGGTACAATATTGCACTGTGATTGCAACGCTGCCACTATCTCCTGTAAAACACATATTTGAGATTAAAACCTTCATATTAATACTGATACATTTATTTTCTATACATCTAAAAAAAGTACCTAAGTTAAAATAAAAAAAATATAACGAGATTATTAGATGCAAGCTACTTGTATATCTAAATCATAGGAGAGGTTAGTACTTACTCTATGAACCCAGTCTTTTCTATCAGTATCTTTTTTACATCTGTCGAGTGCATTTGGCGTAAGAACCAACAAAAAGTGTTTTGCCTGCCGTATGCTTTGCAGTAGATTGTTGTCAAACTTCCCAGCCTCTAGCCGTTCTACATCTATAAACACTGTAAATCCTCGTAGCTGAAGATGGACTTTGAGTAAACTAGCCAGTTGCGATCCATTAGACCTGCGGTAACTAACGAACACATCCAAGTTCTTCTCCATATTTTCTTCACCCTTACTGAGCAGACTGCACTCGTATGCTGAAAACATAATTGTCATTTATTGTACCAACACAAAAAACGTATTTATTAGTGGTGTGGTTTTTTTTAATTGTTCCATGTCAACTTGCTTTTAGCAGCTAAATGATAAGAATCTAGTTTTTGCAATCAGCAAATGGGGAATTTAAGGGAAATCAAATGGCAGTTGCTGCTCGAACCAATAATTGGGTTCATCGGGTGGAAATCAATTTGACATCGTAACTGGTTGAATATTTAAAAAATAATAACATAGATAAAATTTACATACCTCTTATAGCATTTAAAATTCTTAACCTATGTATACTATTCACAATTCGACACTCATTTTCTAGTTGCTCATCACTCAGTCCTCGAATAGATTCCTTGTCAACGCCAGCATTTAACATTGAATACGTATAAATGGTGTATTCGGGTCCTATACATTGGAGAAAGTCGTTTAGACTACTGGTGTCTCGAGAAGTGTAATCTGCCATTTTCTTTAGTTGCTGGAGTTCTCTAGTGAATCTGTAATAAGTAATATTTCAGTTAAAATTTGGACTCGTTTTCTGGAGAGGTTTGAGCCTTTAGCTGGTACCGTAGTAAAATAAATACCTTTTACGTTTGATTCCATTTTGCAAACCAATGTCTTCCTTGAGGTTTTCTTCACTTATTTGTAGTAACAAATCTCCATCAACTCTACTGTCGTAAAAGTTTGTCGCATATTCTATGAAACCTATCTGCTTTACCCATTCCCGAACATCTTCTATGGACCAAAGAGGAACCTGCTGCGATAGTTTATGTGGCACTTCTTCACCTATCAGTCGCAAAGCTTGTGCAGCATATTTAGATGCTACAGCATTCGGACAACTAGCCACCTTTTTCAACGATTCTATTGCCCCAATCTCTCTAAATATTTCTGTGTTTCCCTGTTGTTTCTTGATTCCAGCCTCCATGCAAAAATGGAAAGCTGCTAGATTTCTGGCTTCTTCTCTTTTCGAACTCAACACCGGTACTAACCTTTTTAGCCAGTTCTTGCTTTGTCCGTGAGCGTGTGCGAGATTTGATCGTGCGAATTCAGATGGGTTGTGGGAAGTTACAAATGGTTCTACTAAATCTAAGGTGCCAGATTTAAGGACGGCCGCTTCTATTTCTTTATTCGCAACTAAAACGGCGATAGCTAAGCAAGCATAGTACTTAATATTATCATCATTATGGAAAGCTAAAGGGAATAGCCACATCGGTACTTTTCTCTTAATCATTGCTTCCTGATTTTCGGCTCCACCGTACAAAGACAGATTAGCGAGCGCTGTTGCGCAATGCCTGAGTGTTTCCACATCATTTTTCCTACACTCAAATAAGACTGCGTCTAAACCTCCTAATTTAATAACATCGCCACACGTGCTTTCACTGTGTTTGAATAGGTGTTCCAATATCCCTGTACCTATTCTTGAATGATCTACTGAATTTGCGTGTTTTGTACAAGAGCAAGCGACGTTGACAACTTTTTCAAGACCATTTTCTACCACATGAGCCCTATTTTCAGTCGTAAGACATTGTTCAAGCAGTTTAGCAGAAGAGAATTGTAATTCGGGATTATTATACTCCAAACAATTGCCCATAAGTATGTCGAGTCCTCCGGATTCCCTTAGTGTGTTACACAGGGAATATCCCAGTTCGTGACCGTATGTTGGCACCGCCCACGCTCTCCGTAACATTTCATTCAGTTTGTTGAAATGCATTGATGCATTTTTCATATCCATTTGGTTGTTCTTTATGGATGAAATAAACGCGTTCATTCTAGACGAATATTTTTGTATGGCCATTTCGACATCTTTTTGGTTAGAATTTGCATTTAGCTTATCCAAATCTTCAAAACTTAGATTTGTAAGATCTTCATCTCCCGGTTTAATTGTTCCATTTAATAACTGACTCATCTGAAATTACAAATTAACATTTTTATTCAGTCACTTAAAATCATGATTAGGTATTCATTGAATAGGGCTAATCGTTCACGTTCATCAATCATTTTAATAACAGCACGAGTGGGTAAGGGTTACGTGAATTAATAGAACCATTGTTTATAAATTTACTGCAGGCGGAAAACACTTAAAATATTAAACTTGCTTATTTATGCGCTTTCTTTAATGTCCAAGTAGTATCAAAACATGTTTTCATTTTTAACCGACATCCAAAAAGGAGGGGTTCTATGTTTGTTCACTGATTTCGCCGTCAAATGTGGACCGATTTTGAAATTTCTTTTATTTATATAAGTACGTATTATTAATAACAGGTAAGAAGTGTATCCAGTTGAAAATAGCATGTCATGGAAGATGTATTATGAATTTAACTAAGCACATTATAAATAAAATCACAACATACCTGAGAAGAAGTGTGAAGTGTGGATTTGGTTGACAAGTTTTTGCTAGAAATCGTCATATTAGAGTGAGCAACGCTGGAGTGCTCCTTGTGACTGAACATCCCGCTCGAGGTAACTGTTTGACGTGCTTGTGCTGAAGCCATCGCCATTTTCTCTGCACTGAAGGCCTCTGTCTGTAGTCTTGAACTCGAAGTTGTCATGTTATTTGCTTCCTGTGCTGTTACTTCACCCGCTTTCAACGATCTTTGCTCCTGGAATACACATTTGCACGTTATTTTATGTGAAAATCGACATATCTTGCACTGTTACTCGTATTGTTAGTGTTTAATTAATGACGAAAAAATCTTAAGTTTTGATTTCACTTTTGAGAAGGCACTGGTGTTATCACTGAAATCACCAACAAACTTGAAACAACACATGATTCACAAAGTAAATATTTGATAGTTACGGCAATAGCGATACGCAATTTGGGTCTTGATCGTCGTTTTGAAGACATAATTGTTTTTTGAATAAAATTGCGACACGTTCGACCCGAAAACTACTTTTATATTGGACAGCGGTCCACGTCACTGCTCGGATTGTACGTACTAATAATTCCTATTGGACATAGGCCAAACGTATGAAATTCGTGCGTTTTCTATGAGTTTTGAAGTTTGTGTACACACGTCACGTGTTTTGAAGGTCGTTTGAGAAAATTTCCGAGTAAATGTACTCTCACCAAAGGATTTTGTGGCTGCGGATGAAAGCGTGCTAGGACGCCGCGGTGTACCGGCCACGGGGCGGACCCCCCTCCCGCAGACATTCTGATTCTATATTTAAAACCGTCTATTCGAGTACTCGTCCGCGCACGCGCAATAATTGACTTCCGCGTGTGCTCGCGCGCTCGACGTTTAGGCACTGACTGAGAGGAGCGTGGTTCAGTTACTGCGGCGATAAGCGCCTGCAGATATATGAGCTCACCGCTCCAGGCGATCCTCCGCGCCGCAGCATCCTGCCAGTCCATGCGATAATTCGTGCAGCCATGGTACGCGACAAAACTATCGCGTGATTTTAAAAACATTCACATGTTGGATGTTATCGAAGCAAGGAATCCCACTATACTGCGCGCTTCGCCGTGGTGGAGGCGGTTCTCTGTGATATCGATCGGTCGCATTCACGCGAGGTCACGTCCTTCGACGCGCCTTTTCGGCTCCGCAGACGGTATTCCTAGACGGCCGAATGTGGTACCTAGTCGACTGACATAACATGACTATGTTTTGGAAACTATTTACTCACATTTGATTGGTTGGTTTGGTGGTCATACTTTTAATTTTTAACTATATTTGCAATATGGAAAATAATACGATGTATTTGAATATTACAGATCATTTACACATAGATTTTTTGAAAATAATTCACTTACTTGAAGGGATGCTGCATTTTGTTCTGCAGTTAAACCCTCGGCCTGCAGCAATCGATGTGATGCACTAGCTGCGCTGCGTTCCGCGTATTGCATATCACCATGTTGTAGTCGACGCATTTTGGTACTGTTGGATGCAGACCTTGATGCACTATATCCATCAGCGACGACTCGAGTAGAACTAGCAGAAGTCATACGCGCTGCACTGTACTTTAGTTCATTCGCTGCACTTGATCCAACAACAGCACTATTGCCAGAGAGTAGAGATGGTTTCTCTGTTATGGGAGGTGGCGTATCAGATTCTGGAAAAGTTACTAGAGGGCCTTCGCTGGAGAGCTCACCCATGTCACTCATATCGCCCATGTCATCCATTTCACTGAGATCTCGAATGACGGGCAAATTCCGATCGCCTAAGTCATCCTGATCCACTATGTTCTCCATTGAACTTCTTAATCTGAAAATAGGATGATAATTTAAAATAATTAGACACTGCAATCAAAACAATATTTTCTTCACTTAATAATATATCCGTGCCCGCGTCCGCGGTGCGAGAGCACAAAAAGGGTTGCGCGGAAACTGTAGTGTTGCTATTGTTTGTCGGCGTGGTACTGAAAACATAGAGTAGAGAAACAGCGGGTGGGAATTGGACGAGAGCCAAGGTCGCTCAGGTGAGCTTGCTTGTACAGGTTCGTGGGTAATGGCAAAAGTATCTTTAATGTTCTCAGGAAACTGTCTGTGTTAACACCTATTGACCGAACATGAACCAAATATTGGCACGTTATGGAGTTTCTTATGTAAGTAACAGAGTAAAAATAATTCCTTCTAAATATTATTTTGATGCAAGCTGACTAACCTTTGACCAAAATTTTTCGCTGCGGTGTTACTTAGCGTCTTCATCTCAGAAATAGAGCTTTTGAGTTCAGTAAGGTCAGACTTCATAGAGCTCGCTTTCCTTTCAGTGTTGGCCATGTGCGCGAGTCGCTGCGATGAACTTTGCAACCTTTGACTCGAGGAGGCGCTGCTTGAAGTCGTACTTGACACCATCTGAAAAAGTAATACATTTATGATTGAGAAAATAGTTAACGATGTATATTCCAAAAGTAATAAATATCAACCTTTTATTAGAGAATTACAACACTATGATTCAAATTTGCAATTTATTGTGAAAATATAAGGAGGCACAATCTTGCGTATTGTTCCTTACGACTCGTTATCTAGACTAGGACTGCAGAGGAGTTCAGTGCCAATGCTAGAGGAGATTGTTAGTTTGGGCGTCACACGTCTTGGCGCACCTACACGAACGAAGTAAATAAAGCCAGGGCTATACAAAATAGAAATACAGAAATAACAGGGGCATTTTAAAATTAGCACACGTGTGAAAAATCGGCCCATCCTACATCGATAGTTTATTGTTAAATATCCTACGTTTGTTCGGGTATTTATAAATATTACCCGAAATAGGCAATATTGTAATAGGTACGTATTATTTGATTTAATACATTCAATTTGTGATAGCGATCCATAAAAAGTACCTACTATAAAAAGCTTAGAAATCATTGTCTATAAACTATTAGTCGGCTTATTATAGTACCATATTTTGGCATTGAATACTGTGATTGAGAAGCAAAAAAATGATTCAGCGCGTGTGGGCGGGCGGGATGCAACAAATCATGCCCTTGAACCTCGAGCGTACTTAATACTCCGAATATAGTAGACCCGTTAGCGACGGTTGTCTTTAATTGCGTGGGAGATTGTGTTAATTCAGTTGAGAGTACAGAAAATATTATGTGTATTCTTATATTGATTAAAGTTTTGGCAAGAAAAGCTTATTAGTTTTTTAGTGATCCGTGATAAAATTTGCTTAGCAGAACACTTCGTTGTCTCTCACTGGTAATTTAACTACCTCTAAAATGCATTGAGTTAGGTTTTCAATTTGTCGGGTATTTATTACAGCATAGCTTCAGGTGTGCTAAAGGTTAATAGAAAGGCCACATTATTATCCTCTAATGCAGTGAATGATTGCTTACTAGAATGTACAAGGTAAGGTAGGGCATTGCAGGCTCAATGCGTTACAAACTATGCTCGGATTTTTTTTAGCTTCTGTAAAATGACACTTCATAGCTGTCATTACGTTAAAAAATGTTCTCATTTTATAACGAAATGACAGTAGAAGTGTAATTTTACTGCAGCTAATTAAGTCTGACCTCAGTGTCAGTGGCATAGCTCTGATATAATATGACAGGAGGCCCTAAGGGCACGTTGTAAAATATCGTAGCTTGTTGTCCTACGTTACACCATGTCACTATGCTCTTTGGCACTGAGCCAGTTTACAGTCCATGTCGTTCACTCGCAGCTGATATCCGATCAGACTGTAGTGTTGTCGGTTTTTCTTTGATTCGTTCCAAACGCTACGAAATGGCAGCCATTCCCATCGTTGTCTATATCTGCATTTGGACTACTAAATTAACTTTACCATGTTCAAGCGTAAAGTATCATAATCACGCCATTTATTTTATTTCTGCTATTTCCGAAACAAAGGCATAAATAATTATGCATTCTGACGACCTCGTCGTCATTAGTGTCGACAATAGATACATACATCTCGCGGGAGCGGAGTCGCATTTGCGTTAAAATTTTATTTTTCCCGTAACTCGCGTTGGGCGAATTCAAAACAAACACACACTGTTTTATGAAACGAGGCCGGGGCTAATATAACTCACTATATCTATATTTAAACCTGAAATTGTTTTCAGAATAATTTATACCAAAAAATATTTCTCAAAAATGTTATTTCTTGGAAGAAATTATAAATAAAGTTTGTCGTTCAGACGATTAATTAAAAAGGCCACGTTATTTTTTTAGATCACAGTAAAATACTTTTTTAGAGTGGCTGGTGTTGTTGCTACAGCGTTATACAGGATGAATTTTTATCATGCACCAAATCGAAATGGGAGATTGTACTCATCATTATGAACAACTTTAACTATGGGATCAAACCTGAAATCGCGAAAAAAAAATCTGCTGTTCAGTACATTTATCTACATCAAACTCGTCAAAATGTACTGAACAGCTGATTTTTTTTCGCGATTTCAGGTTTGATCCCATAGTAAAAGTTGTTCATAATGATGAGTAAAATCTCCCATTTCGATTTGGTGCATGATAAAAAATTCATCCTGTATATATCATTATCTTCCTTTCCTAAACCTCCAAATATGTAATTAAGTAGGTACGCATCTTGTGAATCGTAATTTTTTTTTTTAGGTTGCCCTCGTTTCATTTCTCGCTTGATCTATTTTATTCTCTCAATAATTATACGTAATTGATGATGAGCAAAGGTCAATATGCCATATATGCAAAGAAATTATTTAAATTTACTTCACAGGGATATGAATCATAAATTTTTGGACTATCTGTTATTTATTTATTTATCATCTACAGGGCGACTTGTAATTTGACGAATTCCTTCCAGGACGTGATAGTGTGACCCATTTGCAACAACTAAGCACCTCAAAAAGCCTAGGCGAAAATTCACGAGATTCGAGAAAACCCAATTTTTATGTATTGTTGAAAAATTCGCAGTTTTCGTCACTAAATATCAATTTTCTCTAAATTCTCAAATTGAATGGCCTTCATTGCTATTTCAATGGGTATCTAATACTATGTATAACGAACCTTTCAATGTGACTAAATTGTCTAAAACACATAAAGGTTCGTACAAAAACTGCGAAATTTCCAAAAATAATCTACGTACATGAACTTTGACACCAGTTATCTCAAAACTTTAGTATGGCATTAAGTGTACAAATTATGGGAAAGACATTTTCATTTAAACAGCTACCAAACAAGGTACAAAAGTTAAAAAATATTTAGAGATGAAACAGTCGATGGATTGCTGGGGGGAGGTTAGAAAGTAGTGGTATGGCATAAACCAATTATTTCGATTAGGTATCACACAATTTTTAAATATTTCAACCATTTGTAAATTCGACCTTTGCCAGCATTATCAACTGTTTCATCGGCATCTCGAAATATTTTTTTTAACTTTTGTACCTCATTAGATAGCTGATTAGGTAAATGAGGATGTCTTCCCCGTATTTTGTACGCTTAATGCCATACTAAAGTTTTGAGATAACTGGTATCAAAATGAATGTACTTACTTGATTATTTTTGAAATCTACTTCCTCTAACTTTTTACCTCTAAATTTTCTAAAACATCAAATGTTTTAGAAAATTTAATCACATCGAAAGGTTCTTTAAAGTATTAGGTACCCATTGAAATAACAATGAAGGCCATTCAATATGAGAGTTTAGAGAAAATTGATGTTTAGTGACGAAAACTGGGAAATTTTCAAACATACATAAAAATTAGATTTTCTCGAATCCCATGAATTTTTGCCTAGGCTTTATGGGGTGCTAAATTGTTCCAAATGGGTCACACTGTCACGTCCTGGAAGGAATACGTCAAATTACAAGGCACCCTGTATATTAACAAAAATTAAATGCTATTCGTTGGTAAGAGCATCATTTCAGAACGCCTGGACCGATTTGGCAAATTTTTGTTTTAAAATGTTCCTAATAGTCCGAATCAGGGGGTCTACTCCCTAAGCACGAAGTCCGTAGTTTTGGCCTTCGTTAAGGCGTTTCCTACTCCGTATCACCTACGGACGTATGACTGGTTCGGCCCGTCCGAAAAATTTAACTTTTGCACTTGTTTGATGGATCGTTAAGTCAGACGGACGGATAAATGGGCGGTCTTAGGGAGTAGTCCCCCTGGTTACAACGGAAAGAAAAAAATTAAAAGTTGCCGGGAAAATTCGGGTAAACTGAATGTGCAATTATTGAAATTTGGACAGGAAAACGTCTGTCGGTCAGCTAGTTTATAATAAGCACATCACAGCACAAAAAAAACCGGCCAAGTGCGAGACGGACTCGCACACAAAGGGTTCCGTACCATATTATATGTTTAACAATCGCAAAGATAACTTTGTATTTCGTAATGATACTGTGAATTACAACGTTATTTTTTGCAGTTGCAGAAAATCGCCCATATTTAAACAAAATACCTTACGAATCACCGTTTTTAGTATTTCTTGATTAAGTACAGTATAAGGTACATTATACAGGGTGGCCGGAACATTGACGTCCAAAAATAAAATTTCGGTCCCTCGTATCGTGGGGTATTCGAATCACCCCCATGTATGTTCCGCGACTTTTCATAGTTTTCGAGTTATGAATTTTTTTCTGAATGTTTGAAAATTTTCGACCTGACCAACCTAAAAAAATTCTAAAAAAAAAAGTAGAGGGTTTTATCGAGTTTCTTTTTTTGCAACTGAATTTTCATAAGTAGTACTTTTATGCATAAAATAATCAGCTTCGTAACTGTGATGAAAGTTATGAAAATGTTGATCTAAAGTGAAAAATTTACGTTCGGTAAATTATGACTCAAATTTTCAACTTTAAATTAAAAATCTTAACAGGTGACTTCATAATTCCTAAGTAGGCTTCAAGAATGCGCCAGACTCTCAGCTTTCATAATCATAAAAAAAATGAAGTACTTAATAGGGCTACTTTGTTTAAAATCGGCCTTCAAAGACAGCGAGGTGGAAAAATTCTTAAAATTACCCATCTGAGTAATTATTTTTTTTTGGCTATTTTCTCGTTCCTAAGGTTAATTAATGATAAGAATACTGAAAACTAACCAACAAATAGTTTCAGAGTTGGGTAAGAAAAGTTTTACGTAAAAAGTGGTTTTGAATAAAACACAGATGATAATGTGAAAAAAGTACTTAATTTATTTTTAACATTTACAAAAGGTTTTCAAAGTGGCCACCACCAGTTCCATGTCCAGTGTCCATGTGTAGTTCGTGAATTTAAAAAATTCTCGCTTGTAATGTGAAAATCCCTAAGTGGATAGCTTTACCGTAATGTAGGTCATAGGGTCATGTTATCAGGACAACTCCCACCACAAGTGATAATGCGAAATCATTATCTCGAATGAATAGAACAATAAGTAGTTATTATTTTAAAAAAATGTATATAAGTAGTTTATCAGCCATCTCGTTACCATAACACAAGCATTAGGTTGCTTAGCTTGGGACTAGACGGAGTTGTGTGAAATGTCCAAGGATATTTATTTTATTCATTTATTTTTATTATTGTTTATACTGACATTCTAGCATTTAATTTAATAGTAATCCCGTGATAAAGCATATTACGGGACGTAACTATGATATTAACTGGATATTATATTGTTTTTTGTAGTGCAAAGCAATTTTATATTATCCTAAAAAACTACTACATATATCAATCGGTTAACAGCTCCTGGAATGTTTCTGGTAATTGCTTGCCATCAGTGACCTTACGCGACCTTGACAATTTTGACGGTTTATCTGTCGGTCTGTCTGTAACTACTACTAACACATCTCTACAACGACAGCTTTGGTTATGGACCACTATTCTGTCATTTATATGCTTACTAAACAATATTAGGATTCAAAAAAATTGCATGAATTTTGAATGGCATAGGTACGTTTAAAAAATCGGGGCTATACAACATTAGTTTTTGTTTATACTAAACCTCTTAAGGGGTCATTGTACTCATCATTTTGAATTTTTTTTTCTATGGACCAAACTTGAAATCGCGAAAAAAAAAATCAGCTGTTCAGTACATTTTGACGAGTTTGATGTAATTAGGTACTTAGATAAATGTACTGAACAGCTGATTTTTTTTTCGCGATTTCAGGTTTGGTCCCATAGTAAAAGTTGTTCATAATGATGAGTACAATGACCCGTTAAGAGGTTTAGTATAAACAAAAGCTAATGTTGTATAGAATTGAATGTTGTTTATTGTTGTTGTAGGTGGTTCACAAATAAGGTTGGTCGGTAAAAAGTATCTTTACGAAAGTTTTGAAAAATGTTTTTAACTAACCTGTTGTGTCGAAGAGCTAGTAACCTGGGTGTTAAGACTCTGATTTTGTCGAGACATGAGATTGCCTTTCTTCATGTTTTCCATGACGGAAGCCAAGTCCTTGGCGCTGCCGTTCTGTTTTATATTGTTGCTCCCATCGAGTGTAAAGTCTGGTATCTGTAACAAAGAAAACTTTGGTTAATATTTTTAATAAGGATCCTTCAATTTTATAAGCCATTATGCGATTAACGTTCAAGCAGTATCCTATCAATAATTTTTAAAGCGAGAAAATATTGCTTTGTGAGCAATTCATCATGCTTCCATTATTATATCAGGAGCAGACATTTAATGTCGATTCTTTTAAAACCGTTACTAAAAGGTGTACATAGGTTTAGTGTGCCTAATGATTACAGATTGTTTTATTACCATCGTAGGCCAACTTTATTGTTGTTCTTGGAACTCTAACTGTAACTACAGCAAATTCAGCACAAGGACACATCTACTGCACTTATTGAACCCGTTGAATAAGGTCAAAGGACTCATTGACAGTGTAATGTAATATCAATGCGTGAGTCATCGGATAGTCCGGTAAGAGGGCAACGCTATTAATCAGGAACTCAGCTCACGAGTCTGATTGTCGAACGCAAAGACATGCTCGACGCATATTGATGGGGCCGCCTACGATACATCCGTGCCGTAGATTGTTTGGTTATGCCTACGATGTCAAAATAAGTTAGTCAACAATTTGTACTCAACAATGGATATTTGATCAAGAGATTTTCAATACCCATATATGGATTAATTAATCAAAAGTTTCCAAACACCATCATTAAGTACTGCAGATCTTTTTGTAGTTGTGTCTTCATAACGCAGCGCAGGTATTCTCAGATTGCGTAACATAAGAATTATTAGAATTGTAACGTCATCTACCATTTATAAACGCTATTTTAATTTATCATTCGCATGAACACAAGATTTAAATAATGATAACGTTGTTGATTGGCTCTGCCTCTGTGACACCGCGATGATTAACTTATCATGCGGAGAAACTGTTCGAGATTCGCATCGGATGACGCGCGCTGACGCGGACAGTGCTGATGTCATGGCCACGCCGGCCGGCGCGGCGTCATCATAGAGACCTATATTAAATACTCGTATCCAAATTTGGATTACTTATTAGGTGAATCTTTGAAGAGAAAAAAAAAACTGTGCTTTAGAACCTGTTATGTTCTTCTTAGATAGCAGATAAAATATTTTTATAATTTATCTAAAAAACAAGATCATCCAAGCGTAAAAAAATATTTGCAGCTTTTATCATCTAAATTATGTCATAGTTATTACGTAGGCATTTGCATTGATTATGTGCGTAAGTGCCGTCAGCTCCACGCGTCTCGATGACTAATGTCAATGCAAAAAAGAGGCTATTCAACTATATATACAACAGGTCAATCGTGGTCCACTGATGACTCACTTTTCGCAGAAATGTCGTCACAGTTCCAGAGATACATCATTTAACGTTTCTCTATGTAGGTATCTGTTACGCAATTAGATCACTGATTTGAACTTTGAAGTGTCAATTTAGCGTCACAGGATATGATACAAGCAACACATTGTTATTAAACTACTACAAACGTTAGATAAATTAATTTTCATGCGTGTTGATAACGATAACGTTTAGGTGATTACTAAAACTCGTATGCAATGCAGAGCTTTTACGATTGGTAAATAAAGATAAAATCAATCTATATTGTACTTATCTAGAGAGTAAGCAAATTGTTAAATAATTGTGACAAAATGCGTACCCATACTTAATTATCTAATCGGTATTTTTGAAACTGCGGTAAAGGTTAGGTCCACCCCCAAAGTTAAGTTCTTTTTAATCAAACCCTACAGGGGTCTGGTGCTTTGGTGCCAAAAATCATATAATATGTACTAAAACTTTCTATTATTACTGTCCATTATTATTGACGGTTTAATACTAGGTCTTCTTTTCGTGTCGATACGATAGTGCCTACTCTTCTTCGATGTTTTTGTATTGATTGAGACCAGTAGATGGCCACATTGATCACGGCATCAGTGGTATTCTTTAGGTCATCCAGGATTAGTGCACGTGATATAGTGGTCGAAATTCTACGATTATTCACATATTATTAAACTCAAATTTATGTTTTGGATTTCATCAGACTGAACTATTTAACCTGCATAATTATGTTAGTGTCGGCTACCAATCTAACCCGATTAATATTTTGGACTTAATTCACGTAAGTAGTTATTTATTGGTTGAATGTTCGTACAGAAGCAAACATTTCTTTCCTTACGCGGATTGGAGCCTACATTGTCGCTATCATAGTCTCGTACTTAGTCTACATAGACGACGTTCTCATAGATTTTATGAGATGAAAAAGCATTGTTGTTGCTTTTGTTATACATTCAAGGGTAGATTAGAACTCCCGTAACACCCACCTTTTATTATACTGATTTATGTTATAGAATCAAGCCTACCTACCTAATGTAAAAACAATAGTCGATTATAGTTTTAATTAAGCATTTATTTTGCCATATTTTCCTTTTTTTTTTTTTTTTTAATCTTTATTTATTTAAGGGATTTTGTACGCATATGCGACGATGTCAATCCCATCGTGCTTTTACAAATTACAAGTAACTCTTAAATGAAATAAACTAATACTAACACAAAACTTAACTTTTAATCTAATTTATTATTTACCTATTTAATAAAAAAGTATATAATATTTTAGCCACTCCTGAAGTAGGTTTTCCTGCAATAACAAATTAATTTAATAGCGAAACTCAGTCAGGAAGTCAAATTAAAAAAAAAACTTGTATATTATAAGTATAAATAAAGGAAAATAATTTTCTTTCGTCATTCTAAAGTAGCTATTAAAATCCATAAAAACTATAGAAAAGAGAATATAGAATAGTAACTGAAAAGGTACAGATTTGGCTGCACTTTGTCAATACTCTGTCAACTTATATGGTATTCTAATTATTACTTATATCTTTGAAAATGTCAAAAGGCATACAAAACAAGAATTATATGATAGCTTAAATTTGCAATCAACCTTGTACAAAATTTGCAATCAACCTTGTTGCAAATTTAAGCTTAGTTGAGCTTATTTTACTGCTAGGTACTTAATACTTATATACCTATTTCATGTTTAATTCATTTACTTTCGCCAAATCTAAAATACTATCACTGAGGTCTTCATAAATTATGATAATTTGAATAACCGATCAGCTTGACATTTTGAAATATATAGCACTGTTCATTATGTCCAAATACAATATAAACAGATTCACAGCTAAAACAAACGTATCCTCGTAAACATTAAAGATAAGCAAAACGCAGGGCAGTCGTGAAACAAACAAAAGTCAATACGTACAAGACATAAATTGAAATTAATGAGCAGGAAAATAATACTGCAATGCCTATGCCCATCACGTCAGTGTACAGTGCTTACTTCTGAGAACAGCTTTCACGGTTAACTATTCTGCATTTTGAAATTGATTTTATTTTCTCGCCACTCCCGCTGCATAGTATGTACTTCGAAATTGCATCTTGTAGCTTGTTGTATTGACGTCAAGTTCCTATGCACGGTTGACCGTCCATTTATAATGCACCTTAAGGTTCTGGCTAATGCCAGATGCAGCACATTGCAGTGACCGTTGCATGCCGATCAAGGAGCATTATTACCGAAGGTCAGTTTGGCATGCACAATCATTTTATATGTGGCATGATAGGGAAAACAAGAGAGCTTTATTACATAATAAACATTATGACTTTGCATGCAAATTGTATGCATACCTGAGGTAATTGTAAGCAGAATCTAATCAATCATTTAATTTCGATAGTGCCTTTAAAACTTAACGGTTACAGAATTTGCGAGTGCACTGTGTATTGTAATTCTACAGTATTTAGGTTCTTTTAGTTCTACTAAGAATTTTAGATAAAGTATACTGACAAATATTTAAATCAAGTGCAATTGCATTTAAGTCCACGTTAATTGATAACGAGTTCAAAGAATTACTAAAACAAGACAGGTTTTGTTAGTATATTAAATGCCTACGTACCATATAGATACTTTAATAGCCGAGATATATGTTTCATAGATATGATTATGCATAATCAATTTACTTCTCATAACAACCAATCAAGATTTTAATGTATTCTTGCTAATTAGAAGTTATTTATATGCATTTTTCTTTAAGCGCAAAGAAATAGTTGTAACTTGCACAAGTATTTTAGCGAAACACAGTCAGTACAAACTAAGTGCATACCTACTTGGGTCATGGATTTGTTGTATCCGCTGATAGCCGTACAATGGTCCCAGTTTTAACAGAATACGAGTAGATCATAATGGCTTTACCTTGTACTGCGCCAACAACTAACACTTTAATAACGTTAACTTACAATGTTTGACAGTTAAATTCACATAATGGTAGAACCAAAACGAGATAAAGTTGGTCTTTATCAACGGAGAGCACTGTCGATCACTTATCGTCATCACAGTCGCGTGTCGTGTATACGAACTGAATACGACCGTACGTGTCACTGTGGCGGCAGCTCCGGCATGACTGCCGGCCGGCCGGCCGCAAACTTTAACGGCGACCGCAATGGGCTAATTAGAATGGGCGAGTCGAGCGAGGTGCGGGGTAGAGGGGCTCCACCCACGGACCTTTGTATCCGCCTCACGGATAACTTTGATGAGAAACTTGGATCTTATCAATGTCTCCTTCCCTTATTGAAGAGACCAAACTACAGTATCTTACTCAAAATACTGAAAACACTGACAACAGTGCAGTGCTACCATCATCATCATTCTCCTGCCCTTATCCCAATCTATTTGGGGTCGGCGCAACAAGTGCAGTGCTACCATAATTATGTAGTCAAAATTGTTTGACAATAAAATAAAATTGAGACAAAATATATATAAGGAAAATACAATGATAAATTGCGTAGGTTGGTAGCAAACCGTTAACATGAGGAAACCATAACTTGAAAAATTAAACATTTTTGGCAGCAATCAAATTTTTAGGTTATTGTTGCATGCTGGAATGTAATTTAACACGCTTCTGAATTATAACATACGTACAATAGATTATGTTATAAAAAAGCTCGGCAAGGGGAGGGAGACCCAGCCACTTCTGTCGTCCGCCGTAGTAAGTCAACGACCTTTCAATGTCAGCGAGATACTCGCACGGCGAATCATCGGCACAGATAATTAAGCGAATATTATAAATCTGATTTCCTTTCAAATACCGATTTCATCTATTTGATGATGACAGACAATAATTTATTATGGCACTGTCCATTTAAATGGAATCATTAAACTGAATCGCTATAACCTTAAATGGGGTTTAATGTCTTTCATTAAGCGATAATTTCAGTCTATCGAAATAACATCGATTTAGGTGCTCTTTGCGTTCATTTTGCTCCCACGCAGTACTACTCGAGTTGATATTATACTCACCTATTGCTCTAACCTTAAAATTAGTAGCAAGTTTTATTATGCCACCAGCAATTAGTGTATAAAGAACTCTATGTTGTGTGATTATTAAGGTTAAAATAATAATACATACCTACTTATAATAAGTAGGTATGTATTAGTATTTTTTCAAACTTTTCAGTTTGACTTAAACTTCCGGCAAAGGCTTTCTTCAAAAACGTTTCGTCAACACAATTTCATAAGAACTCTATGTTGTGTGATCTTATGGTTAAAATAATAATACCTACCTACTTATTAAAAAAAAATATTAAAAACCTTAAATGATTCTTTTTTTTCAAACTTTTCAGTTTGACTTAAACTTCCGGCAAAGGCTTTCTTCAAAAGAATTTCCCGTTTCGTCAAAACAATTTCATAAGAACTCTATGTTGTGTGATCTTATGGCTAAAATAATAATACCTACCTAATTATTTAAAAAAAATATTAAAAACCTTAAATGATTCTTTTTTTTCAAACTTTTCAGTTTGACTTAAACTTCCGGCAAAGGCTTTCTCCAAAAGAATTTCCCGTTTCGTCAACACAATTTCTTAAAAGCAATAAACGTATGAATCAGAATCCAACCAAATCGTTAAGCCTATACGTAGACGTACACGATTCGTCTCAGACCACTGTATAGCAAATTAAATGTTTACTAAATTCGTGAGTAACCATGCCTTATTCATTCCTTAGGATTAGGTAGGTATTTTAAATTGCGGTTTAATCCGACTACCACAAGTACTGACTTAATATTTACATGATCGCGTTTGATTGTTTGTTAATTAGCGCAATTTATGGTTTCTAGTAAAACAACTGCAAATAGAAGAACTCTCTCTCTCTCAGCTCTACGTATAATGCTAAATGTAGAGCAACATCTGAAATGACAATGAACTGTAACCGTCTTATTACAAAACGCGATTTAAATATAGTACTGGGATTATTACTAGGTTTAAACCATGACTAAATAAAACATTATTATAAAATGAAGTTTATCACTAGTTCATGAACTATCTATGGTACTAAAGTTAAACCACAGAGACCCCTAGTTTATCTATTGGACTAACTGCGGTACTAATATAATAATAAGAATATAAGTTAATACCGTAACAATCCTAGACCTTTTAGTCTTGGTTTAAACCAGTACTTAAGCATTTTTTTGTAATAAGACGGTAAAAGTTTAAATGTTTCAGCAGTACGTTGGCTTCGAGAAATAAAGCGTCTGCCATATTTGTCAAGTATTATGACTTGAGTAAACTATGTATTATTAGTTTTCACGATTCGAAGAAAACACTTATCTTGCTTGCCTAATTTATTAAGCAAAACAGTCTCTTAACAAGAAAATATCATATTTGAGAACAAAGAGAAGTTGTAATATGATTTTCATCTCTTTAAAAAAATTGCCCAGGAGACTCCCAATGAAATCAGTTTATCACAGTCTATTAGCCTTTCTTGTTGTGCCACATCTCTGGGTAGTCCTCATAGAACGACGACGTCGATAGTTATTGACGATTTAATTAATATAACGATAACACTGAATAAATATGAGAAAACAACACCTACATTATTATGATACCTACTGCTTGACTCATATCAAGTATTATGCAGTTCTACGTAGAATATAAGTAACTGTTTCACAGATATATGACTAAACAGTATGAGTAGTTTCATTCATAAATGATTTTTGTGTTGTGGTCACGGCTTAGGCACTATTTACGAGAACTTTATTGTCAATGGAGGCGTGAAAAATTGTGTCATGTGAGATAACGTTTATTATGATTTTGACAATATTATAATAATATGACGAACGCTTATGAATTATGATGTTACACACGTTTAATTTGGAGTGGTAACGTATATTCAAAAAAAATGTAACATGAAAAAACAAATTCATCAGCCATCAGCATTTGGCTTGTGAAAAATAAGTTTAATTTTGGAAGTCGGTGTCTTTGGTTTTGTATTTTCGTTTTTTGCCACCGACTTCCGAAACGAAAATTATTTTTCACTTTGTACTTAGTGTTTTTTTTGGAAGTCAGTTGTTTTTTTTTGTAAAAAAGTTTTTATTTTTCACTTTTTACTTGTGGTACCTAACCCACATACTTAAATTCGAATACCACTACATGCAAAATCTATATAAATAAAAAGAGAAGTCCTGACTGACTGACTGACTCATCGACGCTCAGCCCAAACCCTTGGACCTAGAAAGCTGAAATTTTGCACAGAGGTTCCCTTTATAATGTAGACAAGGAATAAGGAAGGAATTCCCGGTCGTACGTTCCCGTGGGATATTTTCCGACATCCACGCGGGCGAAGCCGCTGGCAAAAGCTAGTTAATTATAAAATCATACACATAGACTAAGTGGGAAAAATACGTATTATTGAAGCTAACTCAAAAACCACCAAAGCAAAGTTAATAAATATTACATGGGATCAACTTCGATATATACCCTCCCGAATAAAACAAGAATCGAATCAAATCGGACTACCTACTCTGTAAATAGTTATGCGTTGATATACATAAAAAAATAGCCTTGACTTTAGAACCTCCACCTCTTTTTTGTCGGTTAAAAAATATAACTCCTGGGTATCTACTACATACAGTACGAAATGATTGATTCAAATAAATACCAGTGACAGTTATCAGTTCATGTATATTATACAGGGTGACTGGGTCTGGACCCGCCATAGAAAATTCGTATATAGAAGACGTCATTTACTAATTATTGACCCATACTGTCCCTAACTAAAGTTTTATAGTTAGGGGGATGTTAATTTTTATACTTTATTGAGATTTCTTCAAAATTTGACCTTCAAACATTCATAACTTTTTTTTTGCATTATTTTAGTAGTTTTTTTAAATTATTTTTTGATAGTCATAAACATTTGTGATTAAAATACTTCGGAATTTCCCTCAAACTAGGGTTAAAAATACGATAGTACGCTTTAAAAAAATAAAAATACAAAAAAAAATCTTTTCGATCAAATTCAACCTGAAATAAAAAAAAAAACTACGCTGTTTCAATAATTCATTTTAATCTAAGTTAGTTCTCTAGCCTCCTTTCCAAAGGTACTAAATTTGTATTTAAAAAAATTGACATACCTATCTTCTAAACGATAAAACTTTGCAAATGAATGACTCCTCTATAATATGCGAATTTGCTCTGGCGGGTCCAGACCCAGTCAACCTGTACCCACCTATTGAATAACAATCAATTTGCCTAGCCTTTTCCCAACTATGTTGGGGTCGGCTTCCAGTCTAACCGGATGCAGCTGAATACCAGTATTTTACATGGAGCGACTGCCTATCTGACCTCCACAACCCAGTTACTGGGTAATACGATACCCCTTGGTAAGACTGGTTGTCAGACTTTCGGGCTTCTGACGACCCGTAACGACTGTCAACCATCCACGAATAACAGCCGGGACCAACAGCTTAACGTGCTTTCCGAGGCACGGAGGAGTCTCAGTATGTAAAGATGGTCACCCATCCACTGACCAACCCCGGCAAGCGTAGCTTAACCTGACGGATCGACCCGTGCGGCTGTTATTATTTAGCCACGAGCTCCTCCTATTGAATAACAGAAACATGAAAGTAAAAAAAAAACATTATTTAGAAATTGTGCTTTGAAGATTGTATGAAATGATACCCAACTTCTTTATCGTTATCATGAAAAGGATTCGTTATGCCGCTGTAAAAAAACAAACAAATAAATTTTCATTTGGTCGTATCCAAATATAACATTATATAAGTATCTGCGTTTAAGAAAAACCTGTGAACCTTGATAAGATAATCTGTCCAGATAAATTGAAGATACAATTTTAGATAAGATGGACAGCTAATACATAGCAAAACTCTTCTTAAGACGGTTGTTTCGATGTGAGCGATATTTAATTCCTTCCGCATTAATTATACGATTGACATAATGAAGTTCGGAGTCAGTCGCTGAGTCATCAGTGGTTCACGTGGCCGCTTATCACTCTACCATACATATTGTTATTACGGCACTTATGTATAGTAGATGTTACCTGCGCGCGCGCCGATTACAACCACTGTGACTCACAGTAGGTACATCCTGTTCGCCTTTGAGAGACTTTCACGAATATTAGCACTATTGGAAAGCTTATTCTGTATGAATTCAAATCAGATTCACGCAATTAGATCAAATTATAATCGCCTTTTCTTTTATAAATTAAGTAACGCACTCGGCTTTATTGACTCCTTATCTTATCTCATTATAGTATAATTGTATAAGTACACGGAATCAAATGTTTGTTTATTTATTTTCCTAGGTATACCTATTTAATTTAGCATTCCAATGATTAGGTATACCTACCTACTACAAATTCCATTGGTGATAAAATACCTATCTCCATTTAAAAGCACACATGAGTCATAATGTAGTTTGTTTGGTCGATGATGAAAAAGGATAAATATTTCTACTAAGTATTTCACAAAAAAATGTTAGATGAAGTCATACAATCATTGATAATAATGTAACGCTCAATGGCATCATCGTATGATACCTATTTTGATAAGCAAGAATACCTACAGGAAAGTCTTGGTTTTGTTTACATTAGATAACTAAATATTTTGAAAGTTATTGCCGCCCTCAAGTACCTACTGTCGGTACTTTGGAGTTCCATGTCCGTTTCAGATTACGCTATATATCTATAAATCTATCTACAAAATTAAGGTGGTTCTTGGGATAAATTCATCTCAACTACGGAACCCTTCATTGTGCGTGATCCGACACGCACTTGGCCAGTTTTTTTTCCTAGCCAAGTATTACTAGGTATAGGTACTCTACCTCATCCCCTGATCCCAATTTACTGGAGGTATTTAATTTACTTGGGGTCGGCGTAGAATGTCTTCTTCTTCCATTCACCCCCTTTCTAGCCACACAATCATACAATCCATCCATCGTTTCTTTGTTCTTCCTCTACTTAAAAAGCTATGAAATCTTTGATAGTATGATTTCAATTCCTAATACCTGTTTTGTAAGCAGAGTCTGCCTGTACCTTCAACTACAGTAGTATAGAAACTATAGGAACAGAGCCTCGAATGTCACTCTACGTACAAAGTTAATCCCACATCAGCTTCGCTTAACAAGATAACTTGTTAACATAACTATTTAGACACAAACAGCACTTGATTTACTGTCTGAGGTAAGCCGAGATCTAGAATAAGGAAGAATGGTATTAGTGGAAACAAACGGATGTTGATTATATCGTTTTACGCGACAAGCACTCATTCTTAGGAAACTTTGAAATGATTATCTTTTAGTTATTCGTTGTGTTTCCACAAAACGAGGTAACCATCCATCATTTCTTTGTTCTTCCCCTACTTAAAAAGCCATGAAATCTTTGATAGTACGATTTCAATTCCTAATACCTACCTGTTTTGTAGCAGAGTCTGCCGGTACCTTCAACTACATTAGTATAGAAAGTATAGCAACAGAGCCTAGAATGTCACTCTACGTACAAAGTTAATCCCACATCAGCTTCGCTTAAAAGATAACTTGTTGACATAACTATTCAGACACAAACAGCACTTTATTTACTGTCTGAGGCAAGCCGAGATCTAGAATAAGGAAGAAAGGTATTAGTGGAAACAAACGGATGTTGATTATATCGTTTTACGCGACAAGCACTGATTCTTAGGAAACTATGAAATTATTATCTTTTAGTTATTCATTGTGTTTCCACAAAACGAGGTAACTATCCATCGTTTCTTTGTTCTTCCCCTACTTAAAAAGCCATGAAATCTTTGATAGTACGATTTCAATTCCTAATACCTATTTTGTAGCAGAGTCTGCCGGTACCTTCAACTACAGTAGTATAGAAAGTATAGCAACAGAGCCTAGAATGTCACTCTATGTACAAAGTTAATACCACATCAGCTTCGCTTAAAAGATAACTTGTTGACATAACTATTCAGACACAAACAGCACTTGATTTACTGTCTGAGGTAAGCCGAGATCAAGAATAATAGAATGGTATTAGTGGAAACAAACGGATGTTGATTATATCGTTCTACGCGACAAGCACTCATTCTTAGGAAACTTTGAAATTATTATCTTTTAGTTATTCATTGTGTTTCCATAAAACGAGGTAAATAAACAATAACAATTCGTTAGCTAAATAAATAAGTAATACAATTTTGTTAGTTTTTGCAAAAGAGTTCTTCTGCTAGCTTTATAAAGAAATCGGTCAAGAGCGAGTCGGACTCGCGCACCTAGGGTTCCGTTCCGATTTCTGAAAAAGTGTGCTATTTAGAGACATCGTTTTATTTTTCCTGTAATCTTTACATAAACTTCTATCACACAGAATAATTTCAGATTTTTGTCTTTGCAAACTTCGGAGATAGGGGGGGGGGGGGGGGATGGTGTTTTTTTTTACCTTTTTCATCAAAAGTCGAAAACAAATAGCGCTCTTTCATATAATACCCCACAAGCCCCACTTTGAATTTTTAAGACCCCCTTTCAGTCCCTGTTGCAAAAAAACTATAAATATTTTGAAGTATATCTTTCTTATCTGCAAAATAGTTGGGTAAACGTCATCTAAAACTATTTCAAGTTGATAGCATTAGTATTGAGATATCCAGCTGTGACAGACAGACAGACAGACTGACTCTCACCATAAGGGTTCCTTTTTTACCACTTTGGTACGGAACCCTAAAAATATTATACAACGTGTAATGCTAAATGCGCAAAACCTCTTAAGGGGTCATTGTACTCATCATTATGAACAACTTTTACTATGGGACCAAACCTGAAATCGTGAAAAAAAAATCAGCTGTTCAATACATTTTGACGAATTATGCGAACATAAATGTACTGAACAGCTGATTTTTTTTTCGCGATTTCAGGTTTGGTCCCATAGTAAAAGTTGTTCATAATGATGAGTACAATGACCCCTTAAGAGGTTTTGCGCATTTAGCATTACACGTTGTATATAAAAGCTTTTCTGTTAGAATGGTCATACAGGTAACATACAGCGTGTTCAGTAAACAATGGATAACCTTGAAATCACAAAATTTTAATTAAATCGCCATAACTAATTTAGGTAGGTACTTAATGAACTTCATTTTTAATTGACTCTCTATAATAAGCGAAACTATTAAAATGCAAAGAAGGATTGCTTGGCGCATTGTTTCCGTAAAAAATAGCCATAAGTTGGTAACTCTTCAGCTAATTACCTCGGCGAACCCATTGGTTAACTGCTTGGTACATTTACCAGGCAGTAAAGAAGAATACGGTCACGGCTTTAAAAAAACGAAGTTTTTAAAAGGTAGGTATTGCAAAGGCTTCTTGAACCATTTAACACCAGTGCATGCTTCAAGTTCTGGTTTTATCCAAGTTTACTTACTAAATTATGTAAAATATACGGCCTTTGTGGCGTGGCGGGCGCGAGCTCCACATGTGTTTGCTTATTGACGCAGCGGCCACAATACGTTACAGAGGTATGTTTTGCGAATAATATATTACTCACCGATCCCACTGAACAAAAACTTGTTTAGTTGATATACTTAGCACTAGCAGATTAGAACCACTGGCTAAGGACGTAACAAGTTTTCAAACGATTATAAAAACAAGTACAAGATTACCCTTGTTGTTACACGATCTCAAGGTTTCACCACTTTCGGTAGGTTTCATAGTGATTTGGTACTGAGCAATAATAGTGCGGGCTATTTATATAGGGTGTTTCTTTTAAGGTGTCAAGCCAGTGCGAGCTGATAGCAGAGTACCATACCTATCGATTTAACCCCCCATGTATGTTTACGATTTTTTGTAGTTTTCGAGTTATCATTTTTTTTCGGTATTTTTCCTGATTCAACGAGATGATAGCTTTAAAGCTTTTTTTTGGTCAACTTTAAACAAAAATGTACTAAATAGGCCATTATTATCTGAAATAGGTCGTTGAAAGTGGTGTACTTATCTGAAATCTTGCGATTTTCATATTTTATAATTTATATCATCATTTTTATTATCTTTGCATATTTTTGTCAATCCTGATATTTACTAATCCTCTTCGTTTAAGCAGAGCTCAGTTGATAATAATAACATAAATTTTATACCTACTACTATCCTTAACTACTACCATTGATATGAAATGAGGCATCCAAAATAACTCGAAAACTACATACATGGGGGTTAAATCGATAGGTATGGTACTCTGCTATCAGCTCGTACTGGCTTGACACCTTAAAAGAAACACCCTGTACATATCAAAGCTACTGTTATCAACAACTTTGTATTATAATATTGTTATTTATATACGAACAGTTGTGGGTATGTAGATTCAGGCAATTAATATGTAAATTCGATTTTACATACCGAATTCCACATGTTTGAAATAACATTTAATAAAAATACAACATTAGCTTCTATAATACTACCCGCCACCTAATAATTACAAAGCAGAACATACCCATCGTGAACTCTTTGACTTTTCCGGGGAAAGAAGGGACTCTTCCGAACGTACCTGAAACAAATAAGAAAATGACAAATACTAGTAAACAACAATACAAATACTTATTTTAATATATAACAACACCATCGATGACGTAAAAACAGGAAATGTTTTCGAAGAAACTTAACTTTTGCTTGTGATGGAAAATTATAAAATGAAACAATAAGTACCTACTATTACTTTAGTATTGTGACAAATAATAACACGTTACAGTTTTCCTCCAAAACAACTTTTACCTGGATAAACTTGTATGACACAACACCAAAACATGTACTTAAATCAAATTTATGCCCAGCTTACTACCACCCTTCACGAGGGTTATCCCTTGCGAGGGAAAGTTGCGAGATATAACTTTTTTGTATAGCCCCCTAGGGATTACTATCTCCCTTCCCGTTATTTTGGCAAAGTTTAGAATGGGTATGGTATAGCTTCAACCTACGGAATATAATGTTAGGTGTCTATATCTATCGATAGAATTCCAGGTTCAATTTTCCAAGTGTGCATGGATGGTCAAATCCGAAACTTGGAAATGGAGAAAAAATCTCTATGTAAGTAGTCTCTGGGCCGACTGTGATGAAAACTAAAACTGTATCTCGCTTTTTGCGCATAGATATCCTGCTGCCAATGGCGAACTAGGATGTCTAGCCATAATATAATTAATATTATACTTATGCCCTAGAGATTTAACTGACTATTAGGAAGTATTGTTGCACTATCCTTGTCTGACATTGCATTCCGTAAGTATAACATAAACCTATAAATTCTATTGTCTCATTACCATTAGCTACCGATATCAGGAGTAAGTGCATTCGCTCATCTGTCGTGTCTTGTGACTCATCAAAATATTTCTGAATCGGTGACTCATAGTTCGTTTACCTGCTAATGTTTATATACTTGAGATGTCGTATACAACTATAATACCTTCGATTTATGTACAATATATAATGGAGATATTTTAACATGTCCTCAATTATGTACCGTTATTGATATTTCAAGAAGGTTTGTCCAACAGCATAACGTTAATGTTGGAAAGTTCATCCATAATTCAGGAATAAACTATAGATGAATTAAGGATGGGAAAGAAAACTTTTCTACGAAATGCTACTAATTAAAACACTAGTTAATTAATTAACTCCCGTTTAATAAATCCGAGACAGCTAATCAGAAAAGAAAGTACGTAGGCACTTAAGTACGGTTGAGATAAAGAGTTCGAGACGCTACATAACGATTGATACCTACCAGTAAAAATATGCTCATAATATCTTGAACAATCTATCTATGTATAGGTATAAATAAATATCAATTTCCGAATATATGTAGGTTACATACGCGCATCACTTCAGAACGGTTGCACCTATTTGGCAATTTTTTTTTGTTGTGTTTGTAATTGTCAGGACAAGGTTTGTATGAAAGAGTATTGAAAAGTTGCCTCCGAGCATTGGAATTGGAAAATTCGGGAAAACTGAGAGTGCATTTTCTATGGGAATTTTGTATGAATTATTGAAATTTTGACAGAACAACGCTTGTCGGGCCATCAGGGAATATAGTTAATGTTCTATTTACAGCAACTGTCGAGTATGTTTTTGAAATGTCATAATTTCCACTAATTGTGGGTGTCACCTTTGCGCGTTGATTAAATTAATTTATTTGTATTATTTTAGAGACAAACAACCTGCACATAGCCGTAATTTGTTATGTCTCTTAAATAGGTAGGTACAGTAAGCAACAAAAGTCGATTCACACTTGAGTTTTCTAAATCTTAATCATTGAGAAAAAAACTTCATTAAAATCGGAACAGATGTATATTTTAAAGAAAATTCACTCTTAACTAATAAATAAAGTGCTAAAAGGTGATCGTATAATTTTGCATTAATTTAGATGATATCAAAAAGTAGCAGTGTTAACCGACTTCTGTTGCTGACCGTACCTACCTACCTATAGTGACTTAAATTGTGTGTTTTTCAAACGATTCTTTTTGTTACTTATCGTCTGAAAAATGTGTACTGGATCCCTGGAGTCTTGAAACTTTTCATGTTATAACTTTTGACTTCAAATAATCGCAATATACCTAGCACAGTAATGCCTCGCTTAGAAAATACGTAATAAAAACATTATAATTCGTTTCAAATTAAGTCCAATCTCATGCCAGCGACAATCAAATGTCAAAAATGTAGATAAACGCTATACAATTTTTGACAGATTGAGACTGAGATGAGATTGCGAATATTGTTAAAAATATGGGAATTGCCAGTCTGATTCGTTTCAATTCTACGGAAAATTATGCATCACCGCGCCGTTGCGTAGTTCCTTATTTGGTTTTATTTATACATATCTTCGACCCACGCAAGTGCAGTGTTCCGTTTAATTTTGCGATAAATATTCTACCTACATGCTCTTAGAAGCGCATTACATATATTTTTTGGTTTAAGTTCTGTAAAACCCGTGCTCGGTAACCCAAGAGGCTGAATTAAGTAGGTAGCACTTTTTCAACTATCAGAAACATCTAGTAAAAATGGTGCTGAGTTAGTTTGTTAAAACATAAAACTTTATGTAACCTGTTGCATAGCATGACCTAAGTCATCAACTTCCTATGAGGTTCGGATTACTTTGGAACTGTCTGAATGAATCCCTTAATGGGCAATGATTTCAAAGTATGAGCAATTTAATTCAGCTTAAGAGACAATGCGTAGGCACATTGCAGCTCATAAGTGCGTTGTAAACTCAATAAGCGTCGAGACAGCTGTAGGCGGCCGGAAAAGTGGACCGTCGAGTGTTAGTCGACTTCCTACTTAAGAGTGCTCGGAGTTCGGCGGAAACGCTATTTTTGGCGCCCACCGTCGCTTCCTCCGAGGAAAGTTCACTTGTTGAATGCAATCACTTTTGATCAAATCGAAAACATCATCCTTCTTTTGTTAAATAGGTACTTATGTCTATTCTGTAAATATTATTATTGTTGCACTTAATGTCCATACAAAGACAGAAATTACTGCCTGCCGGAAAATTACGATTACCGCACAAATGACACTGATTACATTTTCTTACGCAGGAAGTAATACATTATTACTACTTGGTTGGAAATAGACTTCGTCTGTTATTATCATTTATAAAGCAATTATTCTGCCCACACAACGATGACAAATCGATCTGATAAAACGAAATCCGTAATTATGTCGTTTGCGCCTATTTACCTATCTGCTGTCGTGTGCACCCCGTTAAATTATGAAAAACTGACGTTGTCTTGTGAGATAACTACTTCCTAAAACAAATAAACTACACGAAAAGCCAGGAAGATGGTTCGCACATTCCTTACCACATATTTGTACCCTTACGGATGCCGGTCTGCATTCCCTTCATTGTGTCCACGCCCATTATGGTGCGCGGGGAATGCACTGGGGCTCTTCATTCACCGGAACACCCAGTTATGGTGCAATAAAAAGTTAAGTTTTTGCAACAAAATATGGGTGAGGGACATTTGTTTTTGACGACGATTAAAATTATATTTTTGATGCAACTATTATCAATTCATCAGTAAAGTATTCAAAAATCTAAGTGAGTAGGTACTAAGTATGTATGTTTGGTATAATTTATACACAATACTGGTTTTATTGTTCTCAGGTGAATCATCTTTAAACGTTAAATGCGACCGCCGTTTTTATTTCAAAATTCGATTTTGGAAAGGGTTAATTACATTGCCAAAATTTCATTTAATTATTGATGGGTAATTGGTGTTACACCTACCTGTCACCACTTTTGGAAGAATAACTATTAATATACATTTTCAGAAACTTTATTTCTAGCAAATAAATTCATCACACGGAAATACCTACTTGAAACTCACGCATTTAGCATTTTTAATTATTGTTATTAATATCCTCCAAACTTGGTATTGGTGAACTTGAAACTAGCACAGACACGTACGCAAAACACCTGAGATAGGTTAAATTAACTATAATATTTTTATTATGGCGTCCTTTGATCCCTATCTCCAGTTGACAATGACAACCGTGCGTGGCCTATATAGAAGGCAATCAATTATAATTTTGTGCCATACACGGCGAGACTGCAGTTAATGTATAACCATAAAGTCTAGAGGTCTGATGTGAATGCGCAGTTGACTCTTATCAGAGAGGGCGCTCATATAAAAGGAAACAACATTTCATAACGATTTAATTTCTTGTCATTACAACAACAAGGCTTACATTCATTTGTCCCAGAAATTTGTCCAGATGTGCGAACGGTTTTACCCTTTGACCTGCTTGCGCGTTGGAAGAATTTAGTCCTTAACAGCGCTGACTCTGAGTTCAATCTGACGACTCAGTGCATTTGTAGGTCACCGGTATTGCACAGGGGACCTTGTGTAATAACCAGTATCTCGAACGTACGCGGATGCTGCGTGTGAACAAGAGCGAAGAGAAAATTAAGAAACCTTAATTTAGAACAGGAAATGCGCAAATGTTTACTTTTTTATGTAGGTAAATGTAGAGACTTGAATTCTGTGAGTTCACATAGTGTTTTAGAATTCTTATTGTTCATGTGATGAATAGTAATACTTCTGTTAAACTATCAACAAAACCAACAATGGCCTGCTGCCATTACTGAGAATCTAGCCAAGGCCAAAATGTGAATATTTCAGAAGTAGGTCGTCTAAGTGGAACGGCTTACACTTTAACTGAATCATAGGTTACGTGAAACATTATCATTCACATGATGATAAATATATGTGCACAGTTCATTTCTTGTATTGCCATGGAAATTGTTCCTACGTGGTTTAGAAAATGCCGTTTTTAACCACGTGAATTAAATCATAAAGCAACAGAGCCTTCTTTATTTTTATGTTTTATACTTAATTTATCTACATCCGGTGCAGATTTTATGTCCAGATAATAACTAGCATACCTATTATACAAACATTTTGTGCGATGTTTATGTAAATCCTAACCTGAAACTATAGTATTTACATAATTCTCATGTTGTAATTGTAATCACCAAATGTTTTAATTTGCCTCCAGCATTTACCTGCTTTTCTTTACAATTGTTTATACCTACCTGATTTTAGTATATTTATATTTTTTTTATATATATGATATATGTTTTTGTTTCCAAGTACTGTTTTAGTGTTGTGTGAACTTAAATAATTAAAGACTAGATATTAAAAATGCCTAGGTTAGGATTTTTACTATCTAGTATATTGAAATAATTATACCAATGTTCCATAAATCACTACTGATCGTTTAACACCATAAAGTTATTGATAAGATACTCATCTAATTGGAAATACAAGTATAACATATCTCTTTGATCTTCATTGACTTTAAGCAATTAAATTAAAGTCAATAAGGTGTTTGTTTACATCGCATTGTGTTATCTGTTACCATGTCGTTGAATGTTAACTTAGAGTCGCTTGATAAGTATAGTAGAGTGTCTTACCTTCTTCGGAAAGAATATTTTCGGTTTTCCCGTGTACGTGGAGTATGAGGCCATGTTATCGACTTTCGTCACAACCATAATTTGGCCAAAAACACTAAATCCGGGACGAGCAAACACTACCCAAAAAGAGTAATACGTAATGAAAACGTATTTTTCTTTTGTTTTCGAGAATTTTCGATGATCACGTGTTTTGCCGTTAGAGTGAATCTATAGTAACACTTTATGATTACAATTGTATGGTACGCATTAAAATCGTCACGAAAGTTTTTGTTCGAATTGGTTTTCGTCGCAATAAACTTTTAATCCTTGGACGCGACGCGTCCACGTCACCGTCGTCGTCGCGACGGTCTGTCTCTTACGCTGCTACTCTGTTCAAAATTGGATCGTATACACTATAAAACAACATTAAAATATTATTCGAAGCACTCATACAATATCGCTGTCACATCTTAACCTCGCCGCGATTGTTTACGAGCCACGTTGTACGGGAGGCCGCGCGCTGTTTCTTTTCAAACTGAATTTTCGTCGTGTTCACCAGTTGCTTTTATCAATTCATACGTAGGTTCTCCCCCCGCTCTACACTTTGTCTCACTCGCACCTTAATGTTTAACGGATGCGTAAAGAGCGATAGCATAACACGCCTCACACTACATATTACATAACCTCGGCAATTGTAAGTATGTATAGAACATAATGCATGGCGTACGTTACATATACGTAGTTATACTACGTATATAGTGACGCTTTATATGGTAATACCACTAGGATTTAGATTTTAAAATATAGAGAAACAAGATATTATTATGAAAAGTACCTACCTATGGTAACATGTAGGTAGTAGTTAGTTTTGTTAAACCGGATTAGAAAGATGTATGTTATAAAATGTAGATTTTAACAATTACTGACCGGATTTCTTGGGATATAACTTTTATTTGATTACATCCTGGCCATCCAGATTTTGGACTTTGAACAGTAATTTTCAGAGATAGAAAGAACTAACGACCGTTTTTTTTTGTAAATAAACGGTTTCCGTACTGTTCCTGAAATTCTGACTCTACATAATACCATTTTTAATTTAATGTTCAAGTCGCTTCATAAAAGTTGCAGTTACACTGAACTAATAATGCGATAATGAACAAATTTTTGACTACCTTGTCGCTGGTGAAGATCCTGGGCGCTGTGCGAGACATAAGAAACGAACGGACAAAGGAAAACACTTTACCATCTTAAAAGACGGACAAAAGAGAAATAGGTAGGTACTTAACCATCTTTCAGGAGCATTCGTAATGAACAATAAGTAGGTACACAAGAATAAATTAGGTACCCATCGTGAAAAAGTTCACAAGTTCATCGAAATAAGGGACATATTATTTTCAGCTGTCCTCCTTGTCATGAAGGATGAGGTGGGCATCATAGGTGGTACTCATTGGCGCCTGTGTGGAAATAGAAAGCAGTGACACATCAGAGGGGCGACGGCTGGCGAGACAACTGCCGACAACTGGCGCCGTCCGTGCAAGGGGACATGATACATTTGGATTTATTTTGCAGTTACGATGTATTTCACTGAAAGTGTGACTGCTGTGTCCACTATTGACGAAAATATATCAACGAGAATACTAGTCAGCTTTCAGAATTTATTCACGTTTCCAAGAAATAAATGCTAGTTACTAGGTACTAGGTAGGTACTTAACTAAAAAAAATCTGATATTTTTTTAATGATGTGAAATTGTATGAGAAGAACAATATAGCACCTACTGAAATATCAGTACTGAGGAAACAATCACGTTGACTGTAACATAAAGTAATAAAGTCTCGTGCAGCAAACGGCCAGAAGACAGGATTGGCAAGTGATGATGGGATATCATATCATATCATAGCTACAAATTGTTAAAGCTGGTTGGGGATCTCAGAAGATTGACAACAAGAGTTTTAGCCAGCTAACAAAGCGGAAGCCTTCATATTCAATGAAAACAATGTAGAGACTTCAGTACAAGAACAAGATAACAAGAGTTTGCGTTGGACTACGAAAATTTTCAAGAAAAAGAGCTAAGTAATCGATAGAAGACTGAGGCCATAAGATATGCTTATTTGAACATAGTACAAAATTTTGGTGATATGAGACTGAAAACTCATGTATTATGACGATCCATTCATGAATCTGATAAGATTTAACAATGAATGACGCAAATGAAACTTGAAACAGATTAAATTTTGTGTTTAATTAGCTGTTGTTAATACAAAACAGGCCACGCCGCACATCTGCGTTTGTTGTTGCCAAATGAACACCAGAAAACTTAAAATTGTTTACTGTGAAATATTGCACTTATTTTTCGTTTGAGTAGTATGGTTTATAACTTGTCTTATGTTTATTTTGTCAGTAAAGTACCTATTAGTAGCAAAAATAGCAATATTCTAGAACGATATACACAAGCAATGACTCTACATTTAAAACTAGATAGACTCTTGTAGAGATTACTGAGAGATCTTTTAGATTTGAATGACCAACGTTTTAGAATACAGGCATAAGATTTATATTAGGTGATAAACAGATAAGATTACCTGAGGCATAGTTTTGGTGCTGTACTTAATAAAAAACGAATTCCCTCTCATACAACACGTCACTGTTTTCTTTAACTTCATGTTACACGAAACGAATACTTCTTTAACACAAGCCACCCAAATCACGTAGTAATACACACAGCACATTTTTGCAAACTACTGCATCAAATAATGCTACGGTCAATTCTGTAGCTAAGCGTAATAAAGAAATAATCCTGACGGCGTATTTCATAAAAATCAGCGCGAATCATTACTCGACCGACTTAATTCTGCCATTTTGCAATTCTGTTCCTATGACTTATGCAATAAAAAGTAGTACATGACATGAAACATGTTTGTCTTTTAAGAACAAAAGTACCATCTTGATATTATTGGTCTTGCCCAATATCACAAATGACGGTCAAGCAAATGTTTTGAACATCTCTAGACAGAAAGTTATTTATGCAACTGACGTATAATAAGGGGTATTAAAACACGAATGTGGGTTTATCACACGAGGCGAAGCCGAGTGTGATAATAGTATCACATGAGTGTTTTAATACCTAATTATGTACAGTTGCATACAAGACTTTATCTACATCCATGTTATCAATCCTCTATAAAAGGTTCTGAAACAGTTTTTTGCAATACTATAGTACTCGTATCGAACATGGCGGCCGGCGTCATAGTATACGACGTGAATTCGAATAAGTTTGCATTATGAAATTCAGTACAACATTAAAACACCCGTTTGGATGCTATTATGGTTACCATGGTTACTATGACACTGGCTGTTTTAATGTTGGCAATAAGCTAACTGTTTCAGAAACTCGTAGAGAATTTATAGCATGGGTGTAGATAAAGGATACTTAAAAGTTCCATTAAACGTTTCATTAAGACTTACGTTTCACATAAATGGTATTAAACAATTTATTAAAATATCTTGGGACGGTCCAGGACGATGAACTTTGTTGAGATTAATGCTTTGATTAATTATGTACCCACTTCCAAATTTGTTTGGATTTTAATCACGCATGTTTTAAATTTTTAAATTAAACGTTAGTCATGTCAGGTACACTTCCGATTCGGGTCAACGCACTACCGGTCATAATATCTATTACCATTTATGCATGCTTTTTGACACCCATCAATGCAACTTAATCATAACACACAAATCAAAAGTGCACGTAGTTCAATGACTGACGTAGTAGAACAATGAATATAAAGTATATAAAGTCGGCATTTATTGAAGGCATTTAGCTGGGCATCGAATCAATTGAACACAGCTTTGATTTTTTGTTTTGGATGTATCAACAGATTTTCGAAAGATAGTTTTAGCCAAAATTCTAAATAAATCGTCACGTCAAGTTTAAATAGTCTCATCTCTAGGGCAAGTTGACGAGCTGCGATCAAAATAGGTAGGTATATCAGCATTGACACACATGTAAAAGACTCAGGATTTTTTCTAGGTAGGTTGGTTATAAGCTACGATATTTTTCCTTTTGAAAAAACCCTTTCGTCATTGCATCTCGCACCTGTTGAAGAGAGAAGGTAAATATTTTAAACTTTTAATCTATGTACTTAAAAGTTTCAAGTGCCTTACCTAACTGAACAAAAGTTTAATAACTCTTGATAATTAGGTAATTGGATTCAAAATCACACATCAGAAATAAATTTACGACTCATATGTTGGAAATGATGACTCATTTATAGATGTTATTTCTAAGATAGTAACGGTGTTGGTAACATTACACGGTAAGCGGGTAGTCACACTTTACACGCGCGACGCCATTAGCCTTACGACGTTGTTTACGTTTGGAGTCACGTTGCTGTTGAGATGCAGCACAAAGTGCACAAAGACAGTAAACCTGTCCATCCGGAACAACTAGAGCTGCTTACTCAGATTAACTTTACTAATAATATAGGTACTTACGTAACTAACATTATAAATGCGAAAGTGAGTTTGTTTGTTTGTTACGCTTTCAACCGATCATCATGGAGTTTTGCATAGGTACACGTTGTCAGGGGTACAGAACAGGGCACCTTCATTCAGAAAAAAAATACTGTTCCCAAGGGATAGACAGTGAACGCGAGCGATTATAAAGCTAGTAGATTATAATTACTAGTATCGACCAATCTGGGCAGCTCTTGTGTTTAGAATGCTTCAAATCAAATCAAATCGTTTATTTGTGATACATTAGTATGGGTATTTGGTTTATTTGCGGCTTATTTGATTCAACTAGATAAACTACACTAACTGTATCATCCATTAATTATCATTAGGAAAGTGGTAGATACTTACTACTAACAGAATACGATCTGAGTGAGGTACCTATACCCTAACCACCAACTAATATCCTACGAGGTATTTTCCATATTATTGTGACGAACTGTTGACGTACTACATAAGTAGAGAGTTCATGCAAACAGTCACGTTTTACCTTTCCAAAAAACTAGGCTCTTATATTTAAATTATTAATTTAAATAGTGGGTTACATGAATAATACAAACGGCTATACTATGCTTTCATTGCTATCACATACCTAGATTATGTTTGTAATAGATAATAGGTAATTTGGGCTGGTATCCGCAACTCCACGACAATGCGCGTATTATGCGTATCGGATTATGTTTGTATTCCGTACGTTGTGGATATGTAGACTGCGTAATTTGCTCTGGGCGATACGCAATCTCACGCAAAAATATTAGCAACATAAGCATACATGGTATCGCTTACATAATATGGGAAATCAGATACCGTACTGAGGACATTTATTTAGTCTTGGAGGCGCGTGGGAAACAACAGAAAATTATAATCTTTAGGTAAACTAAGTAACGTGGGTAATAATCATAGTTGCTATAATTCCTACCATAAAATGACTTCAGATGGCATTGGGTTAATACAATAAATTATTTGAAAATTGAAGTCATAAAGTAAGTAGGAACCTAAACGGCTTGCACTGAACCTGAACTTGAATTATAATAAAATTAACCTTGTGATTGGTACAGGTACCTACTAAATTTGTTATTTTGGTACTCTTAGATGCTGTTATACCTTCAAAATAATTACAAAAACCCGGAAAACTTAGTAATGATAAGGAAAATCAAGTAGGTACCTACATTATTATGATTCCTTTACAAAAAGGTGCGAGAAAGGTTATCTAATTTCGTTACAGAAATTCTTTCAATGTGAATGGTTAAAAAACACGTGAGTTTTGATTGTGAACGCACAAGTTACTGCTGACAGTTAAAGTGTTATCTGTAAAGCACATGCCTCTAATGTCAACATAGATGGTGTTCGGTGTCGTCAGGGCCTCACGAGAAGTGCCGACTAACTAAATCTTACGAGCTATCTCCACAAGTAGAGTAACTACAACCACCTATGAAAATGTTTACAGAATCAATGAAAAGGGTTTTTTTTTAAATTTATTTAAAGGCTTTTTCGCATAACGACCACATCGCCCCGTTCAGAAAAACACAAACATATTTAAGATTTATTTAAGAAGTTAGTCTTAAATAAATCTTACGCACGTGTCGTAGGTATACCTACCTACCTACATTGTAGGTATGTAATATATGACCTAATAGCGTTAACTACATTGATGACTAGTTTAGGGTACCCTCATTTAAATTTGTAAAGCAGTACCTAGTTGGACTTATCACCATATAGATAGATTGCCGTTCCGTATCTAGATTCTAGACTATCTACATTATAATCTTGTCAAGTTATCACATAGGAAAAAGAAAAACATTAGAATCATTCGGTAAAAGACTAATCATTGTGTTCTCGCAAAAAAGGATTAGGTACCAGCAGTGCAAGTACGTAGGACTCGATTCGATAAATTTGACAGATAAACTCGATAAAATGAGTTTTTATCGAATCGAATCGATGTCGCAAGTACGTAACTTCTACTTTACCGATCGGTAGGTAAACTCTAAAATTTTAACGAATTTATCGAAAATGCAAGTACGAAACGACATTTTGACAGTTGAGATCGCCAATTTAAGCTGTCAAGCTCGGTAATTTATCGACACCTTGTAGAAGGCCGATAAGCTTATCGATCATTACATAAAATGGATTTAGGACTCATGGCTTTATTGCTGGGTGATGAGGAAGAACGGCAGCAGCATCATAATGTGATGCGTATTCGGAGGCGGCGTCTCAGAGACACGAACAATCCTCTGGAACTTCCAGAAGAAGATTTTGTTCGTCTCTTTCGGGTGACTCGAGAAGTAGCAGTAATTTTAACAGAAGGGATAGAGGTAGATGTGCGGAGCATACGATACACTGGACTCCCTGTCCATATCGTGGTAAGTACATAAGTACTGGTTTTTTTACTATAGTTTCCTACCTACTTCATTCGAGATCTAGAGTTTAGAGTTTACCGTGTTTACGGATAGCTCAGACGGTGACAGATTAGTGTATAGTCTATGGGTGACAGACAGATAAGTTTTTTTCTCAAACTTCAAGAAATGTCAACAACAAACTTTTTTTTTGGCAAAGGTAAACAACTAAACACGACTTTAATTTAAGAAGATAGCATATTTTCTGTATTTTTACGAAAACAAACGGAAATTTTGGTAAATACTGGTAGCTTCTCTGAATTATACCCATAAATATTGTTTACAATGCCAAAAATGTATGAACAAAAAGGATTTTCTAAATATTTCGGACATTAGTCGTGCCACAGAAACCCCACCTTAAATGGTTTGTCTGTGGACGTCCTCAGTATTGCCATTTGACAAACGATCCTTATCGACTCGAATCGGCCCACGATAAATCTTATCGTCGCGTGTTACGTACTTTCAAATTCGATAACAAGATCGATAAAAATGCGAACCTTAGCGATCTCGATGTCTTATCGATGCGAAGTCCGTACTTGCACTGCACCGATAACTCCAAAGTTTACCGTTATGCGTAACTCGCGTTTTTTTTCAAGAAAATCGTGATTAATATTTTTATTAATAGGTAGAGACGAGCCAAGCAGTTTATGTAGGAAACAATAACAAAACTTCGCCCTTACTTAGTCGACATCTTCGCATGTGTAGGTATGGAATATTGAATTACTTGCACGATTCAGCTTTACTACAAAAACATTAGATGCTGACAATCATAAAACTTGTTTTATGCAGAACATATTCATTAATTTAGACACGTTCAAAATTTCACACGTAAGACTTGGAACTTAATTTGATTCTCGGCACAATTTCAGCATGATAAGTTGTTTCTTTCGCAGGATAACGCCTACTTTACCTACATTTATCGTCAGTAAAGTGGATCTCTCATGTACTCCTAAAGTCCTAATGTTATTGCTTTACCTTAGAATTTCATTGTACATGACGAAAATTATATTCATACCCATTAAGATAAGAACACGTAGGTACCTAAACCTAAGTGATTCAAAAGAACTTCATTTCCCTTCCCTTTGGATTGGCCAAGTACCTACGACATAATTATGTGAATGCGTTCACACGAATGCTGATCGGAACCGGATTTGAATTTGTGAAAACAAGATGACTAAATCTCATGCGGAATATCCCCAGGGCTCTATGTTGTAACAAAGTTCACTTCGCCTAACAGTTGTCAAAATATTTTTATAGTATGAAAGGTGTACTAAATCAAAATATAGTCTATACAATAACTCTAAACTAGCTTTATTAGTAAATATAGGCAGATCTAACCAAAACAACCGAACGGTTCCACGCCGCTATCTCATTGACTAACACACCTGTGTTTGACAACGGCTAATAATTGATAGTAATGAATAGTAGGCAAGGCGACTTCGCACATGCTTGCATGGAACTGTAGCGATGAATAAGTTGTGTTTTATAATAATAAATTTATTTATTCAAAAGAAAACGGGCTCCAATTGCAAAAATACTTACAATTCTAGATGTTAGTGAACTATTGAACATTTAATTTGCTATTATTTAAAATATAGCAAGGCGACTTCGCACGCTTGCATGGAACTGTAGCGATGAATAAGTTTTGTTTTATAATAATAAATTTATTTAAGTATTCAAAAGAAAACTGGCTCCAATTGCAAAAATACTTACAATTCTAGAAGTTAGTGAACTATTTAACATTTATGCAGTTGCTGTTATTTCAAATATAGCAAGGCGACTTCGTACCTGCTTGCATGAAATTGTAGCGAAGAATAAGTTCTGTGTTATAATAATAAATTTATTTAAGTATTCAAAATAATATTGCTTCCAATTACAAAAATACTTACAATTCTAGATGTTAGTGAACTATTTAACATAATTATGCAGTTGCTATTATTTAAAATATAATATAGTAGCTGACCCGCCGAACGTTATCCTGTCAAAATTTCAATTTCTTTTTCTATTTTTAGGGTTCCGTACCTCAAAAAGAAAAAACGGAACCCTTATAGGATCACTTGTTTGTCCGTCTGTGTGTCTGTCTGTCTGTCAGTCTGTCAAGACCCTCTTTCTCAGGAATGCGTGGAGGTATCAAGTTGAAATTAATATCAAATACGTAAGTCTAATAGTCTATGGTCCCTTGAGTTCTAAAATAAAGGCGCTACCAAAATAAATTGGAGGACTTTTCGTAACCATACATTTCACAATTACAGCATGTATGGATTTAATTTTTGGATATATGTTTATTGACTATTTGATTAATACTTTGACTGAAGGAAAACACGATTGGGTTAAATTTCCTCGATAGAATTTAATTCCGAAAAGACCTCTACTTTTTATGTTTTTTTTCTATAATTCTAAAATCCTGAGTAATTTAATTGCAAAATTGCATTTAAAATGTGCGTATTAGGTAGGTAATTGAAAATTCTGGCTGAACATAATTTTGATAGATAGCTTAATTTATTTTTAAACAATTTTTATTTCATTTGGCGCTTTTATTTTGGTTCCAGCGCGTTGTTGCGCTCTCTTTTTTTCGCATATGGAAGTAATTGACTCTGTCACTTTCTTATTCCCGCCCAGTTCACTTTTTTTGTATCACCTTAAGCTTATACGTCAACGCAATAAAAAAATACGGCCATTTATGCGACATATTTTGATACTCGCAAGGAAATCAAAACCTATAGGGTACTTCCCGTTGTCATAGGATCATGAAATTTGGCAAGAAGCAAGGTCTCAGCACAAGAAAACGAAAAAGTCCGAAAAATGTTAATTTGTAATTTTATCACATATTTTTTTTTTTGGGATTACAATATTAAGTTTGTTTTTGGGATAAATTCTTTTGAACTACGGAACCCTTCATCGTGCGTGGTCCGACACGCACTTGGCCGGTTTTTTTTCTTCTAAACCACTTTAATAAAAGGAGAATAAAATAAAAATAAAAATTATTCAAATCGGTCAAGCCGTTTTTGAGTTTTAGCGAGACTGATGGACATGGACTGATGGACTGATGGTAAAATATTACTTAAAAATATAATATATTACCTACTTAAATTCTACTACCGACAGTGTGGGGCTTTCACCAGGCCCATCAGCAATAGCTTTCAGGAGGCTGTTGCTACTGTTCTGTTAGAAGAGATGCATTCTTTTTCCGCACTACAGCTGAGAAGCTAGAGCTATCTGCTCTGGCTCGAGCAAACATTGCAGGTGCATTGCAATAACGTGGCAATCGCAACAGCACCCTAAAAGCGTGGTATATGCAACCTGTCGAAAATAGGTGTAGGTACTATAGGTGAAGTTTTCGTATTTTCTATTTTTCAGATTATCACACTAATATTAGGTCTTTACCTATGAAATTGCCGTTCTGCAGTACTGGCCATTTCAAATCAAAATAATTTTTGTTTGGCTAAGAATTCTAATTTCAAATTAATTTTATTTTAAAAACATGGATTTTTTTTTCCAAAAGTAGTCATTTGTTTATTGATTAGTGTTACATTTTCATCGCATTTCAATCTTTTTCGTCATCATGGATACGTTAAAAATTCGAGTAATTATGGAATATGAGTACCGTCGTGGCAGCAACGCGGCACAAGCGGCACGCAACATCAACGACGTTTACGGAGCTAACACTACAAACCAACGCACCACCTGTTATTGGTTTGCTCGCTTCCGTTCTGGAAATTTCGACCTGAAAAATGAACCTCGCGGTCGTCCGAAGACTTTGGTCGACAATTACGAATTAAACGCGATTGTGGAAGCTGATGATACACAATCTACGGCTGAATTAGCAGCAGCTTTCGACGTTAGCGTCAAAACAATATTGGTCCATTTGCGTCAAATTGGCAAGGTAAAAAAGCTTGACAAATGGGTGCCCCACGAACTCAATGATCGCCAGCGCGAAGTACGCGTCGAGACGTGCCTTGCACTGCTCAACAGACACACAAATGAAGGAATTTTGAACCGCATTGTTACCTGCGATGAAAAATGGATTCTGTTTGATAACCGCAAGCGCTCAGCAATTTGGTTGGATCCTGGTTCAGCACCTAAACAATGCCCTAAACGAAAACTTACCCCTAGAAAAGTGATGGTCACTGTTTGGTGGTCTAGCGCCGGTGTGATTCATCACAGCTTCTTACCAAACGAGGTGAGCATTACTGCAGATGTGTACTGTGAAGAACTGAACACAATGATGGAGAAGCTGGCACATCTCCAACCAGCATTGGTCAATCGCTCGTCTCCGCTGCTCCTGCACGACAACGCGCGACCTCATACTGCACAGCAGACGGTCTCCAAGTTGCAAGAACTGGGGTTGGAAGCTCTCCGTCATCCGCCCTACTCACCAGACCTTGCGCCTACAGACTACTACTTTTTCCAGAATTTGGATAACTTCTTGGCGGGAAAAAAATTCAATACCCGAGAGGCAGTACAAAATGCCTTTGAAGAATTTGTTGCCTCCCGACCAGCTGATTTCTTTAAGAAGGGCATCAATAAACTGCCACTGCGTTGGCAAAGATGCATTGATTGCATGGGTGATTACTTCGATTAATACAAATAAAAAATACATGAAAAAAATTCGTTTAAATTTTTTCATACAAAACGGCAATTTCATAGGTAAAGACCTATTATTATAAAGGCGAAAGTTTGTGAGTGTGTGTGTTGTATGTTTGTTACTTCTTCACGCTCAAATGGCTGGACCGATTTGGATGAAATTTGGTGAGTAGATAGCTTATACTCTGGATTAACACATAACTTATTTTTTATCCCGGTCTACGCGGGTGAAACCGCAGGGCGCAGCTAGTAATCTATAAAGAAAGAAATAATAATCTTTAAAATTCTTTTAAGAGCTGTGCTGTGCCCCATAAAGGATAGCCGAGGTTACAATTCTAAATTGAATCATTTTGTTTGACATTGCTGTAGCGTCCTTAGCGAATTGTAGGCGTCGACTTAGAGCCTAAATTGTACGTAAACATAATAGCAGTCGTTTTCCAATTGGGAACACAAGTAATTCTGTGTTGCTATTACACCGTGATATCAGGATTGTAATCCGACACACTTGTACACAGCGTCTTTAAACTACGTTGGACAATAAGGCTAGTGCAAATAAACGTGTCGACCGTATCGTTGGACAGGACATCCCAATAGAGTCGACGTAAAGTTATTTGTTTAAGTTTAGTGTCGTCCCACGTTCAACTCAGGGCTAAATTAGAATATTATGGTTTTATTGTACCTACCTCGTTCATTGTCCACTTTAAGTTTTCCGCGGCCCTGGCATAGGCAACTGAAGGAACACGGGTGGGTTTTAGTCAGTAAAAGTCTGACACGCTTCCGCTCCACCCAGAGCGGGAGAAGTTATTTGATGATTTCCCACACTCAAAAAAAAAAAGTTTTTTTATAACTCTACTCTGGTCTTTGGTAACAATACCTAGTTTAAAAATAATTAATACAAGCTATACTACATTAGTTTTTGTTTACACTAAACCCGAAAAGGGGTCATTGTACTCATAATTTTAAACAATTTTTTCTATGGACCAACTTTGAAATCGCGAAAAAAAATTCAGCTGTTCCATACACTTTGTAGATTTAAGTCAACACAAATGTATGGAACAGCTGATTTTTTTTCACGATTTCAAGGTTGGTCCCATAGAAAAAATTAAGAGTAGTAAACTCATCTAGATACTAATAATAAAGCTGAAGAGTTTGTTTTTCTGTTTGTATGTTTGAACGCGCTAATCTCTGAAAAATTCTTTTTGCATTTGATAGCCCAGTTCTTTAGGACGGCTTTAGGCTATTTAACATCACCTTTAAGAGCCGAGCAAAAAGAAAAAAGTCGGAATGAACGCTAAGCGAAAACGAAGTAATGACGTGGGTAGGTGATGCAATTTATTTTAATGGAATAAAACAGTTTTTTCTCATAAAAAATGTAAATTCTGAGGTAAATCTTCAATTTTATAATAAGGAAAATTTGTAGTTTTTGAGGACAAACATTGATTTTGCGGAGTAGAATACGGAATGTCGACGCACAAAATATCGATAAATGCTAATACGATGCTACAAAATTGCGATACACGTTACGGCGAAAGACCGTCTCTGCGAAGCCACTACACTTCGATGCACGTTACCGCGATAGATCTTCACTGCGATACTACTTAACTTCGATGCACGTTACCGCGAAAGATTTTCACTGCGATCCTTGGTTTGGCAGGTTTGATTTGTTGAATAAAGTCATTTTCGCTTATATTAAAATAAAATGGCTGAGGTTAAGCGTTAAATTGTAAATTTATTAACGAGAAATATTCTCTTTTATTAATAACTAGCTTTTGCCCGCGGCTTCGCCCGCGTGGATGTTGGAAATATCCCACGGGAACGTACGCATGGCTACAGATCAAGCTATACATTTCCAGTATAAGCTGATCTCGCATTGTGTAGGATTTCCTTACAATGAGAGGTCAGTGTAAACTGGAAATGTATGGCTTGATGTGTAGCCGTGTGTACTACCGGGATTAAAAGTACCCTAAGTCGGCGTTCCCACGAGCGTAATAAAATCGCGGCGGGATTTTATCGCGCACTGGATTTTCTACTCTTGTTGTTGAGCCGAGCGTTGAGAATCCAACCTAACAAAAACAGAGTGCATCCCAGCGCGACGAAAAACACACTGTTGGATTTTCAACTCCCGGCGCTAATCAGAGAGTTGAAAATCCAGTGCGTGATAAAATCCCGCCGCGATATTTTAACGCGAACGTCGCGCGTCGGCTAGACAATATCTTCTCGCACTGCTTATACTGGATAATTTTTTAAGCAGTGCGCAAATTTTCACAGGGTGTTCTACCCATGAATATGAACAACTTTCACTACGGGACTAACTCTGAAATCGCGCAAAAAAATCAGCTGTTCAGTACATGTATCTACACCAAACTCATCAGAATGTAGGGAGCAGCTGATTTTTTTTTGCGATTTCAGGTTGGGTCCAATAGTAAAAGTTGTTCATATTCATGAGTAGAACATCCTGCGAAAATATGCGCACTACTTAAAAAAATATCCTGTAGGTATAGTACTCGAGGAGCGGCGCGCAGAATGATATACCTATGATTGCTGGAGGATAATAAATCTTAAAACCAAACAATAGTAAACGGAAAATTACCAACTTGCCTTTGAAAGCAACTTTAAAGCGAAAATGTAAATCCTCTTTATTCCTATTTGTTATGGGAATTAAAAAAATATTAAGACTAAGTAACTGTTACTTCAAGATACAAACTACCCAATCCCTATTACACAAAAATTTTAATGGTGTTTGTGAATTTTAAAATCAACCGCTAGTTTCCCCCCCCCTTTTTTTTTTTTTTTTTTTGAGGGTGGGAAATCATCAAATAACTTCTCTCGCTCTGGGTGGAGCGGAAGGGCGTGTCAGACTTTTACTGACTAAAACCCACCCGTGTTCCTTCAGTTGCCTATGCCAGGGCCGCGGTAACTTCTTCAAACAACCCGCGACCCCAGCGGCGTCGGCCCTATTGGACCCCGTCACTTGCTGACATCTCTTTGAGGCGCGCGTGGAACACAACGCGCCGTCGACTCGGGCCTGGTCCTTACCGGACGGCGAGCTACCCGCTGCTCACCGTCCGCAGGCCCGCGCCTACGGTGGCCGGAAATCGCCCCGCGATTCCCGCCGCCCAGGGCGTCTCCTGCGGCGACTGAGGGCTTGAGGCTGCCTCTCCCTCACGCGTTCCGCCCCCTCCTTCGCGAGCATCACTGCTTCGCAGAAGGAGGTGACGGCCTCCCATGCACTCTCGCTCCGCACCATGGCCTGGACCAGGCTCGGACGCGAGAGATCGCCGCCGCCGATCGCCTCCGTGAGAACACGGCGGTGCTCTGCCCAAGCCGGGCAGACCTCCACTGTATGCTCCACCGTGTCCTCCGGGCGATCCACACAATGGTAACCCTTCTTTTTTTTTTTTTTTAGGCGTGAAAAGGTTACAGACGGACATAATTATTTTCGTATTTGTAATATTAGTATCGATAGTTGTTATTTTCCTCGCTAGAGAGCTCCGATAAACGCGTGCAATCTCTGCGAATCATGAAGCGCGGCGTTCGACGCGCTATTTATGTATGTATTTAATAATAACATATATTTAATAACTTTTATCTTTATCATAATAAGTTTAATTATATTATTTTTTTATATTCGTATTAGTTATTCTGCTTGCTTGCTGCGCAGTGAAGATCTATCGCGGTAACGTGCATCGAAGTGTAGTGGCTTCGCAGAGACGGTCTTTCGCCGTAACGTGTATCGCAATTTTGTAGCATCGTATTAGCATTTATCGATATTTTGTGCGTCGACATTCCGTATTCTACTCGATTTTGCGTGCAGCCGAAATACGTCAAAATATCTTTGGGACGCTTATCTTTTCCTACTTTCTTTATTTCCTTATCACAAAAAAATAAGGACGGGGCCAGTCAATGAATGAATGTGTGACTTTAAATTATCGTAAAATATTTGTGAATGGGCATTATCACAATTTAGTGAATCATTAATAGTAAATTGAAGTCCTATCCTTGTTACTGTTTCAACAGAGGGAAATTCTGATTGTGATGTGTTCAATGTGTTCTGATGATGATGTCATCATCAACAAGAAAGAAGTCATCATTATGATCATGTCAGCCCAGAATCACCCACTGTGGGGTATAGGCCTCCCCTTTTTTCTGCCATACTTCCCGGTTCCGTGCATCCCTAGTTAAGATGTTTCCCGCGACTTTGACGTTATCATCAACTCAAAGTTCTTTTGGACGGACCACCATTCCCTTGGCGACTGGAATCAACTCCATGGTTTTGTAAATTTTGACGTTTAAAAGTGCCTATTTGATATAAATGATTTGACTTTGTCTTTGGCATTTCGTCACAGCTTTACTCCATCGGCCACCTCGGCATCTAAATAAGTCCTGCCCAACTCCACTTGAGGCGCATCGCCCTGTCCCCACTAGGTGCAGATAGAGCATACAAAATCTTTAGCCGTTATCTTTCCTTTGATGTAACGACAAAGAAACAATATTGCATCGGTCAATATTCAAATACCAATTGTTAGTATGTTAACTTTTCCGCGTATCGGTGGTATCATAATAGATAGATATAGATCGGAGTACATTTGTTGATAAAATATTTTAGTTTAGATAACTACTGGAAACACAGCACTTCCTGGAAAATTTAAGGAAATGGCAATCAATGTACTTACCTACTTGTAGGTACTGATTACCTTTTCCTTAAATTTCCATTTCTTTATACTGTAAATTTACGTAATGTAGGTATGTCTGTGTAAACATCTGAAAATGATGCCTTCTGCATGTTTCAAAGTACTCTCAACACACTACCTTCAGTCTATCATTCATAAATTATTATCTATGTAGGTACACAACACAACAACCCACAACATCACGCCTTGTTTCCCCGAAAGGTTGGCCAGTGGTTGATGTGGGTGTACCTATACTACACCCACATTTTGCCGGTTAGTTTAAGTCTTATTCCTATTACCATTTATGCTAGAAAAATCTAATAACACTTTGCTGATGCTCAGCAGTAGCGCTTGCAACCACTAGACCAACGAGAAGCAGTATTCATTACAAATGAATGAATACAGTCATAGGTACATTGTCACATAACTTGTTTTCATCAGACATAACAAATATCGTTAAATGACATGACAAAATGTAATGTAATGTAATCTATCTATTTTGTATTATTTATAATTATACATTATATACCTACCCAGGCATTTATAAGCCGTCAAGATAAAATTCTTGTGATATCTACCATAGTTTAAATATATCCTTTTGTCTTTAGCACAAATATTTATGATATCATCATTTTAATATTCTGAATGCAAATTTTAGAATGTCGTTCAAAATGTATAACACATATAATTACTAAATTCCTTTGGAGCTCTTTAAATGAATCACTGGAACGATGATTTCATTAGTCCTCACTATGTAAGTTGATGTCAAGTGATCGAGCTCATTCATGAACGTAATGAAATTATGTCGCTGCGTAAAATATGGGTGTGTCATTGTTCTCTTTCTATTAAAAGATCGTAAAAGGCTTGCGATTGCGAGTCGCTTATTAAAACTTATTACCATTAGGTAGGGTAATTATGATGCCAATTAAGGTTTGAGCGTAGGTATGTATCGACGAGTGTAGAATAATTATACCTCATGCTTTGTCTACCCCAATGTAGTCAATACAATTACAATAACTACTCTATTCATCAGGTCTTAATAAATCATTTTAATTGATGTACAGCTTACATTCGGAGTCTAGACTTTCATATTTTATAATATTATTTTCCTTGGTGTGTTATTAATGTATTATATTAAAGATTGAGTGCTATTGCCAACAACTTTGTATCTCCAAAGTTAAACCAATAAAAATATTGTTTTGATCTAAATAACTTTTCCTGTACTTGAACTATTATTTTCGCGTTTGTTTGTTTTAAAACCATGAACTGTCCACTTCTCGGTCTATTTCTAGAATATGCGCCCCGCTTTTAAATTGGCACCCATTGTCGTGGGAAAAGCTACATTTATATCTATCAAACTATGCTTGAATGTAGTTATACGCTCTCTGCCACCTACGCGCTTTGTAAATAATGATCTAATATGGAAATAACAGGTGACTTGTTTACTCACAAATTGCATCTTTTCCCTGTTCGCTCTGTGACGATTTGCATGCTTCTAAGTATTTGAGTCACAGTACTAACAAGTATATCAAAATGTGAACTCACCATATTATACTGAACTTTTAGGCTTACCTGAAATACAAAATGGAAGTATATAATAAATTGTTATCCTGTAAAGACATCGTTGCGGTATCACTATCGCATGATTCATGGTGTTACTCAAGTTTGAGGTTAAAACGAACGATGTTTGTATAGTTAGTAATATGCAAGAACATACGACATTGTTCACAAGATTAAACTGAATTACGACAGTTTAGTCAAATGCCTTCCAGGTAATATCTTAATCCTTATCGAATGACATTGAATAGATCAGTCATACTCATAAGTATTCTTTTTCATGTGCGTGCGTAGTGACAGTTATTAGCAGGAAAGTAATCGCAGTCTGCAGCTGCAACATGATTAATGATTATACAAAAAGTACGCTGAGAATCTGCGTATAAATCTATATAATAAATCTGGGGTACCTACCTATAAATTTTCGAAAATTTAAATTACCTTACTTTTACTGAACATTACTTAAACAGGACTAATTGGACCCGCACTGGTATATAGCTGAAATAATTTAATAAGTAACTAATTCAGAAGAAAGGCTGCAGCTGCACAGGCAGATTGAAAATTTATAAATTTTTTGCTCGTGGAGGGCATGTAGTACCCACGGCTAGCCCCCGACATACTATTTTCTACCACGTCATACATAGTTTATCATCATCATCAGCCTGTAGTAGTCCACTGCTGGAAATTACCTATAAATTTTCGCAAATTTAAATTACCTTACTGAAAATTACTTAAATAGGACTAATTGGAACCCGCACTGGTCTGTAGCTTAAACAATGCAACTAATTCAGAAGAAAGGCTGCAGCTGCATAGGCAGATTGAAAATTTATAAATTTTTTGCTCGTGGAGGGCATGTTATAGTACCCACGACATACTATTTTCTACCACGACATACATAGTTTATCATCATCATCAGCCTATAGCAGCCACTGCTGGATATAGGCCCCTCCAACTGCACGGTATTCAGCTCGATTTTCGGCAACTCTCATGCAGCTGCTATACCAGCTACCCTCCACCTAGCCTGAGGGCGTTCTACCTTACGTTTGCCGATTCACGGTCTCCGCTCAAGAACTCGTCTACCCCAATGATCATCGGTTCTACAGTGTTCAGTAACTATCTAATGGATATGTACGAGTATGCTGTACATATGGACTGATAGTCGTCATTATGCAGCCCTTAAATGACGAAATCGGTATCTTTACTTAAGCTTTGGTATCCTAAGAAAGCGGTGAACGGTCACACAATAACGGCTGTCGAATTATAGAGCGTTTTTTGCTGTTTTTTGACACCTCACTCAACTCAAATACTGGTGAAAATGACAGATTTTCATGACGGCCGTTGTAATAATTATGACGGAATCTGTTCGCGACGAAGCGTCACCAAACAATAGATACATAGGTTTTTTTTATTTTGTTCTAACTTAACGTAGATTCATAGTAGGCGACGAGACCCTATCTGTGCACATAGGCGCAAGTAGCGGGGGACCGTCATAGTTCACGTACAGTGTAATCGCGAATCAAACGGTGTTTCTAAGTTAGGAAATCAAAGACTTTTGTTTTTATCATTTTATTTAGTGAATTTAAAGTAAATTCAACGCGTTAAAGTGTAATTTAAAGTTAATTCAAAACGCTAAAGTGTTCTAAAACTCTGTGATAGTGAAATAGTGAAGTTTCCTAAGGAAAACTGTAAGTACAACCTCTATAAATAGCAACTGAGTGGGCTATATAGCCGTTTTATAGTTTTTGTTGGTGCGCCCAGGTACCCTAGCTTAAGACCTAGGTCTGGGCGTAGTATTAGACTTGTAGTTTATCTGCAAAACCCACTTAGTTGAGTTTACAGAGGTTGAAACTGTGAACGCCATCCTATAAACTACCATTGAGTGGGTTATATAGCTGTTTTTTATAGTTTTCATAGTGTGCCCAGGTACCCTAGATTGAGACCTAGCCCTGGGCATAAAAATTAGACCTGTGGTTTAACTGCAGAACCCACTTAATTGTGTTTATAGAAGTTGCAACCGTACTTTTGTTAATAGATTTTATTGTTTTAGGTTTTCAGGGCGCGTCACGCCCTGAAAAACATAGTGCCGATATTTAAACTATTGTATTGTTCTAGGTCATTAGACCGGCTTCAGATATCTGTATAGACCATTGAAATAGCTTCAGTAGTTTTCGAGTAATTTAACTTGCAAAATATTTTTTGATCAAAATAATCGAATTTTCAGTGTTTACACACTAATATCTTTTCAGAACATAGACTTACAGGAATAACAGATATCTCAATCGATGCGCGGTCTAATGACGATTCTAACAACATGTCACATGTTATATTTAATGAAATATTTAAGATAGAAATAAGCAATTTTGTGAAATTTTTTAAATAAAAAATAGTCGAAAATAAAACCAAAATCAGGAGACGATTCGCGGTCCTCAGTAAGGTAAAGTTTTGAGGTACCTAAGCACACAAGAAAAAATAGCAAATCGTAGCCATCGGCATGGTACCATCTACTTTCCTGAAGAGTCCGCCAGTCGTCTCCTGAACTCCGCTGAAGACTTATCAAGTTGCTGTTTCATTGAAAATAACCCTTCAGAACCTCACACGAACATAGCTGCTGGTCATCGGTTGCAGACAATCCGAGCCTATAGAAACCGGACGTCAGCGCCGCTTGGACTGGGAGGCCTAACCTCACACATAGGCATTCACCTGGATAGGCTTACACACTCCCTTCACTTCACCGTGTCCAACGATCACGCCCGTCCGGCACATTTGCTGGTCCTTGCGAGCCGGATGTTTGCGGCCGGGACGGTTCCTGTGGGATCCCTGAAGAATAAGAAGATTGAAGATTTATTTTGAAAAATTATTATAGAAGACTGAAGCCTTGTTCCTGTAACCTTTTTTCTGAAGATTTATTATAGAAGACTGAAGAAACGTTCCTGAAGCCTTATTCCTGAAGATTTATCAACAGAAGATTTATCATAGAAGAACTGTTCCAGTAACTTTTCCCTGAAGATTTATTTCTGAAGATTCATTATAGAAGAACCATTCATAGAAGCCTTATCTCTGAAGATTTATCATAGAAGATTTATCACAGAAGATTTGTCATAGAAGAATTGTTCCTGAATCTTTTTCCCTGAAGATTTATCTCTGAAGATTTATTATAGAAGACTGAAGAAACGTTCCTGAAGCCTTATTCCTGAAGATTTATCAACAGAAGATTTATCATAGAAGAACTGTTCCTGTAACTTTTCCCTGAAGATTTATTTCTGAAGATTCATTATAGAAGAACCATTCATAGAAGCCTTATCTCTGAAGATTTATCATAGAAGATTTATCACAGAAGATTTGTCATAGAAGAATTGTTCCTGAATCTTTTTCCCTGAAGATTTATCTCTGAAGATTTATTATAGAAGACTGAAGAAACGTTCCTGAAGCCTTATTCCTGAAGATTTATCAACAGAAGATTTATCATAGAAGAACTGTTCCTGTAACCTTTTCCCTGAAGATTTATTTCTGAAGATTCATTATAGAAGAACCATTCCTGAAGCCTTATCTCTGAAGATTTATCATAGAAGATTTATCACAGAAGATTTGTCATAGAAGAATTGTTCCTGAAGCTTTTCCCTGAAGATTTATTTCTGAAGATTCACTATTCCTGAAGCCTTATCTCTGAAGATTTATCATAGAAGATTTATCACAGAAGATTTGTCATAGAAGAATTGTTCCTGAAGCTTTTTCCCTGAAGATTTATTTCTGAAGATTCACTATTCCTGAAGCCTTATCTCTGAAGATTTATCACAGAAGATTTGTCATAGAAGAATTGTTCCTGAAGCTTTTTCCCTGAAGATTTATTTCTGAAGATTCATTATAGAAGAAACATTCCTGAAGCCTTATCTCTGAAGATTTATCATAGAAGATTTATCACAGAAGATTTGTCATAGAAGAATTGTTCCTGAAGCTTTTCCCTGAAGATTTATTTCTGAAGATTCACTATTGAAGAACAATTACTGAAGCCTCAACTCTGAAAATTTATTCTTGAAGAATTATTATAGAAGATTGAAGATAGAAAATAATTCTGAAGTTGAAAACTCGTTTCGGAGATTGAAGACTAACATAGAAGATGACACTAACAAGATCACAAAGCAGAGACCGTAGTGCTCCAGGCATTCGTCACGAGCGACCACCACGATCGCCGTCCACCGTTGAAGGAACAGTACAGAACCCTGCCCCGAAGAAAGACCTACCTGTACGAGCTCGATCTGAGGGACAACCGTGCACTTCAAAACAAGGAACTCAGTCAGAAGAAACTTCAGACGATTCAATGAAGTCTGTAGACCAGACGATACAGCCAATAGAAAAGGAAACCGAAGAAAACCATAGCCGAACCATGCCGATGACTACCCGGGGTGACGCCCGTAACGAACATAACAAGCCGCCGTCGACTACAAATAGAACGACGCGGTCCCATAGAAAAATTTCAAGAGCACGTGAAGACTTATTGAAGATTAAGTTGGAACTTGCTCAAATAGCACTTCAAAGAGCCGAGGAAGAAGACTCCGACGGCGAATATATGGATAATAGAACCTCAAACAATGAGAATAATGAGTACGTGCGTTCCTGGATTGAAGAGGCACCAGAACGAGAGCCGCCGAAAGGGGCCAACTCCACCGAGGGGGACAATAGATATAGAAGCCGTGTGCATACGCCCCCCCCTGTGGATGCCGATGTTATAGTGGGCCTCCAGACGCAAGTAACTCTGCCGAATCCTATAGAAAAAGAAGTGAACAACATAGCACCTTCGAAAGAAGAGAACACCGGGGGAGATTTCCGTCCTTTCATAACGGAATTGACGTCCGCTATAGCATCGTTAGCCGACAGGAAAACAGAACAGTGGACACAGCAGCCCTCGGCGTCAAAGGCCATCATGACCTTACCGAGCTTCAATGGAGCTCATACAGAATGGCTTTCATACCGTGCCATCTATGAAACCACAAGAAAATACTTCAATGATGTTGAAAACACAGCAAGACTTCGAAGAAGCCTGCACGGACGTGCGCTAGAGACAGTGAGCTCGGAACTCATCGGAAATGCAAGACCAGATGACATCATGAGAGAACTCGAGCTGCAATTCGGCCGCCCAGACTCAATAGCTCAAGCCGAAACAGATAGACTACGTGGGTTGCCGCGCTGCAGCGAATCTCCAAAAGACATCTGCAATTTCGCAAGCCGAGTTAGAAGCGGCATAGTCACTCTGCGCGCACTGAAGAAAGAACATTATCTTATCAATGCCGAGCTGATGCGAACACTTACCGAGAAGCTGCCGAACTCGCTGCGTGTACAGTGGTACCGAACATATACCGAAAAGTACCAGTCGCTACCAGACCTCTCACTCTTTAGCGACTTTATCACTGAACAAGCTCGATTCTGCAGCGCCTTCGCTCCACCGGAGAACATCAGCTCTGAAGCAACAGCATCCAAGCGTGTCGTGCAGAGAACTCACGCTGCTACAGACAAGTCAACATCAAATAGCAAATGTCACGTCTGCGATAAGGAGGGTCACAGCACTACTGACTGCAAGAAATTTAAAGAAGGATCCAGTGACAAGAGATGGGAACTCGCCAAGAAACTCAATCTCTGTTTCCGTTGCCTGCGAAGCCGTCGCAATGGTCACACATGCAAAGCGAAGAAGTGTGACGCCAAGGGGTGTACAGCCACGCACCATCGGCTTCTTCACTACAACAAGAAGTCTAAAGCAACGGAAGTTGAGAAGCCCGATGTTCCAGTAGAGAAGAAGGAAGCTCAAGAAACGGTGGCCAGCTCACGAACAGCTGCGAGTCATGCCTACCTCAAGATAGTCCCGGTTCGAGTCATTGGACCGGCGGGAGAAGCTTCCACATTCGCTCTTCTCGACGATGGATCCACCGTTTCTTTGATCGACGAAGAAATCTCAAATCAAATTGGAGCAGAGGGCCATATCGACCCGTTGAAGATAGGTGCGATCGGTAACACCACGATCGACACTCCTTGCTCCCGAAGAATAACCGTCACTCTTGCAAGCCAGCTGAAAGATAGGGTGCCATTCAGAGCGCGCACCATACCGAAGCTCAACCTCGCACCGCAAACAGTCAGCGAAGAAGACGTCGCACAGTGCAAACATCTCGATGACCTGAGGCAACAGCTGATTTACGACACAGGCGCACCGAAGATACTCATCGGTCAAGACAACTGGCACCTACTACTGGCCAGTGAAATTCGTAGAGGACCGAAACACCAGCCTGTTGCGTCGCTAACCACACTGGGCTGGACACTTCACGGTGCGCACACAAGAATCCTGGGTCAGCAGGTGCACTACGTCAACCGATTGGTGGACAGCGACGAAGATCTGAATGAACAGCTTCGTGAATTCTTCGCTATAGAATCACTGGTTATTAATCCTAGAAGACCAGACTCCGATCCCGAGAAGAAAGCAGAAGACATATTGACTCGTCACACTCAACAGTTAGAAGATGGCCACATAGAAACGGCTATGCTGTGGAAAAATGAAAACACAGAAATGCCAGATAGTTACGGGACAGCACTCAAAAGGCTCGTCTCAATAGAGAAGAAACTCGATAGCAAACCGGCTCTTCGAGATAGATATACAGAACAGATGGATGCACTTATCCAGAAAGGTTACGCGGAGAAGGCGCCCAAGACGAGCACACCGGGTAGAACTTGGTACCTACCTCATTTCGACGTGTTCAATCCAATGAAGCCTGAAAAACTCCGTATAGTACATGACGCCGCTGCCAAATCAGGAGGTCTATCGCTCAACGACTTCCTCCTAACTGGACCGGACTTGCTGCAGTCGCTGCCCGGCGTCATGATGAGGTTCCGACGTCACCGAATAGCCATTTCCGGTGACATAGCAGAGATGTTCATGCAAGTGAAGGTGCGGCCGCAAGACAGAGACGCCCTACGATATCTGTGGAGAGGCGACAGAAGAGACGGAGCACCCGAACAGTACCGCATGACGTCCATCATATTCGGCGCGGCAAGTTCGCCGTGCACAGCCATTTTCGCGAAGAATTGGAACGCGAAAAGGCATACAGAAGAGCATCCAGAAGCAGTGGAAGCCATTATACAGAATCATTATATGGATGACTATCTCGATAGCTACAGATCTGTAGAAGAAGCGACTCGTATCGCAACAGCGGTGAAGACAATACACCAACAGGCGAAGTTTGAACTAAGAAAATGGGTATCAAACAGCTCGCAACTTATAGAAAACATAGATCCATCACAGATCCGTGCTGAAGTCGTCAACATCGGAGACATAGATGGTACAGAGAAAATCCTCGGCCTGATATGGAGACCAGGGGAAGACACGCTGGGCTTCAACCTGACACTCGCACGTCTACCAAAAGGCGTAATAGAAAAGGAGGTGCCAACTAAACGGGAGGCGCTGAAGATAGTCATGTCACTATATGACCCGCTCGGACTCGCTTCACCAGTAACCATTAGAGCCAAGCAGATATTGCAAGAGGCATGGAGGCGAGGAATCGACTGGGATCAGCCGCTAGACGAAGACCTAGCGATTAAATGGAAGGGCTGGACGCAGCACCTACAGCAGCTCAAAAATGTCAGCATACCACGGTGTTATCCAGGTTACAGTGAAGCTAAAGAAACACAGGTCCATGTGTTCACCGACGCGAGCGAAATGGCATACGCAGCAGCAGTGTATTGGCGGGCCACGACAGAAGACGGCAAGCAACACGTCAGCCTCGTCATGGCAAAGGCGAAGGTGGCGCCACTGAAACTGCAGTCAATACCGCGCCTCGAGCTGCAGGCGGCGGTGATGGGAACCCGTGTGGCTGCAGCTGTGATGCGCGAGCACAACATCAAGCCCGCATCGGTGACATACTGGTCAGACAGCAAAACCGTTCTGACCTGGATAAGAAGAGGGGCACGAGTATACAAGTCGTTCGTCGCCCATAGAATAGCTGCCATTGAAGAAAACAGCAAAGTTGAAGACTGGCGATGGGTGCTCACAAAACTGAATATCGCTGACATCGCTACCCGTGACGTACCACAGCACTTTAACTCACAGCATGAGTGGTACTGTGGTCCCAAGTTCTTATATGAAGAACCGTCGTCGTGGCCGTCTGAGAAACCTCCAATTACAGAAGAGACTGGGGAAGAGAGAACGTTAGTCGCCGTCGAAAACGTCATAAAGTTGACCGAAGCCATTCCAGATCCATCCAAGTTTTCTAAGTGGGAACGACTACTCCGCGCAACAGCAAGCGTTCTACGTTTCATATTTCTTTGTCGAAGAAAAACCGAGAAGACGTTCTACAAAAGAACGAAACAGAATACAGAAAAGGATCCTGTCTGGAAAAAACAGAAAAAGGCGGCACCTCTCCCACTGAAACGAGCGTCGAAGCCATCAGAAAACGACAAAAAACAGATAATAGAAGCCGAATTTCTCCAGCAAGCGGAGAAGATACTGGTCCAGGTCGTACAGCAACAGTCTTTTGCAGAAGATATAGCCAGGCTGCGAGAGCAGAAATCAATAGAAAAAGACAGTCGACTGTGGCCGCTACAAATAGAAGTCGTAGACAGCGTGATACGGCTAAGAAGCCGTATAGCAGCGACCGACGAGGTCACCGATGATGTGAAGCGTCCACCGATACTACACGGCGACCATCACATCACACAGTTATACATAGATTGGACGCATCGGAGTCTACAGCATAGTGGGACAGAGCTCACAATCAACGAAGTAAGGCAGCATTACTGGGTCGTCAAGATGCGACCAACAGCTAAGAAGGTGATAGCGCAGTGTCTACAGTGCCGCATTCGAAAAGCACAGGCACCCGTCCCTGCGACCGGCGACCATCCGAAGACGCGCCTCGCACATCATCAGAGGCCGTTCACATACACCGGGTTAGACTACTTTGGCCCGTTGTCCGTCACCGTGGGCCGCCAACATCAGAAGAGATACGTAGCCCTATTTACGTGTCTCACCACCAGAGCTGTTCATCTAGAAATCGCCGCTAGCCTCAGCGCGGACTCCGCTATACAAGCCCTGCGCCGCTTCGCTGCTCGTCGAGGCTGCCCAACAGAGATATACTCCGACAACGGTACCAACATGCACGGTGCCGACAAGGAGCTCCGAGACGCCTTACAAGAAGAAGCCAGTCGTCGTGGCATCGTGTGGCGCTTCATAACGCCATCAGCGCCATTCATGGGAGGCGCCTGGGAGCGCCTAGTTCGATGCGTGAAGTCGGCGCTATACACTGTGCTCATAGAAAAGCACCCCCACGAAGAGGTGCTGTCCACATTGCTATGTGAGGCAGAGTACACAGTAAACAGCCGACCGCTGACACACGTTTCCGTGGACAGCGAAGACGACGAGTCGATCACACCGAACCATTTTTTACTCGGCGGGTCGGCGCGACTCCCATCACCTGGTGTGTTCTCCGAGCAAGATATAGACGGCAAGAGACTATGGCGGCGAACACAAATACTCGCCGACATGTTCTGGCGTCGCTGGGTCCGAGAGTACCTGCCGGAGCTTCAAAACCGGCGGGAGCCGCATAGCCGCGGGCCCGGACTACAGGTGGGCGATCCCGTGCTCATCGCAGACGGCCAGCTGCCTCGCAACACGTGGCCGCGAGGCCGCATAATCGCCGTATTCCCCGGAGCCGACGGAGAAGTCCGGACCGCTGAGGTGCGCACTGCCGGCGGCACCTTGAAGCGTCCGGTGAAGAAACTCGTCCCATTACCGAAGTAATAACAGAGCGTCGCGGCGACGAGCGTCGCGGCGGCGAGCGTCGCGGCGGCGAGCGTCGCGGCGACGAGCGTCGCGGCGGCGAGCGTCGAGACTACGAGCGTCGCGGCGGCGAGCGTCGCAGCATAGCTACGAGCGTCGCGGCGGCGAGCGTCGCGACGGCGAGCGTCGAGACTACGAGCGTCGCGGCGGCGAGCGTCGCAGTATAGCTACGAGCGTCGCGCCTACAGACGTCGCTCACCGGAGAGAATGCAGCGCCGCGCCGACATCGCTACGAGTCATCACTGCACTGCACGGCGGGAGAAATGTTCGCGACGAAGCGTCACCAAACAATAGATACATAGGTTTTTTTTATTTTGTTCTAACTTAACGTAGATTCATAGTAGGCGACGAGACCCTATCTGTGCACATAGGCGCAAGTAGCGGGGGACCGTCATAGTTCACGTACAGTGTAATCGCGAATCAAACGGTGTTTCTAAGTTAGGAAATCAAAGACTTTTGTTTTTATCATTTTATTTAGTGAATTTAAAGTAAATTCAACGCGTTAAAGTGTAATTTAAAGTTAATTCAAAACGCTAAAGTGTTCTAAAACTCTGTGATAGTGAAATAGTGAAGTTTCCTAAGGAAAACTGTAAGTACAACCTCTATAAATAGCAACTGAGTGGGCTATATAGCCGTTTTATAGTTTTTGTTGGTGCGCCCAGGTACCCTAGCTTAAGACCTAGGTCTGGGCGTAGTATTAGACTTGTAGTTTATCTGCAAAACCCACTTAGTTGAGTTTACAGAGGTTGAAACTGTGAACGCCATCCTATAAACTACCATTGAGTGGGTTATATAGCTGTTTTTTATAGTTTTCATAGTGTGCCCAGGTACCCTAGATTGAGACCTAGCCCTGGGCATAAAAATTAGACCTGTGGTTTAACTGCAGAACCCACTTAATTGTGTTTATAGAAGTTGCAACCGTACTTTTGTTAATAGATTTTATTGTTTTAGGTTTTCAGGGCGCGTCACGCCCTGAAAAACATAGTGCCGATATTTAAACTATTGTATTGTTCTAGGTCATTAGACCGGCTTCAGATATCTGTATAGACCATTGAAATAGCTTCAGTAGTTTTCGAGTAATTTAACTTGCAAAATATTTTTTGATCAAAATAATCGAATTTTCAGTGTTTACACACTAATATCTTTTCAGAACATAGACTTACAGGAATAACAGATATCTCAATCGATGCGCGGTCTAATGACGATTCTAACAACATGTCACATGTTATATTTAATGAAATATTTAAGATAGAAATAAGCAATTTTGTGAAATTTTTTAAATAAAAAATAGTCGAAAATAAAACCAAAATCAGGAGACGATTCGCGGTCCTCAGTAAGGTAAAGTTTTGAGGTACCTAAGCACACAAGAAAAAATAGCAAATCGTAGCCATCGGCATGGTACCATCTACTTTCCTGAAGAGTCCGCCAGTCGTCTCCTGAACTCCGCTGAAGACTTATCAAGTTGCTGTTTCATTGAAAATAACCCTTCAGAACCTCACACGAACATAGCTGCTGGTCATCGGTTGCAGACAATCCGAGCCTATAGAAACCGGACGTCAGCGCCGCTTGGACTGGGAGGCCTAACCTCACACATAGGCATTCACCTGGATAGGCTTACACACTCCCTTCACTTCACCGTGTCCAACGATCACGCCCGTCCGGCACAGAATCACTCTTCTAGAAAACCGCAGCTTAACTCGAAACATAAACGGCAATATAAACCTACATTCATTTATTTATCTTTGTTGGAAGCAACGACTAGTTATAAAAATAAACTGTTATAAAACTATTTCGACATTGGTAGGTATTTAGGGCGCATAAACAAGCAGATTGTCTTGATCTTAAGGAAATTCGTTCGGGAAACTTTTTACTAGAGACAGTGGTTGCTTCAAATTAATATACAGATAGATTTTTAGATCAAAGAACTTATACTAGTAGGGATTCTGCAGGCCTATGTCCAGTAGTGGACTGCGATAGGCTGAGTTGATTGATTGATGATTCTGTATGGTATTGTGAAGTATGTACAACATGCTCAGTTGCTTGCTTGTTTGCTTTGTAGCTTTGCTTGTGCTTATTGGGTATTATCGAATAAAATTATGTATAGGTAGTTGTTATTGTGATGTTTTTTGCGTGAAGGACGATAATGAATAATAATAGTAATATACACGTGGGTAAGGTATGGTATATCACAGGCTATTTTTATATGTCATTAATTCAAACACTATTCCTAAAAATATTTTTTTAAAGTAAAGTTACCACAAATCCTACAACATATTACGAAGCCGTTTTGAATTTTTAAGTAGGATACCTACCATAATTAGCAGTTTTGTTATAAAATGAATATCAAACCAAAAGGAAGGAATTGTGTTCCGTGGCGATTGTCTGTTCGGTTCCTTATGTGGTAGTAGTTCGGTCATTCGACAATACGGCGCCGGCGCACAAAAGGAACCCTGTTTTCTATCTTAGTCTTAAGTTTACTAGGAACATTGTTGCTGAGTTATTGGCCTGTTAACCAAGAATTGATATTAAATCTTTGTTCTTTATGTTACTTTGTTAAGAATTGTCTTTAACTAAGTAAGTAGGTACATCGTCTATTGAACTCGTCGTGTGTGCATGTAATAATCACCATTATTGCTTTGTTTTCCTTAGACGCGTTAGAGTGGGTGTGTTGAAGCGTAGTGCTGTAGGTACCTATCTGCTAGCCTACGTAGGAAAGTATGATACTTATTGTGTCCTTGTTTAGCAATGTTGTCGAGGCCCGGTACTGGATGGATGACAAATATTTAGGTACCAACACAGTAATTTACCAGCTTGACTAAACAAACCAAAACCACATGGCTATTTAAAAACTCCCTTATTGAAAATAATAGCAGATCCCAACCAACACTAATAAAGGAAACTAAGCTAAGCTTGGAGTTCCGTTGACTTTGGAAGTACCTACTTTAGGACACATTGTATTGGCAAAAGATCATCAACGTTTTGCAACGTGTCTACAACACAGTTTGCTTTTTCAATTCGCGTAATTTTCCGTTTTCCTACCTAATCTACTGAAACCGGAACTTTCCTAGGAACCACATGTCTCAATTTTAGCCATATTTCGTGTTAAAAGCAACGGTTTGATTTGGAATCTGCCCATGTACCTATAGGTACCTACTCGTGCAGTTATTTATCTAGGTATGTTTAATTTATTATCTATCAGTCTACAGTTAATTTATAATTATGCAGGATGTCGTAATCACAACCTATTCAAATACTTGGAAATCGAATAATATCTATGATCTGGAATTCAATTTTCATTAGTCAATGAATAATGTAGCTACCTATTGCTATATGGAAACGCCTGACAAATAATGTACAGCAAAATGTGGTTCGCGTGTGCTTTGTTGACGTTAGTGTTGCGGCGCTTTAAAAATAAAACCAATCGGTGTAGATACCCATCGACCCGTATTATTGATATAATCATCAATGAGTAATTTATGGAAAGGTGCAATCGATACACGGTTACCGTTTGACCGTGATCCTGATGTTGTCTGTTCAACTTCAATGGGTTAATTAAATGTGAGTATAATTATAATAATGTCACATTGTTTTGTAGGACCTTTAGATTACATATCACTTTTACCCTATGACTTCGACTAGCTAGAACCTTGATGAAAGTGTTCCTGTTCGATAAAACAAAGCTCATTGAAAAATGCAAAAAAATGTTAGTGACTTATTTTTAAGGAAGCAAACGAAGCTAACCACAATCTTAAACTCACTCTAAAAAAAACCACCCAAGTGCGTATCGAACCACGCACAATGAAGGGCCGTAGTTTTAGGGGAACCCTAAAACTACGGCCTAACGGTACCTAAAAAGGATAAAACGGAACCCTTATAGGATCACTTAGTTGTCCATCTGTTTGTGTGTCTGTCTGTCTGTCAAACCCTTATTCTCAGGAACGCGTGTAGGTATCAAGTTGAAACTAGGTCTATGGTCCCTTGGAGCTCTAAAAAATCAAGCTTCTAAGTCCACGCAGTAACAAAATACGGCCATTTATACGATATATTTTGATACTCGCAACTAAATCAAAACTTAGAGGGTACTTCCCGTTGACCTTTTTTTTTTTTTTTTTTTTTTTGAGGGTGGGAAATCATCAAATAACTTCTCCCGCTCTGGGCGGAGCGGGAGGGCGTGTCAGACTTTTACTGACTAAAACCCACCCGTGTTCCTTCAGTTGCCTATGCCAGGGCCGCGGTAACCCTTTCAGACAACCCGCGACCCCAGCGGCGTCGGCCCTATTGGGCCCCGTCACTTGCTGACATCTCTTTGAGGCGCGCGTGGAACACAACGCGCCGTCGACTCGGGCCTGGTCCTTACCGGACGGCGAGCTGCCCGCTGCTCACCGTCCGCAGGCCCGCGCCTACGGTGGCCGGAAATCGCCCCGCGATTCCCGCCGCCCAGGGCGTCTCCTGCGGCGACTGAGGGCGTGAGGCTGCCTCTCCCTCACGCGTTCCGCCTCCTCCTTCGCTAGCATCACTGCTTCGCAGAAGGAGGTGACGGCCTCCCATGCACTCTCGCTCCGCACCATGGCCTGGACCAGGCTCGGACGCGAGAGATCGCCGCCGCCGATCGCCTCCGTGAGAACACGGCGGTGCTCTGCCCAAGCCGGGCAGACCTCCACTGTATGCTCCACCGTGTCCTCCGGGCGATCCACACAGTGGAAACACCCGGGCGTTACCTCCCGCCTTATGCGAAACAGGAACCTCCCGAAACAACCGTGTCCGGTGAGGACCTGCGTCAGGCGGAAGGTGAGGACGCCGTGGCGCCTCTCTAGCCACTCCTCAAAGAGGGGACTTATCGCCGCTATTGTGGCGTGCCCAGCGCTGGGTTGCGACAGTCGCGCTCTCCATGCCGCCATGAGATCCCGCCGGAGCTCTGTCCGCTGTACCGTGATTTCTCGCGGCAGCGGAGTTACGCCCCGGCGTTTCGCCTCCTCGCGCCACTCCCACACGTGCGCGAGGACCTTTGCCTCCAGATCCCACGGCGGCAATCCGGCAAGGAGGCTCGCCGCCTCCCGGGAGACCGTGCGGTATCCCCGGACTAGCCGGATGGCCATGACCCTCTGGGACGCGTTCAACCTGCCAGCTGGTCCCAGCCTTAGGGAACGCGACTTCCCGTTGACCTAGAATCATGAAAATTGGCAATCAGCAATGTCTCACAGCACAAGTAAAGGAAAAAGTCCGAAAATTGTTAATTTGTAATTTTATCACACAAGAACATTTTTTTTTTTTTTTTTTTTTTTTGGAATTACAATGTTAAGTTTGTTTTTGAAATAAATTCTTTTCAACTACGGAACCCTTCATTGTGTGTGGTCACTTGGCCGGTTTTTTTTTTTTTTTCAATTTAAAGCACGGAACCCTTAAAATAAAAAGATACATGAACAATGACATTCCGACATTATTTAGGTCGGCACGCGCGCTCAGGTCAAACCGCTAAACGAATTCGTAAGTCGGTTAATGCCCACGCGGTCCCGCAAAGCGGACATGTCAGTCTTGCGCGGACGTAGGGAAATTGAATAAAGAGGAAATATGACACCGGCTACTTGCGACAGAATTCGAGTGCCTAGGTTTATAGCGTGTGCTGCGCCGGCGACGACGCCGCCGGTCGTCAGGGGCAACGCACTTTGAGATTAATTCTCACAGCGCAATGACATACAACCATACAATGCTTAGTTTAATTTTGACAAATGATTGCTTTAAGTCTGTCTTTGTCATTATGTTCTCCATCAATAAGGTATGTCAGAATTTCGCTGCTAATGAACTAGGAAGGACATAAGAGCTAACTAACCATTTCACAGCGTTTGACTTCTTTGTTACTCTTTTAATTACCCTTTAGTAAAAGCCAGTAGAAGATGAAATTCAGTAGACCTAAATGCTTATTTTGCAAATCTAAAATTAAACGCCTAATTAAAGTCGCCTCTAAAACTATTTTCTCTATCAGTGACATGACGTTTTGTGCTCGAACCCAGTTGATACAAAAATTATAAACAATGAGGTACTTTTACCTCATATCCTTTCTAAAAATCTTTACAAATACCTAAGTATGGTAACCCAGAAGGCCTCCTAGACACAGGAGGACTAAAGCACGTGCTTATCTGTTAATCCGGCACTGCTCAAGTGGAAACGTCGCTCTACTCTCGCCTTCCGTTTCACAACGATAATTGACAAATTACAGAACGGTCAAAGTACCGTTTCGGTACACAAAAATGTGGTCACAGCAACCAAACTTTTCTTACAGACGTCGTCTTGAATTGTTAACTGCATTAATTACTGAATATTTTTAATGAAAGTTTGTATTTCTGCTATATATTTTAAAAAGTCGTGATGGCCCAGTCGTAGGTAAAGGCCTCGCTTCTCATACACGAGTTTGTGGGTTCAAATCCAGACAAGTACCAATGTGACTATAATAAGCTGGTACTATATATATTTTTAAATAAATTCGGGAAAGCTACAAAAACATATTGGTTTTTTGTATTACAAAAATGTTTTATGAGCGATTTTTCGCTTCTTCGATCTGATTGCTGCTTATTATCTGAGGCCAGTGGAAGCCCGCGAAATTCATTTTTTTTTTGGGTTTTTTGCAATTTGCAGGTCCGTGTCAGATTGTATCTTGATCAAAGCATGATACGCGGCAGTAAAACATATGTATTTATATAACTTTAACCACAAAAATCATCAATACCTATATCTCTCTAAGTTAGATTTCGCGCAGATTCGTTAGATTTCGTTCGTTTGACGAATTTGCACGAAATCTAACTTAGAGTGATGTATTGATGATTTTTATAGTTAAAATTATATAAATACATATGTTTTATTGCCGCGTATCATGCTTTGATCAAGATACAACCTAACACGGACCTGCAAATTGCAAAAAACCCAAACAAATTGAATTGCGCGGGCTACACAGCGCAATCACCTTAAAGTTGGCAGGCTAGACTTATTTATTTTATTCATTTCGGAATATAATATTTACATTATACTTACCTATATGTATATACAGGGTGACTGGTAATTAGTGACCGATACCTAAACACATGATTGTGCTCATGATAACAAACAACTTTTACTATGGGACCAAACCTGAAATCGCGAAAAAAAAATCAGCTGCTCCCTACATTTTGACGAGTTTTGCGAATATGAATGTATGGGGCAGCTGATTTTTTTTTCGCGATTTCAGGTTTGGTCCCATAGTAAAAGCTGTTTGTTATCATGAGCACAATCATGTGTTTAGGTATCGGTCACTAATTACCAGTCAGCTTATATAAGCTAAGAGACTTTATGTACTTGTGTATAAAAAAGGCATCAAGAAATTCGGCCGCATCGCTGTCAACAGGGAAAGTGCCCAAAAGGCTGCCAGCATTGCCACGTTGTGTGGCGAATAATGGGTGTGCTGATTCTTTGGTCAAAAAATAGCTCAGCCCTCTGGTCACGTGAAGAGTCGTTTATTTATTCATGACTTACGGATATGCATCAAATTGTACGTAAATAGTATCCTCCTGATTTAATAGTAAGTATAACCTAGTGAAACAAATAAAGAAATCATTTTTGTTGCGATAACGATTATTTTGCTTCTAAGCAATGAGAGTCCGACGTGTGAATTTTATGTGCATTATATTATATCCTACTTATTTCATAAGTGTAGGGTTGTCAAGAACTAGTTTCATGTAAATTATGAAGCTGTGCACCTTATGCGGTCCTAAAGATTGCATGCATTTCCTATTTCTTAGGTCGAACAGTTTAAAAAAACTTTCCGTCTACAAATCACGTCACAACTACAATGAATAAACTATTATAATTTACTAATCCATTAGCATTGTCACGTAAATTATTGACATCACATATTGCGTCAATTATCACAATCACATCGCCATTCATTAGTCTTGTAAACAAAACTGTGAAGTAACAATTAAGCAGGAATCATGAATGACCGGCGGCAGACGAGCTAATTCCGACGCATAGCTTTAAATAAGATTGACACGGTTTATTAAGATCATCAATGAAACGACCTCGACTCATTGTTATGTGTCGGAGGCAACCCTATTTAGACACTCGATCGTTGAGACCACACGCGGTAAAGCGGTGAAAAGTCAACGCGATAATTGACTGTCATGTTATATAGTTCTATGTTCTATGTTCTATGTTTGTTTCCAATGTTCGCTTTTATAATTTCTAACGACACGATAATATTATCATGGACGCCCACGTCCATAAAATGTATGGATATACGTTATACCGTTATCGTGGGCGGAAAAAAAGCGTCTCCATAATAAATAAATGATAAATGATTTATTTCTGTAAGTAGGTTTGTACAAACACTTTTACACGTGAATCATATTTTTTTTTAAAACTAGATGAGGTCGACGTTTCCTATCTGACTACTCTGAGAAGAAACGACGAAACAAACTCAGAGGTCACAGTCTCTTTTAAAGTCCAGACATAATCTTGGTCAGATCATGTGAAAACCATGTAGATTGCTGTCTGAAATGGTTTTTGAGGAAAGAACCTCACAGATTGAGTGGACCTGTCCAGTCAGTGCACGCATTTGTCAGTAATCATGCAGCTCAACTCAAAACTTAAGGAGCTCAACGATTCGACGAACAATACCAAAGAGAAGACATAAATTACTCAAACTGACAGACTATGACTAAAACTGAGAAAAGGATAAAATAAAATAAATAAAAACAATGATCCACGTATAGTCTTCACATTCACAATAACTAAAAATAATATAAGTAATACTTTACAAAGTAAATATTCATATATTTCTACATTATTATACACTGGCTGTGCACCGCGACTTCGTTCGTGTGGAAGTCGTAAGATACACAATACACTATAAAATAACAGCCACATTTTAATAAAACTTTCTCGTCCCCAATCCGCCGCGGTGGTGCAACCACCGCGGTGCGCTATTTGTTCACAATTTCATTTATTTTATTTATTTAACAATTTATGCACACACAAATAAACAGACAAACATAAAGGAACTGAAAAATACGTAAAAAGGTGATGCTTATTTCAAAAGAAATCTCTTCCAGCTAGGCTTACCAGATAAAAAAAATAAAATTCCGGAGTAAATTCCGAACATTTCAAGAAAATTCCTGACTTTTTTGTAAATAAGTACTTATGGTATGATATGTTAACGTCGAGTTGTTTCATGCTGGTTCTCGTTATATTTATGTGAGAGTGAACTAAGCAATTCACGAATATTCTCGACGAGGGGCGAGCGGGGCAGAGGTAAGTGCCCCTTCTCCGGCCACGCTCGCTGACAGTTAATATTGAATTAATATAATTTTTATTTTATTTTTACACAAATGAAGTTATAGAAATTCCTGACGGCTTAGAATTCCCCCCACATGCCGGACATAGACTTATATTACCGGACATTTCCGGAAAATTCCGGACGTATGGCAACCCTACTTCCAGCATACCTGCGATAGGACAGAGGATAAAAAGAGATGTAGACAAAGTGTGTAAGAGTAGAAGAGAAAATAAAATACATAAAATCCAAAATAAAACATATATTAAATACTTAAATACATACATACTTCTAAAATAACTAATAACTATGACGAAGTGGAAAGATAGTGTTCTTTCACTCTTCTTTTAAATACTGCAATAGTTTGGCAGTCCCTAATGTCAGGCGGAAGTGAGTTCCACAACCGAACCGCGTGCACAGTGAAGGAGTAGGAGTAGAAGTCGGTGGAATGGGAAGGAGATTTAAGGAGGTTTCTAAGATGCGACCTGCAAGGCTTTCTAAAATATACGGACTCCTAATTCTTTTTCTAAAGTATAAGTAGCTTACTCCTTGTAACATCAGCTATCTGCCAGTGAAAGACCTGTCAAAATTGGTCCAGCTGTTTTGGAGATTTGCTAGAAGAAACAGACAGACAGACAGAAAGTATCCTATGTCCGTCTCCTGGTTCTAAGCTACCTCCCCACCAATTTTCAGCCAAATCGGTTCAGCCGTTCCTGAGTTATAAATAGTTTAACTCACACGACTTTCTTTTATATATAGGGTGACTGGTAATTAGTGACCGATACCTAAACACATGATTGTGCTCACGATAACAAACCACTTTTACTATAGGACCAAACCCCAAATCGTGAAAAAAAAACAGCTGCCCCATACATTCATGTTCGCATAACTCGTCAAAATGTAGGGAGCAGCTGATTTTTTTTTCGCGATTTCAGATTTGCTCCCATAGTAAAAGTTGTTTGTTATGATGAGCACAATCATTTGGTGGTGGTGTGGTATCGGTCACTAATTACCAGTCACCCTATATACAGATTTTACTTCTCTGTGTTCGATAACACAGAGAAGTAAAATCTGTTGTCACAGCAACACGATTGTTGCAGTGACAAGAACGTGGACGTCCACGACAATATCGTCACGTTAGAAATTATAAAAGTGCACATTGAAACGCGTCACTTGATTATTAGCTACTAGCGCTAACCGCGCGGCTTCGCCCGCGTGATGGATGTCGGAAAATATCCCGCGGGAACATGCTACCGGAAAATCCTTCCTTATTCCTTGTCTACATTATAAAGGGAACCTCTGTGCAAAATTTCAGCTTTATAAGTTCAATAGTTTGGGCTGGGCGTTGATGAGTCAGTCAATCAGTCAGTCAGTCGTCAGGACTTCTCTTTTTATCTAAATAGATTTGATCCTACTTGACCTTACATTATTTCGTGTTTCTTCTATTATAGAGATGACATGAAATACGTAGTCGTAGTTAGTTTTTATGTTACAGTGGATAAACATGATTTGCACATGGACCTACTTGTTTTTATTTTGTACTAGCTTTTGCCCGTCACTTCGCCCGCGTAATGGTAGGAAATAAATTTTAGAACACAAAAACTGCTATTGTGACTTAACTATGATAGTTAGATATATTCTCTCGTGGACTTTTTTGTAGGTAATAATGAGTACTTTATTCACGTTGTACATATTTTTTATGCATCATCAATAGTTTTCTCAACGCACGCCAAATAATTAATTTTTTACGCCAAATTTTGCTACTTTGGGTTACATTATTGCAATTTTCATAAGGATCTTTAATTTTTTTGAAAATAAATTATAGCCTGTGTTACTTCCTGATAATTTAGCTTTCTATTGGTGAAAAAATGGTTAAAATCGGTCGAGTAGTTTCGGAGCTTATTTGGTACAAACAAACAAAAAAAAAAATTCCTCTTTATAATATTAGTACCAGTTATTTATAAGATTATCCACAGCAACACACGAATGAGATGATTGATAGACACGAGGCCTGCATAGATGTGTAGGCTACGCAGAGCAACTATGCAGGCTTCATAGTTTCATAACATCGAAATAATGCCGAGTTGAAAGCAATTTGGCAATCATATCAATATCAATTTACCTATAGAGTTTGCGCGGAGTCTGCAACACGCTACCGCAGGTTATAAATATTTTTCGCGACGCGACGTAAGCGTTACGCCTACGCGGTCTCTACGCATTTGACTACTACGCGGCTACGACGCAGCTTCTACGATACCTCTACGCATCCTCTATGAATACGGCTACTATGCGGCTACGACACAGATGCTACGCGCCATCTACGAATGCGGCTACTACGCGGCTACGACACAGCTGCTACGAGTCCTCTACAAAAACTGTTAATACGCGGCTCTGACGCAGCTTCTACGCGCCCTCTACGAAAACGATTACTACGCGGTTACGACGCAGCTACGCTGTGCATTCATCTTACTACACTGGTCAAACGCCCAGAGTAGGAAGAAACTTGCTTTATTGGTACTTTCAATAGGTATATTTCTCCCATCCATCTTGAGGACGATAATCATGGCAACCGTAAACATAAAATATAGAGAACAAATGAAATCAAAACAAACAAAAAATCATTTTATATTTAGTCACAATACTCACAATGGAAAATATAGGCGGCTGATAACCCGTATATTTTCCATTGTGAGTATTGTGACTAAATAAATTATAAAATAGTCAGAATAGCACGTGTTGCTTAATTAGACATACCTAATTTATATGTACTTACTCTTTTAGCCACATAGGACGCCAGGCTTTTACTTATAATTTATACCTATTAGATTTTATGTGATTCCAGTAAATAAAAGTAGAAATGTCCCTACATTGCCTTAAATATAATTAAACGGACAAGGAAGAACTTACAGGATAATTACTAATTGTCGTTACATACCCATCGTTAATAATCGATTTCAGAGACGAAACTTATAGTGAAGTAAGTGGAGAAGAGATATTAGATGCGAGATTAGAGTTTGTAAACTATTGAATAATCCACACGACCACAAGATCCACAAGTCCAGAGTGAATTACTCTGGACTTGTGGATCTTGTGGTCGTGTTATAAGTCAATCAGTCAATCAACTCAGTCTATCGTAGTCCACTGCTGGACATGGGCCTCTCCCAGACTGCGCCACAACACCCTGTCCTCTACCTTCCGCATCCAGTCTGTCCCAGCGACCTTTATAAGGTCGTCGGTTCATCTAGCTGGGGGGCGTCCCACACTACGCTTGCCAATAAGCTGTCTCTACTCCGGGACTCGTCTGCTTCACCGGCCATCGGTCCTTCGACAAGCATGTCCAGCCCACTGTCAGTTCAGTTTGCTTACTCTGCAAGCTATTTTAAAATAAATAAGCAATACCTAATTATCCAACGTTGTAGTCGATTATAAATAACAAAACTAATGTAAAATTGGCTATAGTGCAAGTTTGCAGTCGCCATTTTTCATCGCATCGATTTTCTAAGATCAAATGCCAAATGAAACGACAAGGTGATGATGGCAATATGACACTTGGTGTCGTGGGGAATGAACGGATTTTGCCGCCAAACGCGTGCAGAGTTTGATTTATTTCAACTATTGTCTCATAAACCTGGAGCTCGTCGCTAAGTAATAACAGCCGCACGGGTCGATCTATCAGGTTAAGCTACGCTTGACGGGGTTGGTTGGTTGATGGGTGACCATCTTTATATACCGAGACTCCTCCGAGCCTCGGAAAGCACGTTAAGCCGTTGGTCCCGGCTGTCATTCGTGGATCTTTGACAGTCGCTATCTCGCTACGGGTCGTCAGAAGCCCTAAAGTCTGACAACCAGTCTTACCAAGGTATCGTATTACCCAGTTACTAGGTTGTGGAGGTCAGATAGGCAGTCGCTCCATGTAAAATACTGGTATTCAGCTGCATCCGGTTAGACTGGAAGCCGACCACAACATAGTTGGGAAAAGGCTAGGCAGATTTTGCCTCATAAACCTAATTCTCTGCGTAGCTCAAATAAGATGTTTGAGATTGTTGTACCTACTTACACTGTAGTGGCAGCCGTGGTAGGTACCTACTTAAGGCGTCTACAAACAGGGGCGACACGCAGCGCGAATTGCGCGCGACACAGGCATAGCGTGACGCGCGACGAGCGGTGCCTGTTTGGTGGAGCCTTTATTCTTCCGTTTATTTTTTCGTTTCATTCTAATTATTCTTTGTACTTATATTTACGTTGGAATACTGTTTTCTCATTCGTTGCATGAATTTTTCTTATGGTTAACTGAGATAGGCTGTATTGATTGATTGATTGATAATGAGAGAAGACTGAAATGTAACGTGTTAAGATGGGATATGTAATGGAGAACATTTAACATTTATCGTATTTACATGCATAAACAACTAGCTGACCTGAAAGACGTTGTCCAGTCCAAACAATTTTTCCAAAAATTCCATAGAAAAAAGGTCGTTCGGTTTTTCGTAAATTTGAAAATATTCCGGGAAAATATTCAAATTTTTCTTACCAGAAAAACTTAATTCCGACTCTATTGAACATTTTAAAACAATAAAACTTTTTTACAAAAACAAAACCGACTTCCAAAAAAAACACTACAAAGTGAAAAATAACTTTAATTTCGGAAGTCGGTGTCTTTGGATCTGTATTTTAGTTTTTTGCCACCGACTTCCGAAATTAAAGTTATTTTTCACTTTGTAGTGTTTTTTTTGGAAGTCGGTTTTTGTTTTTGTAAAAAAGTTTTTATTTTTCACTTTTTAGTGGTTCAGTTTGTAATTTATCTAAGTTACAATAACCCAATGTCAGCTGCTCATCACGTTTTACAAAATGTTGCTTTTCCCGATGCAGGGCCGTTAATTTTTGAGGAGTTCTCCTAGTAAGAACCAGGAGAAATGGAGCTCATGGTGAAGTCACCATTACCATTATTTTGACGAGCATAAACCATATTAAAGTAATCGAATCGCAACCTGTTATATACTAAGATATAATTGAGTATTTCCGATGGCCCTCTGTGGTCTTCATCATCAGTTCCAGCTCAACGAATGGTACTTTCCGAGAGCAAATGCACGAGTTACTATAAAAAATACCGAAATTGATATAGGTGTGCCCATAAAATTTGAGGGTTTCCCTCGATTTCCATGGGATCTCATCATCAGATCCTGACTTGATGATCATGGGACCACTTGGGACGTATACCCTTTCGAACAAAAAAATAAAAATTCAAATCGGTCAAGCCATTTTCGAGTAATCGGGGAACATACATAAAAAAAAAAAAAAAAAAAAAAAAAAAAAATGTTCCGACGAATTGAGAACCTCCTCCTTTTGGAAGTCGGTTAAAAATAGCCAAATGGGTTCGGCCATTTTCAAGTTCTGCGCTTACCAACGAACAGCATTTAATTTTTATTTATGTAGAAACAGATATATTAACTAAGCGAAGTTTAAATATTGCGCAAGCTGAACTAATACAAACAATCCATCAATGACCCAATAAACACCTTTATAGTAATTATAATGAACTACGATGTATTTAACCTTAGCTGTCAGTGTAATGTCTTCAAAATAAATATAAACATGATTAGCATTCCGACATACACCTACTGATTGTGGAAACTCGTGACTGTGAACTTTATACCTACCTATTGTAGGTCCCTAAACAATATCTTGGTGTTATTTTCCATACTTATTTGCTTTTACTTACTGAAAAGTGAAAAACGTCTCATTTCATACTTATTTTCTATAACCCCCCCGCATTAGTATAGATTGCTCATTCACAAAGTGATGATAATAGAAATAGAAAATAGTTTATTGTCCAGGTAATACAGTAAGCAGGTTTACATGTTAACCCCTCAAGTGTCGAATGCACCCCATGTGTGCATAAGGAAAACCCTTTACATAATAGCAGCATCTGTCTGGCATTAATGCTGAAATGGACCTTTTTGGCGCAGCCGTGAGGCACACACTATTGTGGTTATAATATTATTTTCGCATTGTTTTATTCTTTTGTATTTTTGTGTTTCACGAACTGTGTCCAAATAAACGTTTTTCTTTCTTTCTTTTCTTTCTAGGTATATAAGCTTATACCACATAAATATATAAACGTAAAAAAACATAATTCGATGGAAAACATATCATCATCAGTAATAGTTGTGAACCTATGGGGTTCGCAACTAACCCACAACCCTCCCACTCGCTGTGGTTTTGGGTCTAAAATTAGCCCTACTCAGACATCCGAGGGGTTTTAAAAGTTGAGACGAAATGAGTAGCTTAAAATTATTACCTATAGCTCTGATCCCCAAGATACAGACTAACTGTCTAGTTTGGCTACGGATTCAAGAGTGGAGACTAGAGAGGTGATTTCAGGTGTTCCAGGTGTTATATGGTATGTTTGTATAAGTGTGATGTGTGTGGTGTATGGGGGTGTGTGTGCGTCGTTTGATTCAGTGTCAGGTCAGGGTATTTATATTAGTTGCTCCGACTGGCTCCGAGTCATCATAACCAGAAATTCGCAACATTTTCTTTATTATTTTCTTACAGCTGAATAAGGTAGTATTTTTTTTTAATTTCGCAGAATTTGCAAACATTATTGTAAGAAGCTGGGGAGATTCTAGCTAGCAATGAGGTGTTGTCAGGTGTTGGGATTCTATAGTTTCTTTTGATTATGATTGATGTGTACCTAGTCGGGCCTGCTTTTATTAGTTTTGTGAGTTTTAGTGCAGGCAGAAAGAATGAAAAGCTGGCGAACTCTCAGAACTCTCATTTCATCATAGAGTAAGTCAGTAGAGAACCGGTAGGGCTTCCTAAAAGTTACTTTAAGAAACGCTCTCTGTGCTCGTTTTACTTCAATCAAGTAGGTAGGTCTTTTCAGCACTACCCCACACGCTGATGCAAATCTTCCTAAGCATCTTGAATTGAATATGAACGAACATTAAAATTATGAAATACTAGCTTTTGCCCGCGGCTTCGCCCGCGTGAATGTCGGAAAATATGCCACAGGAACAAAAATATTGAGATATCTTCTGCCCGCGACTTCTTCCGCGTAAAATTTCATGTTCACCCAACCCACCCTGTCGCATCGCATTGCCTTCCCGCGCTATTACTTCGTTTTCGCTTAGCGTTCCTTCTCTCTTTTTTTGCTCGGCACTTAAGAGTTTTAGTGTGATATTAAATACGCCTATAGCCTTCCTTAAGAATTGGGCTATGAAATGCAAAAATAATTATTAAAGTCAGACTGGTAGTTCCTGAGATTAGCGCGTTCAAACAAATAAAAAAAAGCGTGTCAGCTCCGTCGCAGGGCTGGAGTTTACTGCTGTTTTTTGTGTCGCTCCGAGTTTCCGACTTTCTATTTTTCAGTAATTTCTGTCGGGCTGGGTTTCTTTAATGAATCAGTGCTATACAAAAAGCAACTTTAAGGTGTAAAGGCACTGCTACCTCTTCCCCCTAATCTCCCTTTCACCCCTCCTCTCTCTCTAACCCCTCCCCTTCTCACTCTCTTACCCTCCCCATCACTGCACTCTTTCACCCCCCTCACTCTCTCCATCCCCGTCTCCCTATCACCCCCTCACCACATAACTTTCCCGCTAACCTCCCCGCCCCGTCACACCTCTTCCCTTCTCCACACCATCCCCCTCACTATGCTCTCCTATCCCTCGCCCCCCCATCATCCTCCTCCTCAGCCTCCTCCTCACCACCCCTACCCTCCCTCTCTCTCACCACAATCTCCCCTTCCCCCTTTCCCTCCTCACCACCCTCTCCCCTTCCCCTTTCCCTGCTCACCACTCCCTCCCATTCCCACCTTCCCCTCTACCCTTCCCTCTGGGGAAAAAACTATTAATGACAAACTTTATTACTTGCTTAGGCAAGTATGTGTGCCAAGTTTCAACTTAATTAAGCAAATGAATAAGATTTTTCATATAAACTATATTCCCTGGTTTCTCACCCACAGGGATACAATTTAAAAAAATCGTTTGTGAGATTTCCGTAACTTAAAAGAAATATTATTTACACCAATTTTCGAGTTAAGCCCCGCAGCCTGCCCTGTAAAATTGACTACCCCTTTTCAACCCTTTAGGCGTGGATATTCGAAAAACCCTGTTACACGTTATTCGTCATTTTTGATTTCAAGTATAAATACTGAGTTTCGAGGAAATCGGAACGTGCGTTAAAATTCCTACATACAAACTGTGAGACCCCCAATCCCTCCTGAGGGGGTAGTTTAGAAAAACTAAAAATGACAAACTTTATAGTTTATGTACTTAGATAAATATTCATGACAAGTTTCAAGTCTATTAAATCAAGGACTAAGATTTTTCATACAAACTTTGGACCCCTGTTTCACACCTTTAGGGGTTGAATTTTGAAAAATCCTTTCTTAGTGCACCCCTAGACCTCATAAGGAACCTACGTGCCAAATTTGGAATATCTAGGCCCAGCGGTTTGGGATGTGCGTTGATACAAACTTTGACACCCTCAAATCCGTCCTGAGGGGGTAGTTTAGAAAAACTAAAAATGGCAAACTTTATAATTTACTTAGATAAATATTCATGCCAAGTTTCAAGTCTATTAACTCAAAGAATAAGATTTTTCATACAAACTTTCATCCCCTATTTGTCCCCCTTAGGGATGGAATTTCCAAAAATCCTTCCTTAGTGGATGCCTACACTGTATAAGGTATCTATGTGCAAAATTTCAAGTCTCTAGGTCCAGCGGTTTAGGCTGTGCGTTGATATATCAGTCAGTCAATCAGTCAGTCAGTCAGTCAGGACTTTGAATTTTATATATATAGATTTACAGAATTATAACGTCCTGGTGACAACATTGCATTTTGGAAATCTTATCGAGTAAAGTAATAATTAGGTTTTACTAATCTTCCGAAAATTTTTATCAAGTCCAATTTTTACTTCTATGGAACACAACAGTTAGATAGCTATTAGTTGTCGCGTTTTAGCATGGCCATAGCGGTAATTTCCTAATATCTCTCCATAGGAACCCAAATAATAAACTATGTAAGTACCTATGGTTTTTCGTTATTGGAACATGTTGAAGATCACGATAGATATTTGATTGATTCAGTTTTTGAAATAAAAAAATGTTAGAAAATGTAGATGGGTCAATGACTGCTATTGCCACGCTAAAACGCGAAAACTATACTCATAATTGATTTTAATTGTGATAAGCATACTACAGAGTCCATCAGTACAGACTACACAAGGTCAAACGTAAATTTTCATTATTAATTTAAATGTTCATTAATATTGAGTCTGGTTCGTCGTGGGCGGTAATTATCTCCAAACTATTTCAAGTACTCGTCTATAAATACTTATAGCTACTATCGAGGTGATTCATAATCGCAAAAGCATGAAAAACTTTGCCCTACATCGGTTTTAAACGTTAACTGTTATTTATAAAATCACGAAATGAGGACGATAACTAAATGCGAATCGCTATTCAGCGGAACATCTGACGGAGAAATGTTACGATCACCTGAAGCATGCGATAGTTAGAAATAGCTCTAGCTCGTAATGTGAATTAATATTACAGTTACTATTAGATCTATTTTCGTATTACGTTATTTGGTTCAGCCAACGAGGTTAAAAACGGAAGACATCGTTACAAAGCAAGTAAGCTGAGGTTTCTTAACACCACATTCAATCACGCCTGTATTCGCCAAAGGGTTAGGCAGAGGTGTACCTATAGCACACCCACATTTCTCAATATAGGTTTCAGTCCCTTATAATAGGGGGCATAAAGCCAGACTCTTGGCTGCTTCTGAGGATAACACTTTTTCCTACCTGGAAATTGATCAACAACAACAACAGCAGCAGCAACGAGGCAGCTGTGGTTTCTTATTATACCTATCTATTACATCTTGACGCTTTTTGTATGATTCAATTTGTGTTTGTTTACTATGTTAATGAATGATAAAGTATGAATCATACATATTATGTACTATCATGCTATAAGGTTACCACGAACTGATGACGGAATGTTTAGGTACACATTATCTAAGTATAAAAAAAGTTAATGGAATCCGCTCAGTTTGTATCCGCTTTAGGGCCCCCTAAGGGTGCGTTTCCACTGACGCGGAGCTGGTCGGAGCGGAGCGGAGACGTGCAGGAATCGACCAATCATAATGGTTGAAATCCTCATCGCGTCTCTTGCCTCGTCTGTAATTGGCCTTAGAAAGGCGAGACGCGACTCTGGTAGAACAACTTCCATAAAGTTTTCATAGAAATTGTTCTACTAGAGAGTTGCGTCGCGCTTTTTTTTCATGTAAGTATTTCTGTCGCACTTTGACTCGAGTTTTACTAATTACTTTAGGTACTTTCAAAGTACCTAGTAGGTAACTGTGTGGTGCTTTCATGATCTATTTATAAAAGACCAACCATCGAAGTAGATACAATGATTTATCCATAACCAAAACATTGGCGCATCCACCATCTTACATAGAAGTAAGTAGGTACAGTTCTGCTTATTTACAGTTCACTCATGAGTGTGTGTTTATTTAGAACCCTATTATTATTTTTGTAGAGACTACTGATCGATGATATCCAATCAGTATACATACTTAAGTAACGACACCATCTATTTTATTTAAACAGTAACATTACTTCGCGTTCTACTTCAAATCAACATGGCAGCTTCGTACATTAAAATTCTGTACACGTTTGTAAATATTCGTCTTTAGTGGTTTACGAGTATGTTAGTCTCAGCGACGACAATGTGTCACCTTGTGTCCCTTCGCTCTGTTCAAAATTATCACAATTACGTAATGCGACAGTTATTGCGATGATCATCACGTCTCTATCCGTGTGGTTTGGGCCAATAGTATGGTGACACGTCACGCTGGGTGATCCCTAGTTTGTCAAGTACGCGTCTGGCACTAATTACCAATTCAAACCGATCAGACATTGATGGTTTTTTTTTGTTACAAATTCGAGTTACCTACGATTACATATCTAGCTAGTCTAGATCTAGTCTGTTTTCTGATGATAAACACTTATTGGTGTCATCGCCCTGAAGATGATTATGAACCCCTTAAATGTCAACCGCACACATGAGGTGCGTAAGGAGAAAACTTTATATAACATGCATACAAACGTATATCATAAATTCAAAATATATAAACGTAAAATACCATCATCCTAAGCCGACCGCGGGCTTACAGTACTTCTCAATCGAACGATTGACATTCGAGCACACATTCACATGAACCTATGGGGTTCATAAGTATTATATAGCGACAGGTAACGGGTACCTATATCTTAAAGCAGGTAGACATTCTTTATGTTCCATAACAGGACGTTGAGGAAAACTAAGTTTGCTAGTCGCATTCAATGTTGCATATAAACAAGGGACCCGCGCATATTTGAATGTCTTATATCAGTTGCTTTTTATAGCCACTTTTAGGCAAAGTCTTCATTGGCACACATCAGTAACCGGTTCTGGCAGTCAACTCGCAAGCGCACGGAGTCCTGTCCTCTGATTGCGAGACACTACATAGCATAAAAGCCTGCGCCACATTATATTCGTACGACGTATACATAATGAGTGTAAAACACATTGTGAAGTGCATTAATAGCTGTTAATAATACATGTCATGTCTGTTTATGACGAACGTGATTATTGTATACAAGGTTTTAGATTTAGACTATTGTATTAGGTACATACATTTCCGCATAATGCATACATTACTGATCATTTTTATAATTTAGAGCCAAGAAAAAATTATTTAGAACCATCGCAATACCAATGTACTCACATATTGTGTTTGCGCATGGAGAACTGTTTGAGTTCATTGAAAGTAGAGTGTTTTTGTGGTTTGAGCGATAGCAAAACATATATCTGTCTATTTTAAACTAAAATGCTTAACCTTATTCCATTAAAGTTGTTCTTTTTAGGTTTATTATAAGGGCATGCTTTCCTCAGATTGCGAAAATTGTGTTAGCATGAATGGCTATAGTTTCATTAGTTCTGCAGTATTGACTTTGTAATTAATATACAGTAACGACGAGGACTATTGCTAAGTATCATACGTTTCGAATTCACGATGCAGACATTGACACGGACAAGCTATGGTAAACAAACGGTGAACAGTGGATTAAAATGGTAGTCAAGCTAGAAAGTTGTTAGACCAGTGCTTACATTGTTATGATTTCATTGTTACATTCTCTTTATCAGACTATTATGAATATTTACTTACTAGTAGTATTCAATTGCAACACCACTCGAGCAGACATATCTAACATTTTACAGGAAATGCGTGAGCATTTTCTATCTATACCTACATATAAAACAGTTCCGTGTTTGATTGACTAAGTACTACTAACTGATAGAAAATGCACGCGTTATGAGAAAATATAAATACACGAAATTCGTAAATAAGATGTTCCAGTCTCAATAAAGTTTCTTCTTCTTATTTAGTTCCGAATACGTCCACGTGGCGCTGCTAGACTTCCAAAATCAACTGTGTTGATGACGAGTACTTATTATGGTAACAATTTTCATAAAAAGTCGTGCTCGTGGTCATACATCAACTAGAACCCAAATTGTAATAAGATTGTAGATGATGGAATTATCTATGATATCATCACATAGGACTTCCTATTATTTGTGTTACGTATCAACGAAATGTTTTAGACATGGTAAATAATCTAAAATTGTAATTTAGTCATCGCTTTATTAGTTATTTAGAACTCGTTTAACCGGTGATACAACAATATTACTGAATATTTACAAAAACTTACTCTAGAATTTTTACGTGTGTTCTAAAAAAGTTTCGTTAGTAAGCTTTCTGATTCTCGTTATAATAACTACACTCAGAACAGTATGATTCATTTTGAACTAAAACATTCTAATTTTCATCACTAATGTTTAATGTTCCTGCATTTTTGTTTCAGGAACCTGCAGAATATAAGATCCCTATCCCAATCTGAGGGTCGTTAAAAAGGCAACTAAGGGATTGTGCCAAGATGATACCAGCAGTAGGTATTCTCCTGTCGACTCCACATGACCAACATAATAGTCAACAATGAGTCTTGTCAATAACAATCTCCTATTGCAATGTCCACATTGAAGGTTTATGGAAGTGCTTACAGAAGAACTTATTGAATGCATTTTAAGATGATTTCCTTTCTAATTGAGACACTATCTCCGTTTCGTAGCGTCATTGTCATATTTGAGTGATTAGATAACAGCAAAATATCCGAAGTTAATCGCCACGATTTTAAATAAATAATCTCGTTACAAAAGTTTTTTTTAAGATCACGTTCTGGGTGCGGCCATCTTTGAAACTGCATGCCAGTCTCATCAGCGTATCACGTACCTATGAATACTGATGTATTTACCGAAATTATGACATCACGCACCATTGACCCGCCGCGCCTGCGTCTCCTGGACAAACGGATCTCTTGATAGTAACACTACAATACAGTTAGATTTGAGATAAGCACGTAGATTAAGGTTAGAAAAAAGCTAGGTAGATCAAAATAATAGGTACCTAGGTCAGCCTAATCGTGGAGAAAGTCTAACCTGGGGGCCTAGACGGAAATATCAAATAATAAGGAGTTGACAGCAGCAGTCACGTGACATCTCTGAAGCTAATGTTAATTCCTTATAATTTGATCTTTCCGTGGGCGTTTACGCTTATAGAAAAGGGATTTTGTCTAGGCCCCTAAGCTGTGATTGATACATAAGTACATAGGTACGTAATATCACGATTTTTTAGGGTTCCGTACCTCAAAAGGAAAAAACGGAACCCTTATCACAACCCGGATCACTTGTTTGTCCGTCTGTCTGTCTGTCTGTCAGTCTGTCGAGACCGTTTTTCTCAGGAACGCGTAGAGGTATCAAGTTGAAATTAATATCAAATACGTAGGTCTGTGGTGTCTTGAAGTCCTAAAAAACTCAAGCTTCTAAGTCAATGCAACAAAAACATACGGCCATTTATGCGACATATTTTGATACTCGCAAGTAAATCAAAACCTAAAGGGTACTTCCCGTCCCGTTGTTCTAGAATCATGAAATTTGGTAAGAAGCAAGGTAGAAGGCAACACAAATAAAGGAAAAAGTCCGAAAATGGTTAATTTGTAATTCTATCACATAATAAAAATGTTCAAGTCTGTCAAGACCCTTTTTCTCAAGGACTCGTGGAGATATCAAGTTGAAATTAATACTAAATACGTAAGTATATTGTTCTTTATAGTTCTAAAAAAATTAAGCGTCTAAGTCAACGCAATAAAAAAATACGGCCATTTTGCGACACATTTTGATACTCGCAACTGTCGCAAGTAAATCAAAACCTATAGGGTACTTCCCGTTGACCTAGAATAATGAAATTTGGCAAGAAGCAAGGTCTCCCAGCACAAGTAAAGGAAAAAGTCCGAAAATTGTGAATTTGTAATTTTTTGACATAAAAAAAAAATTTTTGGGATCAAATGTTAAGTTTGTTTTTGGGATAACGTCTTTTCAACTACGGAACTCTTCATTGTGCGTGGTCCGACAGGCACTTGGGCGGTTTTTTCTTTTAGCAGAGGTACCTATTATTACACCGGACACCCACATTTCTCCAGGTACAGATACAGATTGATGAAACGTAACATTAAAGTTAATATAATACAAATTAGTCACCCTAAATTATACAATGCAACATGAAATGTAGCACAATAACTAGGCGAACTTGTCTCAGCGTGCGTTCCATTTCATGTTACGTTACACCAATCTGTACCTACCCGGCATTATGTTTATGTTCCATGTATTATGGCAGCGAGCATATTGTTGAGTTTTAACTTGTTGGCTTGAGTGAAAATTGCAATAAAAAGTACTATTTAAGTACTGAATTTTATTTAGTATGTGTAGGTAAAATATGTAGATGATAATTCGTATGATATAGGCATATAAAATAATGAGAGTCGCTCTTGCACCGAGGGTTTTATACTTTGAAAGGAAAAATGTATATTTTTTGGGGACCACACCGCATATTGCCTTGCGCATCTATTGTGATGTGTCCAAGGCATTCCATTGCGTTCTTCATGAAACGTTAATCAGGAAACTCCGCCACTACGGGATCCGGAACACCGCTTTGGATCTTCTTACTTCATACTTGAGTGATAAGATTCAGAACGTTGACTTTAATGAAAAAAAATCTCCTGGATCTATAGTAACAATGGGAGTCCCACAGGGTTCAATTCTTTGTTCTTTCTTGTTTTTATTCATATTAATGACTTGCCTTACCTCTTAGGATAATCGTGATATAGTGTTGTTTGCGGATGACAGTTCACTTTTGTTTAAACTTAACAGCTGGTTACTGACGATGTAAATACGATCTCAAAAGTTCAGTCTCTTGGTCTGGCTCCTCACCCTAGACCTGTTTCGGCAAAGTAAACTCTACCGGCACAGACCGCGCAAAGGAACGCGCAAGCCCCACCACGACATAAACCTAGAAATACGTCGGTGGGGTTATTATTTTAATTACTGTGAATGTGGGGATGTGTGGGTCATTATTTTTTCTCAGTTAGTGATCTAGCAATTTGAGTACTTTATTGTGTCTCTTACCTTAACTTGCATGGTCCTCATATGACCTGACCAAGATTATGTCTGGACTTAAGAGAGACCTCTGAGTTTGTTTCGGTCTTTCTTCTCAGAGTAGACAGTTAAGAAACACCGTCCTCATATATGTGAAGTTTTAAAAACACAATAAAAAGTTGACGTGTGAAAGTGATTTTTTGAACCAATTTTCACAAGTACCTAAATATCATTTACTAGCTGCGTTGCACGGTTTCACCCGCGTAGACCGGGATAAAAAGTAGCCTATGTGTTAATCCAGGGTATAAGCTATCTACATACCAAATTTCATCGAAATCGGTCCAGCCGTTTGAGCGTGAAGAAGTAACAAACATACACACACACACACACACACGCACACACTGACAAACTTTCGCCTTTATAATATTAGTGTGATTATAGCTGAGCTTGACTGTACTTTTTTGTAATCTTTAACAGTACTTATTAAGTATAACAAAAACTTTGAATACCTACTGTTACTATTTACTACTAGCGACCCGCCCTTGCTGCGCACGGTTTTTACGACTTCACAAAACATGAAGATTTCTTTATTATAATCTAAGTTAATATATCCACATAAACCTTTAAATTCTCTAAATTATGTTGAAAACCTCATCAAAATCCGCTGCGTATTTTAGAAGAACAACACGGTCACACAGAGAAAAGCGACTTGAATTGTAATACTCGTATGTATTGCTAAAGATTTGTTTTCACTCTGGTTTACAATAAATTGCCTTTCTTTATATCTATTATGGAAATTGGTTAAACGTTCTAAATTGATAGACCATGATGTCAGCCTTATAATAATTATAAACGTAACGTTTTTAGCATTTACTTTCATGGTCCCGATGTTTTCTAAACTTTCACTGCCATCTTATTAGATTTCGTATGGGTTAGTCTTTTATTTTATTTTGTCCAATTAAATGTTATATTATACAAACCTATTTTTGTACTAATAAATACCTACAAATACGAAGTATTAAAGTATTTAAGAGAAAGTCTAGATTAGAATCTTTCATTAAAATCTGTGGATATTGCGAATACGCCTAATTTGATTATATGGCTGATCTCAATGTTCAACTGATTAACATTGGTTTTCTGGAGCGAGTCTAATGTGAAAATGCTTAGAAAGTAATTTGTTGAGGACAAACTAAGTACATATAAAAGGAAAAATCTGAATTCGAATTCATGGGAAAGTTGCAAGAAAGTCTTTTGAATGTTTTGTCATTGTCTTCCAGGCTTGGATGGCAGGAATGTTCTAAAAGAGACAGGAAAACGTTGAAAATCCAAAGCGCACACTAAGTATTTTTTCTGAATTACGGTTTTAGGATTTGTCTCTACATAACACATTTCAAAAGAATAGCTATTCACGTGTTTCCAAGATGCACGCTTGGCACGCTCTCAATTTTAAATTTATAATCGCTATTTAAAAAAACTAAAGCCATCTTTTCTTGTATTTAGATATTGCGTGTCAGCCATTAGGCCATTACATAATATGGTTTATGGCGGTCGTAATTAACTGCTCACTTGAATAGTGTAGGTCATGATTTCGACGATACGGTATCTAAGTATGCTAGCCGGAAGGATGCTTATAATATGAACGGGACAGTGAAATTATAGTTATGGCTTCATCGTTATTCGATGATTTTCCAACGTCAGAACCCGTGTGATGGGAACTTCATCGTTTTATCGTAAAATTAAGTGTCTCTTCATCTATAATTACTAATATTATGAACCTATATGTTATAGTTATTATTTTTTATCTTTACTAATATTATAAAGCTGAAGAGTTTGTTTGTTTGGTTGAACGCGCTAATCTCAGAAAATATGGGTTCGAATTAAAAAAGTATTTAAGTGTTAGATAGCCCATTTATCAAGGAAGGCTATAGGCTATATAAGATTACGCTACGACCAATAGGAGCGAAGCAGCAATGAAAAATGTTGCAAAAACGGGGAAAATTTATTCCTTTTCAGAGCTTCCGTTGCGTGCGCTGCGTAAACGGTAAGAGGAAATGCGGGCCGCCAAACTTTTGAAAATGAGGTATTTGAAGAAACTATTGCTGTCGCTCTACGAGCGCTCCGCCCTCCAATTCTTGCGATAAGGACAACTTTAGATCCGACTAAATAGCCTATGTAAAGAGTCACATTTAGAGGTTTGGCTCTCGCCTATTTCCTCCTCCAATATTGGACCAATTTAAAAGATATTTCATAAACTGAATAAGAAGGATATACAAGGTGTAAAATAAATAACCCACAACCTCTTAAGGGGTCATTGTACTCATCATTATGAACAACTTTTACTATGGGACCAAACCTGGAATCGCGAAAAAAAAATCAGCTGCTCCCTACATTTTGACGAGTTTGATGTAGATAAATGTACTGGTCAGCTGATTTTTTTTTCGCGATTTCAGGTTTGGTGCCATAGTAAAAGTTGTTCATAATGATGAGTACAATGACCCCTTAAGATGTTGTGAGTTATTTATTTAACACCTTGTATACTATGCCCCTATGTTTTTCTTTTTTCTTGAATAGTTGTCAAATTTGTACACTAGGCTTCTGTTAACTGCGGTCTGAATAGGCAATTTTGAGCATTTTTTGAGGCTTCTAGTTCTTATAAAAATAATGTATCATCAAAAAACAAACATAGGGGTATACAAGTAGCTAATATTTATGTTTCTGTAAAAAATCATTGCTTTATGGTCATTAACCAGAAAGAAAACAGGCGAGAGCGTTTGTATGGAGAAAAGAGCACCCGCATTTCCTCATAAAGTTACGCAATAAGTATGATGGAAATTGTTCCTCTTAAAAAGTTCTAAAATAGAGTCCGCGATAGCATATCTATCTTTTAAGGTTGGCTCGCTATAACTTTTTTAATGGTAATCAATTCTATAGGTACTAGATAATAACCAGTCGTTCTTGATAATATAGGCTATTTAACATTAGGCTAGGACCATTAGGTCCGAGAAAAAAGAAAAAGAGTCAGAAAGAACATTAAGCGAAAACGAACTAATAGCTCGGGCAGGCGATGTGATGCAACGGGGTGGGTCGGGTGAGCAAAAATTTCACTAAGCTAGTCAATAAATAACACCCTATGATTTTAGACTTGTTTCGAAAATTACCAGTTGCCAGTAGCTATGTGAGGTTAATTAGTCCCTATTTTTTTCCATTGTCCTTCCCCTTTCACCCGATCCTTATTTTGTACCTTACCTGTATGTATGTGTTTAATAGTGTATTAATGGTCGTGTTGATTAAAACGAGGTAGTTCAATCCAAGTTATCGCTCAAGGCTGTCTTTATTGTGCTAAATGATAAAGCAAATACCCTTGAGTGCCGCGAAGTGGTGTTTTTGTGTCGGACTAGTACCATCACAAGTTATTTTAGTTTGAACTCTATTAAAATGGCTATTTAACACAAATTCAAATACGCTTAATTTTATTCACTCATTAATTATTTACTTTTATTTAAGTGTATGTAAAAATAAATCGATCGTGCCCACTTCTATGTAGTTAATCGATACTTACATGTGTATATAAACAAGATCTCTGGTTTAAAACTAAATCGGAAAATCGATAACTCGGCTTTAGACGTTTAGACAATTCATGTTGCCGACATAGCATATAAAACAAACATTTTACGACTGGTCAGTCGTGTTGGAATGGCTTACTTGCACTCCATGCACTTAAAGTAATGAAACCTACTTAAACGCACCTAGAAACCATAAAAGTGACTGATAAAAATAAAACGTATTTTTTAAACTACCGTATATTTTACTGAAAAACTGAGATTCAGTAGTAGGTTGGTATTTAGATAAATATTGTGTAGGTATATTATTACTAGTTAATACATAAAGTAGACATGCTGAACATCAATGATCGACTGCAAACAATCTTTATATGGAGATGATTTCATGTAGGTAGAAGTTAAATGTTGAATAGCTTGAAGTAAAATAAAATAGAAGAGACTCTAGTTTGAAAGATTTGTTCGCATTGATTGTTCCAAATAATAGATCTTAGGTAATGCATAAAACTAAAATTTATAGACTAACACCGTACATAAGGCACGGCTCTACTGTACGTAGGTATACTTATAATGCTCTCATACAATTCATTACTACACGATATTTCCTATTGTTTTCTATGATTAGGAAACTGTGTTTTATACGTGGCTACGTAAAACTGGGACGAACACACACAAAGGTGTATCGTAGTAAGCGGAACGAACTATTGCAGGCACCAATGAAATGTTGCATTAACTCGGAACAGCCAGTTATTTCGGGAAATCGTCTGGACTCTCTCCAAAAAGTGGAGGGAGTAGAATCAAAATCACTCGGTCACTTTCCTCGTTGAGTCAATGACATGAGTGAGTAAGTATCAGGTCCAGAAACCCCGAATCTGTAAGACTAACGGGAGCGCTTCACAGAACTACTTATATTTATAATTTCTTCTACTCCATGACGTATGCATGTTTAATTTGACGCGGGATAAGGCGTGGGCTTTGGAAAACAGCACATAGGCGGAATTGGTGAATCAATTCAGATAAATAACCCAGACAGAGTGGATAGAAAGCAGGCAGAGAACGTTTTGTGAATGTAAATAGAACATATTATGAGTCAGATTTTTGTTAGGGATACGCATCACATAATTATTCGCCTAACTCGTCAAAATGTAGGGAACAGCTGATTTTTTTTCGCGATTTCAGGTTTGGTCCCATAGTTGTTCATAATGATGAGTACAATGACCCCTTAAGAAGTTGTGCGTTATTTAAGTTACACCGTGTCTACGTCAAGTCGGATGTCCTAAAAATGGCATATTGCAATTTTATGTAGGTATCATGGAATTTTTATGACACGTGGAAGCTGATACCTAGGACATAGAATTGAGACATGAACTCGAAATGCAATATAACGTTGTCTCACGTAAATGCAATGCTAATATAATATAAGCTATGCACAAAGTAATCCACATGATACTGATAAAAACTGTACAAGGGTTGCTACGAAGAATACAAAATATGATAAAATTAAAACGAACAGTGCACAGACGACATGTAACTTTTTGTTCATTTGAAATAAACCCAATTATAATTCTTAACAGAGTATTTTTGCCAATCCGATGCAAATTAGTCCTTGCTTTGAACAAAATGAAGGATTTACGAATCATTTCGTACGTTTTGATAAATACTTTTTATATAATTAAAATTGGAGAACACTGAGTTGGCATCGTGTGATCGTTTACATTAATATTTATTTCTACTGCGATTATCTTAGTATGATAGTCCTTGATAGTATAGCTATAATATATGCACATTAGATCATCGCAGAACCTGTTCAGTAACCTTTAAGTACAGAACACGAGCGTTAATGAAGTAAAAAGACGTTTTTAAAAATGGATAACTTGAGAAAATATTCAATTGCCACTGAATATATGTTTGAGTCTGTTGTTTGATTTAGATTCAGGTACGGATACAATAGATTTTCTGAGAATTCATTTTACTTCAAACATTGCATACTTATCTACTACTATTTTCGCTACCTATATAGATAATTTATTATTTATTTAATTAAATTTATTTGTATTGCTATGCAAAGCAATGTGGGTGAAAACGAGTTATTTTTTACCTCCTGAATGGCTTGAGATAAGATAAAGATTGCGTAGTTTTCCGTCTCAAGTACTTTTCTTGGTTGGTAAATCCAAACGTTCAAGAAAACTACACACACTTGAAAATTCATTGAGATTTTGTTTTCACATTTACAAATAAATTTTAAAAGACTTTTTTGGAAATCTTTACTTGACGCATCTGTAGGTACATCAAATAATAAAGCTATAATTTATACAGGTAAAGTTTTACATAGCTAACGTAAAAGTATTACATTGCATCTTTGCATAAGTAATACACACACTTTGGTTCCGCTTACAATGAAATTTTGAATGTTGAAATACGACTCGAGTAACCTAACCTAAACACGTTCTGGGTCGCTTCAAAAACAAACCATTAGGAATACGTGCATCCCATAAAGCAATTAACTTATTTTTATACGAATAAATAAATGTCAGGATGCATTCACCAAATTGTACAAACGTCTATAAATCTGAAATACTAACGTAATATTGTGAGCTATTAAATTCTATCGACGTCTTCAGATAAAAACATCCTACATCTGTTTTATTGCCGCCAGTCAATACTCTTAAGATAATGCACGTAAGCAGATACCGTTCGAGAGTTATCATGAGTACAACATTAGCTGATGTAAAGCAGAGCGACCTACGAGTCGGGCAGATTCGTTCCGCTACGATAAAGGGATTAGTTCGTCACGCCGCACGGCATTTGTAATATTCCTGTTGCTATACCTACGTGCTTTAGATATGAGGAAAACGTTTAACGCTTAGAACATGTCGATAAGTACCTGACCGAAGAATCGTTCCCTTGCAGCCGCCATACTTTCCGAGCGCGGTGAATTGGATCCCGAACTAGTGTCGTTAGCTTGCTGCGTCTCGTACTCCTCCTGCCGTGGAGGCAGCCCGTCGGGGACGTCCCCGGCCGGTGCTGCTGCCTGCACCAGCGTCTCGGCTGGTGCTGCTTTCTCGGAGCCGTCTTCCGCCATCGTCACCACTTTCTGCACGGCTCCGTTGCCTTTGCCACCACCTACACCGTTACTCTTCTTGCTGAGACCCTTAAGTCCTTTCGATTTCTTCTTGTTCTTCGGCTTCTTAGGCGGCTTGCCCACAGGGAAGCGTCCGCTGGCGCAGCACTGCACGTTACCCATGACGGTGCGCGCGCATGTCGCGGTTTACTCGTTCGGCGGGAGTCGGCTCGGTCGGTCGGTCGTTCGAAGCGCGTCGGCGTCGGCGCCGACTCGCAGAATGAGTGCGGCGTGAGAGTCCCCGGCGTCGCGGCGCCGCCCACCCGCCCCGGAATTTTCGACGTACTTCAGAATCGCACTGACCGCTGATTACGCGGATGCCGTCCGCGAAGGATCGCACCCGAAAGCCAAACCGCGAGCCGGCCGAGCTGGCGTCATCGTGCGCCCCTGCCTCCCGCGCGCCGCAAGGTCAAGGCGCGCTCATTGTTCCCGCTGCCGCTGGTGCTACTGGCTAGACGCGCGACGCTCCGCTCAGATGACCGACAACTATGCCTGGGGCCGCACCACCACCACCACTACACGCGACCCTCTCACAACTGCTATCGATCACGCGATGTTTATGTTTGGCTACCACGGGAACGGCACTGTACCTCGTCGATAGCGTCACGCCATTTGCACACCCCTGGCTTGCATATCGTTAACACCGAAAGGTTGCGGTGAAAATAATGTTGATTATTGCACTTGGTACGTGTGGTGTCAGCACGAATGTTTAGTTACTAGTGTTGTTGTGGCGTGTAATGTTTTGTTATCGTGCGCGCGCGGAGGCTGATAGCGCGAGAGGCGCACGTGTCGTGTCCGTCGCCTAGTAGCCGTAGTAAATAAAGCGCTGTTCGTAAGCGACATGGGTCGAGGAAAACTGACGCTTAGCCGCAACTGTGATAGCTACCATGTTTGCGGAAACAAATTATTTATTTATGTTAATACCTATACCTAATATTATTTGTTTAGCTAACAGGATCTCTTGCAGCGATGCGGTTTATATTTAGAGAATAGATAATAAGTAGGTATTACAATTACATAGAATAAGTACGTACCTACCACTCTACTATACCTACTTAAAATCATTCAAGTCTAATGAGTGATTAATTTTCTTTTTCTTGTGATTGTGAGAAAATAGTTCACTGCTGCAAAAATTTATGAATGAAAAAAATAATTTAAAATCATGAAAATCATGAAGGCAATGCGTATTCTGCTCCTCAATGGACCGTTGATAGATTCCTAGACGTCTCGGGATTTTCTATCACCTGGGCCGGTAGTCTCGACATTGTTAACGATTTTCGTTACGACATTCGTTAACTAATTACATGCTCTGTGGTCCTAATGGGCTCCCCTCGACCCTCGAGACGGGCAAATGGTAATAGTTCGATTTTATTAAAGACACACAGATGACACAGACACATCTTCGAGCCCGTTCCTTAAAATTTATCAGACCACAGAGCAACGTAACGATCGTTAGGGCAACGTTAACAATGTCGAGACTACCGGCCCTGGTCTATGATTTTCTATCACCTGGTCTATGATTTTCTATCACCTGGTCTATGATTTTCTATCACCTGGTAGGTTTAGCAGTCTTGTGTTGAATCTCGCTATCTACAAACCAAAATTAAAAGTCATAGTTGGTATTAATTTATTTTCTTACGCTTTTCTTACAACGTTTTCATTTCATTCACTTGACATAGTAACGAACAAAGATAGTTAAATTTAAATGCCTCGGCATCTGTAACATATTGATGTAAACTGGACGGTTTGGGATGCTGTGTTGAGGCAATGTCGCAATTTCACTGAGAAGATGCGGATGTGGAGCACAGCAGGCAAGCTTTTAGCGAGTTTTTACCAGGAATCGTGTTACACCGTGTCGCGGCGTTGAATTATGTTGTTTCGCTTGGCTGATACTCTTCCAGGTTTTTTTTAAATTTTACTTACCTACCTATTACTCGACATCATTAATTTTAGTAACGTAAACTAGGAAGCCAAAATAAATTGATTTTTTAAAAGGTTAAAGGGACCCGCGGCTTAGGAAACCATCCGGAATAAATTCTCTAAATGTTTTCAGCTAAAGATGTACCTATTCAGCAGAATGTTTTCAGCTGCATCCGTTTAGACTGGAATCCGACACCAACATCGTTGGGAAAAGGCTAGGCAGATGATGATGATGATGATGATGAAAACCGCATCAAAATCCGTTGAGTAGTTTAGAAGAATAACGGGGTCACATAGATGGACACAAAACGCGAATTTATGTTTTTCTAATCTATCTATATAAATAAAAAGAGAAGTCCTGATTGACTGACAAGGAATAAGGAAGGATGTCCCGGTAGCACGTTCCCGTGGGATATTTTCCAACATCCACGCGGGCGAAGCCACGGGCAAAAGCTAGTGTATGATAATTATATATGTATGTCTGGCTTAACATTTTTAAATCCACTGGCTTAGGACTATTTATGTCTTAAAAAAATTAGATGCATCATCTTTTTGTCGGAAGTTTGTTCTGAATCTTTTACATTTTAGGTAATTATGATGTGCTACAAAACAATGTTACAATTTGGTGTGACAATGCACTGAGTTCCAGTTTCTCAGCTCTCGCCATAATAAAACACGCTGCGGCGCCGCACGCGCACAGCGAAACACATGCTATTTACGATTCAGATATGGGACGCGATTTGACCGAGAGCGATAATGTTTATTTATTGTGAATATTAAAAATATGCCAGACACCTTGGAAGTGGTTTTATGAGCTTGAGATGAAAGAATGGCAAATATTTTAGAAGTATGAGAACCCAAACAATATTTCAGCGTATGCCAATACTTGTTCCACTTCAGAAAATTTTGTGACAAGACCAATATTTTGTAAAAAAAAAATTAAATTTTGTGTTTCGGTGAGAATTTTGTTTCAGAACACGGATTATAATGTGAGATATTAATAATGTCGCAGATTAAATGCAAAGATATTGTTGTTATAAAAAATAACTCTACATTATTATTACGATGGTACAAAGCAATAAAACTATGGTCTAACTCTACACTCTACATACCTAATAGCGTTCAATAATTTTCTGTGTGGCTTGAACCTTGTCGGTAATGGTCGCTATTCTCTTAACGATAGTAATGGACTGGAACGTCATGGTTTGCTTAAAAGCGTAGAATAAATAAAGAACACTCACACCCGTTTGCCAGAATTTCATAGAACTATATACTTATACTGACAATAACAAGGTATTTTCGTAGAAACTAAGTTTTTAGTTTACTAGTTGAGGTGAATCCGACCGAGCTTCGAAGAGATTTATATTTAGGTAACAGAATCATTCTATTTTTAACCGACTTCTGAAAAAATGAGGAGGTTATCAATTCGGATGTTTCTATTTTTTTTTTGTTACTATCTAAACTTATCTACTCGTATTTTAGTTTTACAATAATGGGCTTTTAGAGGCATGAGGAACAGGGTGTAAAGTTCACTCATCGTCTATTGAAAAGGGAGTAGGTATCCTCCGACCAGACGGTTGTTATGTCTGGTGGGCAACTGCCCGACGGTTGATGTCGGGACGTTGTATTGTCGTGCGGTAAACTCTAATTGCGCAATGCAGGATTTCGTGACGTCATGTCATTGTGATGCGTAGTTCGTATGTGGCGTTGTAGATGCCGCCACAGGCTAAATTTGAGCTTCGCCATAAAAAAATGCTTTCAGAATGGTTTAAAAATAAACAGAGTGAATACAAAAGTATCAGTTTGATTCCCAGCAATTAGAATAAGTAAGTACTAAAGGCTGATTATGAAAGCCTAAGATATTGTTCTAACAATTCTAAACTCACCGTATCTGCATCGCTTTCCTCAGTGGCCATAGCCACTCCTTTGTCCAAGTGACGTTCAGCATCATCCAACTCCCTATCCAGTTCAGCGGATTCCAGTTCCAGTTGAGGAGATGACTGCAGTTCTTCAACTCCTGGCGACGGAGGATCACGATCGGTGTGCAGAATGTGGCGAGCAGGCATCTTTACCACTAGAGGTCTGAAGTTTAAACGGGAAGATCCTGCAATGAAGGAGAGAGGATTTGTAATCATGTGTAGGTATTTTATGGACCATTATTGTTTTCATTATGTTTTATGTTACCTACTAATTGTTTAATAAATAGATTGAATCTGTTGACGGTCTTGTTGTATGAAAAAAACCGGACAACTGCGTGTCGGACCACGCACAATGAAGGTTCCGTAGTTGAAAAGAATTTATCCCAAAACCAAACTTAACATTGTAATCCAAAAAAAAATTGTTTTTATGTGATAGAACTACAAATTAACAATTTTAGGACTTTTTCGTTTAAAATACTGGTATTCAGCTACATCCGGTTAGATTGGAAGCCGACCCCAACATAGTTGGGAAAAGGCTAGGCAGATAGATAGGACTTTTTCGTATTACTTGTGCTGTGTGCCAAATTTCATGACTCTAGGTCAACAGGAAGTAGGTACCCCATAGGTTTTGGTTTACTTGCGAGTATCAAAATATATCTCATAAATGGCCGTAATTTTTTATTGCGTTGACTAAGAAGCTTGATTTTTTTAAGACTCTAAGGGACCATAGACATACGTATTTGATATTAATTCCAACTTTATACCTTCACGCGTTCCTGAGAAATAGGGTCTTGACAGACTGACAGACAGACAGACGGACAGCGAAGTATCCTATACTTAAGGGTTCCGTTTTTTAACCCTAAAAAAAGAAGAAAAAAAAATCTGATTTCTCAATGCCTTCAGAAATCATTTTGATAAATTACGAATGGTCCACGTTCCATTATTCTGTTCGTCATTTAGACGAAGAATGAACAATAAACTTCGCAGCAACTGTACCAGTAATATTATACTTAATTTCTTGTGACATTTAGTAGATTTTATTTAGAAGTCAACGTAGTTGATGCTAATAGTTGTAGATAATGAAGTAACTATTTGCTAGTTGGTACCTGCGAATGCGCGTACATTCAACATATGACATTTAATACTTAACTTCAACATTAACATAACTTAAGGGGATACATCGATAATTTTATTTTAAAATTCATATAAAACCAAACGTTTAATGGTTAAATAATTTGGATTTTCCTGTGTTATTTGACTATAATTGTCTACTGCTGTACTAAAACCGAAACATGATTAACTAATTTACTATTCCAAAGTAACACCGTGTATTTTCTGTTTTATACGATTATACGTAGGTAAAAGTTCCTTATTGTGCAGCAAAATTTGCTTTAAATCGAAGGTACCTATTCTAAATATGTTAAGAACTAACTTAGCTAAAAATTGATTTAAATAGGTATCGCATTTTATTTCATTTAAACGCGCTTCGATTAAATGCGCGTTTAAATTCCGGTACGCGTGAGAGTCTTCTATCTCGCGCGTCAAACTAGACAGCCATAACGCCATTTCACTTACACACCGAGCTAAACCACGCTTCGATATATCCTCTTTACGATCGTAATTTACACTAAATAGCAGTTAACTGGCATAAAGCTTTTATTTTCAGCTTAGGAGATCGTTAACGCTGATTTATAAAAAAGAGCTCTCTAAACATGTCCCACTTACGAGTACGTATGGAAGTTCTAATCTCTCTATTGACATAGTAAACAAGTTACGCAATCAATACATAGCCTTGGTATGAATTAACAAAGGAGGTTAAAATATTCTTATTGTACTTATGTATTGTACAGGTAGCTTCAAGTCAACACTTGTTTATGCCATGAATACAACAACTTCTGCAAACCTTTGAGTGGCAAATGTAAGTACCTGTCACTGCGCATCGCAGTTCATCTGAATGCACTTTTAAAAATACTAATTAAAGAGTGCATCAGTAGGTTCCTAATTAAAAATATTTTCGGTGTGTTGATCCAGCTGAAATATTTGAACACCAGCTTGACATTAAGGCGACGATAACCGACTTTTAATATGATTTTAAAATGAGGATCACGTCTAAACGAGTAGAGTTAATGATTTTGAAAAAATATATGTCAAAGCACAAATAAAGGAAAAAAAAGGAAAAAAGAAAAAAAAAAAAATGTTTATTCTCACCAATAAAGTTATAATAAAACAAGTAGGTACGTGACAAGTGTGTGGTGGTCATAAAAGGTGCACAAATTATTGACCCTAGCCCCTCAACTAGGCGGGAACCTGTATCTCAGGGGATAGTGTTCAGCTATTGTAATACACTAATTAAGACAAAAGTGTGTCACTAATGCAACAATATATACTTATTACTTACATAAGAGTGGAAGGGTGTGTTGGTGAGATTGAAGATTTGAGGTGTGGATGTGGGTATGCGTGATAATATGAATGGTGAAATAGAGGAATGTGTGTTAATGCTGTAGTGGTGAAGTAAGTGAGGAATGAGTATGTGTTTGTGTGGGAAATAAGATTATACCTGAAGGGTCAATAGATTTTCAGTGTCTTCGTAATCCAGTAAAAAGTCCGAAAATTGTTAATTTGTAATTTTATCAAATAAAAAAATGTGTTTAAGTATGTCAGTCTGTCAAGACCCTTTTTCTCAGGAACACGTGGAGGTATCAAGTTGAAATTAATATTAAATACGTAGGTCTATAGCCCCTTGGAGTTATAAAAAAATCAACCTTCTAAGTCAACGCAATAAAAAAATACGCACACAAATATGCGACATATTTTGATACTCGCAAGTAAATCAAAACCTATAGTGTACTTCCCGTTGACTTAGAACCATGCAATTCGGCAAAAAGCAAGGTCTCACAGCACAGGTAAAGGAAAAAGTCCGAAAATTGTTAATTTGTAATTTTAACATATAAAAAAATATTTTTGGTATTATAATGTTGAGTTTGTTTTTGGGATAAATTCTTTTCAACTACGGAACCCTTCATTGTGCGTGGTCCGACACGCACTTGGCCGGTTTTTTGAAATTTGCAAGTCAGTATTATGTTGTATGTTGATTAGAGCATGATTCGCGACCGTAACATATATGTATAGAAATATAATCATTAAAATTGGTAATACAACTCCTTAAGTTAGTACAATCCTCAAATGTCAAGATTTCATGAAATAGTGATTCAATAGGATTAGGCACTTTAATGATTATAATTCTGTAAATAGATACTTGTTACGGTCGCGAATCATATTTTGATGAATATTCAACCTAATACTGACTTGCAAATTACAACAACAAACGATTTTGATCAATTTACTTACATACGAAAACGTAAGAAAATTTAAATTTCGCGGGCTACCCTGGTGCTTTCGCCTTAAGAACTTCAGACATAGGGATTCAAGTTCTTACCTTTGGAGTCATCTTTTTGTAATTTCTTCATGACTTCGCGTGCACTATGCAGCGTCTGTGTTGCCGTAGAGTGAATAGGTCTTATGGAAACTCGCTGAAGCCCACTGCCGGGCAAAATCGATGTCATAACTTTTCTGGGCTCATCTCTTTCAGGGCTCCTGTACTGAGTAATTAAATTTTCGTCTTGATCTGCATCTATATCTATGAAGCATTCTTCGAACTGCTCAAAATTCTCGAGGTCTGAGTCTAGTTCGCTTCTAGATCCGTGAATTTTTGGTCTGTAAAACGAGTCTGAATTTCTTCTGTAATCGATCTGCTTCGGATCTGGCGAAGAATAGCTTCGTATCACATACCCTCTTTGCAAAGTCTGAGGCATTGCGACATCTGGATCGTTTTGAGGCGCTGGTGATGAATAGCTTCTCGGCAGCAGGCTTCTGGTGCTCTGCGTCTTGCGCTGCTGCTGCTGCATCGTTCTAGTTGATATCAGGCTTTTGCCGCGGCCCGCACTTTGTGCCTGCGGTAGCTCTTTACGCCGCATGGTGAAGTTTAAATCGTCGCGTTTTATCAGCTCCTGCAACGTGTGGGACTGAATGGATCTCGGGACCAACTGACATACGGAATAGCACGGCTCCAGCATGTAGGTTCACTTTGTGATCTATGGATATCAAATACCATCTGATCGAATTACGGTATCGTGTAACAAGGCCGGGTGCAACCAGATGATATATCATATGGTAAGGAACGGTGAACACGACCGACTTACTGATGCTTCTGTACACAGATGACAATTTAATGTGTTAACAAGGCACTGGTTCACCTACGCGCTGATCTTCGATAAGATTCATAATTTAATCTCTGGTTCACGTTTCACGACCTGTTATTGCTAAGGTTAATTCAATTGCAAAATAAGGTGTTGTCCACATGTCGGTGCCACACTTCCATGTATCGCAGTCATTTATCTAGTGTCACTTATCTTCGGCACTTGACGCAATATAATAATTTCCTTGTGCAAGCACTGATTGTTTTAATTTACACACACTTGTTAATAACTTCAGACACATTCCTGTTTGCTTGATAAACAGTTAATTCTATATGCTATAAAATATATTCAAGTGCATGACGTGGGATAAACCGAATACTACTAAGCTTGATGTATTAAAAGCATACGAAGAGCCTTGCGTACGCGCATCGTGGGCGGACAACTTTCTCTTTTTAGGCCATGCTCCATTGATATTAAAACATATCGAACACATACTCATTGCTAGTACCTACCTATAGGCCTTAAACAAGTTAAATTATCTACTACCATTTTTAAACTAGTACATAACTTATGTTTTTGTAAAATTCTAGATTCCTCATCCAATACCAACAGTGACTATAACATGAAACAAAAAGTTGATTGCTATTATTCTGTTCTGTAATAGATATCACCAAATTTTTGTCCTTTCCTTGAAATGTTACAGCATGTAATTATTTAATAGCCAAGCCTTAATTCATGTTATTAGGTACGTGACACAGTTAAATACATATAAAGCTCGCGACTTTATCAAAGAATGCAACGATTATGACGTAAATGGTACGTAGGTAGTTACCGTGTATGGTAAATGTGTAAAGTAATGACCAAGAGTTTAACGGTGTCTTATCTTTTATTTTTGTCACATTCATCATTTTCAAAATAATTGAAATCAGCTCAGTAGTCAGTAAGGTCCGGAGTTTATGCCCGATTGTTGACAATGGCTTGGGTATTATACATAACTGGCGGGATGCGGATGTAGGCACTAATATGAACCATAGGAACCTACACCTCTGCCTAACACTTCGGGGAAAAGAGGCGTGATGTTATGTGTACAATTATTCCAATATGCAGGACGTGAGAAAAACCATGCGGTGACACCGAATCTCTTACTTTTGTTTGACACCCATTTCCTCCTTGAAGACTATATTTTTTTTTTAATTAGTAGGGATTTGATGCACAGCAGTTCTACGGAAAACGTAGGTAAGTTGGACAGTCCACTGGTCCGGAATCTCACCCAGAGGACAACTCACTCTTAAGACCCATTATGATTGAAGTTTCTTGCCTGTGGCATACGATAAAAAAGCAGCAAATGACTTGCATCCTCTAGTTTAGCTAGACGATGCAACTTTTATTAGATACTGCTTCAACTTATACTGTTTGTCTACGGCACAACATCAACGGGACGTCAACGAGAAACGAGATTATTCGTACAGAACGTGACGTCCCGCCGTCGCGGTGGGTGGTGGTGTGCGGTGGACACGCGGCGAAAGTAAATGTATTTAAGTACTTATAGCTACTTCGGCGCTGTCATCTCGTTCTCGTTGACGTCCCGTTGACGTGACGGTGGATAAACTGCCGTATGTATGACACTGGCAATTAAATCGCACCATAAATAACAATTCAGCAAAACTGTACAAATTTTTATGACTTGTAATTTATTGAATAAATTTGATTTGATTTTGATTATGAATTATTTATTTATTTATTTTTATTTATTTAACAATTTATGTACACACAAATAAACAAACAAAAAGGAACAGAAAAATACGTACAAAGGTGATGCTTATTTCAAAAGAAATCTTGTTCAGCATACCTGCGATAGGACAGAGGATAAAAAGACATGTAGACAACACCTGTAAGAGTAGAAGAGAAAATAAAATACATAAAATCCAAAAAAAAAACAGTCAACTCATTAAATAAAACAATAATATATACTTAAATACATACATACTTTATAAAATTTGACGACACGGTTGGCGCAGTAGTTGAGCGATTGTATGCTGCGCAGCATGTCGCGGGTTCGATTCCCGCACGGAACAAATATTTGTACGACCTACAAGTATTTGTTCCGAGTCTGGGTGTTTTTAACCGACTTCTAAAAAAGGAGGAGGTTCTCAATTCGGATGTTTGTATTTTTTTTTTCTATCTATAATATGTATGTATTTACAAAAAAAAAAGCCGGTCAAGTGCGAGTCGGACTCGCGCACGAAGGGTTCCGTACCATATTATATGTTTAACAATCGCAAAGATAACTTTTTACTTATTTTATAATGATACTGTGAATTACAAGGTTATTTTTTGCAGTTGCAGAAAATCACCCATGTTTAAACAAAATACCTTATAAATCGCCGTTTTCAGTATTGTTGATTAAATACAGTATTCATGGTACTTACATGGTATAAAGAAGTTTCAAATTCCTAATTTGTTGAATTGTTGCGCTAGAGCTCGTACAAAAGTGGTCTAAAATTTACAACTTTTACGGCCCCCTATTTCTTAATTTTAAAAGATAAAAAAAAATATGTTTGTACTCTACTCAAAGAGTTCTAGACGATGACATCCCACATAACACATAATCAGCCTATAATGTTCCCACTGCTGGGACACAGGCCTCCTCTCGGTGAGAGGGAGTGGGCCGTAATCCACCACGCGGGCCCTGTGCGGGTTGGTAGATGTCACATGTCTTCGAATTTTTGGTTCTAGGACATGCCGGTTTCCTCACGATGTTTTCCTTCACCGTTTTGAGAGCAGCGGTGATGAAATAATGACATGACACCCCACATGCTAGATTAATTTTTTTATTTTTTTACAAAATGAAAAGTTTATTGTATGGGGACCGACCCCTTAAATTTTTAACTTTGCTTTATTTTTATTATTTGTTGTTATAGCCGTAATAGACAGCGGAGGCTTAGTAAGTTTGTACTGGGCTGTACGTGGTTGTCTGATTTCATGGATTTTAATTTTCTTGCGCGGAACGCTAATTATTTTTCTAAAATAAAAATAGCCTAAGTTACTCCTTATAACATCAGCTATATGCCGTCAAAATCGGTGAAAATTCGTTTGACAAGTTTCCTAACTAGACTCAAAGTACCATTTTTGTAATCGGACTGCGCTTTAAAATTCTTCTATACAAACTTTAACATCCCTAAACCTCATTTGAGGCGTAGTTTTGAAAAACTAATAATGACAAACATTATTACTTACTTATGCAAGTATTTGTGCTAAGTTTCAAGTTCATTAACCAAATTAATAAGATTTTTCATATAAACTGTATCTCTGTTTTCACGAACACAGATACCTAAAGAATTTCAAAAATCGTCTGGTATGTTTCCATAACTTGACTCAAACATTATTTACACCAATTTTAGAGTTAATCAAGCCCCCAATAAAATCCTCCGCTATAAAATTAACTTTTCACCCCTTAGGGGTAGATTTTTGGAAAACCCTAATACACGTTAGTCTTAATTTTTGGTCTCAAGTATAAAAACTGAGTTTTGAGTTAATCGGACCGCGTGTTAAAGTTCCTCCATACAAACTTTGACACCCCCAATCCCTCCTTAGGGGGTAGTTTAGGAAAACTAAAAATGATAAACTTTATAATTTACTTAGATGAATATTCGTGCTAAGTTTCAAGTCTATTAACTCAAGGGATGGGATTTTTCATACAAATTTTCATCCCCTGTTTTACCCCCTTAGGGATGGAATTTCCAAAAATCCTTCCTTAGTGGATGTTTACACTATATAAGGTATCTATGTGCAAAATTTCAAGTCTCTAGGTCCATTGGTTTGGGCTGTGCGTTGGTATATTAGTCAGTGACTCAGTCAGGACTTTGATTTTTTATATAAATGTATAGATTTACCATGTTATTTTAAGACCACAGACTTCTTATAGGTTTTCCTGTAATCTACAGGTATAGAACTATTTTCTTTATTTTTTTCAAAATTTTAGGCTCAGTAGTTTCGGCGATAAGGGGGGGGGGGGGGGGAATGGTCAATTTTCGTCTATTTTCTTAAATAACTTTAAAACAATAAATTTTAAAATTATAAAAAAAATATATTTGAGACCCTCATAGTAAGTCCTTTCATTTGATATGTCACTCGGTACAGTTTACAAAACTTTTTTTTTTAATTTTCTTATTTTCCCCCTAAAAGTGACTCTCATATTCCATATTCATATATTTACTTTAGCTGTACGTGTTTGGGTCACAGAAATCCATATGTGTACCAAATTTTAACTTAATCGGTCCATTAGATTCGGAGCAAATTGGCTGTGACAGACGGACAGACGGACAGACAGACAGACAGACACACGAGTGATCCTATAAGGGTTCCGTTTTTTCCTTTTGAGGTACGGAACCCTAAAAAATGTATATAAGTAGTTTATCAGCCATCTCGTTACCATAACACAAGCCGATATGGCGTTGTGTGAAATGTCCAAGGATATTTTTTTTTTAAAAATTAATATCACTAAAATAACTAACAACTATGACGAAGTGGAAAGATAGTGTTCTTTCCCTCTTCATTTAAATACTGCAAAGTTTGGCAGTCCCTAGTGTTAGGCGGAAGTGAGTTCCACAACCGAACCGCGTGCACAGTGAAGGAGTAGGAGTAGAAGTCGGTGGAATGGGAAGGAGATTTAAGGTTTCTAAGATGCAACCTGCAAGGCACATCAAAAGGACGGGCGTAGGAAAAGCGTTCCCGCAGATAGGAAGGTGTTTTAGGGTTGTGTGTTAAATAGCAGACATAATATCCGAGAGTTCCTGCGAAGTTGAATAGGGAGCCACTTGAGTATCTTGCGAAGTTGGCGTTCCCATTGAGGGACCACATTTGAATTTTGAGCTTTTGAATGTGTCAGCTTTTAGTAAAAGTTCTCAAACAATTGTAAATTAAGCCTCTAGTTTGTAAAAGCAGCCACTCAAAAGATACAATCGGTTAAAGGTGGTCCCTCAATCGTGCCTGCCAGGCATCCATATCTCAAAACCTAGTTAAAATTTACAACTGCTATAAATGACTACTCTTAGTAAAAGATTTGTAAAACTGATTTATTGAATATCAACTCTTCCTTTTCACAGAATAAAAAGATCTAGCAAAGGAAAGGTGGTCCCTCAATCGATCACCATAAGGTTCAGTTTGAGTGGAGATCACAATGGAATTTGAAATTTACATGGGTCTAGCGTTAGTAAAAGTACATAATACAATTATGAATTCAACCTCTAGTTTGTAAAAGAAGCCATTCAAAAGTTACAATCGATTTAAGGTGGTCCCTCAATTGAAACGTTTTTTTTTAAGAAAAATCAATTTACGTAGCATTCAGAAGGTAAATTGACCAATGCTACAGTCTATCCTTTAGTAAAAATTTTTACTAACGATTACTTTACTAAAAAGTATCAAAATACATACCGTTTTATTTCAAATAATCATTGAAATCCTGAGAAGAAATACTAAGATAGAGGTGACCACACAGCAGGATTTTTCTAGAGACTGTTTGTTGATAGACTAATTTTTATTAAAAATAAAATATATGCGTCGCCTTGACAACCTTTTGGTTTTCGTCGATTAAGGCGAAAGCGCCAGGGTAGCCCGCGAAATTCAAATTTTCTTACGTTTTTTGCAATTTGCAGGTCATTATCAGGTTGTATGTTGATTAAAATGTGATTCGCGGCCGTAACTGACATGGCTTTACAGAATTATAATCATTAGAATCAAAAATACAACTCCATAAGTTAGAATTGACTTCAAATCTGGCGATTTCATGAAATCATGGGGTTTGAGGTAAACTCTAACTTATGGAGTTGTATTGCAGATTATATTGATTATAATTCTGGAAAGCCATGTTAGTTACGGCCGCGAATCATATTCTAATCAACAAACAACCTGACACTGACCTGCAAATTGCAAAAAACGTAAGAAAATTTGAATTTCGCGGGCTACCTTAGCGCATCAACCTTAAAAAGTTTCTGATCATCGTGGAAAATACGTGAACAACTGAACATACTTAAAAAAATATTAGCTCAATGACTAGTAACTCAACCCGAAATTAATTAAAAAAATTATGAATATCCTCAATCAAATGACACTCTTTTAAACCAAATATTTTACAAAATATTGGTTACATCGTTCATATAGAAAATATACATGTGAGAACAATGTAGAAAGACGTGCACGTTAAAAGCGTCCGTAATAAAAAGATTAAAACTAAAAACAACTAAATTAAAAAATAAAAATAAGCCGTGGCGGCTAAGAGACGACCAGTCCCAACTGATGGCGCCCGTTCACGAACATGACGCATGGATCAGCACCAATTAGCTCAACCATTTTGAAGGGAACTTAATGATCCAACACACACGCCACCACCAGCGAGACATTTGAGTGAGCATGATATACTCTCAACCGCCAGGGCACATTCAAGTCAGTGAAAGACGAACCCAGTAAAAGGTAGCTTTATATTAGCTACATAGTGCTCACACATGTGCTATGCAATTATACAATACTAAGAGATTGAATTTAAACAATGCAAAGAAAATTTTCTCAGCAGCTCCAACAATATTTTCGAATGCTAATCGATTAGTTTAAGCGTCCTTGTGGAGCAGGACCAGCATTTACCCAAGCATTTTTGTCAGCGATGTAATCTCCCAACTTATAATATGCATGGCTGCATAGTGTGCGTTTTATACATGATTTAAATTTCGTTTCATTCAGCTGTAGTACTAATGTGCGGAGGTATTTTATTATAACATTTTAAACAGTACCCCATGAAGGATGAGTCTACTTTAGCTAGTCTGAAACCTGGTTGAACTAAATGGTCTCTATTTCTAGTGCTATAATTGTGTCTTTCACCTATTTTACCAAAAAGATTTAGATTTTTCCTTACGTACATGATATTTTCGTAGATATATTGACAAGGTACCGTCATGATGTTAATATTTTTAAACAGTTCCCCTAGAGAATCGCGCCTGCGGAGGCCATATATTGCTCTGATGGGTCTTTTCTGAAGAATAAAAATAAACTCTATATCTGCAGCATTATTACAAGCATTATTTTCTTTCTGTGTTTTTAATTAGATAAGTTATGTCAAACATTAATAAAAAATAATATTTTGTTAGTTTTGTGTTATTATCATAAGCATTATTTTCTTTCTGTGTTTTTACTTAGCTAAGTAGTGACAAATATTAATAAAAAATAATGTTTTTTTAGTTTTTTTTATTATTATAAGCATTATTTTCTTTCGGTGTTTTTAATTAGCTAAATGATGACAAATATTCATAAAAAAATAATATAAACAAACAGTCACTAGTTTTTACTTATTCGAAAAAATCCTGTTGTGTGGTCACTTCTATCTTAGTATTTCTTCCCAGGATTTCAATGATTATTTGAAATAAAACGGTATATATTTTGATACTTTTTAGTAAAGTAATCGTTAGTAAAAATTTTTACTAAAGGATAGACTGTAGCATTGGTCAATTTACCTTCTGAATGCTACGTAAATTGATTTTTCTTAAAAACAAACGTTTCAATTGAGGGACCACCTTAAATCGATTGTAACTTTTGAATGGCTTCTTTTACAAACTAGAGGTTGAATTCATAATCGTATTATGTACTTTTACTAACGCTAGACCCATGTAAATTTCAAATTCCATTGTGATCTCCACTCAAACTGAACCTTATGGTGATCGATTGAGGGACCACCTTTTCTTTGCTAGATCTTTTTATTCTGTGAAAAGGAAGAGTTGATATTCAATAAATCAGTTTTACAAATCTTTTACTAAGAGTAGTCATTTATAGCAGTTGTAAATTTTAACTAGGTTTTGAGATATGGATGCCTGGCAGGCACGATTGAGGGACCACCTTTAACCGATTGTATCTTTTGAGTGGCTACTTTTACAAACTAGAGACTGAATTTACAATTGTTTGAGAACTTTTACTAAAAGCTGACGCATCAAAAGCTCAAAATTCAAATGTGGCCCTCAATGGGAACGCCAACTCTTGCGAAAGTTATTAACGTGATCATACTTTTTAAGGTTAAAAACAAAACAAATACGGATATTTTGCAAACGCTCAAGTTTATTCAAAAGCTCCTCAGTGGCATCCAAATAACAGGCATCAGCGTAGTCAATAATGGCCTGAATGAGAGTTTGAGCAAGGGAGATTTTGGTGTTCAAGGGCAAGAAGCTCTGGAGGCATTTCAAGGAATGGAACGTGTAGTGTACTTTACGACTGACTTGAGCAACATGGGCAGTCCACCAAAAGTAGGAGTCCATGGTCACCCCCAAGTTTTCAACAGTATTTGCGTATTCAATCTGAACTCCATTCAGACAGAGATGAGACAGCGACGCAACATCGAGCCTATTCCGCATATACCTGCGCCAATAATTATAGCCTCGGATTTCCTAGGGTTGATTTGCAGTCCAAAGGACCGCGAGCACTCGCTAATCAAGTCCAGGTCTCTGTTCATGGCACACACGGTGGCTTCCGCATCCTCCCTCAAGAAATGGTTGTAAAGCTGCAGATCATCGGCATAGAGATGGAAGTAGGAAGAGATGACACTGGTGCCACAGTTAATGAAATGGAAAAGAGAAGGGGAGAGAGAATGCCACCCAGAGGCACCCCCGCAATAAGAAAGCACCAGTCAGAAGAAGACTCATCGAGACGAACCCGCTGTGACCGGCCTTTGAGATAGGAGTCAAACCAACTAATAGTACTAGAAGAGAAATTGAGAGATTTAAGGATTCCTACAAGAATGTCGAAATCATCAGAGTTAAAGGCACTACTAAAGTCCAGAAGTACAAGTAAGGTAAGACATTTATGGTCCATAGCCCTTTTTTTTTTTTTTTGAGTGTGGGAAATCATCAAATAACTTCTCCCGCTCTGGGTGGAGCGGAAGGGCGTGTCAGACTTTTACTGACTAAAACCCACCCGTGTTCCTTCAGTTGCCTATGCCAGGGCCGCGGTATCTTCTTCAAACAACCCGCGACCCCAGCGGCAGTGGTCCATAGCCCTGCGGATGTCATCAGTAACCTTCAAAAGAGCTATGACTGTGCTATGGCCAGGTCGAAAACCAGATTGAAAAGTACTAAGAAGGTCATTCGCAGCTAAAAAGGCAGAAAGTTGCTGGTGAACAATGTAATGGATCTGTGATGATCTGATTAATAGATAAATCATTATTATAATAAGCTTCGCCTCAAATTATTTTTTTTGTGTTCATGCTGATAACCACACTTTTGTTTGCCGCGCCATCTATACAAATCGATAGCAACTACAACACATGCTATCAAACTCGCATATTGTGTAGTTTTAGCGTCATTCACTAGATGTACCTAATTATGAAATAAAATGGCTTGAAGAGTCATGAAACTTGATGAAATTAATGTATCAAATTCAGGTTAGATAGCGCCACCGTTGCTTTGAGATTCCCGTAACTTTGTACTGTTCACTGTGTATAGTTAAGTCAAACATGATATTATTAAGTCGTGTTGTCTGTCCATCTGCACTTATATTGTTGATAGGTAACATTTTCTAAGTTTTCAACCTTCTTTGTCTGCTCTTGATGACTTTGTATGAGAACGACGTATGACGTACGTAGATAAACACCTTGCATACGGATCGGTCGTAGATTTATAGAAGGTTATTAGTATAGTTATCCGTAATGAGATCAGCTGAGTTTTAGAATTTTCTGCTAAAGTACTTATGCTCGGACTTGTAATTAGCTGCAGTAAAATGACACTTCTTATCTGTTATTTCGTCAAAAAATGTTCCCATTTGATAGCGAAATGACAGTAAAAATGACATTAGAAGTGTCAGTTTACTGCAGCTAATTAAAAGTCCGATCATAGGTATTTTTATAGGTCCGATCATAGGTACATTGATGTTTGACAGATATTGCGGGCGGATGCTTTAGCTACCTATTTTTTTTAAAACAAATACTAAAAACAAACAAATGGTAATTTTGAAAATAGAGTTAAGCTTTATAAAAATAAATTCTCCTAGAAACTTTGGGAAAGGTTTACTTTTACGCAGATAAACATTTCTAGAAGAGCCAGTAACTAATAAAATAATCAAGTTCTTAAATTCAACAAAAGTAAATAAAAGGCGCTCCATTCAGTTACATTAGATACCTACTGCGCAGAGAAGAGAAAGGAGTCCAAACTAGTTTTATCAGTACGAGAGATGGTAGTTACTTCAATTTGAGCATGTCGATAAAAACAAATACTTAGATTGTGATTTATTGGCTCGCATGTAGATTTTCAGTTATAAATTATAACAAAAACGTAGGATTTCTAAGCTAGTTAAAACAAGAATATTTTGCGGCTCACTAACTACAGAATAAAATGCTAAAAATGTTAAAATTTCAAATTCAATTGTGCAATATCTTTTAGCGATTTCCTGATAATGCAAATGCCAATGCTTTCACTTTCTATAAACCGAATGATTAATTTGGCTTTATTTTTAGACTATAATCAGGAATTTTCAATTTTAAATGCCTCAGGTTTCATAGAGTTGTATAACGTTGGTTAGTTGGATAAACATGCAGTTTTAAAAGATGCCTCTGAGGCCAGCTCTAATTTGGGCTGATTTGCGTTCAGACGTTCCCAGGAGAAGGTTCTCCAGATCCATGGAAGCACTCATACAGCTAATAAAGAGAATCCTTTGAACCGGTATTACTGGGTGTGTCTCACAATCTGTCATGATTCACAATAACTTCTTATTTATGCAGAATTTCACGAAGTTACAGAATCTGCAGCGTCAAGTGCTGACACCGATTCAAGCCACCTTATTTACACAAGTAATCGGTTGCTAAATATTTTTACATGTCCATCGACAAATAAGCCTCCTCCCTTGTGGCATTCCTTAGCTAGTGAGTTGTTGCTGTTATACAACTTCAGTTAGCATGCGCCCGTGCACGCCACACCGCGTCTCGCACTGTTGGATCACAAAACATAACCGGTGTTCACGCGTTCTGAACAATTTTCACTTTTCGTTGCGTCTATAGAACTATTTTCTTTAACAATCTGTTGTGCGGCGGTTCAAAATTTTGTGTGTGATATAAAACTGTGTTGGATCTCTCTCGTCGTATAATATTTTTGTGAGTATTAAATAACTTTATTTATAATATCAACATTCTATATTTTTAACCACCGACGGAAACACAGGGGTGTTATAAGTTTAACGTGTATCTTGTGTGAAATGTCCAAGGATATTTATTTATTTATCTGTCTGTGGCATCGTAGCACCCAAACGACTGAGCCGGTTTAGATTTTTTGTTTTGTTTGAAAAGTGACTTGATCGAGAGTGTTCTTAGCAATGATTCAAGAAAATCTATTCAGCCGTTTGAAGATTATCAGCTCTTTTGTAGTTGACTGTTGATGAATGGATGTGAGCATCTTCCACAGGTCTGATTGAGTTGAAATTTGGCATTCTGTTACTCAATGATATTAGAATAACATAGTAATCTTGAACTGATGGTACAGCATTAACTGCAATTTGCTTGATACCCAACTCCCTCACCAACTTATAGCAGAGGTGTCGTGTTTGGGCTCATTGCAATAGTCTCCATGAGTAATAGATAGATGGTAATCAGGGTCTGATGATAGAGTAGCAAAAAGAAATGAGGGTAAATTTATCTCGGGGATTTTTTAAATTTAAAATTTAGCTTTTAAGTGCTAACTTTATAATAATTAAGCATAAAGATACTCAATTTTCAATCAAATAAGCTGAGTAATTAGCGCTGACTACTGGGAAAAATGTTTTAATCCGAAGTCATAATCTAACTAACATAATAATCTAACACTAACGATAGAAAAATCAAAGTAAACAGTTAGTGGAGTTTTTCTTTTTTAGGGTTCCGTACCAAAATGGTAAAAAGGGAACCCTTATGGTGTGACTAAGTCTATCTGTCTGTCTGTCACAGCTGGATATCTCAAGAACTCCTAATGCTATCAACTTGAAATTTGGAACAATTTTAGATGACGTTTACCCAATTATTTTGCAAATATGAAAGAAATAAAAATATTTATATTTTTTTTTGCTACAGCGACTGAAATGAGTCTCAAAAATTCAAAGTGGGACTACTAGGACATGTGGAGTATCATATGAAAGAGATTTTTTTTAGGCCGCATAGTTTTCGACTTTTGATGAAAAATGTAAAAAAATACCGTCCCCCCCTATCTCCGAGGTTTGCAAAGAGGAAAATCTGAAATTATTCTATGTGATAGAAGTTTATGTAAAGATTACCGGGAAAATAAAACGATGTCTCTAAATAGCACACTTTTTCAGAAATCGGAACGGAACCCTCGGTGCGCGAGTCCGACTCGCTCTTGACCGGTTTTTTCCGATGGTTCTGTAAAATATGGTACTAACACTAAGGAATAGAAACTAGGGATACAAACAAATGAGAGAGAGAGAGAGAGAGAGAGAGAGTCTTTCCGAATTGGTACCCAACTAAAGAAACATCTGTATATTAAATAACGGATAACGTCTTTTTAATTAACGGTAGACCGTCATTAACCGCCCGGAAGAGCACCTTTATCATAGATGGTATTTTTTATTATTAATTGTAAATTCGTTGAACAATTTGTCCGGAAAAGTACTAGGCTCGGAAAGGATAACCGTTTGGGTACGTATTTAACTTCAAACAACCTTGCAGGAAGGATGTTATTTTTTTAAAGCCAAGAGTTCTCTACTTATGCTAATAAAACCTTGTTGAAGTACCCATTGGAAATCTACACGCTTATACTTTCGAATAACCACCATTCAATATCTAAATTAGGCAGGTACTTATACGTACTTTTGGAATAAATATGCAGCAAGTAAACAAACCACGGCATCGACTCAAAACTCAATGTATGCTTTTTGCAAAAACATAGATCCTGTTTCATTTTTATTATATCCATTTTTATTGGCCTGTGTTTGTTTTTAGGTATACACATGCTAATAAACAGTAGGTATGTTTAATGAGGTAGGTGCATACAAAAACATCCAATTATATTTCAAGAAATTCTACGTATGAGAAGAAGCCTTTGCCCTTTTTTTTTTTTTGAGTGTGGGAAATCATCAAGTAACTTCTCCCGCTCTGGGTGGAGCGGAAGGGCGTGTCAGACTTTTACTGACTAAAACCCACCCGTGTTCCTGCAGTTGCCTATGCCAGGGCCGCGGTATCTTCTTAAAACTACCCGCGACCCCAGCAGCGTCGGCCCTATTGGACCCCATCACTTGCTGACATCTCTTTGAGGCGCGCGTGGGACACAACGCGCCGTCGACTCGGGCCTGGTCCTTACCAGACGGCGAGCTACCTGCTGCTCACCGTCCGCAGGCCCGCGCCTACGGTGGCCGGAAATCGCCCCGCGAGTCCCGCCGCCCAGGGCGTCTCCTGCGGCGACTGAGGGCGTGAGGCTGCCTCTCCCTCACGCGTTCCGCCTCCGCCTTCGCGAGCATCACTGCTTCGCAGAAGGAGGTGACGGCCTCCCATGCACTCTCGCTCCGCACCATGGCCTGAACCAGGGGTCCTACTCCCTAAGCACGAAGCCCGTAGTTTCAGCCTTCGTTACGGGCGTTTCCTACTCCGTATCCCCTACGGATGGATGATTGGTTTGGGGCCCGAACGAAGTATGAATGACAACATGATTTGCCAGATGTCCCTACTCCCGATGTGTATTTGCCCGTCCGAAAAATTTAACTTTTACACTTGTTTTGATGAATCGTAATGTGAGACGGACGGATGAACAGACGGACGTAAAGACGGACGGACTTAGGGAGTAGGCCCCCAGGCTCGGACGCGAGAGATCGCCGCCGCCGATCGCCTCCGTGAGAACACGGCGGTGCTCTGCCCGAGCCGGGCAGACCTCCACTGTATGCTCCACCGTGTCCTCCGGGCGATCCACACAATGGTGACAACCGGGCGTTTCCTCCCGCCTTATGCGAAACAGGAACCTCCCGAAACAGCCGTGTCCGGTGAGGACCTGCGTCAGGCGGAAGGTGAGGACGCCATGGCGCCGCTCTAACCACTCCTCAAAGAGGGGACTTATAGCCGCAATTGTGGCGAGAATTCTTTAACACGTAGGTAGTGTTAATAACTTTAATGAATGGAGTACCCACGGGCCACGCGTGACCCACCTAGAACGGTCATTGACATTTTGTTTAAAGTCTAATAGGTTTTTTTTTGTTAAAATTACATAGTCGAATAGCGGATCGTTATGCCTATGAATGTACTTAGGTATACCTACTGTTACAAATATAGAAAAATGGTTATAAATAGGTACAAAAGATAAGTTCCTACAAATAGGTGCGACACTCGACGCGACTCGCGACCCAAAGGCACCGTGTGTAGCACGATGAAAAATTATGAAATCAAGAGATTTGAGGTTAATTCTAACTTATAGAGTTGTATTGCTGATTCTAATGATAACTCTGTAAAAAGTAGTTTACGGGCGCGAATCATATTTTAATTCACATACAACCTGACACTGACCTGCAAATTGCAAATAACGTAAGAAAGCGCATCCCCAAGAAGTATTCAAATTAGTCTCGGAATCAGCACTTTTTGAACGTCAAAACTACATATTGATAGCCGATCGGATCATAAAATTGAATTATTTACTAGGTAACCTACGGGTTATGTTATTACACTTATTACTAACTATCGAATTGTTTTTTTTTCTTGGTTTGGTTTTTTTTTCTTACAACCTTGAGTACCTAGACATTCACAATGATAGAGTTCTGTGAGATTTAAACCGAATGGCTGGGAAATATAGTTCGTACTACAAAGAACAATGACCGCAATTACGTGTGCAAGTAACTCGCGGATACCTACTACTATTGCATTCTATTAAAATTCATTTTTGTGTTACTTAAGTAACCAGTTTTTTTTTATTTCTATTATACAATGCTGCAGTTGCTGCAAAATTTGTAGACTAATGGGTGACGTAATAAGTAGATACAGGTACCTACTTACTACCTACCTTATATTGCTGTGTCATGGTTTATTTTCAACCGATGTTAAGCTACAAATGCAGATTACCATTTAGTGACCAATCTTCCTGACTGATGATTACAGTAACCAATAGTTAATGCCTAAAAGCACCAAAGTTGTTAAACAACCGATAAAACAAAATCATTTATTACTCAGTACCGTAGTGTTATTACCCGACTACGGCAAAGTAAAAAGGAAGGGTTATGATTTTAGCAGTATAAGCATAGACCTAAAAAAAAAGGCGGACGACGTCTCCTTTAACAATAACTGAAGCTTTTTTTATAAGTCTATGAGTATAAGTATGTATGTATATATTTATTATATATTACTTAAGTATGTATTTACGTGTGTTCCATCGTAGCGCCTAAATTACTGAACCGATTATGATGAATGAGGTATCGACAGATTCGTAATAATGGTCCGGGTGATATAGGCTATATAAATTCTTCCTAAATTTAATATGGTGGACTTTACACGTAAATTTCTGACTCAAAAAAAAATTAATTGAGATAATCATGACGTGTTTGTTATCAAAAGAAAGGTCTTGACGAGCACATTACAAATATGATATACCTATATCATTATTGTTTAAGTAAATAAATATTTTGAACTTTTAAGATCAATTTTATTTTTCCGTAGTCGGGTTACAGTTTTCTAAACTTTATATAATTTTATAATAATTATAATACTTACTGCAGAGTACCTATCATTGCTCTAGACGTTTCTCCAGAATAAGTGACGTTACGTAGAGACGTAGAGGCTGCGCAGGCGTCATTTAGAGATCGCGTGCAAGAGACGCGCGAATGCATGTTTTAAAAAGAATTTAAAACAAACAAGATTCGAAACAGTTGCAAACATTTAAAACGCATATTCAACCTGAACACATTAACTCATAAAATAATGCATAGTACACACTTGAATGGGCCGTAAACGTTACGACTTAAGACACTGTGGTTCAGCTATTTATTATTTATGACCTAAGCTATTAAATAACCATTCAACTGCCTAGTAATAAACATGATGAGCACACAATTGCTAAGCTTCTTGTCCACATACAAAATATCGAAAAATATAAAAAAAATATCTGAATAAAAAATATCGAAGTATTATCAAGAGCGAGTCGGACTCGCGCACCGATAGTACCGTCCCGATTTCTGAAAAAGTGTGCTATTTAGAGACATCGTTTTATTTTTCCTGTAATCTTTACATAAACTTCTATCATATAGAATAATTTCAGATTTTTCTATATGCAAACTTCGAAGATTGGGTTTACATTTTTCATCAAGAGTCAAAAACTATGCGGCCTAAAAAAAATAAAAAAATGCAAAATAGTTGCGTAAACGTCATCTAAAACTGTTCCTAATTTCAAGTTGATAGCATTACTACTTCTTGAAATATCCAGCTCTGACAGACAGACAGACTGAGTCGCACCATAAGGGTTCCTTTTTACCATTTTGGTACGGAACCCTAAATAAAAACTACCTACACCAACTGATACCGAAGCTGATAAACAAACTGAAATAAAGATACCTGCTTCTTGTGCAATCAATCTACATAGCCTTTAATCAACTCTATTGGGGTCCGCTTCCAGTCTAACCGGATGCAGCTGAATACCTAGGTACCGGTATTTTACATGTAGTGACTGCCTATCTGACCTCCACAACCCAGTTACTGGGTAACACAATACCCCTTGCTTGTTTGCAACGAACCATTGCACGATAATCATACGACAAAGCTACTCAATTACTAAAGAAGTTCGGACGACAATTTCAAAATGCTCTCATTAGTCAACTCAGACTAATAATTCACGCGTAATTTACGCATCTAACCATCGCCGACTTCTACGTGACATAACTTTTATGCAATCGAGTGACGTGTGGTAGGTAGGTAGAAGTGGGTTGACAATTAACATGCATTACGATGTCAAGAAACTTCTGGGGCACTATAAAAAGTATTTAACTTTTATTATATAATAATATCAGCCAGCAGAGAATGATCTGTGCTGTTGAGAAATCGTCTCGTTCAAGCCCTTTACGAAATAGTTAGGCAGTTATATAATGTTGTGGGAATCGGGTAAGATGAATTGGTTTTTATGATCTACGACTATGTGTGCTTATGCATCAACTCGGGTATACTTTGTAGTTTAACGTCCGGTAAAGGCCACTCTTGTACAAGAAAAACCTACTTTAACACCGAACTTTTTTTTATCAATATTAATTTCGTACTTAATATGTTCGTGGCTTAAAAAAGCAGGACAACTTCCTATGATGTTCGTGGCGAGAGGTCTACACTATCTACCTTGTTAAATTACAGGCTTGAAGGAGGAACTTGAGATCCACCCAGCAAGTAAAAGCGGAGGTAAAGTTTGTGCCTTCGTGCCGCGGGACCATTCGCCCTCGTGTTTCGAGTTGTGTTGAAATTGTGTTTCAATAATTAATAACAAAAGTCACACACAAGACGGGTGAATATTATTAAATTAATATACCTATACCTAATGTTTAAATTCGACCAAACATAATAGAACACAAGGATTTACATTCAGCGGTACTAGTACGTCTAATCACCATTTATTTAGAGGACTACCAAACTCAGCAAAAAATTATTAATACATCTGATAATCTCGACTTTTTATTTTGTGTCGCACAAAGACGTGCCAATACCAAATAGAAATAGTTGAAATTAGCTAGGTATGTCTGAATTATAAAAACAAATTGTTATCTAATATAATTGATGTAGCACTAATACAAACATAATATAGGTAATTATGTAGGTACCTACCAATAAATAATTACCTATTTTAATTTTTTGTTTACAGGCCCCGGTATGAAGAATGAATTGATAAATGTAAAGAATGGATTGATAAATGCATATTTACTCACTACCTCTGAATGAAAAATATAATTAAGATGTAGCATTTGGTAGGTATAAGGAAAGGAAAATTAATTGTCACTTACAAATGATCGCAACATTATTCATAATTATTTATTTATTTTTAATTAATTATAATTATTTATTTCAATGCCGTTTTGCAAAATTTCCTTTATTTCAGTTCAGTTTCAACTTCATCCATGCTTCTACTTGGTTCTATTTGAAGAGAACGTCCCGTTAAGTGTATTTTTGCTCTAAACTTACTCATTTTAGTAAAAAAAGAATAAAAATATACTCCAGAAAAACAGTTTCTAGAACTTGGTATTACAATTATCTTAAATGTATCTACTAAATCAATTTTTTCTCTAAGAGTCTAAAAAGATACTTCAATTATTCAATCGAGTTTTAAGTGAGCTTTCAAATAATATGAGTATAGTAAGCAAATATTTTTAGTTTTAACTGTAAGCATACTTAATACAAACTAGTTTTGAGAATACTTAACTTGGTTTTTGGTATTCCTAACTTGCTTAAGTAGCGGTAGTTTAAAACAATTTAGTAATAAAGAAAGAAAAGTCTTAACGAAATCCTTTTTGATTTAGCAAAATCCAACTTTAGATAAAGTACAGACATGATTAAGATTTAATCACTATTCTAGTTCGCTACTTGGGCTAGCACAATAATAACTTGCATACATCTTAGACTATCCTACTAATATTATAAATGTGAAAGTTGTATGTTTGGATGTTTAGATGTTTGGATGTTTGTTACTCAATCATGAAATAACGGCTGAACAGATTTGGATGAAATTTTGCACACAGATAATGTAGGTTAACACTTGGGATACTTCTCATCCGGGTAGTAGGTTCCCGTGGGATAATTTCCGACATACCTACACGGGCGCAGCCGCTGGCAAAAGTTAGTTTCATATAAATCTGTACGATTTGGTTAATGATTGAGTGTCTTTATAGTTATTTTCATAATAAAATTTCACATTTTCTCAATGAACTCCTGAAATACGAGAGATAGAAAGAAATTCTTCAGTACAAGTTTTGAAGGCATTTGATAACTAAACACGATGGCATTCGTTTTTCAAAATTAGACTTTTTTCTCGGAAATGCCATGTCCAACTTCTCCCATACACTCGTTCCAATGTGCGCTGGCGCGGCGCTCTTCAAGTCTCATCTTCGTGGCGCGAATGGGTTAAGTATACTTTCCATAACTCAACTTACAGAAGTATAATCTACTTCACATGACCATTGATGCAATTCGTCATAGGTAGTTTCTAGCATTGCAAAATTATAGGACTACTTACCCTTAATATGGTACTCATGCAGCAAGATATCAGTTCTTACATGCGACATCGTCATCATTAAGGTCGGTATTACGACGATGAATAGCTTTCTCATAAATGGTTTTTTTTAATTCTTGAGATGGTGATGATTTCAACTCGGAATAAATATGAATACTCATCTCAATGCTTGCCAACATTGTGACGTTGAGCTCGGTCCCCGCGTCCTAATTGAAAGCGACTACGAACGTTGTTCGTACGAAGTAGCAATCAAACGTACCGGAGTCGAAGGTGTCCTAATTGATATTCGCAATAATTTATGTATGTAGGTACATGTATGTGTGTGTGTATGTGGGGTTTATGTATGTACATGTCCTACATGGGTATGAAACATAGGGCATCAAAAATTCGTCCTCATTGCTATCAACACGAAAAGTGCCGTAGTATTTTTACCCGACTGCGCGACAGCAAAGACAGGGTTATATTTTTCATGTATGTATGTGGTATTCTTGCTTCGAAACATCCCAACGACTGGATGGATTTTAATCAATGAGGTGTCTATCGATTCGGCTAAATCGTGAGATGGTTAAAGGCTAGATGACGGATCTTAGACGTCATAAAGCAAAGCTAAAAATAGTACCATGACCTGGTATCAAAATAAAAGGCCTGAGGAGACGATTGCATAATCAGCCTATAATGTTCCCACTGTTAGGACACAGGCCTCCTCTCGGTGAGAGGGGGTGAGCCGTAAGCCACCAAGCGAGCCCAGTGCGGCTTGGTAGATGTCACATGTCTTCGATTGTTTTGGTTCTAGGTTATGCCAGTTTCCTCAAGATGTTTGCCTTCACCGTTTTGAGAGCAGTGGGATGACACAAAGTAAAGCATCTGTCAGGGTTCATACCTAGGACCTACAACTCGTAAGTCTCGGCCGTTACCACTGGGCCACCACTGCTCAACGAGACGAGGAGACGATTCCAAAAGTATAATATAGGTACTAAAGGGTAAAAACATAAAAATTAAAAGAACAAAAACCCGACCTGTTTTTCAATATGTGTCTTTCTACTTGACTATAATTTTATTTTTTTAACTTTGACTATTATTTAAAAAAAATATAGAGTGAGATATTCACTGATTTGTGTAATTATAAAAGTAACGCTAACTTTGTTAAATTGGTTACGTAATAATATTCATTAATGTGAAACTGTCAGTCATTCATACAAGCAAACTATGTTAACTAATGATGTAGGTAAAAGTTCTTAGTCACACTCGAAATGGAAATGGTGAGAGACGCATTTCACTTATTGCATGAAAGTCGTAAAGTGCAGATCATTGGTGCAGTATAACTATACAGTCGATCTCGTGCCTAAATTAAAAAAAAAAAAACGTGACGCTACTATAGTGATATAGTTTTGGCGAGAATTCTTGAAGAGCATTACTTAAAACTTCAAATATAACTCAACATTGAGTTTTCCGAACAACAAGTACCTATTCTATTTATTATAAGATCAATCAATCTGCCTAGACTTTTCCCAACTATGTTGGGGTCGGCTTCCAGTCTTTTACATGCAGTGACTGCCTATTCTGACCTCCACAACCCAGTTTGAGTGTCTGATTGCACTGGTTGTGCTCAGATTACGCGCACCGACAGTTTTAAATACTTAGGTGTTGTAATATATAATACGCTGACATGGAAGGAGCAGATTGAGGCACTGCATGGTTTCCAGGGTCAGAAAATTAATATTTGTCTTCAAAAAAACCTGCGAACATCTGCTGGTTTTGACACACTTCGAACAGTATACTTCGCTCTGGCACATTCCATTCTAAAATATTTTATCGCAGTTGGGGTGGGGCTGGGAAGTGCTTAGTGCTCCGTCTGGAAAGGGCGCAGAGGGCAGTGTTAAAAGTCATACTCATGTGATGACTCACAAACCTGTCCGATTTCCACACTACTGAACTGTACGCTCTTTGCGAGTTACCAACAGTCAGACACACATTTATTCTTGCTGTAGTGCTGCTTAAACACTTAAACCTTCCTTTCGATCCAGCTGTCGTTACCCAAAAACGCAGATGTGACAGAATCTGCCAAGTGGAATCTGCCAGAGCACAAGTTGTTCGGCGGCAATATCACTTGCATAGCTCGACTTTGTATAATCGAGTAAATAAACATCTAAATATATACCCACTGACCTTGCGAGAATGTCGAAGGATCACGGATAAATGACTTCATACACTTACTTATGAAGAATTAGAAACATACGTAAATACTTAAACTCACTTTCGAATTGTTTATATGTATAACTTGCGCGATCACATTCATGACACAAACACAAACACATACACAAACACACCCCCATACATCTACAGGGTGTCCCGTAAATAATGGATAATCTCTTAAGGGGTCATTGTACTCATCATTATGAACAACTTTTACTATGAGACCAAACCTGAAATCGCGAAAAAAAATCAGCTGACCAGTACATTTATCTACATCAAACTCGTCAAAATGTAGGGAGCAGCTGATTTTTTTTCGCGATTCCAGGTTTGGTCCCATAGTAAAAGTTGTTCATAATGATGAGTACGATGACCCCTTAAGAGATTATCCATTATTTACGGGACACCCTGTATAATAGGTACCCTCCACGCACAAAACTACACAATCCTTCCATACAAACACACAATTGCACGAATAATTACAGTTTTATTTTTAGTTCTATTTTTAATTATTATTTTTTCTTTTTCTTTTGTTTTTAGTTTTTAATTTAACTTTTTTAGTCTTTTAGTTTTGCTTTTTCACGACTTTTTGGAGGTGGGCGTTAATGACTGCGACACAGTATTTACTAATGCAGTTGTTAGCGTACACAATGTTTCTGTAAACTGAGTTTTTTCGTTTCAATAAATTTATTATTATTATTTAGTTTCTGGCTAACATAATACCCCTTGGGTAATTATCAGGCTTTTGGGCTTTAGTCAGAAGCTCAAAAGTCTGACAACCTGTCTCGTAACGACTGTATAATATGAGATGATTTTCTTGATTTCCAGTTGCCAAAATGACTTCAGAAGTGAACGAATGGTACAAAGGGAGGAGCGTCCTGGTGACGGGTGCCCTCGGTTTGATGGGCAAGGTCCTAATTGAGAAGCTGCTGTACAGCGTGCCGGACTTGGGCTGCGTTTACGCACTGGTGCGGTCCAAGCGCGGCAAGTCACCGGAGACACGCATCGAAGAAATGTGGAATCTGCCTGTGAGTGTTGCAATCGGTAGTCATCATGTTTGTTGAATGTTGATACATTATGGTGTACGTACTTAACTGCTTGAAATGGGCTAATAGGAAGAGCGAAAAATATATAGTCATAGTCATATAATTATGTTTGACGTAATCGCGTGTTTTTAGGGTTCCGTAGTCAACAAGGAACCCTTATAGTTTCGCTATGTCCGTCCGTCTGTCCGTCTGTCAGTCCGCACCTTAGCTCAGAGACTCTTAGTACTAGAAAGCTATAATTTGGCATGGATATATATATTAATAACGCCGAAAAAGTGGTAAAATAAAATCATGGAAAAAAATTTTTTTTAAGGTACTTACCTACCTACTTTCTTAACACGTAAAGTGGGGATGTTTTTGTGTGGGGTGTTGTTGGATGGGTCTTTCAAAAATATTGCGGGTTTGTGAAAACAATTTTTCGATTTATTGATTCGTTTCTGAAATATTAAGCTTAAAGTGCTAATTTTTGTTAGAGTCAAGTGTCCCGCCCCCCTGCCAGTTAAACATGTTAGTTTTGCATGGGTGAAATAATTGAGGGTAGTAGTATAGAGGTATAACGAAGTTAATAGGAAAACTATCACAGCTAAGTAGGCTTTTCAAGTTTACGAGGAATAGTCAAATATTCATGCAACTATGGGACTCTATTACTGCGCGTGGCCCGACACGCACTTGGCCGGTTTTTCAGAAAAAACGTACCTATGTGGTGAGTTATTTGAAACTAAATATTTTTCTAAGCAGAGCTTTTAACGATATTTTCATGACTGGACAATTATTGCTCTAAACCTTGGAATGATTTATCATTTTTAGGGTTCCGTACCTCAAAAGGAAAAAACGGAACCCTTATAGGATCACTTGTTTGTCCGTCTGTCTGTCTGTCTGTCAGTCTGTCAAGACCGTTTCTCTCAGGAACGCGTGAAGGTATCCAGCTGAAATTAATATCAAATACGTAGGTCTATGGTCTCTTGGAGTTCTAAAAAGATCAAACTTCTAAGTCAACGCAAAAAAAAAATACTGCCATTTATGCGACATTTTTGGATACTCGTAAGTAAATCAAAACATATAGGGCACTTCCCGTCGTCCTAGAATCATGAAATTTGGCAAAAAGCAAGGTCTCCCAGCACAAGTAAAGGAAAAAGTCCGAAAATTGTGAATTTGTAATTTTATGACATACATTTTTTTTTTATATCCAATGTTAAGTTTGTTTTTGGGATAAATTATTTTGAACTACGGAACACTTCATTGTGCGTGGTCCGACACGCACTTGGCCGGTTTTTTTTATAATATCGTCTTTATAGTCTGAAATCGCCAATCCGCCTTGAGCAAGCGTCGTGATCAATGCCCATGCATGTCTTCTCTGTATGATAAGTGGCCTTTGCCCTGAGTGAGACAATAATAGGCTGGTATTATTAATAATTTATAATCATCATCATCTGCCTAACCTTTTCCCAGCTATGTTGGGATCGGCTCCCAGTCTGACCGGATGCAGCTGAATATCAGTACTTTACATGGAGTGACTGCCTACATGACCTCTACAATCCAATAACTAGGTATAATACGATACCCCTTGGTAAGACTGGTTGTCAGACGTTTGGGCTTCTGACGACCCGACTGTCAAAGATCCAAGAATGACAGCCGGGATCAACGGCTTAGCGAGCTTTCCGAGGTACGGAGGGGTCTTGGTATGTAAAGATGGTCGACCATCCACAGATCGACCGTGGCAAGCCTAGCTTAACCTGACCTGAGGGCAGTTATTACTTAGCCACGAGCCCCTCTATTAATAATTTATAATATTTCTTATAAAACCCTATACTTATAAAATTCCAGTTGTTCAAAAGAATAAGAGAGGAGAAGCCGCATGTTATGAAGAAGCTGATCCCAGTGACCGGTGACATCATGTACGAAGAGCTAGGCATCAGTGGTTCTCACTTGAATGACATCTACAATGAGGTAACTATCTAACAGATTGATAATCGTGTTTAGAATTTTAGATCCAGAGAGTGTAGGTATAAAGTGAGATTCTATTAACAAATAACGATGATAGGAAAGTCAAAAATGAATAGGACTGACTTATAGGGACTAACTACCCTTATTCAGCTTAGTTCAGCTTTTGTCCATAGAAAAAAAAAAACAGTTTCGTATGGAGATGCGTACGCATCCATTCAACTCTGCAAGCTTTCCGAGTTGTTCCATACAAAACTGTTCTATGGACAAAAGCTGAATTGAGCTGAAAAAAAGGTAAAGGTAAGGTAAAGGTAAGGCTGAAATAAAGGTTTAGGTAGTTAATGTGATTGACTTACGACTCAAGATTGTTTACCTTTATTTATCTACCTACCTAAACCTTGTTAGTATAGATACATCAAAAAGTTGCTAGCTTTTGTGATTTAATACAATATCTCGATCCGGAAACAGTGGCGTTAAGGGCCTCGGCCTTGATCTCGGTTGAGGATAGTTCAAGGCTCCTCGCTTCGTTTACAAGAAGCAAACAATTGACGACGCAGTTACTTAGGGGCCGCCTCCACGAGCGAGAAAATGGCGGCGATAATCACGCTGTGCCTACAAATTCTCGCCGTGATGACATCGCCGTGTGGAGACACGTTCTAAGAGAGTGTATAGAAATACGTGGCACGGCGATAATATCGTCGCGATTCTCTCGCTCGTGGAGGCGGCCCCTTATAGTGTCAAAGTAGCTACGCGCGAAGCTATGCCAGTTTGAACTCTGTGTGGATCTTGTTTGTAGTATAGCTGTCAGATTTGTTGGATTTATTTTGTTAGTACTTCTGACTACCAAAACACACACAATTCAACATTTGTCGACCAAACAAAACTTGTTAAACTGCCACAAACTTATTATATGTTTAACTTCCGCAGAACTAATAATTCCATCTTTTTTATAAGCACTTTTTTGACAAGGCAGTGTACATCCACGTGGCCTCGGTTTTCAGGACCGACAGACAGAAAAAGATATTAACAAACCATATCCTAAGAATACAGCAGATGCACATAAAACCAGATAGGTATATGTAAACAGAGAAAGCGGTGTGCGAAGTAAAGGAAAGTGCAACCACGTGTTTAAATCACTCTTGATTCTTGCGCAAGAAACCTGACCAAGTGCCTATGGAGTAGCGACTGTCATATCCGTAAAGGATTGCTCAAACAAACAACATAATTTAAAAACACTTTTTTATGAGCGATTACCTAACTTTGTTTATATATATAAATGTAGTACAATAATCTTTGACATTTCATGGTTTCTTTTTTATAAAGTACATAATTTCTTTCGAAAGGGTATCCCATTTTCGAAATACACATGAACAGAGTCATAAACAAAAGCTACTTCTATGCTATGAATATAGATACAGAAGATTGCATAACCAGGCTGTGCATTTAGTGGACTAATACCTACAAGGCCAGGTTTAACTTTTATAATTTTTATGTTACAAAGTGTGTACAACTCGATTCATATCTACCACACTTTATTACGGCATTGAATTATATCATCAAGTTTGATGCGCTGCTAACCCCATTCCATAATAACCGTTACCTACTTGGAACATTAAATTATAAATTATAATCTTTTCGGTGTGCATGCATGTGCCGAATAAGTAAAAGTTAGATTTTAATTTCTGTCTCTTACCCCTTCGATTGAAGACCCCCAAAAAAGTTTTGTTTAATCCAGGATGATCCACATAATGTAGAATTTAAAATTTTCTTCCCTAAATTTAACAGCAGAGTAGGTACCCATAATTTTTGTTAAAAGTACATATTTTTTTCGATTCTAGGTGTCAATAGTATTCCACTTTGCGGCAAGCTTGCGACTAGAAGCCCCTCTAAAGGAAGGTCTGGAGATGAACACCAAAGGCACCCTAAAAGTACTGAACATGGCAAAGAATATGAAGAAGCTTGTTGCCTTCATACACCTGTCTACCGCCTTTTGTTATCCTGACTACGAAAGAATGGCTGAAAAGGTAAAATCTACGCATGAAAACTTTCAAAGAAATATGAATTGTATTTTTTTTAGCTCGGATATTAACTAGTCTAACATCGAGGCCCGAAGCTTCCACTCATCGCAGTGACTTACTAGAAAAACTATCTACTTATTAATGCCTTAAGAGCGCATTTCCACTGACGCGGATCTGGGCGGGGCGGAACGGAGATGTGAAGCGGAGCGGTGATTTCGAGCACTTGTTCTGTCCGGCTCGGGGCCGCCTGTTCTTATTTTATTTGATAAAGTCCGCTCAGCTCCGATCCGCTCTACTTACACTGTTTCCACTGACGCGGAGTGGATATTTCGAGTACTGTGATTGGTTAATTCACGGTCCGCTCCTCTCCAGTTCCCCCACCTCCGCGTCAGTGGAAACGCACCCTAAATTCACTCACTGACAGACAACGCGCAGCCTAAATCGCTGGGTATAGAAGCAAGAAATTTTTCACAAGAATTCCTGATAATTATTATATCAAAAGTAACCACAAAGGCCCTCAATGCAATCCCTTTAGAAAATTCATCCCCAATGTGGTTAAATAAAAGTTTGTTTTGAAGTTTGTAATTTTTGCCGATCAGAAATCCCATCGGGAACATCATAAATTAATATAATTAAATAAGTAACTCAATTGTCATGTCCTCAAAACCCTTCATGGTGCACAATACAATTTACCGATTGATGTTTCAAGTGTAAATTGTAAGTCATGTAAGAAGAGGAGTCGCATTTTCTAGCGATTCTTTTAATCTCTCCAGGTGTTCGATCCTCCAGCGGATCCACATGAGGTGCTTCGCGCAGCAGGCTGGCTGACGGAACAGCAGCTCAACCTTCTGGCACCTTCCATCTATCAAAAGCATCCCAATTCCTACACATACTCCAAGCGGTTAGCAGAGGCATTGGTTAGGGAGAGCTATCCCCAACTACCTGCCGTTGTTGTCCGACCTAGCATAGGTGAGGCAGAGCAAAGTTTATATTCAATTAATTTATTTCTTAAAGGTGATTTTATTTTTGTACTCTCCACCTCATCATGGAGAGTACAAAAATAAAATCACCAAAGAAGGAAAGAAAAAATAAATTAATGGTTTTCGCGATTGTACGTTACAGACGTACAATCGCGAACATTTGAACCTTATTTATTACCATTATACGAGTAATAAGGTTGAAAAGTAGTTCGTTTATAAAGTTCAAAAGTGGTTCACCGTAAATTTCCGCGATGGTACCATCGAAAATCGACCGGCCTTTCCAATATTGTAAAAATTTTGCTTGCCATTCCGACTTTCTATTGTTGTAATGACCATAGGGGCATGGCTTCTTCAAAGACTCATTGTATACAAAAAGCAACTTTAAGGCGTCGGGTTTGTCGATAGTACTCATAATGCAATACTCATTTATATCAGTATTGAAGATGTCAAACAGAAGCACGCTGATGCAATGTCCTCTTCAGGACTCGATTCCTTTCGGTTGGAGTCTTCGTCCTAGAGAGTCTTTTTCCTAGAGAAAGTATTTTGGCCAGTTATTTTAATACCTTAATTATGATTCTAGTAACTCCATCGTATAAGGAGCCCACTCCCGGCTGGGTGGACAACCTGAACGGTCCCATCGGTCTGATGGTGGGCGCCGGCAAGGGCGTCATCCGCTCCATGCACTGCTACGGACACTACCACGCCGAGGTCATTCCCGTCGACATCGCTATCAACAGCATCATCATCATTGCCTACAAGACTGGCAACGATACTCAGAGGTAATATTATTATTTTAGTAATTCGTTTATTTTCCTCCGCTACGCCTGGAGTATCAGCCTTAAGCTCCATACAATAAAATTGAAGCAACAAATTATTTGCATCGTCTAAACACTGTTTACATGGTGCAACTTTTAACGTTGCTTCAAGTTATCGTATGCTACAGGTTCTTAGTAGGTATACTGTACAGGCTGCAGTAAATTCTATCTCAGCCTGTAAATCAAGGCTTCAGGCCTCATAGACGCGGGGCGTCGCGCGTCGCGTTGTGCGGTGCGGCCCGAACTAAATTCAAACATAGGGCGTTCTATGAGAGCGTTTAAGATTTCTTACACTTGACGGCCCGCAGCCCGCCCCGCGTCTCCGTAAATGAGGCCTTAGAGCAGGCTGCAGCGCAAGCACAATAGGGATGATGACTGATATAGCAATAAATACGTGTCTAATATTTTTTTATTATCTGATTGACGGACTAAATAGAATTTAATTTTTTTCACCCAATTTCCTTATAATTAATTGGTATACTCATGACAAATTAATTACAAGAGTTGAAAGTCTCTGAGCTAAGCTGCGGATAGACAGACGGACGAACATGACCAAACCATAAGGGTTCCTTGTTAACTACGGTACCCTAAAAGGATAATTTAGCTCGGAACAGTACGTACACTTTCCAATGTACCTAATGACAATATACTGTCTTTTATTCTTCCACTAAAACCATCAGAGTCATATTTGGTGTCCAAGACATAACAGACTTTTACTTTAATTTCAGACAATCCGAGATCCCTGTATACAACATAACGACCGGAGACGACCGCAACACGACGTGGAAGCAAGTCCTGGACATCGGCAAGGCCACCGTGCGGAAGTTCCCCTTTGAGGGTCCTCTGTGGTACCCCGACGGGAACATAAGACACAACAAGTTCATACATGACTTATGTGTGTTCTTCTACCATATCATACCGGCTTACTTCATTGATTTCCTGCTGTTCTTGTTTAGACAGAGACGATTGTGAGTACTTAGGATTTGTTACTTTTTAGGGTTCCGTACCTCAAAAGGAAAAAACCCTTATAGGATCACTTGTTTGTCCGTCTGTCTGTCTATCTGTCTGTCTGTCTGTCTGTCTGTCTGTCTGTCTGTCAGTCTGTCAAGACCGTTTTTCTCAGGAACGCGTGAAGGTATCCAGCTGAAATTAATATCAAATACGTATTACGTCTATGGTCCCTTGGAGTTCTAAAAAGATCAAACTTCTAAGTCAACGCCACAAAAAAATACGGCCATTTATGCGACATTTTTTGATACTCGCAAGTAAATCAAAACCTATAGGGTACTTCCCGTCGTCCTAGAATCATGAAATTTGGCAAGAAGAAAGGTCTCACAACAAAAATATAGGAAAAAGTCCGAAAATTGTTAATTTGTAATTTTATCACATAAAAAAATATTTTCAAAGTTGTCAGTGTGTCAAGACCCTTTTTCTGAGGAATGCATAAAGGTATCAAGTTGAAATTTATATCAATACGTAGGTTTATGGTCTCTTGAAGTCCTAAAAAATTCAAGCTTCTAAGTCAACGCAATAAAAAAATACGGCCATTTGCGACACATTTTGATATTCGCAACTGTCGCAAGTAAATCAAAACCTATAGGGTACTTCTCGTTGACCTAGAATAATGAAATTTGGCAAGAAGTAAGGTCTCCCAGCACAAATAAAGGAAAAAGTCCGAACATTTTTTCTTTTTCGATATCCAATGTTAAGTTTGTTTTTGGGATAAATTCTTTTCAACTACGGAACCCTTCATTGTGCGTAGTCTTTTATTACTACTCCGCTTTGATTATACAACACTTTGTACCTGTTTGTATGTAGGTGTAATTTACTTACCTACATAAATACTTACCATGCTTTACTGTTAGTAAACTCGTTGTAAGGGTCAGCGCTGTTTGACCTCTGATACATGCGAGAAATAACAAAAAATAAATTGTAGGTACTTTTTAGCTAAAAATAACCACTCTTGTTATATGTATGTATCTGCAAGCTATAGATAGCTTATCACAACAAGTTTCATTTGTTTGACTACCAAAGAGACTTTAAGATGTACTAAAAATTGCTTTCCATGAATGTCGTGAGAATTATGTAGTTAACAATGACATGAATCATCTAGACGTTGCCATGATTACAGTGTGAAGTGCGGAAGTGAGACACATATATACGAAAGTAGGAAAATTGAGACAAAGCATCGTATCTTCTGTCTCTTACGGCGTGCCGTATTTTTGCTTGGCGAACTTTTAAATGTTAGCCAAACAAAGTGCTTTCACTGTTGCAAAATTTATCTTGCGCCGATTAATTTAACTTTTTTTGGACAGTTTTTGCATTGTGCGAATTTATTGACATGGGTTTCAGTCCAAAATATGGAAGATTTCTTGCGTTAAACCTCATTTCTAATACCACATAACCTAGAAAAAGTATTATACAGGGTGTTTGGCGCATGGACCGACACAATTTTTTGGGGGATTGGGGGGGTCATTTGCTAGGTTTCACCTAAAGACCTCCATGTCCTAAGTGTGACGGTAATAGTTTTATTTTTTTTTGTTCTTTCTTTGAATTACCCGAAATCTCGCCTTTGAATCGATATATTTTTTTGTTTATGGTTGTAAAAGAACAAAATAATTTTTATTTTAGTCTACAATGTATTCTTATTCGAAATAAAATAAAAAAATATAGTAACCGTAATAAGTCTTTTCTTAAAACACTCCATAACTGACTCTCTAACTAGTATTTTGACTACATTTGAATTGTTTTTCATAGCGTGTAGCATACCCTTAGAAAGGGTACAAGCTAAAGAACTTTTTGAGATAAAAATAAGGTCAAAATGGCTTTATTTAAAAAAAAAATGAATTTAAGAGTAGTAACTTTTCATACATTTAAACATTTTTAAGACTTTTGGAAGCACGTAAGTCATTTTCTACTGATCAATTACATCAAATAATAATTTATTTAGAATAAAAATACATTGCAGACTATTATAAAATTTATTTTGTTCTATTGCAACCATAAACAAAAAAAATATATCGATTCAAAGGATTTATTGAAATGTATTGTGTAATTTTATTTTATTTGATTTTAATGTTTTGATTATTTTAATGACATGTTTTTATGTGATTTTATTTTTATTTTTATTTTTTATATAATTATAATGTGTCAACTATGGACTTGGTCTGAAATAAATGAATGAATTTGAAAGGCGAGATTTTGGGTAATTCAAAGAAAGAACAAAAAAAAACATATCTCAATTACCGTCACACTTAGGACATGGAGGTCTTTAGGTGAAACCTAGCAAATGACTCCCCCAATCCCCCAAAAAATTGTGTCGGTCCATGCGCCAAACACCCTGTATTGCTGTCTCATGACCGGCCACGCGGTGGCTCGATCTAGATGTATATTATCTAAAGTAGTTAAGGTCTCATATTATTTGATTGGCCGGAGACAATACAAGAGGATTATTTAGTTTATTTAAAACCCAATCAAGAAAATTAATATTTGTTAACTGTTTTTTTATTTAAATCAAAATGCGTTCTATTTCAGCATGGTGCGCATCCAGAACAGAATAACAATTGGACTGGAAGTCCTCCAATACTTCACGACTCGGGAATGGTGGTTCGATACGAATAACTTCAAGTCCCTAGTTTTACTACTGAACCCCGCTGACAAAGAGACCTTTCCAATGGACTTGACCATCATTGAGGATGAGCCCTATATAGAAAGCTGCATGATTGGAGGAAAGCTGTACTGTTTGAAAGAGAAGTTGGAGAATTTACCCAAAGCTAGACTGCAGAATCACATGTAAGTTCTTCTCAGTTTTTACAAATTATATCGAAGTATCCTCAAGATACACAAAGTGGATTTAATACGTATTATCGAAGCTAATTAAAAAACCACCCAAAGAAAGTTAATTAAATTTTAAAGGACCACTGGTCAACCTTCTTCTACCTATTGAAAAAAATAATCTTTAAATTGGTATATAATTGACGAAAATATTTATTTATTTAAATGCCTTAAAACTACCATTACAGGTCTTAACCTAATGCGATAGCCAAGTCACACACTCAAAACACAATACCGATAATAACCTCCTCCTTTTTTGAAATCGGTTAACAAAAGAATAACCTAGTTATATATAAAAACATAATCATCTTTCTACTACACTATTGGTTTGTTCATTTTCATAATTTTGACTGTACCTACATTTAATTATGATTTAGGTAATCACAACTTGACGAATAAAAGTTGTGCTTACATTTGTTAAAATACACTTTTGAATAATCGTTAACGTTCACAATATTTCAATCTTTTGCTACTTATTCTGCCAATAGTACTGAATACAAAAGCCAGTCTTAAGGCCAGTCATAAAACTATTGTCGGTGACCACAATGTTTAATTGTTAACTAATAATAATGTTTATTCATCTATTCACTTGAACAAAAGACATAATAAATTACTGGCAATAGCCCTTGGCCCTTAGGTACTTTACAATTTCATATTCTCAGCTTATTTTGCATTTTTACTGTTTCATTCGACACTGTAAATTGGAAGAAAAAGCAAAAAGTTTAACACACATGCTTGAGGAGTCGGCAATAATACGTTGAGAACCATTTTATAATATATCATTTCATAAATTGTACTAAAATAACTACTAACTGATACTATATTATAGAAGTAATTATGGAGTGCCATAAGGAAGCATACTTAGCCCTTGATATTTTGTTGTTTTCTATTGAAATTACAATATTGACGTTAAGATTGAAACAATAACTAAATAATAATAATATGATTTGTTGGTATTTTGACCAATTCTGTCCTTCTTTTTAATATAAAGCAAGTGAACAGCGTTAGAACTTGGAAGAATGTCCCTGATATTCCGGCTAAACTAACAATTAGTGTTTTGTTCCCAGTCTGTACATACTGGACCGCCTGGTATCACTATTCTTCTACCTGGTGCTTCTGTATTGGATCGTGTCTTACTTCGAACCGGCGAGGGAATTACTTTCGTACGGTGGCCCCGCTGTACGGTACCTACCTCTAGTAGGTAAGGCAGTTTTTAAAGACGCATAAAATAATGTACTTAGATAATCAGATTAATAAATAATTTAAGTTTGGAGAAGGTTGATCCTTAAACTGGTGATTCATAATGTTGTCGAAACTTATTTTTGTGACATTCTTTTATTTGTCTATTTTTACATTGTCACTTTCATAAGTAGGTGCTTGGTGCTTTATTTTAGAACACCTTTAAATATAGTTAAGTATAGGTTTAGCTTTATCCGTCCATATCACATTGATGTAGGTAGGTACTTTATTATATTTAATATATTTCGACAGTTAGTACTTACTTATTTTGTATCTTTTTAAAGTAATTTGAACCTCATTTTGTTACTTATGTTTATTGTAAAATATAACTAGGTACTTCTCATAGTAATATATTTTTGTATTAATACTTTTTGTACCAAATATACGAATTAAACGCCCACAAAACAATTGTATTTTATTTAATATCAATTTTATTGAAACAAACTGTCCGTTCCACTGTAGGTCACATAAGATACTCACAGAGGAAAATACCAACATGAGTTTCACTCATAAACTGTTTTATTATTCTATGCCACCACCTACACAAGGTTGTAATAAAGGCCGCTCTGAATCGGTTAAACTGAGGCAATAGGCGCAGTTAAGTTATCTACGTACTTCGTGTTCGCAAATGAAGAAGCTCCTCATATCACAAGCAGTGTTGATTAGACGTCCGTTGAAGAACATTGAGCCGCACTCTTCATGCCTGTCTTCGTCCGGTTGGTAATTGTCGAACCAGGCGTCCCGATCTTTAATCATGGGTTTTCCTGAAAGAAAAGCAATTATTTTTTGTGTGAACAACAAAGTTCCCAGTCAAATAATGTCATGATAAAAAATTCGTCAATTTGAAGTCGCCTTTTTGAGTTCCGATTTTGACTCATTTTTGGCATCAGTATCTCCCAAAACCGGTAAAATGATACCCATATCCCATTAAAATTTTTCTATGGCCATAATTATCTTCAATTAAAATTAAAGATTTCAATTTTAAATAAAATTCATCGGAAGTCAGAAAGTCAAAGCAATTACAAGCTGCAGCTTAGGACGTACATAAGCCCGAGCACTTCCCCCTCCAGAGCCTCCACACTGGTGCCCAGCGAAAGCGCTCGCTTTGACAAAATGTACAGTTGCTTAAATGATATGTAAATGATTTATTTTCTGTAAATAGGTTTGTACAAACACTTTTACACGTCAATCATATTTTTTAAAACTAGATGAGGTCGACGTTTCCTATCTGACTACTCTGAGAAGAAACGCCGAAACAAACTCAGAAGTCACAGTCTCTTTTAAAGTCCAGACATAATCTTGGTCAGATCATGTGAAGACCATGTGGATTGCTGTCTGAAATGGTCTTTTGAGGAAAGAACCACACAGATTGAGTGGACCTGTCCAGTCAGTGCACGCATTTGTCAGTAATCGTGCAGCTCAACTCAAAACTTGGAGTTTAACTATTCGACGAACAATACCAAAGAAAAGACATTTGAGTAGGCCGCATAAATTACTCAAACTGCTAGACTATGACTAAAACTGAGAAAAGGATAAAATAAAATAAATAAAAAAACAATGATCCACATAGTCTTCACATTCACAATAAATAAAAATAATATAAGTAATACTTTACAAAGTAAATATTCATTTTGTTGTATAAAATATGTAAAAAGGTATTTAAATCAACATTAATTGTGTAAATTTATTGGAGCAGCTCAATCCCAAGCCTTTTTGTCCTCAATATAGTCTTTGACAGTGTAAAAGGCTTTCTGACAAAGTTTCCGCTTTAAATTTTTTTTCAATTTATTTAGGCTTAGTTCTTGAATGTGGCTAGGTAGTTTATTTTAAAAAGGTATACATTGGCATCTAAACGAACCACCTATTTTCTTAAGCCTGGTTGTAGGAACAACAAATTTGTGTTTGTTCCTGGTATTTACATTATGGACGTCACTGTATTTTTTAAACAGATTGATATTTTTATGAGCATACAAAAGATTTTCATAAATATACCGAGAAGGCACAGTCATTACATTAATTTCTTTAAATTTGTCTCTGAGGGAGTGTCTGGGACTTAATTTGTAAATTGAACGAATTGCCCTTTTTGTAGAACAAAAATTGTCTGAATATCGGCGGCATTTCCCCACAACAGAATACCGTACGACATCACACTATGCAAGTAACTAAAGTATACTAAACGGGCTGTCTCTAAACAAGTTAAATCACGAATTTTCCTAACGGCGTATGCTGCAGAGCTAAGCTTTTTCGACAATTTACCTATATGGAGGCCCCATTGAAGTTTGGCGTCTAAAGTTATGCCCAAGAACACTGTGGTATCTTCGGGAATCAACTCTTCACCCTTTATGAGAACACGAACATGAACACGAACACACACGAACATGGGGTATCGTAAACTTAATACACTTAGTTTTCTTCTCGTTAAGAAGTAGGTTATTAACATTAAACCAGTTAACTACTTTTGCGAGGGCGCTGTTTACATTGTCAGTAACCAGCTGCTGACGTTTGAGTTTAAATAAAAGTGAATCATCTGCAAACAACACTATATCATGATTATCTTTTATGAGGTAAGGCAAGTCATTAATATAAATAAAAACAAAAATGGGCCAAAAATGAGCCCTGGGGGACCCCATTGTTACTACGGATCCGGGTGATCTTTTTCCATTAACATCAACTCTTTGAATCCTATCACTTAAGTAAGAAGTAAGAAGTAAGAAGATCCAGAGAGGCGTTCCGGATTCCGTAGTGATGCAGTTTCCTGATTAATGTTTCATGAAGAACACAGTCGAATGCCTTGGACAAATCACAAAAGATGCCCAAAACATCGCATTTATCCTCCCATGCATTATAAACATGTCCTAAAAGTTCAACACATCAGTAGTCGAACGACCCCTTGTAAAACCGAACTGTTTGTTATGTTCATTATGTTAATCCATGTTTATTAAAAAATCTTTTCAGTTGATCTAAAATAAGTTTTTCAAAAATTTTACTAAAGGTAGGTAGCACTGAGATAGGTCTATAATTAGTAGGGTCAGATGTACTACCCGATTTAAACAACGGTATTATTTTACTGTATTTCATAAGATCAGGAAACTCACCACGGTCAATACAATTGTTAAAAATAACAGCTAAAGTAGGTGCTACAATGTTTATAATCGATTTAGCAACGTCCACAGAATTACCCCATAGATCTACAGTCTTTTTGATATTTAGCTTAACCACAAGACTTAGAAAAGATTTATGTGATCACCTGCAAAATGCATATTACGGCAGACACAGGTTTTTTAGGCAGGCACTCTTCTTTAAAAATCCTTTCAACCTATTCTTTCAAAGTACCTGAGGAACATACACGTACCTTGAACTGTCTGCCAGCCCTCTTTGAACCTGTTGTGAAAGCCCAGGTGATATATTCCTCTTTGATAGTTCTCTTTGACCCTTGGTTTCGGTGTGGATTCCGTTAACTTGACAAGGTAATCTGCTTCCAGCCGATTGCTGATCACTGCCAGGGTGGATTGTTCTATTTGGCACACGGCATATGATTCGGTCCAGTTCAATGGAGTTGTGTGGAGTTTGTAGCATTTGCCGTTATCCTTATTGTAACAGTAATCTGAAAAAAAAAAGAACGTCTTAAGGCTCACTAACATGTATGAAAAGTCAGCCCTCGGGCGCTGAGGCTTTAGTCAGCAGCAGAAAGGTATGGATTGGCAAGTGGCATGGGTTTTCTACACATGTGAATGCCAGTGCACATAAACTTTTTGGTCAGCAACGGGGTGCTAGTAGGGACATAATGGGCTCCAGACATGGGAGAGAACTGACTCGCAACGTGGCCCCATGTCCGGAACCCGCAAGGCTGACCAATAAATAGCCCTTGTGTGTCACTGATAAGCGAACTGTAGCTACTTACTTTTACAGTCCATAACGGGATTGCACTTTGTACTCCAATTTGTCACATTAGTTTTTATAATATTATGTCCACGGTACATAGACGCAGTGCGAATACGGTATATAGGGTAGGTATATTGGAATTTTGCAATAGAAAGCCGGCTTCATTGGAAATGGAAAGATGTATGTATGTCCCCCACTCACAAAAATTAAAACGTAGATACCTACCTAAGTTAGGAATATTGCATTGATTGTTCCACTCTAGTGACTGAAGACTCTTTTTGCAAATGAAGGAATACTTTTTGTCACATGCGAAGTCATCGAGATATCCAGGTCCTTCATTTAAATATATGTACACGCAGTCCTGTCCATCACCAGAATTGTCCGGCTGATAAGGTTGCCAGTTGTTGTACACATCAGAGATCGACTTACCTAAAGGTAGGAAAATGTAAGTAGCATAATTTAAATTATAGCGCAAAAATCAACAGGACATGATGGGTAAGTTTGATAGATGATTTTAATTTATTACAATATTATCAAAATATTACACATACATTTAAGAGAGCGTTACTTCTTTCTATTCATTTAAAATGTAGGAACATTTATGGCTCTTAATTAGTAGGTACTTATAATATTTTAAACATAATATGTAGTTATATATAATAATACGTACCATCAACTGTCTCATACACTCCTTCAACCAATAAGTCTGACAGCCCCACATACATCCATTCGATTTTGGGATTACTTACGGACCAAAACGTCATCACTGCTTGCGCTTCATTGTTGTTGTCTGGATGCCAGAGAATGGCTCCTTCCAGATCACACACTCGCTTGGCCTCAGCCCAAGTCTTTGGTATGGTGTGGATCTTATAGAAACTCTTTAATGCTCCCAGATAATTGTAGTCCTTTCGGAAAAAGTTTTTAGCTCTTTGTCCGTCTATTTTATATTAAAAGATAAAGAAAACGTTACTTTACGAGAAAAAAAAGTAATGATTATAGGTACTCCCATTTTAAATATTCACAATTTATGATGGCACTTTAGGAGGACAACTTTAAATTGAAATTAACACAGATACTTAAGTAAATGTTTTAATATCCATGACATTGGCTTTATTTGACAGATAATTTTATTAATGTTTGAATATGATTTTGGGTGACATGGCGTGATCTGGAGGTAAAATTTTCACACTGCACTCTTCGCAGTAAATCTGACTGCATTTCGGCAATATTGTGTCAAATGTGCCAACATTTGACGCACTCAATTTAGCGACAACAGGGAACAGGGAACGGGAACAGGGTGTAAAGTTCACTCATCTTCCATTAAAAAAGGAGGATCCTCCGACCAGACGGGTGTCGTGTCTGGTGGGCAACTGCCCGACGATTGATGTCGGGACGTAGCCAGTGTGATGCGTAATTCGCATGTGGCGATGTAGTTATGCGACTTTACATATCCCAAGAGAAAATATTGTAATGGCACGAACGAAGTGCGTTCGCGCGATTTGACGCCATTACAGTTTTTTATAGTTCGTCAAATGTTTCCTTTACTAAATTAAGCTAATAAATAAATTATAGTTTTAAAAAAATAAAAAACACTCTTTAATACCATTAAACAAAAAAAAAGTGGGGTTCTTTGTACGACATTCTTACACTTCTAAAGCACCCCACGCTTTTTTTTACAATGACATTAATTTTCTCGTAAATCACTTTTGAAAAATTTATTTATTACTTTTTAGTTCAGTTTAAATGGTTATTAAAGCTGTTTTTTTAAACTATAATTTATTTTTCCATTTTTTAGAGTCGAATTTCCCAAATAAAATTTATTCTATAAGTATTATACAGGCTGTAAGGGATCAGACTGATGGGATGAATTCAGTATATTATACTAAGACCCGTAAATGAAATTATTTCAGGAACGTTATGGGAATCCAATAAACCTGATTTGTTTGTGTTTTTGCAGAAATCGGAGCGTCTGTTACTGGTTGAGAGGGGTAGGTAATAGATATGCGGTGAATTCGATGAACTCTGTAGCTAGACAGAAAGTGAACAGCTGATTTCACGCGTCGTCCGTTAAGAGTATTACAACATCCATTGCTAGTTTTTTTTTACATAAATGGAGTGCTGTGAACACACAATGTAATTTTACATTGAAATAAAGAAAATGTAACTGAAAAAACTATTTAACAGTGAAAATTTTCCGGTGGAATATGATTCAAAATGAGGAGCTAAATGCACCCTGTTAGTTTGCCGAGGGCTGTCCCTTACACCCTGTATTTGTGATGCATATGACTGGACGCAACTACTCGAGGTGTCATGCCCATTAATGTTGTTTCAAAAATTGTGTGCAGTATTTTCCCAAATTTATAAGGAAAGTACGGTTACAGTCCCAAATTATGACAAAAGAGTAACACAGCCATGAATAGATAAACATTTATATAAAATGTTGTGTCGTAGAGACAACTTATTTAGAATATGGAAAGCGTCACCAAAAAACATGAATAAACGATTAGAATATACAAAATTTAGAAATAAGGTAAATAAAATTGTAAATGAGGCAAGAAATAGGTATAAAGAAGAAGAAATAAAAAAGTGCAATGGGGATTTTAGGAAAATATGGGTAAACATTTAGGGTCAGATGTCCAACAATGAAACAGTGGTACACAGTAAAACTTAGTGATATTTCTAAAATGCTGCATTGCCAGATCGTGCATTATATCGCTTAAGGACACTCTCGAGGACCCCCCGCCCTACCCCAGTTTGCAGCGGCGCCGAGTAGGGGAAGACTGTCTGCGGAGCATTTTAAATTTTTTCGACAAAAATGCAACTATTTTCAGCAATCTTTATAGATTTTTCATTAAATAATGGTAGAAAAATTCATATTTTTCATGATTACCTAGCATTAAACATATTTCGTAGATTAACGTGGAATATATCATAAGTTAAAATGTTATAATTTAGTGGATTTTTCTTTGAAGTTATTAAAATAAACCTTAGGTAGTCAACAGTGAAACAGTTACACAATGAAACACTTTCGTTGTGTACTATATTTCATGATTCATGTATTTTCCATAGAAATTGATAACTTTTGTGACAAGAAGTTTTTTTTTAGGATGGCGCGTACGGAAAATATGCTTTGAGCTATTCAAATGCACTGACAAGGAAAGATCTTGAGGAGAGAAGCTGCACAAGAGTGCAATGTCCTACATTTATACTACGCTTATTAAGATTTAGAATAAAATCTTTTTGAATGAACTCAGCATTTTTGTCATATACCTACTTCCTAAATATTACACAAAATATGAAACAGACACTATTAATAATTATTATGTTTCATTGTTGAATTAGTGGAGTTTCATTGTGTACACCACTGTGGACACAGTGAAACATTTCTCATTTTTTAGTTTTTAATTTTTTGCTGATTAATTTCACATAAATTTAAAAAACTATAAATGCTACCCGATACCCAATAAAATTACCTATTTGCCTGCAAAAAATTAGACTTCTATCTGTAAAAACAAAAGGTGTATGAGACTTTGAATTTTTAGTGTTTCATTGTTGAACACATGACCCTACTCATGGTTGGGTCGAAATAAAAGTAGTCTAGACGATGAGGGAAAACTGATAGCATTTCTGAAATCTGTACAAACTTTGCAAAAACTTTTACTGAGGAAATTCAAGATATTAAACACATTTGTGACGTAACAGTTTTTGATAGAAAGAATTATGTTAAGCCGAGTGAGGTGAGTTTTAGGTATATTCCTGTAAGTTCGTCAGACATAGAAAAAGTAATAAATATGTTGTCATGTGAAAAAGCACCAGCATACCTATTCACAACGACACGATACGGTTTCGTACCGTATCGAACGCCATTGATATCGACGAAGTCCGCTAAACGCTATTCACAAATCCGTAACCGTACAATTTTGACAGTTCGTATACGGTATGAAGACATCAATTCTTCCGACAGGTATTTGCTGTCGGAAGTAATATCGAATAATAAATATTGTATAGAAACATAGTTATTTAACCATTTTATGAAGTATTTAACTACATAATGTAGGTACCTAAGTAAAGTTTTATTATTGTTTTGATCGCTGCTTAGATCCAAGTATAAATAAATAATTTTAGGATCAGACTAAATAAAAAAAACAAGACATAGCGCTGGTTAACCTTCAATAATAATTATTAACAATAGCAGCAACACTAATATCGTCTAAAAATGTGGATACATTTAAGCTATAATGAGCTTATATTCATGTAGCATGAAATAGAGAACTAACTTGAAATAGAGAACAAACTATTTTCCCGGTTTGGTACAGAAAGTTGAAGTTTACAAAGCAAGTTTAATAGAAAACTGGTACATTTGATTAATTAATAAAATCATTGTTTACTGTTTTTTTTTGTTAATAGTCACTTGATGTAATTTTATAGTTGCGTTTAATGAAATACCCAATAAATAACGTCTATGTACCACTTTACATTTTCTACCACAATTATCTATTTACTACGATTTCGTAGCGTTCCCCTTAAACACACCTACAATCGGTTCAAAAAATAACCCATCCGCACGGATCTGTGAATAGCGTTTTGACAGTCATACGGTTCAGAAATCAGTTTATCGTACATGTGTCAATTTCGATACGGTATCAAATCGACACGTTGTGAATAGCTATGCAGGTCTGGATGGAGTGAGGGTAAAAGACATTAAATACCTACGGAAACAAGTAAGTCCTATTTTAGCAAAGTTCATGAATATGTGTTTGACTGAGAGTTTTTATCGTAATGAGTTAAAGAATGCAATTATTGCCCTATTTATAAGTCTGGCAGCCACCTGAAATATGTAAATTATAGACCCATAGCCATACTGTCTGTCATTGATAAAATTATAGAAAAAAATATTGTTAGCCAAATTAATAAATTCTTAGAATGTCATGGTATATTGTCAGACATACAGTATGGGTTCCGGAAAGGGCGCAGCACTGTCTCGGCCCTAACAGCGTATAGTGATTATGTTAATGAGTGCCTAGACTCTGGTAAACAGCTGATAGCACTTTTTATTGATTATAAGAAGGCATTCGACACATTGGACCACGACATACTACTGCAGGCGATGGATGAATGCGGAATACGTGGTCCCACGAATAAATGGTTCAAAAACTATCTGACTAACAGGAAAATACGCACGATCATAGCTGGTGTGACAGGTGAGGAGGCAGGTGTGGATCTCGGTGTGCCGGCCGGATCAGTGTTCGGGCCAGTAGGTTATATAATGCACGTGAACAGTGTGTCGAATGTTGTAAACAGGTGTCGAGTGTTTATGTATGCAGATGACATGTGTGTGACTTATGCTCCGAAGGATATAACGGAGGTACAACAATACGTACAAGATGACTTCGAACGTATCACCAAATGGGCGCATGATAACGGAATTATATTAAATCTATCCAAGACAAAATGCATGCATATAATATACTCGCCACACAATATACGAGCTAAAACTGTACCCAGAGAGGATCTTGATATAATAGGTCATACATACGAGTGCCTGCATAGTGATAAAGTTAATTGTGCATGTATGAGTTTAGAGTATGTAATCAGATTTAAATATTTAGGCCTTAGCATTGATTCAAATTTTAATTGGAAAACACATGTAACGGACATATGTAACAAGTTGAGATTTGTATTGGGGAAGTTCTATCAGTTGAACAATGTGGTGAATAAAAAAACTCTATTGATTGTATATTATGCACTTGCTGATTCACTAATCAGTTATGGACTTGTTGTGTATGTGCGAACGTTTAAAACATACCTGCAAGACATACATAAATTACAGATAAGACTAATCAAGTTCCTAGTCAGCAAAAAGGTTAAGAAAAAATGTAACAAATATTATGACAAATTATTTCCCATTTGTAAAATCCTACCAATAGATAAGAAAGTCGAATATTTGATAAGCCTGGAACACTATTATAGTGATGAGTATAAAATACCTGTTAAAAATAAATATAATACAAGAAGTGTAAGAGAGAAAAGACTAGTTCAACCGAAAATAACAAATTACTATGGGGAAAGAACATCAAAGTATTTAGTGCTTAAAGTATTTAATAAGATAGAAATGTTAAGACAAAACGTTAAATTAAGTAAAGGTATGTTAAAATCAAAATTAAGGAGTGTATTTCTCGATAACGAGGATTCTACCTTTATCGAGAAATAAATTCACACCTTTTAGAGTACCTAAGCATAATTATTCTGTGGTTCTGCCTACCCCCGTGGGAGGGGGGCGTGAGTTTGTGTATGTATGTATGCTCCATCGGTTTGGGTAAGTGAGTGCTGGTGGACGGGAAGGATCGCGTGTCTGGCTGGCCGACTGAACGTAGTGCCTGTCGCTTCGATTGTCGTGCTGCGCCGCGGTTGTGCTCTCCAGTTTAGCAACGTTATATAACGATTTATGAAGTTGCTGGACTGAGGACTGCAGCTGTGTCGTCAGTGTCGTGGCGTGGCGGCTGGAGTGGTGGGGGTTGCGTTTGGTCGACCGGCCGGACACCGTTTGTATGCCTTTATTTGATTGTCTGAACCGATGACTGTATTATTATTGTGTATTCTGTGATTCACTACAGGGTTTGGTCACACACTGATTGTGGCTCCTCCGCAGTCTCTCCGTGCCGGTGTGACTAATCCATGAGTGGAATAGTGCATGACTGGTGTTAGTTTTAGTTTTGATATTATGTGTAAATAAGTATGTGTAGTTAACAAGCGCTTCTCGCCATCAAACTTAAAAGTTTGGCGAGTAAAATTGTTTTTAATTAAAAATTTAATGTATGTTGGTAAAAAAAAAAAAAAAATTATGTAGGCATTATACAGGTTGATGTTTTAATGACCAGCCAAATTATCACAGGGTGTTCTACCCATGAATATGAACAACTTTCACTATGGGACCAACTTTGAAATCACGAAAAAAAAACCAGCGGTTTCCTACAAAAGTTCAATACCTACTCGATCAAAATGTATGAAACAGCTGATATTTTTTTTGCGATTTCAAAGTTGGTCCCATAGTGAAAGTTGTTCATATTCATGGGTAGAACACCCTGTGAAAATTTGGCTGGTCATTAAAAAATCACCCTGTATATATTTTTTGAAAGTATATTTTATTATTTTTATTTAAATTATTGTACTGTCATCGAACCCTGACAGGTGTGCAAAATTTCGAATTAATCAGACCATATAAAGCGGGTAAAAATCGAGTTCAAAGATTCCGTTACATACAAACATACAGGTGAAGCTAATAAAAGCGTGTTAAAAAGATTAAGTTTCAGTAATTTAGGCCTGCACGTAGCCGTGGCGGCTACATGCCTGCATCTGTCAAATAAAGCCAATTTCATGGATAATAAAAACATTTTCCTGTGTTTTATTTAATTTAAAATTCTCCGCCGCTAAAATAAACACCCCATATACTTAAAACAAACTTGACAAACAAACACATATCACAATAGTTATACCTACTATAAAAATTAAATATAGTCTTAGACCATTTATTTAGGTCTAAGAATATCGTAGATACGCACTTAAAAACGAGAAATAAACTTTAGTAAATTACTTACATGAATCTGACACAAAGTTCACAATTAGAAAGAATAGCAAGATTTTCGAAAACATTTTGTGGAATGGTTCGACAGACATCTTGAACCGCGTCAGGTAAACAAACATATGAGAATGTTTAGCAGATCGATCGACAGTCTTGTCCAACCAGTTATACTGCGGCCACATTAGCGAGATCGACTGATGCTAGTGCCTGAGCCGCGTATAAATATAATTTAGTTAACTATGAGTCCGTCAATGCAGTTCGTCAAATGGTGATGAGTGAACAAGAATGTCCTTTGCAGCGCTGTCGGTTATCAAAGGGTGTTCGACGAAGCTTTGGTTGTTTGAGCTTTGCTGGCCATGTTACATTTTGTTGGTTTTCATTTGCAATGCAGTCTTGGTGTGGCCAGTACATGCTCGGGCATGAACGTCACTTAGAAGAAGATGCACAATGAATAATTCTGAACCATATAACGGATCAGTGATGTGTATAATACATGTAAACGTATATATATAGGTACATATTTTTATGTGATTTGTTTATTTTCGATGTATATGCTAATTGTTGAGGAAAACCCCTTCAAAAAATACAGGCGCGATTTGTGTTTAAGTAAGACAAACATGTTACTGTTTTAAATCGTCTTGATATACTTTGTGAATTTTGATAGCCAATTGTAATGCTGAATGCAGTACAATCCTTGAGACGAATCCAGCTATGTATTGAAAACAATGGTCATCATTAACTTTCGTATTAGTACTAGTACAGGGGCTGACTGTACAGTCCCAAAAAATACACAAAAAAATGACACGTCGATGACGTCATGCAAGAAATGAAGAGGGCAAAAATAAAATTCTTGTTCTTCTATTAATCGGAGTTTTAAAGACGCGTCATTCTATATAAGTCGTATGAAGTTGTCAGTCTTGTTTAACTAGTTCTGGAACTATCACTGATCATTATTTTGTTCATAGGATGTAAAGATGTTTTGGGACAAAGTATTTTCTTTGTTTTAGTCACATAAATTAATAATAATAATAAATTAATAATTGTGTATGGTGGATAAAATGTTATGGAACAATGGTTGTAGACAATAAAATGATTCCTACCCATGTTATCTTTTTGGGGCTAAATGTGACTGTACGAATAGCTTAGCATGTATGTATTTTTAAAAGAAAATTTAGCATAAAATGAAACACACAGACTTATTGAAATAATAAAACATTATGTTTATTCTGCAAGAATCACACACTCAAAATAGGTAGGTTAGGTTTAGTTATACAAAGGTATATGTTGTAACAATCAGACGAAGGGCAATAGGTGATTAAAGGAAAATATATATGACTCGCTTCTACGGGTATATTATTCTACGCCACCACCGACATAAGGATGTAAAAGTGGTTGCTCTGAATTATTTAAACTAATGCTTGCAGGTGCAATGATGTTATCTAATTCGTGTTCACAAATAAAGAAGCTCTTCATTTCGCAATCGGTGTTGATCAGACGACCGGTATAGAACATTGAGCCGCACTCCTCATCTCCGTCCGGTTGGTAATTGTCGAACCAGGCGTCAGCATCTATATTAATCGGTGTTCCTGAAAAAGAAAAACTGATAAAAATGTTTATCGCTTGCAAAATATTGGCCTATTTGTTTTCATTTCGACCTCAGGAGGTATGACGGATTTCACTTTCACAAGGAACCCATGTGATGAAAATATATTATTATTGAGATGGGATGCCACGAGTCAACAATCAGCCTCTAATTATGGGCTTTAAGATCTGGCTAAAAGTGGCTGGTGGATGGTGGTGTGGCTTGCTGGGGTGGGTAGAGTGGTGGGTATATATTAATACTAGGTATTATAATTAGGTCTCTGAGCGACGTCCATCACACACTGGCTCGGTTTGTGTCTCCTTTTGTTTGACAACTCACTGTTGGTAGCAAAATCGACGGTGACAACTTTCGCCCAGCTAATAAACAATACATTTTCTTACAACTTCTTTATTTACTTTTTCCCTACTTCCTCTTACGAATCTAAATCACACGTACCTGTAACTGTCTGCCAGCCATTGTTTAATTTGTTATGAAAGCCCAGGTGATATATTCCTCTTTGGTATTTCCCTTTGACCCTTGGTTTTGGTGTGGACTCTGTTAACTTCACAAGGTAATCAGCTTCCCGCCTATTATTGATCACTGCCAAAGTGGATTGTTCTACCTGGCACATGGCATTAGCTTCGCTCCACTTTAATGGAGTAGTGTGGAGCTTGTAGCACTTCCCAATATCTTTACTCAAAGTGTAATCTGGAATAATTTGATGAATTACTTTTGATGATTTCTTTACTACTTTTTTTAGAGTACCAACCGGCATTGCAATGAAACCTATACCATTATAGCAAACACAAGAGAACTGTAGTACGTCCGCATTCTTATAGAGACTATAACCCACCTAAATTAGCCATATTGCATTTGTCATTCCACTCAAGTAACTTGAGACTCTTCTTGCAAGTGAAGATTAACCTTCTGTTGCAGTCGGCATCATTCATGAAGCCTTCTTTGTCAATGTGCACACAGTTCTCATTACCACCAGCATTATTCGGTTCATTTGATTCCCAGTTACTATACACCTCAGTGATTGGCTTTCCTAAAAATAAGAAACACGGTATTCATTTTATAAAAATATTTATACCTACACTTCTATCTTCTAAATATACAGGCTGTATCAGAAAGGTGTGGCCAAGTTAATTTTTAAAGGGAGGATTTTACTGAACCCCTCGCCTTCGCGAGGGGTTGTCTCCTCCTAAACCCTTTGGTTTAGGAGGCGACAAAGTTGTTAACTCAAAACTCAGCACTGAATAAAAAGTACGTGTTTCTAATAATAGGTAGCCAGTAAAATTTAAGGAGTGGATTTTGACTACTTGCTGTAATTAAATCGAAAATGGGTTTAAATAATGTTTAAGTCATATAATCGTACAGAAATGTACCAAACGATTTTTTAAAAACAAGCCCTTCTCTTGGTAAAAATGGAGGACATGTTTTACAGTTTTACATGACAAAATTTATTCCTTTTGGTCTTTAAATTTGAAAATTGACCCTAATACTTTTTTATCTAAATACATGATAAAGATTGTAATATTATTTTCGAAAGCTACCTTTTAAAGGCGGTGTTAACCTTTTTAGAGGAAAGTACGAAATGCGCTCGGATAAGGCTGAAGACTTCTTCCGAGCCTATATTTCCATACTAACACAAACATTGCCTAACAAATTTTCAGGTATAAAAGTAGCCTATGTCCTTCGACTACAGGTACGTTACGCCAAATATCATTATGATTGGTTCAGTGGTTTAGCTAATTGTTGAGACAAGATTTCAACTCGTGTGAGGTAACAAATAGACAGATTCGTTATTTTTTGCATATTTTGGTATTTTATATATTGAAATATAAAATATATTGAAATTTAAAATATATTTTATAAATTGCATATATATATTGAAATACTAAAAATAAAACATACAAAATACTATAATACTTACCATCAACTGTTTGGAATGCTCCTTCAACCAATATGTCTGACAGCCCTACGTACATCCAATTGATTTTAGGCTTGGTTCTCTTCCAGAGCGATGTCAAAGCGTGTGCTTCATTGTCGTTGTCTGGATGCCAGAAGGTGGCCCCTTCCAGAGCACACACTCGCTGGGCCTCAGCCCATGTCAGTGGTACCGTGTGGATCTTATAGAAACTCTCTTCTGCTTCTATAAAGGTGTAGTCGCTCCGGAAAAACTTTTTAGCTTTTTGGCCATCTATGAATGTAGATAAAGAAAAGTTTGCGAAATGATAAAGCCAATGTTATTGTTTAGAACCGTTTTGGGAATATCTCTTGCAACCACAATAATATACATATAGTAGTAACTAGGTAGGACGTAGTAACGTCATATAAGGTCATGTAACGTTATATATATTAAGAAGATAGGTAGAGAAAATATCTACGGCATTAAGTCCGCTTCTGTACATTTGTGTGATGTATTAAATACATACATTATAAGTAATGTATGTATTTAATACATCACACAAATGTTGTACAGTTACTTATGCCAAAAAAAGAGGGTCAACCTCGGAATGAGAGATAATTTAATTTTTTTTTTGTCCTTTATAGATGTACTAACTTTTCTTCAAATGTTACTTACAATTAATATGTTAACTTTGTTAGCTGTTGCTTGGTTGTTAATAGTATATTATGCAATTAGTGAATAAAGGACGGATTTAAAGCGAGGGCCATAGATGAATCACGAGGTAGTGAAGGATTCTAACGACTGAATCACGACCGTAGGCAGTGATACATGACGTGTAAGTGTTGGATCCTGAGCGACGCGAGTGATTCATGGGCCTCGATATAAATCCGTTTTACTCAAGAGTTGCATACTATACTATAAACCGTGACTACGAGAAAAAGAAAGATTTAAGCAAATATAGACATTTAACGAGTTGAATGCCGTAATTACAGACACAATGAAAAAGCCACTGTGTCTCGCGTGGATCCACGTTCCCATACGAAGGGTTAATGAAGAAAAAGGAAGTTTAAATTGGCTTTGATATAAACCAGCCCTTATTTGTTGGGTACCAAGTTTTCTACTATATTGGCCGCCCTTTCTTTCATAAACTTAGGAGTTAACACATCTTCTTCATCACTTGAATGCATTTTTAATCGATTTATTATTAAGTAACACTAATCTTTGTGTTCGTACAACTTACAGTACGAACACAAAACAGTTTTTATTCTAATGCTAAACTCCTTGTCGAAAATATCCACCAATCAAATTGAATTTAGAATACACTAATATAGGTCGAATACACAGATTTAGAGTAGTAGAGGAGGAGCTCGTGGCTAAGTAATTACAGCCGCACGGGTCGATCCATCAGGTTAAGCTACGCTTGCCGGGGTTGTTCAGTGGATGGGTGACCATCTTTACACACCGAGACTCCTCCGTGCCCCGGAAAGCACGTTAAGCCGTTGGTCCCGGCTGTCATTCGTGGATCTTTGACAGTCGTTACGGGTCGTCAGAAGCCCGAAAGTCTGACAACCAGTCTTACCAAGGGGTACCGTATTACCCAGTTACTGGGTTGTGGAGGTCAGACAGGCAGTCGCTCCATGCAAAATACTGGTATTCAGCTGCATCCGGTTAGACTGGAAGCCGACCCCAACATAGTTGGGAAAAGACTAGGCAGATTTGACACAGATTTAGAGTAGGCTAGATACCGCAAGCCATCTGACCAAGCGTGCCCTGCATGTTTGTACTAAAAAGAGTCTGTTAGCTCAGTGACGCGTAGCGATTGAAACGATTCTGTTTACGTTGAGCTGAGCACATCACTAAATGGCTGAGGTGAAGTTATCTTAGGTATAAAAAAGATGATACGCTCGATTTTCGACGTGCACGTCTTTCTACATTGTTCTCACATCTATATTTTCAATATGAACGATGTAACCAATATTATGTAAAATATTTGATTTAAAAGAGCGTGGAGTTTCTTGCCCGTTCTTCTCCAGGATCGCTTTGGAATGGGCAACTAGCTTCATTTTTCTGACTGACCGACCCTTTGACAATTCAAAAGTGCCTGTAATTGGTTTATTTGAAATAAATGCTTTGAGTTTGAGTTTGAGTTTCATACTACGAGTATCTAATGAACATGCGGTATCTAGCTTAAGTACTTTAAATCTGTGAACGAATATATTGGTGCGTTCTAAATTCAAACATCAAAACAGTGAGTAAAAAATAAGCTTTTTAGAGGGGGAATGGTATATAATCGTTTTTTTGCAAATGTGCCACTTCCTAAGGTTTCAACGATGTTTACAAAATTGTAGAGCATAAAATTCTTTACAAAAATTCTAAACATTTTTTATACGCTCAACCGTTTTTGAAACATAGCGCGGAGAGCGCGCAGCGCTCTGACACAAATGGCATAATGCAAGGTCAACCATGAGTCCCGGTAAATAAATCACTAAAAAATCATTAATTTATGATTGAAACTCTTAAAAACGAGACAAAACGTTGGTTATAAATATAATATTAAACTTACATGAATCTGACACTAAGTTCACAATAAGAAAGATTAACAAAGTTTTCGAAAACATTATAAGTGACATAGGTCTTGCTTGAACCGCGCCGGACAAACATTATAGAAGAATTTTATGATTCTCCGGCAGCTACCTACTAAACTTAATTTAACAGTGTGGCCACACTGTCGATCGGGATCGGCGATTGTTCGCGGTGTCTAACACGAATGTCCTTATTTTGTCAATAATAACTAAATAATAAACTGTTTCTATAACATTTCTTGTTAGTCAACCTGCCTAGGAAAAGATAGTCATCCAGTCTCAAACGCCATTTTTCTCTTTGATGACCTGGCTAACATACAATGACTATATTTTGAAAATATTTCTGTGTTATTATGGTCCACGAGTCTTAGAAAAAGCTTTTGTATTACTAGAAAAGTACGCAAAAAAAGTAAACGATAGTAAAATTTCAATTTCGTGTACTTAGGTATGATTAAAAAAAAATGTCATCACTACTAAACGGACTAACTGAGATGCCGAGATGCTTTGTCCATATGTGGGGGGTACCGGTATGCATCCTCGGGTGTGATTAGATGACCCAAAATTAGTACTGCTAACAAGTTTTTGACAGTTAGTCTACCTAACCCTATAGGTCCCTATAGCCCCGGTCTCCCCCAACTCTACAATATATTTTTTTATGTACACAAAAAACACTTAATAAAAACGTTTAAATCTATTAAACGTTTTGTGTATATGTTACGGCTAAAACCCGAAGTGCGGCTACACCTCGTTTTAGCCGGCTACACTAGGTATGGCTGGCCGGTAGCAGTTGGTAAAACACAGGTCTAGCCTATTAATTATTCACGGCTGAAACTACGTACACTTAACCGACATTTTACTAAAACTAGGTATAGCCGTCATTGCGTACCTTCCCAAAACATTACATTCTCTTGTGCCTAAACGGTACATTCTCATGTGCCTAAACGGACCGCTCGCTTCGCTTCGCTTCGCTCGGCTCGTACCTACGTTTCGTGGTTACAGTTCTAACCTAACCTACCTTTCAGACTCCACCTAGTTGTAGCCGGTTAAAACTAGGTGTAGCCGCAATTCGGGTTTTAGCCGTAACATATACTAGAAAAAGCACACAACTAGAATTTTATTTATACATAAAAGTAGTAAATCATTAATTGTCTAATGTAGATATTGTAATTATTATATATTTATTAATAGCATAATGTACCAAGTTATATTGCGACACCGAATATTCGTCCGAAAATATATTATTATATATATATTTTTTAAAATATTTATTCATTTATTAATAAATATATTAAATACAATGCCACAGTATCCTACATTTGACTTAGTGTGAATTATTAATAAGTGCAGAATGTAATTTGGTTGGTACATGTGAACATCGTCTATCGTCCATCACCAAGCATAATGTACCAAGTTATATTGCGACACCGAATATTCGTCCGAAAATATATTATTATATATATATTTGTTTAAATATTTATTCATTTATTAATAAATATGTTAAATGCAACGCCACAGTATCGTCCCTTTGACTTTGTGCGAATTATTAATAAGTGCAGAATGTAATTTGGTTGGTGCATGTGAACATCGTCGATCGTCGATCACCGAGCATAATGTACCTAGTTATATTGCGACACCGAATATTCGTCCGCAAATGTAGCCACATCATAAGGACAGATACCTGAATAACCACTAAATTCCTCCACATCGCTGTCGTCTGGTAATGTACCCAAAAAAAAAGTTTTTTTGGCGTAGGTATGCTAATTAGGAGCAAAATATTAGTTGATGAGCAACTTTAAACAGACTACATTGACATTTTTATTTTTATTTTTTTATTTTATTTATTAGGGAAAACAAACAGTGACACATTACATTTTGTAGGAAGAAATACAAAAGATACGACCAAATGTGTAACCAACAACATTTTCCACGTAATACACATAAACATAATCTTTTAAAAACATGCTTTTAAAACTTAAACCTACAAACTACAATAATTTAAGTTAAGAAAACATTATAAATGTTATCTAATAAAACAATAGTAAAAGCAAAGCGTACAAAGAATAACTTATCAAGGCTGCATGCCTTGTCTTATTAATTTAAATTACTCAATGCTAATGTAATAATGTTCATACTGTTATTGTTGCGTTGTTATTACATATTATAGGTGTATAGTAGTTTTCAACTACGACTGCGATAGATAATACGGAACGTATGATACAGAACGAGATAGCTTGGCATTTTAGATATATTGTAACGCCACGGACACGTTTTGTTTCGTTCACTGCTATAAGCCGACTAAATCAAATTACAACAATTGTCTGAATTTGTCTGCAACAATTTGCGCGCACTAGTGCGCTAGTGTCATCTATCTCTCTATTTATACAATATCATTGAAATTACTAGTGACATTCTGTCCTACTGCAAAAGATTCAAACCCATGCCGAACGTATGTCCTTGGTTTTAGGTTTTATATGTTATTTATGGAGTTTAACGACATTCTAACACTATCTTCCGTTAGCAAAATGTAGCAGCAGATTTGTTAGGAAAATCGGTACTTGAAATTGTTCAATAGTAAAGAGTATTTTTTTAATCATCCTTGACCTACTGGCTGCAGAGCAGAGGAACTAGGTATTTCAAAATAATTTAATCTCAATGTAATCTGTTGCTCCATGTAAGTAAAGTATAGGTATAAGTACCATATATAGTTTCTTATATCTATGGTACCTATAAATGCCTCCATGTTTTTATTTTAATGTTTTGTTTTTAACTTTTGACTGTTTACTTTTAGTCAATTTTTTTTATATATGGGTATTTTACCTGAACCAAAACACTATTTATTTTATTTATTTCTACCTTAGATCGAGTCTACATAAAGTTGTAGGTTACAAAGTCTTCAAAAACATAGTCTTTTCGTAATTTCTTGTTCTCGCTCAGGTCATCAGAAATCCAGTGGGGCAAACAAACATGGGGCTTGTTGGGTTGCACGATACAACCCTTAATGTGCTGTTACTGGAGCGTTTCAGACTTTGCCAAAAGGGTGCAACCCTCGACCTCATGATGGCATAAAAATCTGGGATCTTCGCTTCGGTAAACATGTTCGAGGCACTGCAGTACCTTGGCAGTTTCATAAGGGTTCGGTAAGACAGTCCACTACGTGACCTCGAAATTATGCTACGCGATAACGCAGTGCAGAAAGTTGCAGTAACGAATAACTTATTGACGAAAGCACGACGCAACGAATAGAGTAGTAAATCTTATGGTTTACTGGTAAATCCTAAGATTTACCGCAGTTCCGGCTTTTACAGTAACATAATATCAGACTTTAATTCAGCATTTAGGAATGCAGTTGGTATGTCCATTTGTTGGAAATGTGGTTTAAGAAAATAAATTAGCATTTTCTTTTCTAGTACCTACCTATAAGTTTAACGAGTTGAATGCCGTAATTACAGACACAATTATAAAGCAATTTGTGTCTCGCGTGGATCCAATTTCTAATGGTTAAGGACGTGTGTCTGCACAGTGTGACCGTGTTAGATACTGTCATGAGTAGGTGATGCAGTGCAATTGAAGACGAAGCATAAAATATCCTACTTACAAGAATCCAACACAGAGTTTGCAATTACAAAATAATAAAAACCGGTCAAGAGCGAGTCGGACTCGCGCACCCAGGGTTCCCGTTCCGATTTCTGAAAAAGTGTGCTATTTAGAGACATCGTTTTATTCTTCCTGTAATATTTACATAAACTTCTATCACATAGAATAATTTCAAGTTATTCTCTATGCAAGCTTCGGAGACTTATCTCCGAAAAAAAACGGAAAACGGTAATCGGAAACGATAAAAAAACGGGAAAACGGTATTTTATTTTACATTTTTCATCACAAGTCGAAAACTATGCGGCATAAAAAAAAATAAAAAATATTTGAGAATGTGCAAATAGCGTTATTTCATAATATGATACCCCACATGCCCTAGTAGCCCCACTTTTAATTTTTAAGACCCCCTTTCAGTCCCTGTGGCAAAAAAATGTAAATATTTTTATTTCTTTCTTATTTGCAAAATAGTTGGGTAAACGTCATCTAAAACTGTTCCAAATAATCCTAAATTCAAGTTGATAGCATAAGTAGTTCTTGAGATATCCAGCTGTGACAGACAGACAGACAGACGCAGACTAAGTCGCACCTTTTTACCATTTTGGTACGGAACCCTAAAAAGCTTTCGAAAACATTTTACTCGACTGACGTGTTGAATCGCCCCAGGTAATCAAACTTAGGAGGATATTTTTGTTTATTCAATCCTGTTCTACCAGTTCTACCCTGGCGAATATAAACGAGTTTTCGCAACAATTCTGCATGCAATTTTTTTTATTTATTTCGTTATTTACAGTTATTTTAGAATTTACAGTTATTTTACCAAAATAACTGACACAAAATAGCATACATAGTTGTAAATACCAACGATCTAAGAATTTATCAGGGGAAATTATCCTTTGCAACTTTTTGGCATCATTTTTTTTTTCTTTCGCCAGTAATGAAACTTAGATCATTATTAGAGGGCTATCTGAGAAGTACTTACATAGAAAAAAAACTAAGTCTTTAAGCCTAAACCTACCAGAGATATGATGGTTGCTATTTAGTTTTTTCAGGCGTTACATAAAGGAAAGCAATTTGAAAATATTTATTGATTTTCGTTTATCATGACTATTATCTGTTCCTAACTTTATCGACACTATGGTAGGTGTTAACGATACTCTTGTAACAATACTTACCGGCTAAGTTAATGATATTAATAAATAATCAGCTAACTCCAAGTTATATTATGTACTTTGTTTGTACACATTAAGCAATATTAATTTTAAGTAATAGGTATACTAGACATAGTCGCAACTGTTAGTTTTGGATGGGAACAGGATTTTGATAACAAAAAAAAACAAAATATACATATAAGACAAGTATTTATTTATTATAAAACATCATTTATTCACCATCAGTACTCACTAATACTATCAGTTTCATTTTCGATTTTGTTACGTATAATGATATCTAAAAATGAAGCTGGCGTGTCAAGTTTTGTTATGTCTCCCCCAGTCCGCAATAAAATTATACTACTGTACTTCTCAGATAGCCCTTAATGATATAAGTTTCATTACTGGCGAAAGAAAAAAAAAATGATGCCAAAGATCCATACAAAAAGTTGCATCAATCTAATTGAAATTACACCTTCAAGTACGCCACGCGTTTTTTTTTCCAAAAATTGTTGTCCCTCGTGGAGTGGGAGTCTATGTAATACTTATTCCCCTTGTCAATTCACCCAGGTGACATGTAAGTGATTTGAATCCAAGGTTATAAAAATTGCTTACGTACATATATATTTAGATATTTAACCGCGTTCATTGTGAATGACAACAGAGCCCTTTACCTTACTGTGAATGGTCCAACACGCACTTGACCGACAGTGACTGTATCGATATCCTGAACAAAAAATACGTACGTACCTATATGTATAGTCGCCTAAAATAAATGGTTTATTTATTTTATTTTATATCCCATAACTACAAGCAATATGCAAGTGCCGTTCGTGGACTGAATTTTTATAAATAAACTGTTCCACCGAACTGCACTTTTTCTTTCAGTGCGGTTACTGGAACAGCTTAGGTGCCATTCGGTCAAGTGCCGTTGAAATCAGTGCTCTGAGTGGAATACCTCAAGGAAGTGACAATTATTGTCATTGCCTTGAGGTATTCAATAAGTTTTACTTCTACTGTTTTATCATTCTATGCCACCACCCACATAAGGCTGCAGTAGTGGTGAATTTATGTTGTCTAGTTTGTGTTCACAAATGAAGAAGCTCTTCGTATCGCAATCGGTGTTGATCAGACGTCCGGTGTAGAACATTGAGCCGCACTCATGGTCATTGCCATCCGGCTGGTAATTGTCAAACCAGACGTCAGCATCCACATTCATCGGTGTTCCTGAAAAAGTATATCAATCATAACAATCACAATTAGCTGATAAATATTGACATTCGTTTTCTATACGCTCTCGTTCTTCGTCTTTCCTTGTTGTCTATTTCGCAAGGAACTCAAGTGGCTCCTGATCCACTTTCGCGGGGGCATTCAGAAACCTTCTCAATATCAAATGAGATACACGTATAACGTACCTTTTACTGTCTGCCAGCCATCGTTTAATCTGTTATGAAAGCCCAGGTGATAAATTCCTCTATGGTATTTTCCTTTGACCCTTGGTTTTGGCGTGGATTCCACTATCTTCGCAAGATAATCCGCTTCCCGCCTGTTACTGATCATTGCCAGGGTGGATTGTTCTACCTGGCACATGGCATATGCTTCGGTCCAGTTGGATGGAGTTGTGTGGAGCTTGTAGCACTTGCCAGTATCCTTACTGAAAATGTAATCTGAAATATTAAAGTGTAATGTTACGTAACGATACATAATAAGTACATAACTACACCAAAATGTGCATTATACGTGGATCACATTGAAAGTTTTTAGAAAATAAAAAAACCGAATGGTGTAGAAGCCTGTTAATTTTTATTGCTTTTCGAAGTAATCTCCTCTCCTTTTTAGGCACCGTCGCATGCGATGGAACCATTGACTGAAGCAATGGGCCCACTGTTCTTTAGGGATTTCTTCCAACTTTTATCAAATGCAGTCACGGCATCTTCAGGTTTCATAAAACGAATTCCTCTAAGTTTATCTTTCATTTTTGGAAATAAATAAAACTCACAAGGTGCCAGGTCAGGACTGTAAGGAGGATGACTTACTAACTCCACACTTTCGATGACAGACAAATATTCGACAGTCCGTCTGGCGGAGTGAGCTGTAGCGTTGTCGTGGTGGAGGAGCATCCTACTTCATGGGTGCTGCTGTCTAATATTTTTTAAGACAACTGGTAAACAATGACTGACATACCAATCTGCAGTAACAGTCTTTCTATCTTCTAGGACAATTGTTGCGAAATGACCCGTCCGTCCAAAGAATGAGGTAGTCATCTTTTTCCCTTGAATTCTACCCTTTTTTACTTTTGTTGGCAAATCTTCGAATGGATACATCCATTGCGCAGATTGTCATTTGGTTTCGGGTTCATAACAACATATCCAGCTTTCTTCGCCTGTGATGATATTGTAATTATACAGCATTCGAGTCACTTCCGTCATACTTTCAAGCATTGAGCGGTACCAATTCAAACGACGGCGTTTTTGATCTTCCGTCAAATTATGAGGTATCCATCTAGTACAAAGCTTTCTAACGCCTAAATGTTCATGAAACACTTTTTATACTTGACTCATACCAATGCTTAAAGCTGCCCGAATCTGTTGATATGTCATCCTTCTATCAGCTTCTAGCTTTAGCCGCACAGCACTCACGTTATCTTTAGTAGTCGCCGCAGAAGGACGTCCTTCTCGCGAATCAGTGAGTTTGCTTCGACTACGTTTAACTCATTGAACGAATTGGGAAGTCTACCGTAATGTTTATGTTAAGTACCGCAACGACAGTCGTAATAAATCATTGAACGAAAATTTTCTCTAGTCAAATCCATTTCGACTCACGATAGACACTTTTTAAATTGCCGCCAATTTGTAAAAACTAATGACAATGAATTAATTACACATCTACGATTTCCAAAGAGTTCTTAATTCGAAATTTTTCATCGGCTGCTTTTTTTACTGGCCTTTTTTAAAAACTTTTGACCCCTGTATGTGACTGTAATTGCTTGGCAAAAGTAATAGAACAACAACAATAGGTAATTTCAGGTTTTTCAAAGAAAAACCTGAAATTGCCTTTCTACTGTCAAACATACGAACTTTCATTTGATTTTGTTGTATTGCCAAAATTAAAAGTATTGCCAGTGAGTTATATAAACGCAATAAAGTTGCACTCTTTGGAGCGTTGCCTTACCTACTACAGCGATTAAAACCTACCTAAATTGGGTATATTGCACTGATAGTTCCACTGCAGTGACTGGAGACTCTTCTTGCAAATGAAGTAAGACTTTATGTCACATTTGTAATCGTTCATTTTGCTCTTTATGTCAATGTTCAAACAGTCCTCGTTTCCTCCGGCATTGTCCGGCTGACCCTGCATAAACCAGTTGATGTACACTTCAGAGATTGACTTCCCTAGAAATATGGAAATTTGTGATTATATGCACAGTGATACAATTTTAAAAATCGTTTAATCTCCAAAACGATTTTTTAAAATTGTATCGCTGTGGGGATGAAAACAGGGAATATAGTTTATATGAAAAATCTTATTCATTTGATCAATTAACTTCAAACTTGGCACAAATACTTGCCTAAGCAAGTAATAAAGTTTGTCATGAATATTTTTTCCCCCAGAGGGAAGGGTAGAGGGGAACGGGAAAGAGGAGGGGGTGGTGAGGAGGGAAAGGGGGAAGGTAAGTGAGTGGTGAGGAGAGAAAGGGGGAAGGGAAAGGTTTTGGTGAGAGGTAGGGGAGGGGTGGTTAGCAGGAAGAGGGGGATGATGATAGAGAGAAGAGGAGAAGGGGGAGAGGGATTGGAGGGTGTAGTGAGGGGGAGAGTGGAAAAGGAAAGAGCGGAAGGGAGGAGGAGTTGGTGAGGGTAGAGGGGGAGGGGAAAGCGGTGAAGGGGCTGTGAGAGGGGGTGAGAGAGAAAGGGGGAGATTAGCGGAAAGGTGTTGTGGTGAGGGGGGTGAGAGTGAGAGGGGTTGGGGAGGGTGAGGGGGTGAGAGGAGGCGGTGAGCGGGATGATAGGGGATTGTGAGGGGGTGGGAATGGAAAGGTGTGAGAGGGGGTGAGAGGGGTGGGCAGGAGAGGGTGTAACAGGGGGTTAGAGGGAGGGGGGGAATAGTGCCTTTTAAGGCTCGACCGAGATCTCGGTCTCGGTCTCGGCATTCTCGGCTACAAATCCAACCGAGATTTTTGTCTCGGTTCTCGGCTAATTACAGCCGAGATTCTCGGTCATGACCGAGATTGTAACTTTGTTCGGATCGGCATTCAAATTTTCACAAACACTGATCGATCCAAGGTAAAACCAAATATCTAACTGAAAGCGAAGTAAACTCAGCCAAGCTTCATATTATCCAGTCTCGCACTCTCAATGAAAATGTAGGATCAGATTCTCGTGAGACGACATGGGCATCTTCAACTAACTCGTCAAACATGGCTGCAACTAATCAATCAAACTTATGGGCAGCTCATAATTCCATAGAGTTGGAAGACGAGCCAATGACCAATGACGAATACAGTTCAAGCTCTGTGATCGAAATAGCGCTAGAAAGCTTTCTTAGAGAGCCAAGACTGCAAAGAAATGCTAATGTTTTTGAGTATTGGTTTTCGTCACCTTATAAGGTGCTTAGGACTGCAGTTTTTATCTGCGCCGCCTACTAGTGTAGCAAGTGAACAACTGTTTAGCAAAGCTGGACAATTGTATGACACTGACACTCTTTGAATAGGGTGTTTGGGAAAATGGAAAATCTGATAAACAAACAGACAAGTAATCACCAAACTACATTAGTATGGAAGAATGAGCGACTAGCGTGCACTTACGGTCCCTAGTTTATGAAAATTGAAACGAATACAGAATTATAAAAAAAAAATAGGTACCTACCTATTTTTTTTAAGCTTATTTACCAATTTATTTTTTTTTAAATTTTTTTTACTATATGAACACAATACGTACCGTCAACGGTCTCAAATACTCCTTCAACCAATATGTCTGATATTCCCACCCACAACCACCCTATACTAGGGTTAGTTTGGTTCCAAAACGATAGCACTGCACTTGCTTCATTATCATTTTCTGCGTAGAAGAAAGTGGCTGCTTCCAGAGCACACACTCGCTTGGCATCTGCCCAAGTCCGTGGTATCGTATGTATCTTATAGAAACTCTCGACTGCTTCTATATAATGGTAATCCTTTCGGAAAAACTTTTTGGCTTTTTGTCCATCTATAAAAAGATAAAATATGTTTTTAAATAAAGAAAAGTTTGCTTATTGTTTGTCAAATCAGCACCCTAATTGCGTAACATAATCAATCGGAGTTTGAATCATTTTGAAACAAATTGCTAATCCATTGCTTCATATGTTCGAAAAATTTGTCTGCTCGACAACGTAAATAACGTAATGAACGTTGTTGAACTGTCAAAATGAAACCAACTCCGATTGATAATGTGTTACGCAATTAGGTTGCAAGTCAGTTTTTATTTGTTTATTTAGGTAATACAAAGCGACTCTCTTTTGCAACCATAATGACATTAAATTCTTAAAGGTTTTTATCACTTGTTTACTGTGGTAAATTGTCATGTCAGTAACCATGCAAATTCTAGCACGTGTCTTCACAGAAAATTATATTCTTATAAATAAATAAATTCTTATTCTGATTCTGACAGGAAAGCCGTGTTGGATCTTTTCATAAGAATGCACTTGAAAACGAAATATAAAAGTTAGTTACTTACATGAATCTGACACTAAATTCACAATAATAAGGATTAACACAGTTTTGGAAAACATTATAATGTAGGTCTTCGTCTTAAACCGCGACAGGCAAACTTACAACAGTATGAGGATGTTTTGCAGATTCTCCAGCAATCAATCTTGTTTATCCTGTTTTATTCTGCGTCCACATTAGCGGCATCAGCGAATGCTCGGGTTATCGCGATTGTGACGTAGTATCGGTAATGCTACGGCCACACTGTCGCGCAAAGATTCGGGTCACATTGTCGCAATAAAACTTCAGTGTTCGATCTACACTGAACTATATTGGACAAATTATTTAAAAAAATTGCACTTTATTAATTATGTCAGGAAATAATTATTTATTGCATTTTTATTATTTCAATAAAGTAAAAAATAAAAAACTAGTTCTGTTTAATAATCTATATCTATAAAAATCAATGCCACTTTTCGTTGTAATTTTATAACTCAAGAACGGCTGGGCCGATTTAGCTGATTTTGGTTTTGAAATGTTTGACGTAGTCCAGGAAAGGTTTAAACGATGAGAAAAATACGAAAAGTTGCCGGGAAAATTGGAAAATTCTGGAAAACTGAAAGTGGATTTTATATGGGAATATTGAAATTGGGACAGGACAATGTCTGTCGGGTCAGCTAGTTTTCTATAAATTCCAATTTTTTTTTATTACTGCAGTCCATATTTTACTGACGTTGAAAGGGAACGAAGGACTCTTTCCGTGCGTGCGAATATGATAGCCCGCAGGTTTGCACGTTGTACTACAGATATAAAGTAAAGGTGACGCTCTTTAGATCATTCTGCGCCACATTGTATACGTGCAGCTTGTGGGAGAAATATTCGCGGGCGTCGCCGTCGTATGGAGCCCTTCGTGTCCAATTTAATAATAATAATAATAATGCCATATCTCTACGTTGACGTCGTGGTGGGGCTTGCGCGCTCCGAACTCTGGGTCTGTGCCGGTAGAGTTCACTTTGCCGAAACAGGTCTAGGGTGAGGAGCCAGACCAAGAGGGATACAGAAACCCGCAGGGCAGCATGTGGCGAGCTGTTGGGCAGTAGCGACTCCACGGACCCTATCTCCCGGGAGTAGTCTTGTTCCTCATCTCTGGCTTGCCTTTATTGGCCGGCTGGAGTGAACACTGACGGGAACAGAGCTCTCACCTCATTCTTGCCTTTATTGGCTGGCTTGAGTGGAGATTCGCAAGAACAATCGTGCTCGGAGGAAGGAAGTATTCCAGTAAGTGTTTGTAGGGATCTTGACCATCTTCCGGGCTCTGGGATTGTTCTGACAACCGTGGGATACCTCTCCACTTCTCACAAGCACCTCAGGACATGTTGCCCCCTTGCCGTTACGACACTATGTGCTAGCGACCGTTTTCGGGGGCCCATTATTGAGTGTGCAAGTCACCCCCTGCCATTTTATCTGTGTATTGTATACAAAACATTAGTGAGGCAGGGGCCATAGCGTTTCCATAGCTCTAGGTAACCAGTCCACAACCACGCAAACCCATAGTCTAATATGTTTTGTTTCCATGTTCTGCAATAGTCCTGCACCAACCGGGGGTTGTCCTTGGGTGCAGTTGCATAGTGCACACAGGGATAATCGTCGGCTGGTGCCTTCTCTTCATTTAAAATTGTCTAAGGGGCCTCTACGAGTTGGCTTCGGCTCCTCGTACGCCTTCCAAAGGACCGGGACCCCAGGGTTCCGAGATATGTTAAAGACAACATAATAATAATAATTCTTTTATTCTCAGGCAATTAAAGCCTATAGATAAAATATACAAATGATTTATAAAATAATAAACTAATACATATAAAACATTAGGCACTAGTAACTAAGTAGTACGTTGGGTCGGCGACGTATTGCGCTGAGTCGAGGTGTCATGTAGCCTTCCGCGAAAACGCCGATACACGACACCCTTCGGCCAAAATTCTTCCTTCATGAAGGTCTCCAGATGAAGAGTCGGAACGCGCACCACAAAAGATTTAAAGTTAGTTTTGTGGCGCGACTCCAACTTCTCGACTGTTAAGGTGAACTTGGTCATTATCATTATATACTGTACGATCTCCTCTGCCTTCGTGGAGTGATGCAATCGCGACACGTACAGCTGCGTCGATGGAATAGCGGGACGCAGCAACATGTTCGGACCAGCCAGTGCGGGACCGCACTGATTTCAACAAGCAGGTTTCTTCTTCTTCTTCTTCACACGTATGAAACCTTCTTCATCGGCCTGTCCTTGGCTTGTTACCGGCGGTAACGAGCTTCGAACTAGTTCAGAGGGCCCCTGGGCACCCCTCATATGCTTAGGTTGCCGCTGATGTTTTGCTGGAGCTGCAATAACGGCTGCCGAGTAAGCTCGTCGTGGTGTGGACGAGCTAATGTTCGTCGGCGTCCCAACAATGAGGGACGCGGGGAGGGCGGGGCGCGGTTGTGCATCGCTCGCAATGACAGCAGCTGGCGACGACTCAAATTTTGCTGACGCGTAACTCAGCTGCGATGCATCGAGTACGCCGTGACGTGTGTTGACGCTGTTAGCTGGCTCGTGTGACCTACATACAGCGTTGCGTAAATCTGCTACCTCGGTACGTAGATCACTGATGGTGGACTGCGATGCTTCCAACTTCAACTGCAACTCGGCCAGGCTTGATCTCAGGCTTGTGATGTCCCGTAGCAGCCTGGTGACATCGACGTGGTCAAATGTGACGGGGGGCAGCTTGCGCAAATCCTTCGCCACGAAATTCGGCACGTCATCAGGGTCGGTCTCCTTCAACAATTTAATTATGTCTTGGAGACTCCTCTCTCCCTTTTCATCCCTCCTGCGGGACGTCATTCGGTCGGCCATTTCTAGCGACGTGTACAGCAGTGTTTTAGCTCTGCGTATCTCCTCTTCATCGAAGTTGGATGTAGAGATCTGGATCACACTGACCTCATCCATGACATCCAGCTGGTACTGCAGGAATGCCAGGACCTCGTTCGCCACAAGTTCTTCCGAACGCATGGTGGCACCGGCATTTGCCGCGCTCAGCGCAACAAACAATTTCCGCTTACAGTGTAAGCGCGTCCGATTGCAACGGCGAATCGCACTGCACTCAGAAAACGCCTTCAGAAACGCCTTCAGAAACGTAATAACGCCTTCAGAAAACTGATGGGTTTGCCATGGCGATGCAGTGCGTCATGGATATGTGCGGTGGCGGCGGCGGCGGCGCGCGTAGATTGTTTTTATACAATAATGCGCAAGCGCGCAGCATCGATGGTGGCTAGAGTCATGGCCGGCCCTAACAGCGTTCTGAAGATGATTGCTGACAGAGTGGACTATCTGTATATAATTCACTGCTGTCAGTTATATGTGCCATCGTTTCGTGTTATCTACTAACACTTAGTTTTTAAGGAAAGTGGCTCCCTCATGAGTGTATCGCTCGAATTAAAGTTTCTAAATTTGAATTTACATGAGATTACAAAATCCATAAATTTCTAAAATCAAATATTGCAAGATACAAATACGTGCATACTGCTCGACGTCTTGCATTAAAAAGAGATCCCGTGAAGTATAGCCATCCTCACGAACTTGGTCACGAGAAATCCTTTTGATGTGCAGCAATTTACCGACAGCCGCGCGAAGGACATTCGAGTTCCCCTGAATAATTCGCAATGTGACGAATTGCTTATCAAGATGATTCGCAACGACGCAAATCTTCGCCTTATATACAAATAGACCGAGAGGTGACAGGATTTTTCGTAACGATCATGGATACGGTTAGATTTACTTCAATGGGTTGTAGAGTAGTCCCCTAATGTGAATGACGTCGGTCTGCCTGCTCTGAGTGGTTGCAACTTCGAGATATAGCGCTTACAAGAGGCGTCATTGTTGCGAAAAAAAAACGATCAGAGAAATGGTCAGTTTTGGTACACATTCAAAGTATGGCGTCTCCGCAGATGAAACAAGTTGGTCTGCCGGCTCTGAGTGGTTGCATTTCAGAGCTATGATGCGCGCAACATTGTTGCGAAAATAAAACGATAAGGCAAATGGTCACTTTTAGTACATATTCGAAGTATGGTGTCTCCACAGGTGAAACGAGTTGGTCTGCCAGCTCTCAGTGGTTGTATTTCAGAGCAATCGTTGTGTATACAAACACGCTTATTTGTGGAGAAAGCCTAACAATACATCGAAAAACGGGACAATAAGCGAATTATTCAAGTGCACGCCGGCCGGTGTCGTACCCCCACCCTACGCCGAGCACCACCCGCTGCGCGACCGTCCCCCCTGTAAAGTAATAGGGAAAAAGCTAGAGGTGTCAAGAGGTGTCAATAAGAGAAATGGTCAGTTTTAGTTCCTATTCAAAGTATGGTGTCTCCACAGGTGAAACGAGTTGGTCTGCCGGCTCTTAGTCGTTGTATTTCAGAGCATTGTTATACGCAAGGCGCTTAGTTATAGAAAAATTCAACTGAACGGTAATCAATAAAATAAAGAATGAAATCGAACAAATCTAATTTCTAATAATTCAACTTATTACTTTGGGTAAATCACAGATTAATAATTTTGTAGAATATAGCTAAGACTTAGAGTTAAATATTTACTTACTTCTAACATTCTATATTTTTTGAGTTGTATCATTAGCATTAGCGTATAACAGAGCTCTGAAATACAACCACTAAGAGCCGGCAGACCAACTTATTTCATCTGCGGAGACGCCATACTTTGAATGTGTACCAAAACTGACCATTTCTCTGATCGTTTTTTTTTCGCAACAATCACGCCTCTTGTAAGCGCTATATCTCGAAGTTGCAACCACTCAGAGCAGGCAGACCGACGTCATTCACATTAGGGGACTACTCTACAACCCATCGAAGTAATTCTAACCGTATCCATGATCGTTACGAAAAATCCTGTGACCTCTTAGTCTAAAACTTCGTTTATTTGTTCTGCCAAATGAACGAAGTTTGTATATAAGGCGAATCAGCACTTGCAATTGTTGCAAATCACACTTGGTGAGTCGATCGGCTGTGCGCGTATTTTTTTAGCAGCAACACCTGTCGAATAACGTGGTCAAGAACAGTAAGCTTCTTACCTACGAAGTTTTTATCGCAACCATCCAATACGAATGTTCCTCCGATAATGTGGCCGCAGTATACGTATTCATGTTTATTTATATATTTGTTCCATATTAATTTTATAATGAGAGGATGATTAATATGAGGAAAATATTAATTAATCAGTAGCTTTGAGTTGTTAAATATAAAACATCATTACGTCCATCGTGGTTAAGAAATCAATAAAACCAGTTTTTGCTCGCCTCGAGTTTACTCTGTTATTCAGTATACCTAACAGTATTATACATCTAGATTAACTTCTTTATAAAAGCTAACTATGACATTGCAGACAGTGCCGGTGACCGAGAAATTGTGTGGAAATCGACTGTCATGGTATGAGATGTGATACGGAGGAATGAAGAACACGTCGTTAGGAAAATTTTGAATAGAATACTTATTCCCCTACTTAGAGGAAGATGATAATTCTCCCGTATTTCTCAGGACAACGTTTATATGACTTAAATTTTCCGGAAATCCACTGGAAATAGCCGGGAGACGCCGGGCCACAATCAGCTAGTAATATAAGTTTATTTTGTAATCAACAGGTCTTAACAAATAAGTTGTGAAGACTTCTTTTAAGTATGGAGATACCTACCTTTACCAGAAGACCTTCCATTATCTACGTGTACAAAATCTGTTAACAATTAATAACAGAATTTTAACAAAACTGGAAGTAAAGAATTTAAAAATAATTAATTAATTAGGTACTTGAATTAGTAATCTCAGATAATGTATACTTCATCCCCACTTACTGAACCATAGAAGCGATGATTGGATTGTGTGATATGGAGGTTGAGAAGACCATTTTTGTTCAGATATTTCTTCAGATTGCTGCTGTCCGACCTTTGCCAGTAAGAACCTCGGTTATAGAAGTTTGCGCGGAAGGAAAACTAACTGCAGGGACACGTATGTTAAGGCGGGGTGAAAGCAAGCGCCGTAGGTATTAAATGCTTACCGCAGCCCCCGCAAGGAGTAGCGATACGTAATAAATTACGATGCGCGGGAAACGCGCGCCAAGCGCACCGCTCATGAGTTCATGAACTCGAGTAGGTACTATGTTGCGTCACAGAATAGAGCAATGCAGTAGATAAACTTGAACTGATTAGTATACAAGTTTATTTTGTTTTATTTTTCTAGTAAGTATTTTTGAAAGTTGTAGACAGATTAGACATTTTAGACAGATTTTAGACATTTTAGACATTTTAGACAGATCCAAGATGGCGGCTGCGAAAATTCCCTAACTGTTCGTCATGGGTGTCATTTTCGTGATATTTTAGATCGCTGAAAACGATAGTGGGGTCAAAATGAAAATCCAAGATGGCGGCTGCAAAAATTTCCTAATTTTTCGTCATGGGTGTCATTTTCGTGACATTTTAGGTCGCTGAAAACGATAGTGGGGTCAAAATGAAAATCCAAGATGGCGGCTGCGAAAATTTCCTAATTTTTCGTCATGGGTGTCATTTTCGTGACATTTTAGGTCGCTGAAAACGATAGTGGGGTCAAAATGAAAATCCAAGATGGCGGCTGCGAAAATTTCCTAATTTTTCGTCATGGGTGTCATTTTCGTGTTATTTTAGGTCGCTGAAAACGATAGTGGGGTCAAAATGAAAATCCAAGATGGCGGCTGCGAAAATTTCCTAACTTTTCATCATGGTTGTCATTTTCGTGATATTTGGGGTCGCTGAAAACGATAGTGGGGTCAAAATGAAAATCCAAGATGGCGGCTGCGAAAATTTCCTAATTTTTCGTCATGGGTGTCATTTTCGTGACATTTTAGGTCGCTGAAAACGATAGTGGGGTCAAAATGAAAATCCAAGATGGCGGCTGCGAAAATTTCCTAATTTTTCGTCATGGGTGTCATTTTCGTGTTATTTTAGGTCGCTGAAAACGATAGTGGGGTCAAAATGAAAATCCAAGATGGCGGCTGCGAAAATTTCCTAACTTTTCGTCATGGGTGTCATTTTCGTGATATTTGGGGTCGCTGAAAACGATAGTGGGGTCAAAATGAAAATCCAAGATGGCAGCTACGAAAATTTCCAAATTTTTCGTCATGGGTGTCATTTTCGTGATATTTGGGGTCGCTGAAAACGATAGTGGGGTCAAAATGAAAATCCAAGATGGCAGCTACGAAAATTTCCAAATTTTTCGTCATGGGTGTCATTTTCGTGTTATTTTAGGTCGCTGAAAACGATAGTGGGGTCAAAATGAAAATCCAAGATGGCGGCTGCGAAAATTTCCTAACTTTTCGTCATGGGTGTCATTTTCGTGATATTTTAGGTCGCTGAAAACGATAGTCGGGTAAAAAGGAAAATCCAAGATGGCGGCTGCGAAAATTTCCTAATTTTTCGTCATGGGTGTCATTTTCGTGATATTTTAGGTCGCTGAAAACGATAGTGGGGTCAAAATGAAAATCCAAGATGGCGGCTGCGAAAATTCCCTAACTTTTCGTCATGGGTGTCATTTTCGTGATATTTTAGGTCGCTGAAAACGATAGTCGGGTAAAAAGGAAAATCCAAGATGGTGGCTGCGAAAATTTCCTAATTTTTCGTCATGGGTGTCATTTTCGTGATATTTTAGGTCGCTGAAAACGATAGTGGGGTCAAAATGAAAATCCAAGATGGCGGCTGCGAAAATTCCCTAACTTTTCGTCATGGGTGTCTATGTTCTATGTTAAGGATTTGGTTTCCGCACTTAGTCCTTCATGTGGACCATTGTGCGTGAGCCATGGCGGCCTTCGGGGGTTATTCCAACCAGCCCACCTCCCTCCAGAAGTTAATCAAATCTCTGGGTCTGTTAATAACATCTGTGAAAGATCGGGGTATTCCAAGAGTTTCTGTTCTAATCTGGGCAACGCCTGTGCATTCAAAGAGCACATGCGCAACGGTCTCCTCAGCCTCCATGCAGGCCCTGCACAGAGGACTGTCCGTTATTCCTATTGTGTGGAAGTGTTTGTTTAATGAGCAGTGTCCTGTGATGGTCCCCGTCACCAGGCGCAGCTCGTTTCTGTCCAGACGCAATAACCGTCTGGTAAGCGTACCGTCCAGGGATGGCATAGCCTCCCTGGATTGCCTGCAGCCTGGTGTCGAGGACCACCAACTCTCTGCTTGTGTGTGGGTGAACTCCTTTAGCCACCTGCGTAACTGGTTGAAGGGAATGGGCGCGATTGGCTCAGCTCCACAGACGGACGTGCTGGATGCTCTCCTAGCTAGTTCGTCAGCTGCGTCGTTACCCAGTGACGTCATGGGTGTCATTTTCGTGATATTTTAGGTCGCTGAAAACGATAGTCGGGTAAAAAGGAAAATCCAAGATGGCGGCTGCGAAAATTTCCTAATTTTTCGTCATGGGTGTCATTTTCGTGATATTTTAGGTCGCTGAAAACGATAGTGGGGTCAAAATGAAAATCCAAGATGGCGGCTGCGAAAATTCCCTAACTTTTCGTCATGGGTGTCATTTTCGTGATATTTTAGGTCGCAGAAAACGATTGTGGGGTCAAAATGAAAATCCAAGATAGCGGCTACGAAAATTTCCAAATTTTTCGTCATGGGTGTCATTTTCGTGTTATTTTAGGTCGCTGAAAACGATAGTGGGGTCAAAATGAAAATCCAAGATGGCGGCTATGAAAATTTCCTAACTTTTCGTCATGGGTGTCATTTTCGTGATATTTTAGGTCGCTGAAAACGATAGTCATTCATTTTGACCCCATTATCGTTTGCAGCGACCTCAAATATCACGAAAATGACACCCATGTCAAAAAATTTGAAAATTTTCGCAGCCGCCATCTTGGATTTTCATTTTGACCCCACTATCGTTTTCAGCGACCTCAAATATCACGAAAATGACACCCATGTCGAAAAATTTGAAAATTTTCGCAGCCGCCATCTTGGATTTTCATTTTGACCCCACTATCGTTTTCAGCGACCTAAAACATTACGAAAATGACACCCATGACGAAAAATTAGGAAATTTTCGCAGCCGCCATCTTGGATTTTCATTTTGACCCCACTATCGTTTTCAGCGACCTTAAATATCACGAAAACGACACCCATGACGAAAAATTAGGAAATTTTCGCAGCCGCCATCTTGGATTTTCATTTTGACCCCACTATCGTTTTCAGCGGCCTAAAATATCACGAAAATGACACCCATGACGAAAAATTAGGAAATTTTCGCAGCCGCCATCTTGGATTTTCATTTTGACCCCACTATCGTTTTCAGCGACCTAAAACATTACGAAAATGACACCCATGACGAAAAATTAGGAAATTTTCGCAGCCGCCATCTTGGATTTTCATTTTGACCCCACTATCGTTTTCAGCGACCTTAAATATCACGAAAACGACACCCATGACGAAAAATTAGGAAATTTTTGCAGCCGCCATCTTGGATTTTCATTTTGACCCCACTATCGTTTTCAGCGGCCTAAAATATCACGAAAATGACACCCATGACGAAAAATTAGGAAATTTTCGCAGCCGCCATCTTGGATTTTCATTTTGACCCCACTATCGTTTTCAGCGACCTAAAATATCACGAAAACGACACCCATGACGAAAAATTAGGAAATTTTTGCAGCCGCCATCTTGGATTTTCATTTTGACCCCACTATCGTTTTTAGCGACCTAAAATATCACGAAAATGACACCCATGACGAAAAACTTGGAAATTTTCGCAGCCGCCATCTTGGATTTTCATTTTGACCCTACTATCGGTTTCAGCGACCTCAAATATCACGAAAATGACACCCATGTCAAAAAATTTGGAAATTTTCGCAGCCGCCATCTTGGATTTTCATTTTGACCCCACTATCGTTTTCAGCGACCTAAAATATCACGAAAATGACACCCATGACGAAAAATTAGGAAATTTTCGCAGCCGCCATCTTGGATTTTCATTTTGACCCCACTATCGGTTTCAGCGACCTCAAATATCACGAAAATGACACCCATGTCGAAAAATTTGGAAATTTTCGCAGCCGCCATCTTGGATTTTCATTTTGACCCCACTATCGTTTTCAGCGACCTAAAATATCACGAAAATGACACCCATGACGAAAAATTAGGAAATTTTCGCAGCCGCCATCTTGGATTTTCATTTTGACCCCACTATCGTTTTCAGCGACCTAAAATATCACGAAAATGACACCCATGACGAAAAATTAGGAAATTTTCGCAGCCGCCATCTTGGATTTTCATTTTGACCCCACTATCGTTTTCAGCGACCTAAAATATCACGAAAATGACACCCATGACGAAAAATTAGGAAATTTTCGCAGCCGCCATCTTGGATTTTCATTTTGACCCCACTATCATTTTCAGCGACCTAAAATATCACGAAAACGAATCCCATGACGAAAAATTGGAAATTTTTGCAGCCGCCATCTTGGATTTTCATTTTGACCTTGAAATACAAAAAAAATAAGAAGATACCTAATTAGAAAAAAAACTTAATTTAAAAAAAAAATCTTATTTATGTAGGTATACAGAAAAATACATTTGAGGGCCTACTTATTTTCTGAACATCCCTGCCCAACCCTTTGAAAGAATTCAGGCGTGATGTTATGAAGAAATCTCATTTCCTATCCGATATTCATTATAAAACCACCCGTACTAACTTTATTCTGTGGCACCTACCTATTTGAGATTTGAAAATAGTGAACCAAAAATTTGCGCGTCAGGCGGCTTTATAAGCTCCAGTGTAGGGTTCAAATTCAACTGTTTTACACACTTGATGCGATTGGTAAACATAGGCCGTGATAAAAATAAATACCAATAAAGCTTTTGCGCGCGTGACGTCTTTATTTACATAGGCATAGCGTTCAAATTCAACTGTTTTCAACACATGCTAATTTGTGCCGGTCGCAGCCGGTGACAGAAGTTAGCGGGGGTGGCGGGTTCGAAAAATTGGCACACGTCCGACCTCCGTCACGTTCCGCTCGGGACTAAACGGCTCAGGGCGAGCGTTTGCGAAGCTGAAAACACTTGACATTGGAATTAGTGATATAAATATTTTGATATTTCAAATTATGATAGCCGTTATAAATTACATTTTTTACGACCTTTATTATGGCATAAGTTTTATTGTTCAAAGCCTAATATAAATCAAATGAAATAAGATATAGATCATAATTTAGACTTGTCTTTGCGATTTAATTGGATGCAGTAAAGTGCAAGTAATCGTGTATCGGACGGCCGAAATTTCTAGATCGAAGTCTGAACTAAGTAATATATTTTTTTCAAAATTTAAATACGTGTTATCTACGAATAAAACACTAAACAAAACGACGTTTTTACGGCTCTCACCGCCTTAATCAGAAATTTCAGAAACAGAGATCTTCATCTTTTCAGAAACTTTGGCACACTGCTGGCTACAATATACAGTCAAGATGGTCTACTATTTTTTGTGCCAGTCTAAACTTTCCTATTCATTTAAACTTTTCCCTCTTACAAATAAACACAGAATAAAGTTATTCCAAATTTAAACCTATGAAAATGTATGGTTGATGTCAGCGACAAAATCCAAATTCGCGATTTTTCATATTATTTATTTTACACATTCTTTAAAATACGCAACATTATTTTTCCTAATTATTATTTTTTCAAATTCTTATATTTCCGAATTCTTAGGTTTCTTAATTATTTATTGTCCTAACACCAAAATTTTCCGAATGAGTACAGTTCGATACAAAATGGAAAATAAACGGATTGTCATATATTTTTTATCAGGTAATCAAACTTGAAACTTAAAATCAAAACCATTTCTTCTTCTTGATTAAAAAATCAAAGAAAGAAAAAGAAAGAGGTCTAGAGCAAAATATAATAATAAAAACCATTTAAATAATAAAGAATAATTCGTCAGATAAGAGATGACCAGTCGCAACTGATGGCACCCGTTGAGGAGCACGACGGACGCACGGATCGGCGCCATTTGGTTCAACCTTTTTGACGTAGCTTGCTAAATATCTGTATTTTGAAGGGAACCGAATGATTCGACACATGCACCACCATCAGCGAGACGTTCGAGTGAGCATGACATACTCACAACCGCCAGGGGACACATTAAAGACAATGAAAGACATACTTACCTCGTATATGATAGATTTAAAGTAGTACCTACGTAGTGCTCCTGCTCACATTTAAGTGCTACGCAAAATTAGGTATCTATGTAATACTGCTGTTGATAATGTGGCGTTCTTTAGGTGAAAGAATTTTTAAAATCGGTTAAGTATTTTTTTAATTTATCCACTAATCCATTTGATATTACAAATTAGAGGATTATATCCAAGATAAGAATGCTTTCTTAAGTGACAAATAATTCCATTCAAAGAGTTTATTATGTAAGTATTACAAGTTGAATCATTGTGTGGAACAAAATATGTTACAAAGTTTTTATGGTGATTGTACTTATAATATGGGAAATACAGAATGTGGACTAAAATGGAACATGTAATAATTAGAAAGTGGAAATAAATGAATATGAAAAATTCGGAATATGTAAAAATAAGAATTCGGAAAAATAAGAATATGAAGGAATAAGAAATTGGACAATTTAGACTTCGGAAAACATCGCCGACACCGTATGGTTATTCCTTTGTTATCCCTGATATAACTTTATTCCGTGTTTTATTTGTAAGAGGGTTAGTGGATAGGCGGAACTAATGCCACAAGGCATTTTCTGCAAGTCAACCTTCAGTTAAAAACAAAATTTATTATTCTCCAGACGTTTGAGTCTGCGGGCAAGGTCAATGACCTTGAGGTGTCCCATGATGTTCCTCCACTCCTATTACTCGCACATCCCACCCGATCCCGAATTTTTCTAAGGTCCGTATTACAGAAAGAAACTCAAGCACTGATCTTTGTTTAAGTCTAGTTTTCAACCAATCAAATGGCTTGAATCTAGTTTTAAGTAATGCTTGAGTATTGAGTGACGTTCTGTAATACGGACCTAAGTCTTTTTTTCATAGTGCCCCGTTACCTACACTCCAACCGAAATCAGCCTATATAAGAACATTACGAACTTATAATAACTATTAGACCAGGGCCAATCCTGTTTGAGAAAAAAAAAAATTCTTAGCAGTATACGAGTGATTGGAAAATTTAGTTGATAATGTAAATAACGAAGGAAAAATAGTCCATACTCAGAGAAAGTTCTAGGTGGGTGTAGTAATATATACGTTTTTAGGGGTTTGTACTAGTTTTTTGCTATTTGCGGGTAAACAATGCATCCTATCGAAAAAGTTAAATATAAAAGTTAGATAATAAAAAAATCTTAAACTTTCTTTTCATACATTGTTACCCAAAACCTCAAAATCGATTTTTGAAAAAAAGTTTTAAACAATATTATATTTTGATTGCATATGAAGGATGATTTCAACGAAAAAAATGAGCACTGTTATAGGTCATTTATCTAAAATTTGCTAACCAAATTTTTCGATTGAAAATAAGGTAATTTTTTTGTATTTTCTTCATAAAACATCTAAAAATATATATTTCGCTTTGAGAAAATTTGGGCTTGTTTGAAATACAAAAAACCGGTCAAGTGCGAGTCGGACTCGCGCACGAAGGGTTCCGTACCATATTATATGTTTAACAATCGCAAAGATAACTTTTTACTTATTTTATAATGATACTGTGAATTACAAGGTTATTTTTTGCAGTTGCTGAAAATCACCCATGTTTAAACAAAATACCTTATGAATCGCCGTTTTCAGTATTGTTGATTAAATACAGTATTCATGGTACTTACATGGTATAAAGAAGTTTCAAATTCCTAATTTGTTGAATTGTTGCGCTAGAGCTCGTACAAAAATGGTCTAAAATTTACAACTTTTACGGCCCCCTATTTCTTAATTTTAAAAGAGAAAAAAAAATATGTTTGTACTCTACTCAATGAGTTCTAGGCGATGACACCCCACATAACACATACCTAATCAGCCTATAATGTTCCCACTGCTGGGACATAGGCCTCCTCTCGGTGAGAGAGTGGGCCGTAATCCACCACGCGGGCCCAGTGCGGGTTGGTAGATGTCACATGTCTTCGAATTTTTGGTTCTACGACATGCCGGTTTCCTCACGATGTTTTCCTTCACCGTTTTGAGAGCAGCGGTGATGAAATAATGTCATGATACCCCACATGCTAGATTAAATTTTTTTTTTTTTTCAAAATGAATAGTTTGTTGTATGGGGACCGACCCCTTAAATTTTTAAGGGGTCGGTCATAGCCGTAGTAGACAGCGGAGGCTTAGTAAGTTTGTACTGGGCTGTACGTGGTTGTCTGATTTCATGGATTTTAATTTTCTTGCGCGGTACCCTAATTATTTTTCTAAAATAAAAATAGCCTAAGTTACTCCTTAAAACATCAGCTATATGCCGTCAAAATCGGTGAAAATTCGTTTGGCAAGTTTCCTAACTTGACTCAAAGTACCATTTTTTTAATCTGACTGCGCTTTAAAATTCTTCTATACAAACTTTAACATCCCTAAACCTCATTTGAGGCGTAGTTTTGAAAAACTAATAATGACAAACATTATTACTTACTTATGCAAGTATTTGTGCTAAGTTTCAAGTTCATTAACCAAATTAATAAGATTTTTCATATAAACTGTATCTCTGTTTTCACGAACACAGATACCTAAAGAATTTCAAAAATCGTCTGGTATGTCTCCATAACTTGACTCAAACATTATTTACACCAATTTTAGAGTTAATCAAGCCCACAATAAAATCCTCCACTATAAAATTAACTTTTCACCCCTTAGGGGTAGATTTTTGGAAAACCCTAATACACGTTAGTCTTAATTTTTGGTCTCAACTCAAGTATACAAACTTTGACACCCACAATCCCTCCTTAGGGGGTAGTTTAGAAAAACTAAAAATGATAAACTTTATAATTTACTTAGATGAATATTCGTGCTAAGTTTCAAGTCTATTAACTCAAGGGATAGGATTTTTCATACAAACTTTTATGCCCTGTTTTACCCCCTTAGGGATGGAATTTCAAAAAATACTTCCTTAGTGGATGTTTACACTATATAAGGTATCTATGTGCAAAATTTCAAGTCTCTAGGTCCATTGGTTTGGGCTGTGCGTTGGTATATTAGTCAGTGACTTTGATTTTTTTATATATATAGATTTACCATGTTATTTTAAGACCACAGACTTCTTATAGGTTTTCCTGTAATCTACAGGTATAGAACTATTTTCTTTATTTTTTTCAAAATTTTAGGCTCAGTAGTTTCGGCGATAAGGGGGGGGGGGGGGGGAGTGGTAAATTTTCGTCTATTTTCTTAAATAACTTTAAAACAATAAATTTTAAAATTATAAATAAAATATATTTGAGACCCTCATAGTAAGCCCTTTCATTTGATATGTCACTCGGTACAGTTTACAAAACTTTTTTTTTTAATTTTCTTATTTTCCCCCTAAAAGTGACTCTCATATTCAAAATTCATATATTTACTTTAACTGTACGTGTTTGGGTTACAGAAATCCATATGTGTACCAAATTTTAACTTAATCGGTTCATTAGATTCGGAGCAAATGGGCTGTGACAGACGGACAGACGGACAGACAGACAGACAGACACACGAGTGATCCTATAAGGGTTCCGTTTTTTCCTTTTGAGGTACGGAACCCTAAAAAGAACATTTTCACCAACTTTTATGAAAAAATAATAATATTTGCTATAGTTATAAATTAAAAACCAAAAAAACGGTTTTTTGCGTTTTTCTCAATAATTTTGAGGTTATGCGTAATAAAGTATAAGTCGAAGTAGAGACAGGGTAGTTATTTTTTAAAAATACGCAGAACCGCTGACCTTATTCTGGTCTTCGGTTCTGCTATAGCTACAATCGATTTTATATTTGATCAAAAAACAAACTCAAAGATTTCAGTAAAATAAAAACAAGGAAACTACTGAACACAATATTTTTTTAATCAAACAGACATAGATTTTACTTACAATGTTTCTTCTTCAAAAATCGGCAGCAAAGTGAGCTCCGCGCTCAAGTCGCGCCTTTTATTAACTCGTTCGGCCCTCCAGAGGCAAACGTCAATCACAAAGTACTTTCCCGCCAAATAAACAGATGACGTTTAAAAATTACATTTTAAAAGTAAGTAAATTGAGGTATTATTATTTTTACAAAACAATGCTCCAAAATTTCAAATTATTTAAAAATAATCAGAGTTTAATTTTAATAGTATTACCAGATTTAATTAGTCATGATCTTGACTTTTCACCACCACGCGTTTTAGCGGTCAAAATCATTACCAACCAAATCTGAGGTAATTTATTAACAAACATAAAACTTCTCTAAATATTAGTAGGTACCTACACAATAGTAATAATTATAATTAAAACACAAAATCAACTTAATTAACTGCCGAATAATCTCCGCGGCGACATATACAAAAAAGTATAAGATTTTTTTATTATCTACCACTTTTACATTTAACTTTTTTCGATAGGATGCATAGTTTACCCGCAAATCGCAAAAAACTAGTACAAACCCCTAAAAACGTATCTGAGTCTGGACTATTTTTCCTTCGTTATTTAGGTACATCATCAACTAAATTTTCCGACCACTCGTATACTGCTAAAAGTTTTTTTTTTTTTACAATATTTTGAGCGGTTTGGCCCTGGTCTATATATCAATCTGCCTAGCCTTTTCCCAACTATGTTGGGGTCGGCTTCCAGTCTAACCGGATGCAGCTGAATACCAGTATTTTACATGGAGCGACTGCCTATCTGACCTCCACAACCCAGTTCCTGGGTAATACGATACCCCTTGGTAAGACTGGTTGTCAGACTTTCGGGCTTCTGACGACCCGTAACGACTGTCAAAGATCCACGAATAACAGCCGGGACCAACAGCTTAACGTGCTTTCCGAGGCACGGAGGAATCTCGGTATGTAAAGATGGTCACCCATCCACTGACCAACCCCGGCAAGCGTAGCTTAACCTGACGGATCGACCCGTGCGGCACTTATTACTTAGCCACGAGCTCCTCTATATACTTGTAACAAAATAATAAACGGACGGTATTGAAAAGTACTTCAATTTATTCCCATTTCATTTACCTAATTTTGCCTGTGTTCCACCAAATATACTGAATGTGCACCAAGATATGTTCATTAAAATATGTCATAACGAGCATCTATTGGATATGGCGCTCGGCGGCCGCTGCCGCGGCACCGCTCGCTTCGCTCGCTCGCCGTCGCGCGTTAAGGGTCACTGTTCTAACCTAACCTAACCTAACCCAAATGATTCTAACCCAAATGATTCACCAATGTGAAGTTTCGGACGCGCGGGTGTTTTGTGTAACATTCAGGAATATTTGGTGCACGATCAGTATTTTGATGTACGGATAATATTTTTGGTGAACACAAAAATATTATCCTTATTAAACAGCACTAGAAATTAGAACATGTATTTAATTTTAGATAACGGTAACTGGTGCTTTGATAGTAGGTCCGTTAATTTTGCTTCGACAGTTTTATCATTCTACGCCACCACCGACATAAGGTTGTGCGTTGGTTAAACTGACGCTAGCATCTGTTAGCACTTTATCTACTTCGTGTTCACAAATGAAGAAGCTCTTCATATTACAGTCAGTATTGACAAGACGACCGTTGAAGAACATTGCGCCGCACTCCTCTTCTCCGTCCGGCTGGTAATTTTCAAACCAGGTTTCAACATCATCTACTTTAAATGGTGTTCCTGGAAATAAACCCAACAATAAAAACATTCGTAGCTTTTGAATAAAGGTGATGACATCTTTTTTTTTTCAAGAAAGAATATTTTAAACTCTTCCGTTCACGTGTAGTAAGTAGACGTTTCCAAATAACACAAGCAATACAAACAATGTAACACTGTTTATCCACCGCTCAACGCCAACGCACAGTGTTTTTATTGCCCCAAAAATGTGATCAGATTTTTATTGAATATTTCTACTCAATAGTTTACTAAAAATGCACAAATGGAACTCCCGTGTGCCAATTTTGTATACTCTATTTTTAAAAAAATCTTAAAGTTTTCGTTACTTTGAAGGTGAAAATACTGAAAATAATTCGTACAAAAAAAATTGTATATAATTGAGTGTTGTTTGTATTGGATATTTATGAAGCAATTTTAGGCGCATATTTTCCCACTTATACTTAATCAAAAATGACAATAGAACCCACAAAAGAAAATGTTGAACCGAAATCAGTATTTATTTATTTTTATTTTTTTTAGGTCAAAGTAGAACGTCTGTCTGGTACAAATGGATTCCTTATACTAAGGTTTATCACCAACAAAAATATTACTTTCAACTTGGGCCTAGTTTTTGAGAAAATGATTTTCAAAAATATGTGCTAGGGTTGACACTATTTTGACTTTTATAATTAATAAATTAAGTAGTAGTAAATTTAGTAGTAGTAAATAATTAATTTTAATTAATCATAAAACAGCCAATTGACCTTTTTATGAAACTCTAAATTTGGAATTTTGACCTTAGTACATAAAAATCATTTTCTCGAAAACTAGGCCCAAGTTGAAAATAATATTTTTGGAGGTGATAAACCTTGGTATAAGAAATCTAATTGTACCAGACAGAGGTTCTACTTCGACCTGGAAAAAAAAAAATAAAAACTGATTTCAGAAAAACATTTTTTTTGTTGGTTCTATTATGATTTCTGATTTAATAAAAACAGGAAAATATGCGACTAACATTGCTTCATAAATATTTAATTCAAATAAAACTCAGTCATATACAGTTTTTTTTTGTACGAATTATTTTCAGTATTTTGACCTTCAAAGTATCGAAAACTTTAAGATTTTTTTAAAAATAGAGTATACAAAATTGGCACACGGGAGTTCTATTCGTGCATTTTTAGTAAACTATTGAGTAGAAATATTCAATAAAAAGCTGATGTCACTTTTTTGGGGCAAAAAACACACTGTGCAACGGGACGTCAACGAGAAACGAGATTATTTGATCTGAACGTGACGTCCCGGTGAACAAGCGGCTATGTCCCCGAAATAATCAATTTATTGCAATTGTCACTCTTTACGTGATTGATACAAATTGATGCGCAAAATGATCGTCTACAAACCGCAATTGAAGCGATTGATAATAATTATTACTACGAGATTGACAGCAAAAAAAAATAAATACTGATAGCAATTGACGCACCGTGTATTGATATCCAATGACAATCGTTATTTTAGGATCGTCCGCATCAGCATACATGATGGACTTAAAATTTTCTGTTTCATCTCGGTTTAAAGCAGTCTTAATACCAAACCTGTATCTTTTATTTTTTTTTTGAGTTATTTAGTGCAAGAAATACTTTATCATTATTTGCCTTTGAAATCATACTAAGGGCGAGCGCGCATTGTGGTGCGTTTTCTACCGCATAATCTGTGAAGTATGGAATGTCTTTGAAGTGCGCGCACTGCGGTCATGCCTTTTGTTACTGTAGGCCCCGCCCAGTGCGCCAGAACTAACGGAAACGCACCGCAGTGCGCGCTCGCTCTAATAGCGTTTATGAGCGACGCGACGTTTCTCTCAGCACAGTTCAGAAATCGAATGAGGCGTGCGCAAATGTAACGACCTTCGACCATTGGAAATCTTCAATCATGAAAACATCGCCCTGTAGTAAAGTAAGTATAGTTATAGACTGTAGAGTCTACAGTCTATAACTATACTTACAGGTGCAGGATATAAGACATGATCTCCTTAGGAGATACACACAATATCGTACCTTTAACTGTCTGCCAGCCCTCGCTGAATTTGTTATGAAAGCCCAGGTGATAAATTCCTCTTTGGTATTTCCCCTTGACTCTTGGTTTCGGTGTGGATTCCGTTAACTTGACAAGGTAATCTGCTTCCAGCTGATTGCTGATCACTGCCAGGTTGGATTGTTCTAGTTGACACCTGTCATTTGCATCGGTCCACTTTAATGGAGTTGTATGGAGCTTGTAGCACTTGCCAGTATTGTTACTGAAAGTGTAATCTGAAATAATATTATTTATTTATTTTGTGTAACACCTAAAATCCTATCTTCACAGGTTGCCCTAATATGAATGCAATGTGTCTATTTTTAATAAATAAGGGGGCTACTTTTTAACATTTAGGGCCTCAGCACACCTCCACCGCGAAACCATAGCAGCAAAACCGCAGTAGCATTCAAATCTACCATGATCTTCCGTTACTCTTATAGCGGGAACATCGGAAATGTAACTAAAATGCCAGTGTGTATGCCCTTTTTTCCAGACGATAAAAAAAGTCATCAGATGTCGTATATGCTATCGTATTTTCTCTTACAAAACACCCCTCCGCTCTTTTAACCGGTGGTTTTTGAAAATTCGATTGAGGATTGTTCATTTGGTTAAATGCTTTAACTGAGTGAATCATATAAGAATTACTACGGTAAACTATGGGAGCGTAAAGAGCATGAAGATTTCGAGGTAGATAATTGAGAGACAGATTAGAAAGAAGTTCAGGACATTTTCTTTAATTATTTATAAAACACTTAGCCTATTACAATTTTGGTTTTGGCCACAGAACGAAAACCTCTCAGGGCTTATCTGTGTAATCCTCGATTGTGCTTTTTTAATTAGGAACCATATATCAGACATATTTTTCCGAGTTGTAAGTAAGTGGACAGAATCAAGCGCATCGTTCATTGTAACTCAGATAAGGGATTTTGAATTTGTAATCTAAGTAGGTATCTAGTGTATTTCCTTTGTATTTGTTCCAATCTGTCTCAATACACTACATAATTCGAAGAAGGGTCATCTGTGACCCAAGCGCGGCGCAAACCAAACATATCTCACTTTTTTTGTTATTTTATGTATTTAAATTATCAGATTTTTTTTTTCGATTTTAGTGGCTGACCTATTTCAATTGCCTTTTTAAGGCAAAATAATAATTATTTTTTAACTAATACCGCTTAAATTCTTTTTCAAAAATGTTAAATCAATTGAGATGAGTTATTACCTACCAATAACTACAGAATTCAATATAAGTAGCAATACAATAACAATGGAAAAAAACCATTGTAGCGAGATATGGTCGTAAAATGATTGGTGATTCGGCTTATCTCGCTAGTGTGACACACAAAAGAACTCGCACATGCTATCTCACTCCTGCACTCCCTAAAAGAGCGAGATGTCTATATTTGGGTTTTTTACCAGCACTATAGGTAAATCGCGTACGTTATGTACAACCCAGAGATTGAGAGCTGAAACGCTATTCGGAAGTACTATTTGTACATGCAATCATGGAAGAGGAACATAATAGGTAGCTGTGCTCATGTCATGACGTAAGTGTGGTGTATTACTTAGGGTGGGCTAGACATCGAGATGACTTTCAGCATCCCGCACTGGGTATGGACACTATACTTGTAGTGATCATGATTTGATTTAAATATGTTAGTATTAATGATTTATAGATTTATGTACAATCGCGATACACTTTTAAAACAAAATGCTTTGAACGACTCTACGCTGCATAATTGCGCGTGTGTGCGTGTAGCTCTGCCCACATTTAGAGCCAGAAAAATTATGGTATTTCAATCAGAACATAGAGCAGTAAAAAAAAACTTCCAAATTCAAAAATTACGTAAGTTGCTTCTTTTTTGACATGTATTCCCAAGTATAAACACATAGAAATATAGTTATTTACCTTTCAATAGTACTGCACAAGTAAAAGATCCCTCTCATGCCGATTAAATGCATAAAATATCAATATAAACATTTTGTGTATTTATACCCTACTCACATACTATGATATAGAGAAACACAAAAAGATGTGAGGCGCTCAAAACAGCGTGAATTATAATTATTATTAATATTAAGATATATTTTCTTGAGAACACTACGCGTGCACACTGATTCTCAAGCAGAAATAGAAATTAACTCTTAATAGCTTACCAAGATTCCAACTAACGCGCATTATGTTTTACGTAAAAACCAGTCTCAAAGGGTCGGGGTGCGGTTTGCGTACGAAAGCCGCCTGCGCTGGCCATGCAAGCGATTTTAACCTTATGGGTGGTCGACCGGAAAGTAACGCCACTGTACTTACATGATTATATTGTTTAAATATTATATAATTTCAACATCATGGACTCATGGTGGGCCATCGTCAAGTTGTACCATCGCGGACATTTGCGGTTAACCACTTTTCGACCTTGTTACTATAGGAATAAGGTTCATTATGATTTCATTGAAAATAAAAAATCTAAAGAAAAAAACTTTGTTTCATTTCCAGAAAAACATTAGGCAACACGCATTAGGCATATTAGGCATTAGGTCTTACACAGGCAATTTAACTAATCTAACTTAGTAAAAAACCCAAATATATTATACAATAAGTATAATAATAATATAATATATATAATTTAATATAATATAATATAATACTCGCTCTTTTTCTATTGCAGGAGTGATATAGCATGTGCGAGTTCTTTTGTATCTCACACTAGCGAGATAAGCCGAAATGCCGATCATTTTACGATCAATATCTCGCTACAATGGTACCTAACTTGGTTTTTTCCATTGTAATTGTCTTTACAAAAACATAGCTCTGTAATGTAAAGCTTTTTATTTTGAATTCTGTCGTTATTGGTAGGTTTGATAAAAATAATATTTTGCCTTGCGAAGACAATTTATATAGGTTAGCCACTGAAATCGAAAAAAGAAATACGTGGTATTTGATGTAGGTACTTAAAATAATGAAAAAACTAAGATATGTTCCGTTTGCGGCGGGCCTGGGTAAATTTTGTATGGATCGTGACCCTTCTTCTTTGACTATTTCGAGATGACTGCGGACGTAAGCACAATACAGAATTTTCAATGATTTCATTTTTATTGAACGAACTGGCAATAAGGATAATGAATCCCAGGGCTTTGGATGTTTTTTGCCGATATGGTCGACGTTGTGGGATTTTAGAAGCCCACACAGAGTCGCAGAAGTATTAAGGTAGGTTTAATGAGATAAAAACAGGTAAACCCAGATGCACAGACATGTATTAACCACAATTGACAAGACAGTAAGAAAAAACAATAGGGAATAGAAAAGTCAAAATAATATTTAAAATATCTTTCTAACAGGCCAGTGTTATGATTATTACAAAGTAGGTTTCAACACCTCCCCGTAATCAAAACACCCTGTATGTACTACATTCCCAATTTAAACATTCTGTATAAAAATAACACGTAAAGAACAAGAAACATTCAAAGTACCTAAACTACTCAAACACAAACACCCTGGACATATCAACAAATTAACCACCCTGTACATATCAACAAATTAACATAACTATACACAGAAACCAACTCAATAACAAACCAAGCTAAGTTAGCCCTAAAGATGTAAGGCACTTGTAGTGTCTCAATTTAGGCAATGGTTTTGTGAGTATGTCTGCCGTTTGGTGAGTTGATGAGATGAACTTGACATCGACTTGATTTGTGGAGATGCACTCGCGGACAAAGTGATGGCGAATGTCGATATGTTTGGTGCGAGAATGATGCGTGTTATTTTTGGTGAGTGAGATGGCACTTTGATTGTCGCACATTATGGTTATTGGTGATGAGGATTGAAAGATGTCGCTGATGAGAGATCGGATGTAGATGGCTTCCTTACAGGCTTCGCCGAGGGCCATATATTCGGCCTCGGTTGTGGATTGGGCGACCGTTCTCTGTTTTCGTGACTGCCACGACACTGATGAACCACACATCTGGAACACATACCCCGTATAGGAGCGTCGGTCTACCAGATTACTTGCGTAATCGGCATCAGCGTATCCAATTCCATCACCAGTGTTGCTGTATGTTAGCTTTCTATCCTTCGTGGCCTTCAGATAGCGGAGAACACGCTTGGCAGCTCTCCAGTGTACCTCCCCGTAATGTGCATTGAATTGACTCAGAGCTGATACAGAGTGAGCAATATCTGGTCTAGTACCAATGGCAATATACATTAACGATCCAATGAGCTGCTGGTACGGTAATTCTGGCTTTTCATCCTTGGGATCTGGTAAGACATATTTTGTTCCAGTCTCGATAGGAGTGGATACAGAGATAGCATCTGTCATTCCAAACTTAGCTATCACTTGCTCAATATATTTTGTTTGATCCAGTGATAAAGTGCCGTCTTTCCTCGTAACTCTCATTCCCAAGCAGTCTTTAAGAGGACCTAAATCTTTGATTACGAAGACCTTCTTAAGTTGATCCTTGAAATCTTCTTTAAACTTCTTGTCGTTACTGAAGATGAAAAAATCATCAACGAATATTGCTATAATTAGCAACTTTGCATCTTCATGTTTATAGTAGATACAGTGTTCTTTTTCAGAACGTTTGAAAGAAAGTTTGTCCATAGCTTCACAAACTTTTTTATTCCATTGACGTGGAGCTTGTTTGAGTCCGTAAAGAGACTTTTTGAGTAGACAAACTTTAGATTTGTCATTAGAAAAACCTTCAGGCTGCTCCATGAAAATCTCTTCCTCTAGGTCACCGTTCAGGAATGCTGTCTCAACGTCTAGATGGTCGATTTCCAAATCAAGTTTAGCAGCAAAGGCTAATAGCAGGCGAATTGACGATAGTCTCGCTACTGGAGCAAATGTTTCACCGTAGTCAACACCATGCACTTGTGTGAATCCTTTGGCAACAAGTCTTGCCTTATATTTTACAATGTTCCCATTGGTATCCCTCTTGACTTTGTACACCCACTTACATTTAATGATTTTTCTACTTTCAGGTTTATTTACAAGTGTCCATGTTCCGTGCTTCTGCAAGGAATCATGTTCAGACTGCATAGCATCCAGCCACTCTTGACAATTACTGTCTTCAAGAGCTTGCTTATAGGTCTGCGGCTCGCAGTCAACGCTGATTAGATTTACATAATCTGAATCTGAGTACCGATCCGGAGCACGATGTTCTCGAAGAGGGTATCTTCTGGCAGTGTTGTACTCGGAACTGTCATCTACTGATGGCACAGGAAGATCTTGAGCGTCGAGGAAGACTTCGGGTTCCGATTGAGAAACAGAAGGTTCTCCAACAGAGGCCTCAGTAGGAGGTTCAGTATTATGCTCAGCAGTTGGTACTTGTGTAGGTTGCAGATGGGGCGTAGGTGGGGAATTTTGGGTAACAGGAATAAGAACTTCCAGATTATCAGGTTGAGGATCTGAAATCTGTGTTGTTTCGACACCAGGTTCGATGGATGGTGGTTTATCTTCCACAAAGTGGACGTCTCTCGCAATGATGATACTTCTCGGATTCTGGGGATCAATAAGACGATATCCTTTTGTATCTGTTGAGTAGCCAACGAAGATACAGGTTTGAGTCTTGCAGTCAAGTTTCTTACGCTTTTCCTTAGGGATCAGGGCGTGCGCTTCACAGCCAAAAACTCTTAGGTGATTTAGATTCACCTTCTTCCCAGTCCACATCTCTTCGGGAATTCTGTTGTTAAGTGCTTGCGTAGGCGAGAGATTCTTGAGGTAGATAGCCGTGGAAACAGCTTCACCCCAGTATGCTCGTGGTAAGCCAGAATCTTGGAGCATAGATCTAGCTTTCTCGACAACGGTTCTGTTGACTCGCTCCGATACTCCGTTCTGTTGCGGGGTATACGGAACTGTGGTTTGATGTACAATACCATTTTCCTTGAGGAACTGAGTCATTTCACGATTTACGAACTCTGTACCATTGTCGGAGCGAAAATTTTTGATTTTGAGACCGGTTTGGTTCTCAACAAGGCTCTTAAATTCAACGAATTTACTAAAGACTTCGCATTTCGATCTTATCAGGTAGCCAAAAGTCTTACGCGTGAAGTCATCTGTAAATGTAAGTAGGTAAAGTGCTCCACCCCATGACTGCGTACTCATAGGTCCGCAAAGGTCTGAGTGAATTAATTCCAATTTAAAATTAGACCTACTTTGAGAATCTTTGAATTGCCTCTTGGACATTTTGCCTTGTAGGCACGGCACGCAGGTTTTGTTCAACTCACTGAATGATAGACTAGTAAAGTCTATACCCACTGCTCGATTATTTAAAATATTTAGGGCTTTAGGATGCAAGTGACCAAGACGTCTATGCCATAGTAAAGCAGACTCTTTCACTTGTGTGCAAGTGGCTTTATGTTCTGTCGTATCTAATCTGTACATACCACTATGGTTTGACGCAGTTGCAATGATAGCGCCTGTCACCTTGCAATCATCTTTCAAAAGGATTGAGGCACCTTTCGGTGAAAATACAACTACTAGCCCTTTCTGAACTAGGCTACGAACTGAAAGTATATTAGTAGCTAAGTCAGGAACATATAAAACGTCAGAAATTTGCTTAATCCTATCAGAAATATTTACAGAAACGGTACCTTTGCCTTCACTTTGAATTTGCTGACCATTGGCGACAGTTATTGGTTTAAACTCCTGCTTCAGGTCCAGGAACCAGTCACTCTTATTACTCATATGAGCTGTAGCACCAGAGTCAACATACCATTCAGTACAGGTACAAAGTGAGGATGTAGTGAAGCCTGTAGGAAGACAATGATTAAAACAAGATGAAAGTGTAACGTCTGATATATTGTTGCATATATGTGTGGAAGATGACGATGAATTATTCTTGTTTCGGTTTATACGTTTCCTACATTGAGACACTACATGGCCTAACTTTTTGCAATATGTACACGACACCTTATTAGAATCACATGCATGAACACTATTTGCATTGGATAACAAAAAGCTTGATGTAGTAGGTGTATCTCGGCGTTCCTCCTTGAGTAGGATCGATGCAATCGAGTCTGTGCTTATCCGTGTGCCGGAGTGCTCTATTGCCATCACCATGGGGCTGTAGCTGTCGCTAAGACCTGCTAGCATAATGACGCCAACAAGTTCATCGTCCAGGCCCGCTTGGATGGCAATCAGCTGCTGTTGCACATGACGTATATCATTTACGTAGGCTTCCACGTTTGAGTAATTTTCAAGCTTGGTAGTTAGTAGTTTCTTCATAAGTTTTAGGCGTCGCCCCAGGCTGCTGTCCGCGTAAGCATCTCGCAAAAGTTTCCATGTTTCTTTTGAGGTTGTGGCTGTCATAACTACGGGATAAATATTTTCACTGATGCTCAGGCAAATTTTGGCTCTGGCCTTCGCATCTTTCTGAGAAAAATTCCCAATATTTTCTGAAGTCGCATTCACGCAATCCCATAGTTCGTTGTCAATAAGATACATTTTCATCGCGAAGCTCCAAGTCGCATAATTACAGCTACCTTTTAGTTTAGCAAAAGTAGGCGTGCTGTGGGTGACCACTACTCCTGAAGAGGATGCCGAGGAATGCTGTAGTGGAGGCACCGACGACTGGTCTCCAATCAAGAAAGTCTGTGGTGTATGCACTGATGACTGGTCTCCCACCATGACGAATACGGTTGTCTTTACTTTTTTTTAAACTTACGATCTGGGCCCATAACCTGTGGGATTTTAGAAGCCCACACAGAGTCGCAGAAGTATTAAGGTAGGTTTAATGAGATAAAAACAGGTAAACCCAGATGCACAGACATGTATTAACCACAATTGACAAGACAGTAAGAAAAAACAATAGGGAATAGAAAAGTCAAAATAATATTTAAAATATCTTTCTAACAGGCCAGTGTTATGATTATTACAAAGTAGGTTTCAACAGACGTGATACTCAAAGGTGAGCTTATTGTCCAGAAGAATATATCAAGATCTTTGGTGACAAAAAGTAGCCTATGTCCTTCCCCAGGATGCCATTTACATTCTTGCCAAATTTTAACGGCAAAAAAAATACGAAAAATAAAATGTTTGATTAGAACTTTTTCAAAGAGCCAAAGTTGTAGGCTTATGTTAATAACTTAAAATTTCAGTACAGTCACGCCGTAAATTATTTTTAAATTGGCTTCAATTGATTTAATCTGGGATTTTTCATCCAAAAACTACAAATATAACTTACTCAAAACGATTTCTCGATTCGATTTAAAGATTTCTTCATAACATCACGCCTGTATTCTTTCAAAGGGTTGGGCAGGAATGTATAGTACTTTTTTTTTCTTATTTATGTACACCAAAAAATACATTTGAGTGCCTATTTATTTCTTAATTAAGTTTTTTTTTGTAATTATCTTATTATTTTTCTTTTTAGTTTATTTTTTTATTTTTTCGACATGGGTGTCATTTTCATGGTTTTTGAGGTGGCTGATAACAAAAATGAGAGCCGCCATCTTAGATTTTAATTTTGATCCCACTATCGTTTTAAGTGACCTCAAAAACCATGACAATGACACCCATGTCGAAAAAAAATAAAAATTCAAAAATGAAAAATAAGAAAATAATTAAAAAAAAAAACTTAAGATATAAGTAGGCAGTCTAAAGAAAGAAATAAAGAAATACCAAACTCAAACTCAAACTCAAAGCATTTATTTCAAATAAACCAATTACAGGCACTTTTGAATTGTCAAGGGGTCGGTCTTGGGTCGGTCAGTCAGAAAAATGAAGCTAGTTTACCTTTAAAGAAATCTCATTTCCGCAACTTTTTCGCGCAAGTGTCTTTCGCGCAAGCGGATTTACGCAAGTATCCTTCACGCAAGTGTCTTTCGCGCAAGTGTCCCTTAGCGCAAAAGTCCATTCGCAGAAATGTCTTTTCACGCAAGTGGGTTAGCGCAAGGGTCTTTCGCGGGAATGTCTTTCGCGCAAGTGTCCCAGATCCCTCAAAAACTACTGAACTTCGATAGAATATTTGGTGGCCCAATTTGTTACATTTTAACCCTACTATGACGTCCTGCAACTGCAAAGAATGCGTCGAGTTACCAGTAACTCTGTTTAGACATTAGACAAGTACTTAATTATAATAGTGGCGTTAGTTACAGAGATAAAAACTTACTCACCTAAATTAGGCATATCGCAGTGATGGTTCCACTCTAGCGATCGGAGGGTCTTCTTGCAAATAAAGAGACCCTTACTGTCACATGTGTAATCATTCATATCTCCTTTTATAGTCAAGTGCGTACAGTGCTCATTACCGTTAGTATTGTCCGGTTGACCCCTCTGCCAATTGATGTATATCTGAGAACTCCGCCTTTCTAGAAATATGAAATTAATGATTATTTAAAGCTATGTATTGTAGGCCCGCTCCTATGTTATATAAACTAGCATTTCCCTTCGGCTTTGCCCACGTGGATATCGGAAATTGTCCTACGGGAACGTATTACCGGGATAAAAAGTATCTTAAGTCATGGTCCATTCGTGTGCTAAATTTGTAACAAGCAAACAAACAAATGAACTCAACTTCGTGTTTGTAATATTAGGTATAGGATTAGTAAGTAAGTCATGACAGATTTAGCAGGATTGTATCAAGAACATGACTCATATTAAGCTGAAATTTCTAATTCGGTATTGTTAATTTATTATTCTCATTGGTTTATACCTAGTTAAAAAAACTTTATACTATACCTACTTCAAGACAAGCTTGCTTGAATGTACTGGTTAAAATTATTTAATGCCAATTAACAAGACCTTTAGTTTATGTATTTGTCAAATACATTCTTTGCGATTCAGTAAATGTCCAGCAGTGGACGTCTTTCAGCTGAAATGATGATGATGATGGTGATGACGATTTCTAACTAGTAATTATTAAATAAAAAATGTATTGTTTGAGTAAAATTGTTACAGAGTTAACTTCCATCCAGAGCCCGTTCGAACTTTCCTCCCTGAATAGAAAGAATACAGAATATTATGTACGTACCGTCGACGGTCTTGAATCGCCCTTCAACCAACATATCTGACAGCCCCGACCACAACCACTTGACTGTAGGCCTAGTTTCTTCCCAAAATGATATCACTACGGATAATTCTTCCTCGCTGTCTGGGTGCCAGAAAATGGCCCCTTCCAGAGCACACACTTGCTTGGCACCAGCCCAAGTAACTGGTATAGTGTGGATCTTATAGAAACTCTCAGTAGCGCCGAAATAAGTGTAATCTTCTCGGAACTTTCTTAGATTTCTTTGTCCATCTATGAAATGAAAAATTTACTTATTGAAAATCAATTGTCAATGTCAATGTTTATTTTTAAAGGGCCTATTACATTACACACGCCCTTTCACAGGCCCTGTCTGTCGTGTGCACTGCCTACCAGTTAGGGCGCCGCTTACGTCCATACTTACGCTAGAAATCGCTTTCTGCCTTAACTCACTCACATTTTGAGGAATTATGCGTACATACATGTACGGAACAGCTGATTTTTGTTTCGCCATTTCAGGTTTGGTCCCCTATTAAAAGTTGTTCATAATTATGAGTACAATGACCCCTTAAGTACACCTTGTACATTTCGTTCGATGACAATAAGTAGAACTTCTTTTTCTCTAGCGCTCGACATAGTTACGAGAGGCCACACACCTATAGATAAACGCACCAGAAGTTTAAACTTTGAACAAACAGATGTGTAAACTCTGCGCTTCCGGCCAACGCAACTGAGCTCCCTGTTTTCTTGTCTCATATTACACTACACGATATATAGACAGCGCGACATCCAAGTAGGGTCGAATCACTCGGTCGCCCTGTTTAGGGACCCCCCAAGTAGCAAACAAGAATGTTGATTAAATCTTACATATCTGTAGGTACTTTATATAAAGTTGGATTTTGATAAATCAAAAAGGATTTCGATAGGTCTTTTCTTTCTTTATTAATAAATCGTTTTGAACTACCGCTAGTTAAGCAAGTTAGGAATACCAAAATCCTGTTTAAGTATTCTCAAAACTAGTTTGTATTAAGTATGCCTACAATTAAAACTAAATAGTATATTATGCAATTAGTGAATAAAGGACGGATTTAAAGCGAGGGCCATAGATGAATCACGAGCTAGTGAAGGATTCTAACGATTGAATCACGACCGTAGGGAGTGATTCATGATGATTGAATCACGAGCGTAGCGAGTGATTCAAGTGTTAGAATCCTGAGCGACGCGAGTGATTCATGGCCCTCGATATAAATCCGTTTTAATCAAGAGTTGCATACTATACTTTATACCATGACTACGAGAAAAAGAAAGATTTAAGAGAAAATAGACATTTAATGAAAAAAGGAAAGTTAAATTGGCTTTGACGTAAACCAGCCGTGATTTTTTGGGTAGCAAGTTTTGCACTATATCGGCCGCCCTCTCTTTCATAAACTCAGGTGTTAACACATCTTCATCACTAGAATGCATTTTATATCGATTAGAACAACACTAAACAAACACAAAAGATTAAAGTAACACTAAACTTTGTGTTCGTACAACTTACGTATTCAAAATAGCGCCAATTTACTAAGGAAAGCAAAGAACACAAAACAGTTTTTATTCTAATGCTAAACTCCTTGTCGAAAATGTCGACCAATCAAATTGAATTTAGAACAAATCAATATAGGTCGAATACAAAGATTACACTTACACTAGATACGGCAAGCCACGATCAAGCGTGCCCTGCATGTTCGACTGTTCGTACTAAGAAAAAGTCTGTTAGCTCAGTGACGCTTAGCGATTGAAACAATTCTGTTTACGTTGAGCACATCACCAAATGGCTGGGGTGAAGTTATCGTAGGTATGATAAAAAGATGACACGTTCGGTTTTCATACTATCTAATAACATGCCCTATCTAGCCTAGGTACTCTAAATCTGTGGTCGAATACATTGGTGTGTTCCATTTTCAAACATCAAAACAGTGAGTAAAAGTGCTTTTTATTCACGGTTTTCAGTGAATAAAATAAGCTTTTTAGAGGGGGAATGGTATAATAGTATATTATGCAATTAGTGAATTTTTTTTTTTTTTTTTTTTTTCTTTATTTAAAGAGCTTTTTCGCTAAATGCGAATATGACACTCTGTAGGTATACAAAAGGTACAACTTAATTAAAATTAGAACATTTTACAGCTAGGTTCTGGGTCTGTTCTTCAAAGCGAACTTAACCATATTTACTATGGGAATTATATTATCCGAAAACGGGATTGATAGATTTATGTTATGCGCGCCAATTTGTGTTCTGAGCGATTGATTCCGGACACATCTCATCAAAATGTGATACGTGTCCTCATCTTCGTTACACGTATTGCAGACGGGTGATGTTAACTTTTTCATCATAAAACCGAATTTATTGAGAGGCATATGTCCTGAACGAAGCCTTAATAATATGGTTAAGTCCTCCCTGGTAACAAAACACTTATCAATCCAAGGTGAATATGAAGGTTGTGAATGGATTGTTCTATACCAAATACCTTTTTCCCTGGAACGAAGATCAAAGTAGTCTTTCCAATTTTGTAAACATATATTTTTTAGAACCGGAATGTAGTCCGTGTAATGTGAATTAGCTGCAAAATCTGTGCCCTCCGAACATGCTTGTTTTGCCAAATAATTAGTGAATAAAGGACGGATTTAAAGCGAGGGCCATAGATGAATCACGAGCTAGTAAAGGATTCTAACGAGCACAGATTGAATCACGAGCGTAGCGAGTGATTCAAGTGTTAGAATCCTGAGCGACGCGAGTGATTCATGGCCCTCGATATAAATCCGTTTTATTCAAGAGTTGCATACTATACTTTATACCATGACTACGAGAAAAAGAAAGATTTAAGTGAAAATAGACATATAATGAAGAAAAAGGAAAGTTAAAATGGCTTTGATGTAAACCAGCCGTGATTTTTTGGGTAGCAAGTTTTCCACTATATCGGCCGCCCTCTTTTTCATAAACTCAGGTGTTAACTCATCTTCATCACTAGAATGCATTTTTAATCGATTAGAACAACACTAAACAAACACAACATTAAAGATTAAAGTAACACTAAACTTTGTGTTCGTACAACTTACAGTATTCAAAATAGCGCCAATTTACTAAGGACAGCAAAGAACACAAAACAGTTTTTATTGTAATGCTAAACTCCTTGTCGAAAATGTCGACCAATCAAATTGAATTTAGAACACATCAATTCAAAGATTACAGTTACACTAGATACGGCAAGCCACGACCAAGCGTGCCCCCTACATGTTCGACTGTTCGTACTAAAAAAAAGTCTGTTAGCTCAGTGACGCTTAGCGATTGAAACAATTCTGTTTACTTTGAGCACATCACTAAATGGCTGGAATGAAGTAAGGTATAAAAAAGATGACACGTTCGGTTTTCATACTATCTAATAACATGCCGTATCTAGCCTAGGTACTCTAAATCTGTGGTTGAATACATTGGTGTGTTCCATTTTCAAACATCAAAACAGTGAGTAAAAGTGCTTTTTATTCACTGTTTTCAGTGAATAAAATAAGCTTTTTAGAGGGGGAATGGTATAAATACTTTTTTAACATAACTCAGATTATTTGAAAGCTCACTTACAACTCAATTGAATAATTGAAGTATCGTTTTAGACTCACTGTGGCGTCATCTACATCGCCACATACGAACTACGCATCACAAAGACAGGACGTCACGCGATCCTGCATCGCGCAATTAGAGTTTACTACGCGAATAGCATATATACAACGTCCCGACATCAAACCGTCAGGCAGTAGCCCACCAGACACGACACCCGTCTGGTCGGAGGAACCTTCTTTTTCTATGGAAGATGAGTGAACTTTACACCCTGTTCCTCATGCCTCTAAACTGGTGACCCCGAGCATGAACGTCAGCGAAGCCAAAAAAAAAAAAATAAAAAATGATGATGATGAAATGACAAGTTAAGAAAATAATATACAGGGTGTTTGGCGCATGGACCGACACAATTTTTTGGGGGATTGGGGGGGTCATTTGCTAGGTTTCACCTAAAGACCTCCATGTCCTAAGTGTGACGGTAATTGAGATATGTTTTTTTTTGTGCTTTCTTTGAATTACCCAAAATCTCGCCTTTGAATCGATATATTTTTTTTGTTTATGGTTGCAATAGAACAAAATAAATTTTATAATAGTCTGCAATGTATTTTTATTCTAAATAAATTATTATTTGATGTAATTGATCAGTAGAAAATGACTTACGTGCTTCCAAAGTCTTAAAAATGTTTAAATGTATGAAAAGTTACTACTCTTAAATTCATTTTTTTTTTAAATAAAGCCATTTTGACCTTATTTTTATCTCAAAAAGTTCTTTAGCTTGTACCCTTTCTAAGGGTATGCTACACGCTATGAAAAACAATTCAAATGTAGTCAAAATACTAGTTAGATAGTCAGTTATGGAGTGTTTTAAGAAAAGACTTATTACGGTTACTATATTTTTTTATTTTATTTCGAATAAGAATACATTGTAGACTATAATAAAAATTATTTTGTTCTTTTACAACCATAAACAAAAAAAATATATCGATTCAAAGGCGAGATTTTGGGTAATTCAAAGAAAGAACAAAAAAAAAAAAAAAACTATTACCGTCACACTTAGGACATGGAGGTCTTTAGGTGAAACCTAGCAAATGACCCCCCCAATCCCCCAAAAAATTGTGTCGGTCCATGCGCCAAACACCCTGTATTAAGACGTAATCTGGTTTTAACTAAATCAAACTATAGAATCACCAAAAAATTAAATAGTACTTCACCAATACGGTTTTTAGTATAGGCTAAGTATAACTGTACTGTAACTCTTAATAGCACTACTTCAAATGTAACTTGTCTTTACTTTGTCTGAACTAGCCTTACAAAATCAGTATTGTCTAAAATCTTACTTCGTTAGGAAAAATAAGAATTAACGCCATTTTGAACTTGAAAAAATAATAAAACATTTTTCGACAATATTTCATCAAAAACTATCTTAACACTATTGGGATCCAGGGCAAAATCGCCCAATCTCCTTTCTGCTTATTACATCATTATAATTACGTAAAATTTATACCAGAATAAACGTTAGTTCGCAGATTGTATGTATACAAAGTTCAAGGTCGTGAGCCCTCACAGGATGGCCGTCACAAGTACGCACTTAAAAACGAGACATAAATGTTAGATATACATAAGTGAGTCAAAAGTTGTTATTGGGTATACTGTACAGTACAATACAGAGTATTCTATTTATCTTTACTTACATGAATCTGCCACTAAGTTCACAATAAGAAAGATAAACGAAGCTTTCAAAAACATTTTATTTAATGATGCGACTGGCGTCTTGAACCGCACTAAGCATTATGTAGGAGGTTGTTACGCAGGTTTTCCTACAGCCAATCTTGTCTGCGGCCATTTTTAGGGTTCCGTATCTCAAAAGGAAAAAACGGAACCCTTATAGGATCACTTCGTTGTCCGTCTGTCTGTCAGTCTGTCAAGACCCTTTTTCTCAGAAAAGCGTGGAGATATCAAGTTGAAATTGATATCAAATACGTAGATCTATAGTCCTTTGGAGTCTTAAAAAAAACAAGCTTCTAAGTCAACGCAATAAAAAAATACGGCCATTTATGTGACCTAGAATCATGAAATTTGGCAAGAAGCAAGGTCTTACAGCACAAGTAAAGGAAAAAGTCCAAAAATTGTTGATTTGTAATTTCATCACATAAAAAAATATTTTCAAATATGTCAGTCTGTCAAGACCCTTTTTCTCAGGAACTCGTGGAGGTATCAAGTTGAAATTAATGTCCAATACGTAGGGCTATGGCCCCTTAAAGTTCTAAAAAAATCACGCTTCTAAGTGAACACAATAAAAAATATGGTAATTTTATGCGACATATTTTGAAACTCGCAAGTAAATCAAAACCTATAGGGTACTTCCCTTTGACCTAGAATCATGAAATTTGGCAAGAAGCAAGGTTTCACGGCACAAGTAAAGGAAAAAGTCCTAAAATTCTTCATTTGTAATTATATCACGTAAAAAAAAAAATATTTTGGGATTACAATGTTAAGTTTGTTTTTGAGATAAATTCTTTTCAACTACGGAACCCTTCATTGTGCGTGGTCCGCGACACGCACTTGGCCGGTTTTTGTATTCTTAATGTAGTGCCAATAGAGTCTGTCAAGCGAGTCTTGTCCACGACCATTTACCTGATTTCTTATAATGGCAATACTATTATCTGTCAAACGGATTGTCACAACTTCTGTTCTACTAAGCTACAGCATCTTGATACTTTTCGCTCAATTATCTAATTTGTATTCATGGAGAATGGAAAAGAAATATATTTTATGGATAAATGCACAGGTCACACTATTAATGTAGAAAATAAAGGATAACCGAAACGGAGTTAGAACCCTTCATGATTTTTGTGCGTCATGATACCGACAGTGATTTCTCTTATGAAGGTATTGAATTTCTAGATTCTGATTTTAGTTCTAATTGTGACTAATAAATACCTACATTGAAATGCAGTTTTATAATTTATCCCAAATATTTTTTTTATCTTCAAAAATTCAAGTATCAAACATGTTTTCAGCGTACTGTACCAGTGTTGACACCTGTAAGATTTTTGAATTTACCGCCTTTTTCATGGGACACCACTCGCTTGACAGACTCTAACAATAAAATGGATTGTGTGTTGTGTTTTGTCTTATTTTGATGTTATTTGTTTTTCTAATATTTTTTATTTAATGTAAGTAGGTACCGAATGCTATTATAATTATGATCCAACTGATGATTGAAATAAAGGACTTGAATTGAATTGAATTAAGGTGTGTTTAAACTAAATGAGCGGATGCTCGTTCTGGTGCCGCTCGGTCATATTCGCTTGTAAACGGACATGTAGCATTTTTTTGTTGTTCTATCATTGTTCGCGCAGATTCTATGTGATGTTCTTTAGCGGCAAATTCGCTTTCTTGCAATGCGTCTTGTCGAGCACGGCATCTTCGGGCGAACACTAATGTCCGTCGTGGTGCAATTTCGGTTGCTGAATCAAAGGTCCTGTCGCCTGTCAGTTTGTAAACTGCGTGTGCTAGGCAATACTTCTTAATAAGTATATAAGTATCACAGCCATATTCCTGAAAAACCCGGCTCCTGTTGTTTTTAGGGTTTCTTACCAAAATAGTAAAAAGAACCCTTATGGTGCGACTCAGTCTGTCTGTCTGTCTGTCACAGCTGGATATCTCAAGAAATACTAATGCTATCAACTTGAAATTTGGAACAGTTTTACATTACGTTTACTCAACTATTTTTCAAATAAGTGTTTTTTTTTTGCAACAGGGACGGAAGGGGGGTCAAAAAAAATCAAAGTGGGGCTACTAGGGCATGTGGGGTATGATCGTGTTTCTATCTTGTGTTCCACACTCATCATATGAAAGAGCGCTGTTTGCACATTCTCAAACATTTACAATTTTTTAAGGCTAAGGCTTTTTACTTCTCGACTTTATATGAATAATGTAAAAAAAAAATACCATCCCCCCCTCTCCTTATCTTCGTAGTTTGCAGAGAGAAAAATCTGGATTACAGGAAAAATAACTGTGACTCTAGCACACTTTTTCAGAAATCGGAACGGAACCCTCGCACAGTGTGTTTTTTGCCCCAAAAAAGTGACATCAGCTTTTTATTGAAGATTTCTACTCAATAGTTTACTAAAAATGTACGAATAGAACTCCCGTGTGCCAATTTTGTATACTCTATTTTAAAAAAAATCTAAAAGTTTTCGATACTTTGAAGGTCAAAATACTGAAAATAATCCGTACAAAAAAACTGTATATGACTGAGTTTTATTTGAATTACATATTTATGAAACAATGTTAGGCGCATATTTTCCTGTTTCTATTTAATCAGAAATCATAATAGAACCAACAAAAAAAAATGTTTTTCCGAAATCTGTTTTTATTTTTTATTTTTTTTTCCAGTTCGAAGTATAACCTCTGTCTGGTACGAATAGATTTCTTATACTAAGGTTTATCACCTACAAAAATATTATTTTCAACTTGGGCCTAGTTTTCGAGAAAATTATTTTTATGTACCAAGGTCAAAATTCCAAATTTAGGGTTTCATAAAAAGGTCAATGGCTGTTTTATGATTAATCAAACTTAATTATTTACTACTACTAAATTTATTAATTATAAAGGTCAAAATAGTGTCAACCCTAGCACATTTGAGAAAATCATTTTCTCAAATCTAGGGCCAAGTTGAAAGTAATATTTTTGTGGGTGATAATGATAAACCTTAGTATAAGGAATCCATTTGTATCAGACAAAGGTTCTGCTTCGACCTAGAAAAAATAAAAATAAATAAATACTGATTTCGGTTCAACATTTTTTTTTTGTGGACCGGTGCTATTGTCATTTTTAATTAAATATAAATGAGAGAATATGCGCCTACAATTGCTTCATAAATATCCAATACAAACAACACTCAATTATATACAGTTTTTTTTGTACGAATTATTTTCAGTATTTTCACCTTCAAAGTAACGAACTTTAAGATTTTAAAAAAAATAGAGTATACAAAATTGCCACACGGGAGTTCTACTCGTGCATTTTTAGTAAACTATTGAGTAGAAATATTCAATAAAAAGCTGATGTCACTTTTTTGGGGCAAAAAAAACACTGTGCCTCGGTGCGCGAGTCCGACTCGCTCTTGGCCGGTTTTTCATTTGTCTTTGGGATTAATGAAGATATCCTCTTAGTCAGTCTCAAAATTAATGTACAGACGCCAGCACATCAAGCTACTACAATCTGTCAAATTTCTTTGATAGATTTTCATCTTTATCGCTAAAACATTAGGTTCAAGGTTGATTGAGAAAAAATTTGATAGTTTCGGGTGGCTTGACCTGCTGGCGAATAAAACCGATTCGTGATAAAAACTATTTGTAGGTATTTCTGCCTACCTCGGCACTTCCTTAATTAAAATAAAATTCAAAATAATAGATTAGACAGAACAGATATTACACAGGAATTAAAATTGGTTATTTAAATACGCTAAGGAAAAGACGACAAACCGAAAAGGTAAACGGTCGCAACCTTGAGGCAAGGTTGAGCTGAGGTCGTTGACCTCTGCAAAGGATAAATATTGGAGGATAAAATACGCTCGTTCGGAATGACTGCGTTCAATTTCCCTTACATACGTACATATATTTTATTGATGTTGAGTGTAAATAATTGTTAGGATTATTAATTGTGTGTGGATTATTAATTGTGTGTGGATTATTGCATGTGTTGTAAATAAAGTAAATAATTAAATATGTTTTGTTTTTGTTAGTTATTGAAAGTTAGCAATAAACCAAACCATATATTATTAAAGCCTCTTGCATGACGTGAGCGCAAATGCACTGGAGGAGCGCGCAATTTTAAACAAAATTATCACAAGGTACAAATGTATTTGGTTAAATGACTTTACAAGTTATTGCGTATGCGTAAAGATCATTTGCGCTTAAAGCAGTAATAAAGATTGGTGATGTTGAAGGCGCACTCAGTTCGGATCGTGATCGGTTTTACGAATTTCGCCGATGCTACATCTAAGTTGTGTTGTACTTACTGTTATGTACATTAGTTTCGCTTCTATACGGTTTTATTATTATATGCTGCCACCTAAATATGATTGTAGAGGTAAACTGGCGATATAAACAGGGGCAATAACGTTATCTAATTCATGTTCACAAAATATGAAGAAGCTCCTCATATCGCAATTGATGTTGATCAGACGACCATTGAAGAACATTGCGCCGCACTGCTCACAGTCTACTTGGTCGTCTACTAAATGAAGGAGTACTTTTTGTCACATGCGTAATCATCCAGGTATCAGGGTCCTTCTTTTAAGTATATGTACACACAGTCCTGTACACCCCAAAAATTGTTCGGATCTCCTGGCTGCCAGTTGTCGTAAACATCAAAGATTGACTTCCCTAGAAATATAAAAATTGATGTTGCTATTTAATTGTACGCCAAATAAACTGTATATTTTATAGTGACATTTAAGTTTTATATGACACCTAATTATTCGACAGCTAAATTCCAAATTTAACGTTTGGTATCTTCATGATGGAACCTTGGGAGGCTATATAGAAACTGTTTTAAATGATCTTCAATTCTTAAAAAATGAACTGTATTCCATTGGCCTTGATCTCAACTTTTGGAAATGTTAACTATTTTTAGCGGACGGTACTGACAGACATCCAACACTTCCCAAGTTTAACGCAATAGCTCCAGAAATCAAAATTATCGAAAAAAACTCTCTTCGTTTCCTTGGGTCACCAATAAATGAAAATTCTTTTCCTCTTTTTATTGAAGAAAAAATTCAAAATGTCAATGACGTTTCGGAAAGATTGTTCGAAATTAACATGCATTCGGCCATAAAATTAATTCGTTACTACTGTTTTGGCCCTAAATTAACATATTTCCTTTGCGCTTCCCATTTATGGAAGCACACTCACCTTTTAGACAAAATTGACAAAATTATCCATACTTTAACTTCGATCTTAAAATGTGGCCATGGACGACAGTGCTTGGGCACAAGCTACTCTTCCCATTCGTATGGGAGGCCTCGGCGTCCGCAAAATTTCTAGTATTAGTTTCATATCCTCGGTCCACGGCACAGAGAAATTAATTAGGAAAATCCTAGCCTCCACACTGGTTAATTTTGATGTGCCTTGTTTCACCGAGGCTATGGATGCCTGAAAACTCGCTTGAACATAGGCACTTTGTTCAACGTTACTACTTTCCGAATCGTTGCTTCCCTGCGACTTGGAGCTCTTGCGCCATCTCATCTTCATGCGGCTGCGGAAAACCTTCAAGCGGCGGAAGTATTTTACCTTATCGGAAATTATATTGTTGAGCCGTTTGGGGTTGAAACCCTTGGGCCGTGGGGTCCGAGTGCATAGTTTGTTCAACAAAATCTCCAAACGGCTCGTTGACCCGAGACCCAAGGGTTGGCTTGTACCTTGGCCAGAGGATTAGCATTGCCATACAACGTGGCAATGCCGTCAGTCTCTTGGGTACTTTACCAGTCGACAGGGATGTAGAGGAATTTTTCGACGCCATATTTTAGTTTTTTAATAGTTTTAGTTAGGTTAGGATATTATATTTTTAACTTAATTATACTCATAGGTTCTATATTGATATTTTTATACCTTTTCTATTTTACAGTTACAGTCTTGTCTAAGTTAATAAAATACTTCAATAATAATTATCTAATCATATTTTTTTTTTAGAATATAATACCTATTCATTCAATAAGTTCATATTAAATAAATTACATAGAAGTTACATCATACAAAGTTACATATTAATATTAGTAAGAACATCTTAAACCATGTGTAAAATCTACTGTTAACTTATATTTATTGGTTAAAGGTCTAATTAATACAATAGCAACCTGCCCGATGTAGGTTTATTCAAACCTGTGTTTCAGGCAACTTCACTTCACAACTCTGAGTGCTTTAGTGGAAAAATGTTACAGTTAGCTAGCATTTATACACAATAATTATATTTTAAAATAAAAATTGACTTAACATTAATAAACTTATTGTATATTCTTAGATGTGTACATCTAGCAATTTTTCAGTGTCAGTCAAACGTCGCTAAGTATTCACTCAACATTTCACTACATTTTTTTACAATTTACACTATAATATATACTCAGAGACTTATTGATTTTGCTACATAAAAACGGCCCTAAAAATACATAAAATCTATTTATAAAAGCATGTCTAGTTTGAGGCTTTAAGCAAACCAAGTTTTTTCTTCTCTTATCTATAGGTATTGGGATATAAGGAAGTTTGTTATGTTGGTGTAGTAGACTATATTCAACATAAATAGATAAAATTTTACACGCCGGCCGTGGTGTAAAGCTCGTGTGTGGGAAATCTAAATGGGCGAAAGGTGGCTACCTTATGAATAGCCCTCTGTGCATGTTCTATAGGCAGTAGGATTGATTTAGCAGCCCCACTCCATGAAGATACACAATAACTGAGAATGGATTGACACAAAGCTAAATAAACCTAATAAAATTATACGTACGCACGGCTACAGATCAAGCTATACATATCCAGTATAAGCTGATCTAGCGTTGTATAGGATTTCCTTACAATGAAAGGTCAGTGTATACTGGAAATGTATAGCTTGATGTGTAGCGTTGTGTACCATCAACAGTCTCAAATACTCCTTCAACCAATAAGTCTGACAGTGCCATGTACATACACTCTATATTAGGCTTAGTTTTGTTTCAAAACGATAACAATGTATTATGCTTCATCGTTGTTTTCTGCCAGAAAGTGCCCCTTCCTGAGCACACACTTGCTTGGCTTCAATCCAAGTCTGTGGAACCGTGTGGATCCTATAAAAACATGGAATGCTTCCATGTAATTTTTAGTCCTTTCGGAAAAAGTGTTTAGCTCTTTGTCCATCTCTTTATATAGAAAAATAGGGGTATTCTTCAAAGTGTAACTATTTTTAAGCGCAACCAACTAAGCGCAACTAAATTATTCCACAAAGCGCAACCATCAGTTGGGTTGGACTGTACGTAAGTAAGCCTTCGAGACCCAGTGGGATGTGGGAGTAATAGGCTGGGGAACACCATGGGACACCTCAAGGGTAGACCTTGACCTCAGGGTCATTGACCAAGGTTAAGGTCATATTTCCGAAAGTCAGATCCATGATTCTTCTAAAGTCACTGAATTTTACCTCAGGGTCATTGACCTTGAGGTCAAGGTCAAAATTTGCGGGGCTCCATCGACATAGGATACAAGATAAACATTGTCCATTTTGGATCAACCGCAAATTGGACCAACTGTGAATTGGACTTTCGTAATTTTGACCTTGACCTTAAGGTCAATGTCCTTGAGGTGTCCCATGGTGTTCCCCCACCCTATTACTCCCACATCCCATCGGATCCCATAGGCCTACGTAGGTACAGGGCAACCCAACAGATGGTTGCGCTTTGAGGAATAATTTAGTTGCGCTGAGTTGGTTGCACTTATAAATAGTTGTGCTTTGAGTACGCGCTAATCTCATTATTTCGAACCAGTAGTTCCTGAGATTAGCGCGTTCAACCAAACAAACTCTTTAGTTTTATAATATTAAGTATAGATTACTTTACGAACTTATAATAACTATACTTACTTGTAATAAAATATAAAAACTGCACTAGAAATTAGAACATGTATTTAATTTTAGATAACGGTAACTGGTGCTTTGACAGTAGGTCCGTTAATTCTGCTTCGACAGTTGTCGAATGGTTTATTATTATTATCATTCTACGCCACCACCGGCATAAGGTTGTGCGTTGGTTAAACTGACGCTAGCATCTGTTAGCACGTTATCTACTTCGTGTTCACAAATGAAAAAGCTCTTCATATTACAGTCAGTATTTACAAGACGACCGTTGAAGAACATTGCGCCGCACTCCTCTTCTCCGTCCGGCTGGTAATTTTCAAACCAGGTTTCAACATCATCTACTTTAAATGGTGTTCCTGGAAATAAACCCAACAATAAATATTAAAAAAATGCGTGAGTGTCGTGGAACACTCGGTTGGAACGAAGTTCCTATTAATAATATGATGAAAAATAATAATAAATGGTGTCGTTTCTATGATTTACTAGGGAGCTCACTATTTAAATTTCCAGCAAATATGCTATATGCATCATAATTGCTGCCATGGAACGATACCCATGACGGAAAATTTTCAAATTTTCGAAGCCGCCATCTTGGATTTTCATTTTGACCTCGTTATCGTTTTCAGCGACTTCAAAAACCACGAAAACGACACCCAGGCCGAAAAATTTAAAAATTTTTTCGGCCGCCATCTTGGATTTTCATTTTGACCTCGCTATCGTTTTCAGCGACCTCAAAAACCATGAAAATGACAACCATGATGGAAAATTTGAAAATTTTCGAAGCCGCCATCTTGGATTTTCATTTTGACCTCATTATCATTTTCAGCGCTCTTGAAAACCACTAAAACGATATCCATGACGAAAGAAAAAAAAAAATTCGCAGCCGCTATCTTCAACTTTTACCTCATTATCTTTTTCAGCGACCTCAAAAACCATAAAAATTACTCCCATGACGAAAAATTTGGCCATATCCCCGAATTAATAAATTTATTGCAATTGTTACTGATTACGTGATTGCTAAAAATTGATGTGCAAAATAATTGTCTAAAAACGCAATTGAAGCGATTGACAATATTACTACGAGATTGAGAGCAAATGACAAATAGTTTGATGGTAATTAACGCACCGTGTATCATCCAATCACAATCGTTATTTTAGAATCATCCGCGCCAGCATACATGATGGACTTAAAATTTTCTGTGTCATCTCAGTTTATAGCATCCTTCATACCCAACATCCATATCTTTTAATTTTTTTTTGAGTTTAATATGCAAGAGTTATTCAGTGCAAGAAATACCTTAGCCTATTTGCGTTTGAAATCATATTAACGTTTATTAGCGACGCGACTTTTCTCAGCACAGTTCAGAAATCGAATGAGGCGTGCGCAAATAACCCCTAACCACCTTCGACCACTGGAAATATTCAATCATGTACACATCGACAATAAATTGCATTTAATCGTTTGGGGGCCCTTAAATAATTTAATTTTGACTCTGTACGTATAAATACGTATTTCATGTCGTTAGTTGTTAATCCCGGTAGTCGTTTTTCATGATGGTGTGATTTAAATGTTTTTGTCTAATATACAGGTGTCTAAAATCTTGCGGAAACTCTACAGTCTATAACTATACTTACAGGTGCAGGATATAAGTCATGATCTCCTTAGGAGATACACACAATAACGTACCTTTAACTGTCTGCCAGCCCTCGCTGAATCTGTTATGAAAGCCCAGGTAATAAATTCCTCTTTGGTATTTCCCCTTGACTCTTGGTTTCGGTGTGGATTCCGTTAACTTGATAAGGAAATCTGCTTCCAGCTGATTGCTGATCACTGCCAGGGTGGATTGTTCTAGCTGACACCTGTCATTTGCATCGGTCCACTTTAATGGAGTGGTGTGGAGCTTGTAGCACTTTCCAGTATTCTTACTGAAAGTGTAATCTGAAATAATTTTATTTATTTATTTTATTGTAACAACTGTTTCATGTATATTAAACATAAACGTAGTACTGAAATTTGCCATTTTGTCAAGTCGTGCAAAATACGCATTTTTGAGCACTTACATGGCGTGCGCTGACTTAATGGTAAGAGATACATAAAATTAACGTTAGGTATACTTAAAGCGTTCAACAGAAAAGTCTGGGATAGCATATGTCTATTTTCTAAGGATTATCCACAGTAACCATTTTTATCTTTTAGAATTTCATAAAAAAATATTGTTATTTCCGAAGCTATTTTGACCGGTATATACATATATGTGTTAGTTAAATTGGGCATTTCATTATGATTAAATATTTTAACCTTGACCTTGATTATTTTAAGCATTGACATCATATCACTTAAATGCATACTTTCAAAGATATCACAGAATTAAAATTACGCACAGCAAAATAAATTATTATGATTGACGACGCGGTCTTCGAACCCTTCCTCGGCTATTACGATCATCTACAATACATAATATGTCTTTGATGACAAACTGTTTTGAGTTAATCGGACCGCGTTTTAAAATTCCTCCATACAAACTTTGATACCCCCCAATCCCTCCTTAGGGAGTAGTTTACGAAAACTAAAAATGTCAAACTTTATAATTTACTTAGATAATTATGTATTCGTGCCAAATTTCAAGTCTATTAACAAGAATAAGATAAGAAGGAATAAGATTTTTCATACAAATTTTCACCCCCTATTCACACCTTTCCAGGGTGAGTTTCCTAAAATCCTTTCTTAACTGACGTCTCCTACTCATACAAATTTCATCTTCGTAGGTCCAGTAGTTTTTGAGATTTCGTGATTAATCAGTGAGTGTGTGATTGTATGAATGAGTGACCTTTCGCTTTTTTAATAATATGTATATCGACTATATATTGTTACTGGTAACTCGACGTATTCCTTGCAAGGCTTGCATAGTAGGATTAAAATGCAAACAATTAAGCCACCCAATGTTCTACCGAAGTTCAGTACATTTTTTTAAAGAAATAATGGCAAAAATTAGGAAAAGTAAAATGTTTGATTAGTTCAAAGAGCCAAAATTTTAGGCATTTTTGATCTTATAATTTGATAACAAAGATCTGCTACGGTATGATAATAACTTAAATTTCACTACAGTAAATCATTTTTAAATTGGCTTCAAATGATTTAATCTGAGATTTTGCATACAAAAACTAAAAATATAACTTATTCAAAAACTACTGAAGAATTCCACTTCGGTAGAATATTTGGTGGCTTAATTTGTTGCATTTTAACCCTACTTATGACGTCCTGCAACGAATACGTTGAGTTACCAGGAACTCTGTATAAACAATCAATCTGCCTAGCCTTTTCCCAACTATGTCGGGGTTGGCTTCCAGTCTAACCGGATGCAGCTGAATACCAGTATTTTACATGGAGCGACTGCCTGTCTGACCTCCACAACCCAGTAACTAGGTAATACGATACCCCTTGGTAAGACTGGTTGTCAGACTTTCGGGCTTCTGACGACCCGTAACGACTGTCAAAGATCCACGAATGACAGACGTTAAGCCGTTGGTCCCAACGGCTTAACGTGCTTTCCGAGGCACGGAGGAGTCTCGGTATGTAAAGATGGTCACCCATCCATTGACCAACCCCGGCAAGCGTAGCTTAACCCGATGGATCGACCCGTGCGGCTGTAACTACTTAGCCACGAGCTCCTCTGAACTCTGTATAAACAATAGACAGATATATATGATGAGATATATGTATAGATAGGCATAGTGGCGTTAGTTACAGAGATATAAAACTTACTCACCTAAATTAGGCATATCGCAGTGATGGTTCCACTCTAGTGATCGGAGGGTCTTCTTGCAAATAAAGACTTGCTTGTTGTCACATGGCAAATCATTCATAGATCCTTTGAAACCAAAGAGCGTACAGTGCTCATTACCGTTAGTATTGTCCGGTTGACCCATCTGCCAATTGATGTATACCTCAGAACTCGACCTTCCTAGAAAATATGAAATTAATGATTATTTAAATATATTGCAGGCCTATGTAATATCATTAAGTAGCATTTGCCATTGGTTTTGCCCACGTGGATATCGGAAATTGTCCTACGGGAACGTATTACCGAGATAAAAAAACTTTTTCACAAAAAAAAAAAATAACCGACTTCCAAAAAAAAAAACCGGTCAAGAGCGAGTCGGACTCGCGCACCGAGGGTTCCGTTCCGATTTCTGAAAAAGTGTGCTATTTAGAGACATCGTTTTATTTTTCCTGTAATCTTTACATAAACTTCTATCACATAGAATAATTTCAGATTTTTATCTTTGCAAACTTCGGAGTTAAGTGGGGTGGGAACGGTATTTTTTTTTTTACATTTTTCATCAAAAGTCGAAAACTATGCGGCCTAAAAAAAATTAAAAAATAGTTTAAGAATGTGCAAGCAGCGCTCTTTGATATGACACCCTACATGCCCTAGTAGCCTCACTTTGAATTTTTAAGACGCCCTTTCAGTCCCTGTTACAAAAAAAATATAAATATTTTTAATTCTTTCTTATTTGCAAAATAGTTGGTTAAACGTCATCTAAAATTGTTTCAAATTTCAAGTTGATAGCATTAGTAGTTCTTGAGATATCCAGCTGTGACAGACAGACAGACAGACAGACAGACAGACAGACTGAGTCACACCATAAGGGTTCCTTTTCTATACGCAAAATACGCGCATTGTCGTGGAGTTGCAGATTACCTAATACCTAAGGCCCGTATTACCTAAGGGTTCCTTTTTTACCATTTTGGTACGGAACCCTAAAAACTGCAAAGTGAAAAATAACTTTAATTTCGGAAGTGAATCTGTATTTTAGTTTTTTGCCACCGACTTCCGAAATTAAAGATATTTTTCACGGCAGTTTTTTTTTTTGAAGTCGGTTATTTTTTTTTTTTGTAAAAAAGTTTTTATTTTTCACTTTTTAGTTGGTCAGTTTGTAATTTTATCTAAGTAACAATATCCTAATGTCAACTGTGCACTTCTTTTATAAAATATTGCTTTTCCCGATCCTGGGACGTTAATTGTTGAGGAGTTCTCCTAATAAGCACCAGGAGAACTGGTGGTGGTGGAACGGGTGACTTCACCATCAGCTCCACTTCACCATATGCATTGTGACGGAGGAGCATAAATTGGTAATCGAATCGCAACCCGTAAATACTTATTATTGAGTAGTTCCGATGGCCATATATGGTCTTCATCATCGGTTCCACTTCACCAAATGGTGCTTTTCGAGGGCAAATGCACAAGTTAGTATAAAAAATACCCAAATCACTATAGGTGTGCCTATAAAATTTGAGGGTTTCCCTCGATTTCCATGGGATCCCTTCAGCAGATTCTGACTTGGTGACAATGGGACCAACTCGAGAGCATACCCTATCACATAAAAGGAGAATTTTTTAAATCGGTCTATAAATAACGGAGAAATCGATGTACAAACATAAAAAAAAATAAAAAAAATATACGCGACGAATTGATAACCTCCTCTTTTTTTTTTGAAAAGTCGGTGTAAAAAGTATCCAATGTCATGGTATACCTGTGTGCCTTTGTAACAAGCAAACAAACAAATAAACTCAATTTCGCATTTGTAATATTAGTTATAAGATTAGTAGGATTGTATCAAGTACATGACTCATATTAACCTCACATTTGTAATTAGGTATTGTTAATTTATAATTATCATTGGTTTATACCTAGTTAGGTATACTTTATATTTTAAAAAAATATCAAAATCATTTATTTCAATCATCCATTGAGATAATGATAAATAGATATTATACCTACTTCAAGACTCATCACACTAATATTAAAACGTGAAAGTTTGTGTGTGTGTGTGTGTGTGTATGTTTGTTACTTCTTCACGCTCAAACGGCTGGACCGATTTGGATGAAATTTGGTACGTAGGTAGCCTAAACCCTGGATTAACACATAGGCTACTTTTTATCCCGGTCTACGCGGGTGAAACCGCGGGGCGCAGCTAATACATCTACGCTTATAAAGCTTGCCATACGATAGAATGTACTGGATAAAATTATTTAATGCCAATTAACAAAACCTTTATTTTATGTATTTGTCACATATATTCTTTGCGAATCAGTAAATGTCCAGCAGCGGACGTCTTTCAGCTGAAATGATGATGATGATGATGATGATGACGACTTCTAACTGTCTTGTTGTTGATAAATAAAAAGATGTACCTATTGTTTGAAAAAAATTGTTACAGAGTTAACTTCCATCCAGATCCCGTTCGAACTTTCCTCCCTGAATAGAACGAATACAGAATATTATGTACGTACCGTCGACGGTCTCGAATCGCCCTTCAACCAACATATCTGACAGCGCCGACCACAACCACTTGAGTGTAGGCCTAGTTTTTTTCCAAAATGATGTCACTGCGCCTAATTCTTCGTCGCTCTCTGGGTGCCAGAAAATGGCCCCTTCCAGAGCACACACTCGCTTGGCATCAGGCCAAGTACTTGGTATAGTATGGATCTTGTAGAAACTCTCGGCAGCGTCTAAATAAGTGTAATCTTTTCGGAACTTTTTTTGATTTCTTTGTCCATCTATGAAACAACAAAGAAAAATTTACTTTAATGATAACAAATTACTAATGTCAATGTCAATGTTTATTTTTTAAGGGGCTATTACATTACACGATTTCACGGGCCCTGTCTGTCATGTGTACTCGTACCTACTGCCTACCAGTTAACTCACTCACATTTTGAGGAGTTATGCGAACATACATTTAGGGAACAGCTGATTTTTGTTTCGCGATTTCAGGTTTGGTCCCCTATTAAAAGTTGTTCATAATTATGAGAACAATGACCCCTTAAGTGGTTGTGCATTACTTAAGTTTAACCTTGTTTAATTCGTTCGATGACATTAAGTAGAACTTCTTTTTCTCTAGTGCACGACATAGTTACGAGAGGCCACATACATAATGGGAGTGATAATTATGTAGGTTCGAATGACGTTTTTGCGGAGGTCGCCATTTTGAAAAAAATTGCGAGTGGTACGCCAGTTCGAAAACTCATTGAATTGAAAACCGCTATATCGAATGACGTTATCACGAAGGTCGCCATTTCGAAAAATTTTGCGAGCAGTACGCCAGTTCGAAAGTCATGGTATCGAAGTCCGATGTTGAGTTAATTTCCCCATACATTTTTCACCATACATGGGAGTGATATGCAGGTTCAAATGACGTTTTTGCGAAGTTCGCCATTCGAAAACCGCTATATCGAATGACGTTATCGCGAAGGTCGCCATTTCGAAAAATTTTGCGAGCAGTACGCCAGTTCGAAAGTCATGGTATCGAAGTCCGATGTTGAGTTTGTCTGGGAATCGAACTCACGACCCCAATGAGACGAGACACAGAGAGCGTGGTCTTTTAATTTGGTTTGAAAAAAAAAAAGAAAGACAAATTAACTCAATATCGGACTTCGATACCATGACTTCCGAACTGGCGTACTGCTCGCAAATTTTTTCGAAATGGTGACCTTCGCGATAACGTCATTCGATATAGCGGTTTTCGATTTAATGAGTTTTCGAACTGGCGTACCACTCGCAAAATTTTTCGAAATGGCGACCTTCGCAAAAACGTTATTCGAACTTACATATCACTCTCATACCATGGGAACATAGATAACCGCAACTTTGAACAAACAGATGTGTAAACTCTGCACTTGCGGCCAACGCAACTGAGCTCCCTGTTTCCCAGTCTATTTACACTACACGATAGACAGCACGGCAGGGAAGCATGGGAGGCCGCCGGGGTAGTGGGTTGTTCGAAAAAGATACCGTGGCCCTGGCATAGGCAACTGAAGGAAGACGGGTGGGTATTAGTCAGTAAAAGTCTGACACGCCCTTCCGCTCCACCCAGAGCGAGAGAAGTCATTTGATGATTTCCCATCCACAAAAAAAAAGGAAGCTGGGAGGTCGTAACGACTCGCGCCGTTTAGGGACCCTGACTCCCTATTTCTTATTACACTAACCTGCCCCTGCGGGTAGGGCCCGAGAAATTGTGTAATAATATAAATAATAGGCCTTAAATCTCCAAAGCTATTTTATTGTCAGTTTAGTAAGTGTCAATAGTCATTTAAATTTCTAAAACAAAAACATACAAACAAAAATACGACCAAAAAGTATGCATAACTAAAATGACTATCAGTGTTTTGCCATTTAAGACTTGTCCTCCCAAAATACGGCAAATCTAAGTAACTTTGTGCCTTTTACAGTAAATAGCATCTTTTTATTAAGCAAAAATACACAGTAATCTAAAATACATAAGAAGTGAATTCATTTGTCCTGAAATCTATTTTAGTTTAACTAAGAACTAAAGAAAAAAAAGTACATCTAGCACCCTAATTGCTTTATACAGTTCTCTGCAAAATAATAAGGAATGATTTCATGTCATTGCTTTTTCAGTCTTTTTGATATCAAGTTTTGGTAAATCACTATACTTAGGTATTTAGTATATATACATACCATAGTCACTATCACTACATAGTATAAAACAAAGTCGCTTCCCACTGTCTGTCTTTTTTTTTTTTTTTTTTTGAGGGTGGGAAATCATCAAATAACTTCTCCCGCTCTGGGTGGAGCGGAAGGGCGTGTCAGACTTTTACTGACTAAAACCCACCCGTGTTCCTTCAGTTGCCTATGCCAGGGCCGCGGTAACCCCTTCGGACAATCCGCGACCCCAGCGGCATCCGCGACCCCAGCGGCTCCCACTGTCTGTCTGTCCCTATGTATGCTTACCTTTTTTAAAACTACGCCGCGGGCAATAGCTATAGATGATAAAATAATCAGCATTGCCATACAAAGTTGCAATGCTGCCAACCTTTTGATCACTTTTTCTGTTGACTGCAATGCGGACTATTTTTTGACGCGCTATGATTCGTTTTCCTCCTTTTTTATATACCACGTACATAATATTATTATTTTAAATCTGTTAGTTTATATAAATCATTGTGATTTAAATAAATAAAATAATTTTAGAATAATTTCTTCATATTTTGCAATAGCGACTACTAGCGACTACTAGCGAGTTCGACAGTTACCGCGATTTTACGAGAGTAGGACAAGTTGATATGATAAACAATAATAATAGAATTTTAAAACATTATAAATATTGTAGCAGAATGTATGTATACTAAGTGCGAGGACGTGAGTCCTCACAGGATGGCCGTCACAAGTATGCACTTAAAAACGAGACATAAATGTTAGATATACCTAAGTAAGTCAAAAGTTGTTATTGGGTATAGTGTACAATACAGAATAATTTCTATTTATCTTTACTTACATGAATTTGCTACCAAGTTCACAATAAGGAAGATAAACCAAGTTTTCAAAAACATTTTATCGAATGATGCGACTGGCGTCTTGAACCGCACTAAGCAAATACATTATGTAGGAGGTTGTTACGCAGATTTTCCGGCAGCCAATCTTGTTTAACCAGTTCTACCCTGTGGCCACATTACGGTGTATTTAAACCACACGAGCGGATGCTCATTCTGGTCCCGCTCTGTCACATTTTTAGCATTCACAATTATAGCGATTTTTCGATGTTCTATCATTGTTCGCGCAGATTCTATGGGATGTTCTTTAGTGGCAAATTCGCTTGCAATGCGTCTTGCCGAGCACGGCATCATCGGGCGAAGACAAAGGAGACGGGCATCTATAGCCCCAATTATATTAAGTTGAGGTATGGTTTAAAAAATGTATTATATTTTTCTAAATGCGAAAAATCAATTCAATTTACCATCTGGAAAATGAGAAATACAAAAACTAAGTACACGTGGAGTTCAAACTAAACTCCTTTGCAAAAAAAACGGGCACCTTACAGTCATTGGCTTTTCTATGGATAACATTAATATTTTTAGTATGTCATTAGCATAAATGACTAGAAATTTCTTATTATCATTGAGAATATAGTTTTTAACCCTTAAATCCTGGAATCGGTATTTTAGTCAATGTAAACAGAGAGTCGTGTTAAAATGGAAATTTTTAGGGTATAATTAAATTAAGACTACGAGTATTTTTATGGTATTTTAATAAAAAAAGACATTAACAAAATAAAAATTAATAACGAGTATGACCTCCCCTTGCAGCGATTATGGCATGTAATCGTCTTGGCATGCTTTCCACCAGGCTTTTGATGGTGTCCTGTGGAATGTGTTCCCACTCAGCCGAAATCACACGTTTAAGCTCCCTGATGTTTTGTGGAAGGTGTTGGACAGATCTTACTCGCCTTTTTAGGAGGTCCCAGACGTGCTTAAGGGGGTTAAGGTCGGGGCTCCGCGCTTGCCAATCCAGACGACGAATACCGATCTCTTGCATATAAGCATCTGCGTCGCCAGAACAGTGGTCCCGAGCATTATCGTCCATTTAAATGGAATCTTCACCAATTACAGTCAGTGCGGGCTGTGCATGTTGACTAATTATTCCTGTTATGTACCTTTGCGCATTTAGTGAGCCATTTTCAATGAACACTATCTGGGTACGATAGCTGGAAGTTACGCCCGCCCAAAACATAACGGACCTTCCACCATAAGGGGTGATTTCTTCAAAACACACGTCGGCATAGCGTTCCCCTGGTCTTCGTAACACTCGCCGACGTTGGTCCTTACCATTCAGATAAATTCAAGCCTCATCGGAGAAGAGTATGCTACTCCAGTTACCTAGTGTCCAAGATAGACAATTTCTAGTGAACCTCAGTCGAGCAATCCGGTGCTCACGGAGTAACTTGGGGGCCCGCGCTGGTCGTCGACTGCGTATATCAACCGCTAAAAGCCTCCTCCTCACTGTCCATAGGCTAACTTGTGCTCCTCGTACCTCTTCAAGGTTTTTTTTGAGGTCTATGTAACTGCATATGCGGTTCCTCAGCACCTGAGTCACTAAAAAGCGGTCGTCTCGTGGTTGTGTGCATCGTTTTCACCCAGAACCTTGCCTTCTTTGAACGGAACCTGTCTCTTGGTATCGAGTCCAGGTTCTTTGGACGGTGCAACGACTAACGTTTAACCGCTGTGAGCCGTAACATTGGCTTCACCCCTCTTCCAGCAGCGCTATAATTTTACTAGCTCTTATTGCTTTTTCTGTCATTACAATGGACACAGAGATATCTGTTTTAAGTCATAATAAGGCAGGATTATACGACAAACATAAATTATCCTAATAAAAATAATGAGAAGTTAGTTTTAGTTACCGGATAACCTTTTAACCGCAAACCCGCGAATAGTAAGTAAAAAGTCATAAACTGAAAAAGGGATTATTATTTTTAAAAACAACAGTTTCGTATTTGAAATTAACTTTTTTTTCATACCCAGACTCTTTATTAAGTGCCAGTAACATAGTTTGGCTATTAAAAACCTCTTTAGAACTAAATGAGTAGCAATAATGTAGAAAAATCCAAACCGCCCGTTTTTTTTGCAAAGGAGTGTATTTAAAAAAATGCTTTTACCAGATGAATAATTCCATTACAATAATTAAATCTCTTAGAATTAACGTGTTTACAGTTTAAAAAAGTACCAAGTAGTAGTAGTAGTGCAAGCACCTAGGTAGGTACTTGTTGTGTGACCATAGACATAAAAACCATGCAAGACAGTGCATGATGGACCACGCACAATGAAGGGTTCCGTAGTTATCCCAAAAACAAACATAACATTGGATATCAAAAAAAAAAAAAAAATGTCATAAAATTATAAATTCACAATTTTCGGACGTTTCCTTTTAATTGTGCTGGGAGACCTTGCTTCTTGCCAAATTTCGTTATTCTAGGTCAATGGGAAGTACCCTATAGGTTTTGATTTACTTGCGACAGTTGCGAGTATCAAAATGTGTCGCAAAATGGCCGTATTTTTTATTGCGTTGACTTAGAAGCTTGAGTTTTTCAGAACTTAGACCTACGTATTTCATATTAATTTCAACTTTAGGGTTTTTAGGACCATAGACCTACGTATTTCATATTAATTTCAACTTGATACCTCTATGCGTTCCTCAGAAAAAGGGTCTTGACACACTGACAACTTTGAAAATATTTTTTATGTGATATAATAAGATAAATCTTAAAGTTAATTCACGTTTACTAATCGATTATTGTATATTTTTAGCGGTATAATATTGTTTTAAAAACCATGATCTGTGCTGAAATGACATGACCTTGACTGTGACAGCTCTCGACCATCACTCTATTAGCTAAAGGCGTGTTATTAGATCCTGGAAGACTCTGGAAGAATCTGGAAGAATCTGAAGATCCTGGAAGACTCTGGAAGATCCTGGAAGAATCTGGAAGACTCTGGAAGACTCTGGAAGATCCTGGAAGACTGGAAGAACCTGGAAGAATTTGGAAGACTGGAAGAATATGGAAAATCCTGGAAGACTTGGGAAGATCCTGGAAGACTCTGGAATATTCTGGAAGACTCGGGAAGACTCTGGAAGATCCTGGAAGAATCTGGAAGATTCTGGAAGACTCGGGAAGAATCTTGAAGATCCTGGAAGACCGGAAGAACCTGGAAGATCCTGGAAGACTCTGGAAGAATCTGGAAGAATCTGGAAGAATCTGGAAGAATCTGGAAGAATCTGAAAGATCCTGGAAGACTTGGGAAGATCCTGGAAGAATCTGGATGATCCTGGAAGACTCTGGAAGGTCCTGGAAGATCCTGAATGAATCCGGAATATCCTGGAAGACTCTGGAAGATCCTGGAAGAATCTAAAAGATCCTAGAAGACTCTGGAAGATCCTGGAAGAATCTGGAAGATCCTGGAAGAATCTGGAAGATCCCGAAAGAATTTGGAAGTATCTGGAATATCCTGGAAGACTCTGGGACTCTGGAAGATCCTGGAAGAATCTGGAAGATCCTGGAAGACTCTGGAAGAATCTGGAAGATCCTGGAAGAATCTGGAAGAATCTGGAATATCCTGGAAGACTCTGGGACTCCGGAAGATCCTGCAAGAATCTGGAAGGCTCTGGAAGAATCTGGAAGATCCTGGAAAATCCTGGAAGATCCTGGTAGAATCTGGAAGATCCTGGAAGACTTGGGAAGATCCTGGAAGACTCTGGAAGTCTCTGGAAGACTCTGGAAGACTCTGGAAGATCCTAGAAGACTGGAAGATCCAGGAATCACCTAGACGCCCGGCTCCGTGTTACTGGGTGTGTGGGTGGTGGGCCGCTTGTTTCAATCGGTTGGTTAACGTTACATACGTACGTCAAATAATGACCACGTAAGATGCTTAACGTTCGTTAAATACAAAGCGAAACACACTGCATAAAAAACTAAATGTCTCTGAAACAACGCTTTCTTTGGTTTGACGATAGTTAGTGCCATTTTTGACGTATATGCGTGTGTTAAGTGGACGTTAATTAACCCGCCCTTAGAGAGTAGACCCCCAGTCCTTAACCACCTGAAGTTGAGCAGTGCACGTTATCGTTATTGACGTCTTTTGAACTATTGTTAAAATGGTGCAACTCGTATTCCCCTTAACCGGATATTTGCCGACGGACAAAGCATTGGCACGCGTTACTGAGAAAAAGCGTCTTGACAGACTGACACACTTGAAAATATTTTTTTAAGTGATAGAATTACAAATTACCAATTTTCGGACATTTTCCTTTACTTGTGCTGTGAGCTTCTTGCCAAAGGAGACGGATCTGTAGGTCCAATTGCATTAAGTTGTTAAGTAACCATACCTTGGTTTAAAAAAGCATACCTCAACTACTTATCGCAACCAGTGTGGGACGGCGCCGGCTGGGTCTAACATGTTGCTACGTCCTGCAGTACCGACGACGCAGCTGTACGTGTCCCGTTTGTACCACACTGCGAAGGCTGAGGACATCGTAGAGTACATACGGGTGAAGACCACCTAAACCTTGAAGGTGGAGAAGTTGAAGCCGAGCCATAACACCAATTTCAAGTCGTTCGTGGTGCGCGTTCCGACTCACAATTTGCTGACCTTCCTCAAGGAAGAGTTTTGGCCGAAAGGTGTGCTGTATCGGCGTTTCCGCGGCCAGCTACGCGACACCTCGCAGCGTTATTTTATTTTATTATTTTGTAATTTGTGTATTTTATCTATGGGCCTTAGTTGCCTGACAAATCGTAAAAAACACGTAGAATAATTAAAATGTCTGCGAAATCTTTCACATTTGTAAACTAAAAAGCTGGAAATAAAAAAAAGTAATTAAAAAAACTAAAAAACCCGACTGCGGTAAAAGACTTAAGGTAAAAAAAAAACTTAAAAGCTAAAAACAAGCCCATTTTAAATTAAATAAAAGTTGGAAGCAGGCGGGACCCATTCTATTTTTATATTTTCAAACTCAAGACAGGTCCCGCCTGCTTCAAACTTTTATTTAATTTATAATGGGCTTGTTTGTCTTTGTGATGAATGAAGATATTATGCTCATAGTCAGTTTATCTTGCGAAATGTCTACTGGTAGTAAAATGTCTCTTTCTCATAATGTCGCTTTCGCAGGATGACTCCTTCTCAAAAGGTCGCTTTCTCACAATGCCTCTTTCGCAGAATATCTCTTTCGCAAAATGTCGCACTAGTAAGTTAGAAAAAAATTAAGCCAGGTTAAAAAAAAAGGTTGTTTTTTTCAATTTCTTATTAAATGTTTACAAGTTTTACGACATATAAGCTATGTTTGGAGTTTCGAGTTTTAGTTTTTTTTTTAGTTATAATTCTTAAACTACCTAGTGGTTTAAATTGAATGAAATTGGAAATATACCGTGTTTTGAAATATACCAAGGAGACTCCAAACATAGCTTATATGTTGTAAAACTTGTAAACATTTAATAAGAAGAGACCATTCATATTGGGCCCAAAATCAAAAATAAGTTTTTGTTGGGTCAGTAAAAAATATAAGTTTTTAATCTGTTTGGGACATCATATTAAGTATTTGGTTCTATGGCACCAAAGCGGTAGCACCATCATTTTAGCAGCTACATGAGTTCTAAATAAATGTAAACATATTAACTAGGTCTTTACCTATGAAATTGCCGTTCTGCAGTACTGGCCATTTCAAATCAAAATAATTTTTGTTTGGCTAAGAATTCTAATTTCAAATTAATTTTATTTTAAAAACATGGATTTTTTTTTCCAAAAGTAGTCATTTGTTATAAAACACTATCGAAACGGGTCTTATCGCGATATTCTTTTTAACGAGGTAAACAGGTACCTACTTATTTCCCGACGTTTCGACCGCCTTGCAGCGATCGTGGTCACGGGAGGACTGATGACAGCTCAGCGACGTCTTCGTAAAGTGCGGGTATGTGCATCTACCCTCACTTGGTCTTCACAATTTTTATAAATGTCAAATGTGTCATGTGTTAATGTGTGTTTAGTCATTTGTTTATTGATTAGTGTTACATTTTCATCGCATTTCAATCTTTTTCGTCATCATGGATACGTTAAAAATTCGAGTAATTATGGAATATGAGTACCGTCGTGGCAGCAACGCGGCACAAGCGGCACGCAACATCAACGACGTTTACGGAGGTAACACTACAAACCAACGCACCACCTGTTATTGGTTTGCTCGCTTCCGTTCTGGAAATTTCGACCTGAAAAATGAACCTCGCGGTCGTCCGAAGACTTTGGTCGACAATTACGAATTAAAGGCGATTGTGGAAGCTGATGATACACAATCTACGGCTGAATTAGCAGCAGCTTTCGACGTTAGCGTCAAAACAATATTGGTCCATTTGCGTCAAATTGGCAAGGTAAAAAAGCTTGACAAATGGGTGCCCCACGAACTCAATGATCGCCAGCGCGAAGTACGCGTCGAGACGTGCCTTGCACTGCTCAACAGACACACAAATGAAGGAATTTTGAACCGCATTGTTACCTGCGATGAAAAATGGATTCTGTTTGATAACCGCAAGCGCTCAGCAAGTTGGTTGGATCCTGGTTCAGCACCTAAACAATGCCCTAAACGAAAACTTACCCCTAGAAAAGTGATGGTCACTGTTTGGTGGTCTAGCGCCGGTGTGATTCATCACAGCTTCTTACCAAACGGGGTGAGCATTACTGCAGATGTGTACTGTGAAGAACTGAACACAATGATGGAGAAGCTGGCACATCTCCAACCAGCATTGGTCAATCGCTCGTCTCCGCTTCTCCTGCACGACAACGCGCGACCTCATACTGCACAGCAGACGGTCTCCAAGTTGCAAGAACTGGGGTTGGAAGCTCTCCGTCATCCGCCCTACTCACCAGACCTTGCGCCTACAGACTACTACTTTTTCCAGAATTTGGATAACTTCTTGGCGGGAAAAAAATTCAATACCCGAGAGGCAGTACAAAATGCCTTTGAAGAATTTGTTGCCTCCCGACCAGCTGATTTCTTTAAGAAGGGCATCAATAAACTGCCACTTTAAGTCTAAGGCTAAAAAGTGGGATTTTGTTTGTATGAAAAATCATACTATAAAACTTGGAACGAATACTTGACTAAGTAAGTAATAAAGTTTGTCATTATTAGTTATCCAAACTACCTCTTAAAGGGGGTTTCGGGGGTGGTAAAGTTTATATGGAAGAATTTTAACGCGTGCTCCGATTAAGTCGAAACTCACTAGTTTAATAAACCTTGATCAGAGCATAAACAATATCAAGTTTTTGGGTTTTTCAAATTCGACCCCTAACTGGGAAAAAAGGGGTAGTTACCTTTATAAGGAGAGGATTTTCCTGCGTTGTTTGATCAGCTCAAAATATGGAACAGACCCAAAAGATTTTCCAAAATTCCACCCCTGCGGAGATAAAAAGTTGATGTGTAATTATGAAAAGTCTCATTCCTTTGATCTATAAACTTGGCCCGAATACTTATTTATCTAAGTTATTAATAAAGATCGTAATCATTATTTTCGAAAACTAGGGGTAGAGGGTCTTAAATACACGTATATTCAGAGGAAATCCGTTCTATAATTTTATAATACGTACCGTCAACTGTCTGAAATATTCCTTCAACCAATGTCTGACAGCCCTACGTACATCCCCTTGATTTTAGTTAGGCTTAGTTTTGTCCCAAAGTGATATCACTGCGTGTGCTTCATCGTCGTTGTCTGGGTGCCAGAAGGTGGCCCCTTCCAGAGCACACACTCGCTGGGCCTCAGCCCATGTCAGTGCTATCGTGTGGATCTTATAGAAACTCTCTTCGGCTTTTATAAAGGTGTAGTCGCTTCGGAAAAACTTTTTATCTCTTTGTCCATCTGTGAATGTAAATAAAGAAAAGTTTGCAGTACGAAATGAAAAAGCCAATTGATGTCATTGTTTAGAACCGTATTGCGAATATCTTTTGCAATCACAATAACATACATACATAGTTACCACGTCATTGATATTTATAGACATGTACGTAAAGGACGAAGCGCTAAGTTAAAGTATCTACTCGTGTCTTCACAGGATAAATTATATTTAGTTATTACACCTACCACTTTTTGTCTCCGCATCACCCAATGGTTGACTGGAAGAAAATGCCGATGGCATTAAATCTGCTTCTGTACTTAAATAGCCGTACTGGATCATGCCTGTCATGACTCTTATAAACGTGACAAAACGTTGGTTCTAAATATACTTACATGAATTCGACACTAAGTTCACAATAAGAAAGATTAACAAAGTTTTCGAAAATACAAGTATTGCTTGAACCGCGCTAGACGAACATACGAAGTAGGATCGGACGAGTAGTGTCCGACAGCTACTAAACCTAATTTAACACTATGGCCACATTGTTGATCGAGATCGGCGAATTTTCGCGGTGTCTTCGGCCGCGAATATGCTTCGCGCCGCTGCCAAAAATAGTGGAGACCGTGTCTTGTGATTCACATATTGGTATATATTTCTTTTGTTTTAATATTAACATGTTTAAATAAAAATAAAAGCTTTTAAAAATGACTTTGACTTTGACATTGTTGTACCAGAACGGTCGGGGATGCTAACTCGGACTGTGAGATAAGTTAGATTGAGGCGTGCGAGTTGGAATGTAATAATAAGTTAATTTATTTCGTAATTAACAGGCTTTAACAAATACATTTTATAGGCCTTCTTTAGTATGGAGATATACCTGTAACGGAAGACGTCCCTCTTCTATGACTATGTGTACTAAGATGTGTACACAATCAAAGACTGTTAATGACAGAATCGATAACAAAATAAGTACAATAAGAAAACTAAAACTTTGAGAATTTAAAAACAATTTTTTTTTTTTTTTTTTTTACTTGTATGCGTAATCTCAGATAATTTACAAACGATACCTACTCGGAAAAGCATAAAAACAATTGGTTACAATGGAATTTGAATTCTGTCGTGTACCACAATATGTATTGTTCATAATAGGATGCATCTACACACATCAACACGGTCTAGGGATATTTCATACTCAATTAAATAACTCGAAAAGTACTGGCCGCATTGGAATCTTTTATACACCGACTTGTTTGTAATAATTTATCTCAGACTAATTCCAAATTCAAATTTTTGAAAATTCTTTTGTTTCGGTGGCATAAAAATGTCTTGATGTGTAGGAGAGGGAATTTTCATTTGTGCGAAATTTAGAAAACAATACGAATTACGTTTAGTACAGTTTTTTTTTCATTTTTAAACGAAAGATAAAGTTAAAATTGAGGTATTGTAGCCATGCAACGCCAACATATGACGAGGGCGGAGATGTTACGAGCTGTGGGAATGCTGGAAGCTGGGTCTGTTCAGCGTAATGTTGCTGAGGCCATAGGGACCCACCAAAATGTAATTTCAAGATTGTGGACACGCTATCGTGCCACAGGTGAAGTAGCGGAGAGGCACCGGGAGCCAAGTCGCATCACTACCCCCAGACAAGACCGATTTTTGCAAATTACTGCGCGAGCTCAACCAAATGCAACGGCGACTCAATTGGTCCAAAGGCTGCGAGTGGAACACCAAGTGCTTGTGAGTGACCAAACTGTATAAAGGCGACTGCATGAAAGCAATCTACGCCCTCGTAGACCACTCTGGGTCCCACCTTTACGGAGAGGCAATCGTGGACGACGATTAGAATGGGTTCGGAACCACGTGGACGGGGGCCGTGAGCAATGGTCCAATGTGCTGTTCACGGATGAATCCAGGTTCGGCTTCCATCCAGATTCACGAAGGACGCGTATTTGGCGAGTTCCTGGACGGTGGAGCCGTCTTCAGAACCCTCAGGAAGTTCACCCATACCAAGGAGGAACAATTATGGTTTGGGCAGGAATTCGTCTTGGAGGACGGACGGATCTCGTTTGGGTGCGGGGCAATATGACGGCAGAACGATACATCCAACAGGTGCTGGGGCCCGTAATCTTGCCCCACAGAACACAAATGGGGCAAGATTTCCTGCTCATGCACGACAATGCCCGGGCACACACGGCGAGAACGGTATCAGCTTGGTTACATACACACAATGTTAGGGCCTTAGACTGGCCTACTCAATCGCCAGATCTAAATCCCATTGAGCATGCGTGGGATATGCTGCAAAGAAGAGCTCTGAAGGAAGTTCCTGAAAATCTGGCTACAGAAGATCAACTTTTTGCGCACCTCAGAAGGACATGGGACAATATTCCGCAGCAAGACATTGACAACCTTGTTCTGAGCATGCCGAATCGTTGCCGATGTGTTATGAACATCATGGGGGCTTTCTCAGACTACTAACTTCAAGTTTATAAACACAGATTAAATGATTTTTCTATTTTTTTCAGTTTTTACTCACAAATTAAAAGTTAATTCATATACGGTTTCCGTCTATGCTTCATTTTTTTTCCATAAAATCCTGAAATTTTAATCTAAGTACCTTAACCATTATTAAAAAATGGTAGAATATTAAATAACGTATCTTTTAAATATATACATGTCATATAAATAATTAATAGTAATTCGCTTTTTTAAAAATATCCCTAGACCGTGTTAATGTGTGTAGTTTTGTAAGAATTATGAAATACATTTTTTTCTTTTCACCATGTTATTATTGTATTAAAATTTTGTAGCTGTGCACCCCATATTAGGTACTAGACATGTTGCACGGCGGGCGGGGCCTATTTCACGATGTCCGAATAGCCATTTCTTACCGGATAAATTCAAAAATGGAACAAACTTTGTATGAAATTATCTGCCAAGTAAGTTAATCGGAACTTAATCGTAGGTGGTGAAACAGGCCCTGAGAGAAGGACGTTTTGTAATATGTCCTTGGTGGAGCGGTATGTCTAATATTTCATAAGTGCAAAGTTTACCTGACGCTTCCCTAGATGGCGTTGGGATCGAAATAGATCGCTCTATGGTTTCGTTACCGAGCAAACCTTACAGGATGGTCCAAAAATGGTGACGTCAAAAAGAAAAATCTAAATTCCTCATACCCAGGGGCATTCGAAAATACCCCATGCATGTTCAGAGATTTTACAAAAATCTCTGAACATGCAAATAAAAATTACTCGAATACCCCATATTCGAGTAATTTTTGTTTTTGTAATTATTTAGAGTTTTCTGCCGGTGGACATTGAAAAATTCATATCGTTATTGTAGTGTATTTTTCAGATATTTTTTTTTGTGACTTGAAAATAACATTCAAGATGACAATTTAATGTCACCAAAAAAATCTGAGGCTCCACCGACAGGAAACTGTGAACAATTAAAATAACAAAAATAATTCGAAAACTACAAAACATCGCGGAAAATATATGGGGTATTTTCGAATACTTGACGAATTCAGATTTTTCTTTTTGACGTCACTATTTGGACCACCCTGTATAGTTTTTTGTAAGCGCGATTCCTTGTAAATTAAATTGCCTTATTTGGAACAGTTTGTGAATTTTGGGCGTTCTCGCCTTCAGACCTTGAAATCCGGTTCAGTGTGAGTATAGTTTTGGATAGTGAGTTGAATGAAAGAATGTGTGGATTGTGTGGTGGATGTTAAAAGAGTGAATGATAGAGTGATAGCTATTTAGAGTCCAAGAGGAGTATGGAAGAAAAATACATGTTGCGCCGACCCCAAATAAATTGGGATATGGGGAGGAGAATGATGATAAAAATGATATTTGTTTGATAGTGACGCTAGTAACTATTTTGCGATGTGCGAATAGCCACTACTCACCGAATAAATTCAAAAATGGAACAGAATTTGTATGAAATTATCTGCCTAGTAAGTTAATAGGAACAGGCAGGATTAACTTACTTGGCAGATAATTAACTAAAATAACATAAAATAATAATTTACGGGGCTTTTGACTTTGCGGGAATTTTATGTGCAGAATGTGAATTTATTAGCTTTTGTTATGAACTTTGTGAACACAAAGTTTTTATAGCTATATGGCGACACCGAATGTTGGTCTGACATTGGAGCCAAAGCGTTAGGATTTAGAACCTGTTTATTATTTTGTTTTACCTATTTTTTAGTAACGTTTATGGTAATTTCGAGGAAAATATAAGTTGATGAACAACTTTGAACAGACAGATCAAACACGTCAGCTAGTGAATAAATAACAGTTTGTGGTGTATGTTAGGTTTGTTACGGTAAGGCTCCCTAGTGCCTGGGGGCCAGCCACAGATAATAGGTAAGCTCTCGATAGATGAGTCTAGGAGGAATCCCAACCGACCCCAAGTTGGTGAATTATATTAATTTAAACCTTCAGTGGTGCCCCCACTTTCTTTCTACTATATCCAAGGTATGGGGGTGGTATATTCTTTTAGCCGTTACCACGCAAGATTTTCTTAATAAAATGTAAAACAAAACAACTGGCAACCCCCATTAAGGTTAAAAACATACAGCCCAGTGAAATACAGATAGACAGTTAGTCAATCAGTTGGTGGGCTTAGTAAAGGGGTTCCGTTGACTCCCTTTGGATACGGAACCCTAAAACAGGCACAAAACAGTAAGACTCGACTCATCGCACCCGTAGTCAACCGCACATCACTTAGTTTAGTTTTAGTTTCGAAAATATAACATATTAACTTAAACGTATACATAACTGTACTACTTAAAATATAAACAAAAATTTTCACTTATACAATAACAACACTTTTACAGACTAGGAACATCATTTTAAGTATAAAATAATAATGGTTACGAATTTATTACCACATGCAGCATTTTAAACCTTTAACATCAACATAATTATTAAATTATTGTAATAATTTAATTTAAAAATAACGGGTTAAAGTACGCGCTGTAAAGTGCGATTTGTGCAAGACGTAGCTAGGATTAGCTTAGGTAATCGCGCATGGCCACCAGCGGCGCACGAGTTACCGCCTTCCCCAAACCCCCAAACGGTATTGCTATCGTTCGTAACACCATGCTTTATTCTGGAGATAACCAGATTTTCAGTTGCGACTATAGATTATTATAGTGACTATTAACAAATTGAATGCAAATCCAAGTTGAGGTTGGCCGTCATCTTGGCACCATTGCTTTCAAGCCAAAACCCTGTCTACGACAAAACCTGACAACAATAGGAACAATAGAATATGCGGCCTTGGTGACATCGGAGGTAAGCTAATTCTTAACACGCATGCCGCGGACAAACCAAGAACCTGCGTGTAGGAAATCTAGGTTCTAACACTTCAATAAAACGAGTTATGGGCTTTTTAAAATGTATGATTATTATTAGCCAATTAAAAGTCACTAGGAAGTTTATACGTCCGTCTTTCTTAAGGCGCTAACGAGAAGTGAAGTAATAATAATGTTGGGTGCATTTATATAATAAGGAGGTACCTACAGTGTATCGATTATTACAGAATCGACTAAAGATTGATTTTTGTAAATAATTAAATCAATTAAATCAACACGCCCCCTCAAAAATTAATCTACCAATTATACAAACAAAATAAATCAAAGTGATACCTAATTGACCGGAACATATTCACTTCCTAGTGTTTGCTGGGAAATCCACATGGTCCAACATTTGCTGCCAAGGATTAAGGAAAACCCAGAAAACCTTAATCAAACCATTTCATTAAATTATTCTTAATAATAAAATTAATCATAAATCATATTATTATGTAGAATCACTGAACATTCAATCAGTATCTTATTCTAAGCCCATTTTACTTCTCATCTCTTGAAAAGTGATAGTGGGTAATGCCTTGGTCAGAACATCTGCCAACTGCTGAACTATTAGAATGTAATTTTATTTTATTACATTTTTCTCAATCTGTTCCTTAGAAAAATGATACTTTATATCTATGTGTTTTGTACGTTTGTGATTGGTTGGATTATTTGCAATGCAGCCATTGTTATCCTCATAGAATATGATAGATTTAATGATATCTATTTTAGTACTAACTGCTAGTGATTTAAGGCCTAAAGCCTCCCATGACAGTTTCATACAATGCCATACAATCTGCCTCAGTTGAAGAGGCAGCAACTGACATTTGTTACTTTGTACTCCAGGTTTGCTTGCAGCTTGAAATACCCAGTTGTACTTTTCCTGTCATTTGAATCACTGCCACCCCAATCTGAATCTACGTAGCTACATATAATGTTAGTGTAGGCACATCTTTTACCTATAACTTAATTTTAAATCAACAGTACCTTTCAAGTACCGAAGCACTCTCTTTAGACACTGCCAGAGTTCTCTACTATTTTTGTTCGTATACCTACTCAGTATATTAACGCTTGTAAGTAATTAAATCTGGACGAGTGCATAACATGACATACATTAAACATTCTATAACGTTTCAACATGGATGATTATATTTTTCTTCAGAGTTTAATGCGTCATAATTAAGTTTATTTTCCATTGGTGTATTGACAGGTTTACAATTGTGCATATTAAATTTATTTAATACCATTTATATGCACTTTGATTTAATGCTATTTCATAAAATTAAAATTATTTTATCATCATCATTCATTTCATTCACCGTCATTTTAAATTTACTCAATACCTTTTATTTATTTTATTTTTTTTATAATTATTTCAATATCAGCGTATACTATATCTAAATCACCTATATATAAAACGACAAATATTTTTATGTACATCTTCATTGTCTAGCTTACATTGACACCTATTCGACTGGAGAATTTTGAAAACCTTCTTCTTTACGAGATCGTTTGAAAATTTCAAACCAACATCTAGCTGCCTGCATAATTCAGCCCGTAAAGTACTTTATTTAATTCACACACATAATTATCTAAACAAGAGATACCCTCAGGGACTTTCTTAAAAATATCTTCTTTTAATTTGTCATTTAGGAAGGTAGTTTCGACATCCCTAAGACGAACTAGCAAATTAAATTGATTCGCAAAAGTAAGATACATCTGAAACTAGCTATTCATGCTTATACTGGTGCGAAAGTTTCATTAGGTATAGTCCGTGAGGTATTCTTGACTAAAACACCTTGCAACAAGTTGTGCCTTTTTGTTATCGTAAAGGTTTTCCAAATTCATCATGTTTTATAGGAAACATCCATTTACAATAAATTGACAATGTTTTTATTTTCAAGTCTTGGTACTAAAGTCCGTATTATTTAGTTTTAGAGAATTTAGTATGTCCCTAATTGCACTTTCACACTGAGATCTGTTGTCTCGAGTTTTGATGTCTTCTAATGAATTTGGTATTTTACATAGAATAGACTGAGCACACAAAATGGCGATCATCGTCTTCATTATACGACATAGGTGGACGGCTTTTGAACCTATTGCATCATCTAACGTCAGGATTTTATTTGTGTTTTCTTTTGGTGAAGATGGGTTATCAAAAAGTTTATCATTTATTTCCTCCAATTCAATTTTATATTATCATGGTTTAATTTGCGAACTTTACTAGGACACTCGTGCTCATCAGATTTAGACCATAGACGTATCTGATTTAGAACTGTCAGAGTTATGAGACTTGACCGGCACTGACTTGGATATTACATCATCAGCTTTGCCGTGAGAATTTTTTTAATATTCCCTTCAGACTTGAGGTCTGGCCTGGATTGAAGAAATCCAGTCTCATTAATAATAACATCCCTGACTACTATGTAATTTTTCGCACTCTGGGTTCCAAACTTTATAGCGTTTGGTTCATAACCCACAAGTATCCCTTTCCATGATTTTCCATTAAACTTGGCCTTACTGCTTTTATTATGAACGTAAACAGTTGAACCAACTACCTTCAAATATTTTTATATTCGAGGTTTTGTATCATGCCACATTTCGAATGGTGTTTTTGAAAACTTTCAAAGTTTTAATTGGGGTCAAATTAATCAAATAAACAACAGTTCATACTGCGTATTGCCTCAAAACACTTTGTCTAATTTAGCAGCGTTTATTATGAAACGAACTTTTCCAGTAAGTAATGGTTCCGACCATACGTTCAGAAACGCCATTCAACTGTGGTATTCTCGGAATTTTTAAATGTTATGATATCCCTCTCTGTACACAATAACCTTTCATTTCAATCGATAGATATTCGCCATCATTATCGCAGCATAAGTTGACTAATTTTAAATTAAACTTAGTCTCGCTTTTAGCCACGAAATCTTTAAAAACAGCAAACACGTCTGATTTACAGGTTAAACAGGTACTAAACAAAGTAATGCTACTCATCAACAAAAAGTACAGAGTAGTTTTTATTTGTCGTTAGTTGGGGTTATAAACAGTAACAATAGTCCACAAATATCTGAGTGCACAATAAATAATAGCTGTTTGACTTTTATTTTTGACCTGATATGAACGGAAATCGACTTTGTTTCCTATTTATACAGGTCTCACTTCCGTGGGCCTCACACAATTTATCATACAGGCTCGCATAGCAGTTTCGATTTGGCTGGTGTCATCAACCATTTTAATATTTTTTTAATTTCGATGAATTAATTTTCACTTATTATGACCAAAGCCATAATTTGTACATATTTTTATTACTGCATACTTGAGAAACAGACTGACACTTATTTACAGATGCCATTAAGTCTACAGCAATTAAATTATTTTTCAACATACCTTGCATGATAGTTTTATTAACCTTACGTATTGTGCTCCTTGCTGGTCGAAAATGACTGTCAACCCAGCACGTTGCATTTTCGTTAAGAACCGCACCGCACCGCACCGCAGCATAGAAGAACACGTTCTCCAAAACTTCTTGAACGCCCATGTTGCTGGTCACATACATCGTTCCCTGAAATAAATTCACCATTTTAAGCAATAGAAATTTTAATGGCGTTTGCAAGACGGTGTGACTAATGAAAAGATCTTCCCTGTTTATAATATGGTCCGATGTTCCAGAAACCAACAGGAAAGTAACTTCCATCATGATCCGCTTGATAGTCTGCCATCATAAAAGCAAAGCCAGAAAAATTGCTCGACGTTGATCACTGATCAGCTGGTCTGACTGGTTGGTTGGTTCACTGATCTCAACTGCCTGGACCGTCCTTCTCATATCCGTATTTTCTGCTGCTGTAGTTTTTCACATGCTCCTTGCGGCCACAGTGACAACACTTCATGAACTGAGACTTATTCTTCTGCTTGTTAACCTTCTAGTTGAAGCTATTATTCCCTTTATTATTTTGAGAATTATCGAATTTTGTTTTTCGGAATTCCTGTCCATTTTTCCCTCAAATTGCAAAACTTTTGACACTGGTATCACTGGACTCATTTTTAAACTTGACTTCATGATCCAAAAGCCTTGGTTTAACGAATGCTAGCATTAAACTATCCTCCGTTAAAGTTTCGATCGCAATTATCACACCATCATATTTTGCGGGTAGGGTTAGCAACAAATGAGCTACCTCGCGTGGCGTGATTTGGCGGCGGCGTGCTGGCTAACAATTCGATGATCAAATCATCAAAAATTGTTAATTTTTTTTTATGAGTATGCCGTCACCTACTCGACGATAACACTTTTTTTTTTATCACGTCCATTTCACTTAACAATGCCCGTATTTTTTTATTTAAATTTTAACCACTTATATTGCAGTAAAAACGTAACCTGGTCCCATAACCTGTAGGAAATCTAGGTTCTAACACTTCAATAAAACGGGTTATGGGCTTTTTAAAATGTATGATTATTATTAGCCAATTAAAAGTCACTAGGAAGTTTATACGTCCGTCTTTCTTAAGGCGCTAACGAGAAGTGAAGTAATAATAATGTTGGGTGCATTTATATAATAAGGAGGTACCTACAGTGTATCGATTATTACAGAATCGACTAAAGATTGATTTTTGTAAATAATTAAATCAATCGCCTACATACCCAAAGAAATTCCCATCAAACCACTCACTCAATTCTGTTCCAGAGATCTGACAGCTGTCAGGCTCCAGACTGAAGGTAGCGTTCCGGATGTTGTGCTAGCCTCGGTGTACATGCCGGGTGAGGATGCAGACTGCCCGCCGAAGGAGATGGCTGACCTAGTGCAACACTGTGAGCGCGCCGGTCTGGACCTGATTATCTGCACTGACTCGTACGCCCACCACCCGCTCTGGGGCAGCGACGCACCGAACCATAGAGGAGAGGTACTATCCACTTATTCACGACTAACCTTAACATCGTTAACCGCGGCTCAGAACCCACTTGGGTAACAGTCCGGGGTCAAACTATCATAGACTTGCTACAGAAAACGCGACTAACCTTATCACAAACTGGCACGTGTCCGATGAGCGTTCTTGCTCTGACCATAGGAGAATCCGTTTTACACCAGCTACCAACACAAAGAAACCCACACCGAGGGGAAACCCGCGGCGCACCAACGTCCCCGGGTATAAACGCCTCCTAGCTTCACTACTAGCTAGGCACCTTTCAATGGTAACCATAAGAGATCAGGCACAATTGGAATATACCGTGACTAAATTATCAGAATACCTAATTGAAGCATACCATGCATGCTGCAAGCTAAGGGCGCCACAAACCAAGAGGTATGGGAACCCCTGGTGGAATGTTGAACTTAGTAAACTCAGAGATGCATTACCTACGTAAGCAATTTAACAGAGCTAAAAACACCAGACTTCCGGACGACTAGGAGGTGTACAAGGAGACCCAATACATACATACAAAAAAACAGATCAGAATTGCCAGAAGAGCTGCCTGGCGGAAATTCTGTGAATCCATTGAGACAAACAATGAAGCCGATCATATCAACCGATCAGGACCGAACCCTTGGCGCGCTGAAAAAACCTGACAACTCATACACACTGACCGACCAAGAAACCAGTAAGATCCTTCTCAAGACGCACTTCCCAGATTGCAAACTCCTAGAGGACAGGACGTGGGAGTTTGAACCAGGATCGATTTGATAAAACCATGTTCAACAGCATCAACATGGCCCTCGACAGACATGGCATAGACTCGACTTTGAGCGGCTGGATTACCAACATGCTCAAGATGAGAGCTGTGCAAGTGACAGTGAACGACACCACAAGGGCATCGTAGCAAAGGGCTGCCCGCAAGGGGGCGTCCTCTCCACGCTACTATGGAACCTGGTCGTAGACAGCCTCATCAAAACCCTGAACGACAAAGGATACTTCACCGTAGGCTACGTCGACAACTTAACTATAATAATAAATGGTACCCATGAAAATACCATAATTATGCAACCTCATGCGCCAAGCTTTGAAAATAGTAGAAGACTGGTGCAATAAACACCAACTATCAGTGAACCCTACAAAAACCGAGCTGGTTCTCTTTACAAAAAAGAGGAAGCTGACTACATTACAACTACCGCGTTTCTTTGGAACTACCCTAAGTCTATCAACTAAAACCAAATACCTGGGCATCTTTTTGGACAAACAGTTGAATTGGGCGAAGCATATCAACTTGTAGTTGATATGCTTCGCCCCATTGAACTATAAAAGCCAGAATATCTCTGTGGCAGTGCAAGCGATTGCTTGGCAGGAATTGGGGGATTAGCCCCAAGGTCAACTACTGGCTATACACCACAGTAATCCGACCAATCATCACATATGTCTCGCTAGTCTCGTGGGCCAGAACAGACCTAAGTACAGCCCAAAAAGATATCGAGAAACTGCAACGGTTCGCTTGCGTAGCAGTAACTAGCTGCATGAAAACTACGCCTACTGCTGCTCTACAGGCAATGCTTGGACTGCCGCCACTACACCTCATAGTGCGTGAAGAGGCGGTCCTAGCCGCCTTTAGGCTCAATCTGCAAGGAACCCTGAGCAAAGACTCTAGAGTTAAGCACACTCGCATAAAAGAAGATGCGATCAAACGACACCCAATGATGGTATCACCATGCGACAGAGCCCCGAAACAGCACTACTCTCAGAAGTATTATAGTATAACACTCACGGAAGACCGGTGTGATTACTCAGGTCTGCATGAGTTGAGAGTCTAAACCGATGGATCAAAGACTGACTCCGGAACCTGGGTTGGAGTCTTCTCACGTGATCTCAACATTAATATATCCAGCCCGCTTGGAGTATTTAACACTGTCTACCAGGCGGAGTGTGTAGGCATCATACAAGCGTGTTATGCCATAGAAGCCAGGAGAGTCACGGATACGAGTATACGTATACTCTCAGACAGTGCCTCAGTGCCCCAATCCTTACGGAAAAGATACATTACATCGAGATTAATACAAGAATGTCACAACGCACTCGAACGAGTAACGGTTGCTAACCGAAACACAGTGACACTGCAATGGATAAAAGGACACAGTGGATCACTGGGTAACGACGCAGCTGACGAACTAGCTAGGAGAGCATCTAGCACGTCTGTCAGTGGGGCTGAGCCAGTCGTGCCCATTCCTTTCAACCAGTTACGCAGGTGGCTACAGGACTTTACCCATACACAAGCAGAGAGTTGGTGGTCCTCGACACCAGGCTGCAGACAATCCAGAGAGGCTATGCCCTCCCTGGACGGTACGCAATTTTATTAAACTTACCAATTCTACTACGATTCTAAAAAAAACACATCTATAAAAAAAATATATATGTAATTAATCATCAAGGCTGCATTTAATAAAAGGAAACATAATATTTTATTTACTTTATTACTTTGTTAACAATTGTGTATCAACTATCATTCGTGGATCTTTGACAATCGTTACGGGTCGTCAGAAGCCCGAAGTCTCACAACCAGTCTTACCAAGTGGTATTTTACTAACCAGTTACTGGGTTGTGGAGGTCAGATAGGCAGTCGCTTCATGTAAAATACTGGTATTCAGCTGCATCCGGTTAGAATGGAAGCCGACCCCAACATAGCTGGGAGAAGGTTAGGCAGATGATGACTTTGTTAACAATATAAAACAATTTTATTAAATATAACATTTTGTATATGACTTCGAGCTATCTACTTCGTGTTCACAAATGAACATGCTGTTCATATTACAATTAGTGTTGATCAGACGACCGGTGTAGAACATTGATCCGCACTCTTCATATTGGTTTCCGTCAGGCTGGCAATTGTCGAACCAGGCATCGGCATCTACATTCAATGGTGTTCCTGGAAAAGTGATTGATAAATCAATTGATCAATCAACATCTAAACAGCAACCGAGATTTCTGGGAACTCTTTCTACTGTCAAGGAAACTAACACAAAACACTTCACTGATACAAAGATCCGCGCGAATAGTTTACCTACAGAGTAGCAAGCTCATCTAGCTCGGTGAGGGCGACGCTGTCGGTGGACATAAAATGACAGATCTAGTCACGTTTTATAGTGATTTCGTTAGTTCCGACCAGAGCCACCGGGTAAGTTAAGCTTTAGTTATTGCACTAAGCAGAGTTTATTCTCATCTAATTAATCATAGATGTCAGAACGTAATAACAGTTGTTTTGACCATCTGGTTGTACATGAAGTCGACCACAAAATATTTGTAAAGTGCATGTAGCTACTCTATTTATTTCGTGCTTCGACAGTGGATCTTCTCTGTCAAAATACGAGGGAGATCGCTATAGCCTAAAGGTTGATTTAGACCAAACGAGCGAATGCGCATTCTATCCCCACTCTACCAATTTTTGTAGTGTAAACAGGGACAGAACATTCCTTCGTTGGTCTCTCCCTACTAAAATGTCAAGAATTTCGACAAAAGAATGTTCTAGTTCCTGTTGTGGTTCCATGTTCGTTTAGTCTAAATCCGCCTTAATCACACACTCACGTACCACTAACTGTCTGCCAGCCTTTGTTGAATCTGTTATGGAAGCCCAGGTGATATATTCCTCTTTGGTATCGCTCACTGATCTGTGGTTTGGGTGTGGATTTCGTTAACATTGCAAGGTAATTCGCTTCCATCCGATTGCAGATCACTGCCAGGGAGGTATATTCTATTCGGCACATTGCATATGCATCGGTCCAGTTCAGTGGAGTTGTGTGGAGCTTGTAGCACTTACCAGTATCCTTATTGAAAGTGTAATCTGAAATGATAAAATATGTAATGTATCTATTTTTGATGATGGAAGATTTAAATACAATTATTTACGTCTGTATAAATGTGTTTTGAATTAATACACTTGTTGAGAAAATGTATTCTAACAACAGCGTTAGTTAAGTCTGAGTTTGATTTTACTGAGAATCTCCTATATCCCCGTTAAAAGCACGCGCCGAATTTGGTGAGCAAAAATACAATAAAACGCCAAACTTGAGTTTGGCGTTTTATTTTATTTTACTTGATTATGTTCTGTCGGCTGTCAAAAACTCCTTCTGTGATAACTTAAGTGAAGTAAGCGAGCTGTCAGTAGTGTCAGTCCCTAATATCAGGTGGAATGACAGCTCACTTCAAGATGACTTGTTTTCACGGTTGGGTTTTTACAGAATTGCACTACTATTCTGGTAGGAACCACCTACCTGTATTGATTTCTGTCTGTAATATTTTACTGTTTTGTACTTTTAGATCACTTTTATTTTTCCGTAGTCGGAGTTTTTTAAACTTAATTTTCTATTGGATCTAGGACATGCCGGTTTCCTCACGATGTTTTCCTTCACCGTTTTGAGAGTAGTAGTGATTAAATGATTTACACAAAGTAAAGCGCCTGCCCGGGTTCGAGTTCAAATCCACGACCTACTCGTAAGTCGGAGCCGTTTCCACTGGGCCAGCACTTCTCTCCAAGCAATGTATTGTCTTAATACCAACGATTTTAACGTACCTAAATTAGGCATATTGCATTTATAATTCCATTCCAGTGAATGGAGACTCTTCTTACAAATAAAGTAAGACTTGGGGTCACATAGGTAATCATTCATAGTGCCTAGCAGGTCCATGTGCACACAGTCCTGTTCACCGCCAGAATTGTCCGGTTGCCCTTTCTGCCATTTACAGTACACCTCAGTGATTGGCCTTCCTAAAAATGATAAAAAAATGTGTAATTAAAAAATAACAAAATAAAATATCTATTTTAGTGTTAGATATCTACAGGTCAAGTCTTAAATAGTACTCGTAATAGTCACAACAACACATCGAATAACTAGACAAATAACCCGCTCCTAACTGTTCCCGGCGCAAAGGTAACACTTGCTGCATTGGAAACTAGGATGGAAATGGCTAACCTTTGCACCAAGAACGACCCGGAGCGGGAGTCACCCGTTTTGTCACGGAGCTTTTGCTCTGTCTCACTAATGAGCTTCTTGGCTTCAGCACCCCAACCCATGGTCTCAACGGCAATGGGCGCAAAATGGTAACGGGTCGCCAAGCGAGCGTACTTCACCCTCTTCCTTTCAGCGGCGTCTTCCGCTGCTGCCGAAGACGAGAGGACCTCGCGACCAAAGTGGCTGGCGGCAACAGTGCTGACGCAAGTTGCATCCCATATTAGGCACTTGCCATTCCTCCAAGGCACCAGGGTCAGCCCGTCGGGCCTCTCTTGCCGTTAGTCCTGCACAAACCCGGAGGCTCCTGCATGCAAGGGACATCTGCTGACACGAATGCCCTCCTCACAATATTATTGAGCGCATGGTGACACGGGAACCTCCCCGAGCAATGACGACAACTGAAAGCGTGATGGCCATCAGCCTTCACCATGGTACTTCAAGTGCATCTGTGGGGGTTCACACACCTTGCAGCCCAGGCGTAGAGCCACTGCTACACGCAAAGAGTCGTCATCAAGTAACGTGACTAGGTGAGGCGAATGAAGCGCGTGCAACCATGCTCCTGATTCCGGCTGCGATACAGCCCTGAGTCTGGCTAAAGCAGCCCCCGAGGAACCCACCAACATCTGTTCCTGAAACCAGCCTAGACGTGACGTCATCCCAAGCGCGCTGAACGTGTGTTGCGTCAGGGCTCGCTGCACCCATGTTGAGGACAGACCAAGCTGACCCGGCATCCAACATAAATGGTATGTTTGCCCTGTCACCATTGGAATCCTGAATTAAAGATATTGCTGTTTTTGTTACAAACTTATTAAATAATCAAACAATGAAGCTGATTTGACATTGACAGACTGCATTCAAAGTTGGTATAACTGAAAAAAAATATGTTGCTGCCTTTGTTTTCTTAGGACTCCATTAAATTATACAAAAATTACATGAAGAAAATACAAGAAACAGGTACAAAAAAAAACATTTTAATAGGGATGATGACTAAAAATTTATTTTTTGTCCGTCATAGAGATTATTAAAAAATATTGGACACGTATTTTTTCTTTTTTTACGTAATCAAAAAATTACGGCGATACATTGAGTTCAAATATGGCATGACGTCACGCGTAGCTAGGTTTTATACGTGTGACGTAGCGAGCCCCCACTCCCCAACTTTAATAAGTGATAGCTAAGTATTTTTTTATTTATTAATAAAATACTTAGCTATCACTTAGACACGTATTTTTTGCTTTATCATATTTGATAAAGCAAAAAATACGTGTCTAATATTTTTTTATTATCTGACTGACGGACTAAATAGAATTTCTTTTTTTTTTACCCAGGCATCATCCCTATTAAGAAATAAAGTGACACTTGTAAGAGATACTTTAAATGAAATAACGAGCATAAAAGTGCGGCGTTTGTCTCAAGATTGCACCAAATGGGAGTCCAGCTCAGCATGTCAGGTAAATATATCTGACGCTGAAATTCTGCTGGATCCCTGCAGTGACGTTCAGACTTTTGATTTGATTTTGACGTTTATTTATTCCGACGTCGAGCAGTCGAGATAAATACGCGAACGTGGTCTTGTGAAAATTATGTATCTGCAAATTAAATTAAGGAACGTTCTTTTTCGATATTGATTGTGTATTTTTTTAACATAATTATTTAAATATTCATATGTATAATGTATGAACTGACAGTATTTATAATGCATAGATTTCGGCTTGGTGACACCTTTTTACACCCTATATACGTACTGTCAACGGTCTCAAAAAATCCTTCAGCCATTATGTCCGACAGCCCCACGAACACCCACGGTATGTTAGGCTGAGTTCTGTTCCAAAACGATATTACAGCGTGGGCTTCATCTTTGTTTTCTGCGTAGAACAAACTGGCACCTTCCAGAGCACACATTCGCTTGGCATCAGCAAAACTCTTTGCTACCGTGTGGACCTTGTAGAAACTCTCTTCTGTCTCTATATAAGTGTAGTCCTTCCGGAAAAACTTTTTATCCTTTTGTCCATCTACAATAATTATGGAAATTAGACAAATACTTGAGAACGATTAACATTTTTGTGACTACAAACTTTTCTGTCTAAAAACCTATTATTAAAGCTCCTACCTATATTAAAAAAGAATTCAACGTATGAATATTTTTTTTATAAAAACCTAGTACTACCCGCCTAATATTATCAAATAACCCAAACTTGAATTTTTAAGAGTACATCAGCGAAAACATCTACTGACGTGCGGCTTACTGTACCAATAGCAAAAAATATTGCCAATCCGTCTTGTTTATTCGCCAGATAAGTTATATGACGATTGAAAACTCAGCGCTAAGTTTTAAGTACTAAGTATGTTTTTAATGTTTATATGTAGGGGATAATCTTTGATGGCGGCTTTCTTAAATGTTTACAAAATGTAAAGATATTTTTTTTGTTTAGAGGATTTTTGTCTTATGAGGTAATATTGAAAAACGACAATAATTTTACTGGGGAAGATTTTACTGTGTTGTTTGATAAATCAGATAAATATAATAATATTTACACATCTTTTATTCAGACAACGAAACACGATCCTAAAGATTTATGAATCGTCAACCCTATAAGTATGAATAAAGTTCATACGAGCGAATTTTGCGTTGTGGGTTGGGAAATTGTGAATGGTATGAACGAAAAAGGGATGAATGAAAGGCAATTGCATGCAGCTGAGATAATTTTACACGAATGGATGAAATAAGAAATGAGTACATATAAGAGGAAGTCTGAAAGTGGCACCGGTGACTGAAAAGTTGTACAGAAATCGGTTGTCTTAGTATAGGCATGTGATGCGAAGGAATAAACAAAATGTCGTGACGAAAGTTTTGAGCATGAATGTCGATGGCTATAAGAGTAGGGGAAGACCAAAGAAATGTTGGATGGACTGTGTGAATGTTGATATGGCTTGAAACGCGGTGACTACCGAGATGATGACTAATAGAGAAGTTTGGAAGAAAGGGACATGTTGCGCCGACCCCAAATAAATTGGGATAAGGACAGCAGAATAATGATAGATTGGGACGTTGTAATTACCACCTAGAAAGTTGGCGGCATCTAAGGGGAGATATAATTGCGGAGTATTTTACTGCGTAGCTTTGTGGAGAAGATTGGGAGTATCCTCCTGGTTGTACGAGGACTAAATAAAACCGGTGACTTTATAATGGACTGTAATACTATGAAATTGTACAAGGATAGCAAACAGATATTCTCAACACTTTGTAAACTCAAAACATAATATTTATCCACCTATCGATCTTTTACTACTTTCAAATAGATGGAGTCGTGAACACAATTAAACAGTAGATAATAAGATAGCATTTATGAGAGTTTTCCAAGTCATAAAAATACAAATTATAAAAACATCTACGACACAGTACTCACGTGAAAAATCCGATGAAAAGAGCAGTACAAGAAAGACTAATAAAGTTTTAGAAAACATTGTTGTAACTAAACAACATGCGTCTCTTGAAGCAGGTACGACAATGTCTGAACGCTTACAATAAAGTGAGGTTTTTATAGTGAGAGTTTGCGCTCTGAAGTTCTCGCCTATCTCAAAAATTCAACCGTAACATATACAGGCTGAATTTTTGAAACGGGAACTCCGGGGAAAAATAAAACTGACTTACTTACCCAGTAGTGGCTTTGCTAGTAAGAATCAAATGCTGGAATAAATATTATGTCTAAAATTAAAGAAACGTATCTTTTTTTGCTTTTTGCCTATTTGGTGCAGTCGTTGTTTTAAAATTAAACCTATTGTATTTGTATTTGTTATAACGGGTGTAAAAAGATGCTTCGGTAACTAAGCTGAGAGTCACTTGTTCTTCCTATACAGCCAATTTTCCCATCAAAAATAAAAGTCCCAGAAATTATTTTTGCACAAAATTACTTACGAGTAGTTTGATGTGCAGAATGATGGTGACAGCTTCGGGATGGGTATTTCAATTTCCTTTATTCGTTTTCTTTATTTTTCATGCAGTTGTTAATTAAAACTGAAAATTGGAGATCGTGGCTAAGTAAGAATAGCCTCGCGGGTCGATCCGTCGAGTGAAGCTAAGCTGGCCGGGGTTGGTCCGTGGAAGGGTGACCATCTTTAGATACCAAGACTCCTCCGTGCCTCGGAACGCATGTTAAGGCGTTGGTCCCGGCTGTCATTCGTGGATCTTTGACAGTCGTTACGGGTCGTCAGAAGCCCGAAAGTTGATAACCAGTCTTACCAAGGGGTATCATATTTCCCAGTTACTGGGTTGTGGAGGTTGGATAGGCAGTCACTCCATGTAAAATATAAGTATCGTATTAATAACTGGATTTTGTAAAATACTGGTATTCAGCTGCATTCGGTTAGACTGGATGCCGACCCCAACATAGTTTGGAAAAGGCTAGGCAGATTGATTTATAGAGGCATGAGGAACAGGGTGTAAAGTTCACTAATCCTCCATAGAAAAGAGAGGATCCTCCGACCAGACGGGCGTTGTGTCTGGTGGGCAACTGCCCGACAGTTGATGTTGGGACGTTGTATATATGCAAATCGTGCGGTAAACTCTGATTGCGCGATGTAGGATTTTCGTGACGTCAGTGTGATAGTATTTTGTATGTGGCGATGTAGATGCCGCCACAGAATGTTAATTAAAACTACTTAGGAATTATTTCAGGTCAACGCACACTTAAAAGCACTGCACGGGATCAGCATGCCTCAACTCGAGCCGAGCAGTATTCTTCCTATAAAACTCCAAACTTGATCGTACATAAGTATTTATGATAATCGTGACGGCATGACTACATCTTAAAAAATCAGCATGTATAGGCACCGGTCCTAAAATGTAGAGGTGACTGCTATTGCTATCTAATTAAAAAAACGTTTTGGCGATAAGGTACGTACTATATATCGAAAAATGTTTTTTTTTAATTAGAGGTGTCAGTCCACACCACCACCTACAATAAATTACGCGTAATTGGGAGTTGTACCTGTTTGTCGATATGTACACGTTTCTACTGCATATTAACTAATTACCATGGTTACCATGCACTCAGCATTGTACGCGGAGCAGCTTGGGTATATGAGCTATGTATGACCAATATGACAAAAATTAAGATACTGATTTTGAATTTTACTGGCCACAAAAAAATAGGGAAACCGAAATATTTTACACATCCTTGGAAAAACTACTACTTAAAATCAACATAAAGGACAAACATAAACACATAATTATAGGCGGGGATTTCAACGTAAATATCCTCGAGAAAAATCGCAATTCATTTAATCTTCTTAATACTATGACAAAGTACAATTTTCGACAACTAGTGACGGAACCTACCAGAGTAACAACTTCAAGCACCACATGTATTGACCTAATATTCACAAACGCACACGACAAATTTCCATTTAGAAGTAGTAGGGCTTGGACTCTCTGACCATAGAGGAATAGTAATCACTATACCTACTCACGATCCAATAATTAATAAAAAAAATAATATTAACTCTGAGGAGGATCTATAATAAACAAAATATAGACTCGTTTAAAAAAGAACTGAAAAAACTAGACTGGAGTAAAATAATAAACGAAAACCAAAATATGAATGCTAATTATCTGTCATTTCATAACACCTTACAAAACATATTAAATCAGTGTATACCAAAGAAAACCGTAAATATTAAAAAGAAATCATCTAAATCATGGCTAACAACGTGATTAAGAGTAGCATGCAAGCATAAAAGACAACTAAAGGCATTAATCACTACAACTAATAACAATATTTTAGACAAGTACTATAAACGTTATGAAAAAATTCTTAAGAGAACAGTAGCCCACTCTAAAAAACTAAACTACATAAGAATAATGAGTAAATCTGAAAATAAAACTAAAAGAATGTGGCAAATAATAAAAGAGCGTACAAATAAAAATACCAAAAAACCAATAAATAATATAAAATTGCGTGTACAGAATACTGTGATAGAAAACGCGACTGCCGTCGCCAACGCTTTCAATGATTATTTTGTATCATTGGGAAAAACAGCTACCGCCTATACTTATAAAAGCATGCGTTGAAGAATTAACGTTACCGCTAACTTATTTAATAAATCAGTCTTTAGATGAAGGCTCAGTCCCCGACCTGCGGAAAATATCGGTAGTGAAACCAGTTCACAAAAAGGGAGACCAGACTGACACAAGTAATTATCGGCCGATAGCATTGCTACCGACCTTCTCAAAAATATTGGAGACTGCGATGTCAAAACGACTTTATTCTTACTGCGAAAAATATAAAATATTCAACGATAGCCAGAATGGGTTCAGGAAAAATAGATCTACGACATTAGCAGTATTTAAGTTTATCCAGGAAGCTTTAAATATAATTAATAACAAAAATTACGCAGTAGGGATTTTACTGGATATGAGCAAAGCCTACGACAGAGTTTCATACAAAATTTTACTTAGTAAATTATATGCAATAGGTGTTAGAGGTACAGCGCACAAGTGGCTCTGCTCGTACCTAGAAAATAGGGAACAATTCGTAGAGGTAGAACATAGCGATCCACATACTGGCGTAATAATACGCGTAAGATACACAAAACAAAAACAACAATGTCAATACCACAAGGATTCGTTTTGTGATGCTTATTATTTCTAATTTACATTAATGACCTCCCTAAAGAAATTGACGCTCAAAGTATTTTATTTGCTGACGATATATCTATTATTTTTCCTTACACCAATAAAGATAACCTAAACTTAAGCCTAGACGATAAGCTCTTCAAAATAGTAGCATGGTTAAAAGACCATAACTTAGAATTAAATTTGGACAAAACAAAGCTAATGCAATATATACCATACCAAAAACGCAAATTGTATATAAATTACTCATACAACAACATAAAGCTGCAATGCATAAACGAGTTTAAATTGTTAGGTTTGACTGTAGATACGAATATAAATTGGAAAGCCCACATAGATACATTGGCAAACAAACTAGCCAGCTTTATATATGCTTTGGGGGAGCTTAAAAGGGCTACTAATTTTAAAACTGCTCTAACAGCATACTATGCCTACGCATATTCCTGGCTAAATTATGGAATCATAGTGTGGGAAATGGTGTAGAAAAAGATAGACTTTTTATTCTACAAAAGAAATGTATACGAATTCTTGCCAATATACATAACACAGAAAGCTGCAAACCATTCTTTGTATAATACAAAGTTCTTACACTAACTGATATTTACAATTAAGAAGTTAGCAAATTTGTAAGAAAACACCAGTCACTATTTCGACTAACTAAGGACCTTCGTGCACAACATCGCAGTGTTAGAAGCCAAAACAAAAATGAATTAGCCTTACCAAGCTCAAAATTAACTATGTTTCATTCAGGACCTTTAGCCATGTGCGTGAAAATATATAATAAGCTTCCAAATTCAATTAAGGACATAGAGTACGAAAATAAATTTAAAAACAGTCTCCAAAAATACTTTATATTAAAATCGTATTACACTCTAAAGGAATTCTTTGACGATAAGTAAATTTTGACATTGAAATTCACACATACACAATACACGCAGCACCTACATACTTGTAATTTTGACTTTCGACCTACCTATGTTATGTTATTTTATGATTATTATTTTATCGCTATTTGTTTTTAATTTAATTTTTATCTTATTTTAATTTATGAATGAAAATTATGATCTATTAATTGTTCTGGATCACTAGCATGTCGCCAGAAATGCAAGTGGTCAAATACGCATTTCGCCAGAAAACGCATGTTGACAGAAACGCATCTTGTCAGATTTGCACCTCGTCAAACGCAGCTCGACAAACACGCAACTTGACAGATGCGCGTCTCAACAGATACGCAACTCGACAATCAATTAATAAATAGGATTTAAACGCAAAGTGATCTGCTATTTCGTATTTTATAATTAAAAAATTAATATGATTAACTTTTTGACCGCCACATCTTAAAAGCAAAAGCGTGCCCTCTGTGCTTGGCAGAGACAAGCTACAAATACCTACATCCAATAATACCGACAAAATATTTTTGTAGTCGGAATTTTATCGATAAAGCAATTTTTTAGCATGGTTTGTTTATCTATGTACAGGGTGGAATTTTGTAATGCCACCTGGAGGGAAAGTAGTCTTAATACTGCAGATAGAAAATTTTACTCAAAGGAAACATTCCTTTATTTTTGAATAGAAAGCAAACTGCATTCAAAGATTTTCGAAAATTCTCTTCTCTCACACCCGGGAATCGAACCGGCTAAAATCTGAAAAAAATATACCCTGTACTTTTATTGCATCGATCGTTAGGGTCAATTATAAGGATGAAATCTCTCTAACAAACATAATAAATTAAATGACAGGAAAACCAGGAAATCTTAAATTAATTTAATTATTTACAAAAAAGACAATATACCGACATTTAAAAACATGCGGGATACATTAGGTATATAGAACTAGGAAGAGATTTCTAAAATGCAAAAAATTATCGTTTTCCAATTTATCAGAAGTGAAAGTCCCAACATCGTTTTCCGAGTACTTCCAAGTAATTGATGATGGTGAACAAGATAAAATTTTAATTTTTTAACCGACTTCAAAAAAGGAGGAGGTTCTCAATTCGGATGTATGTTTTTTTTTTTTTGTATGTTTGTTACCTCAGTGCTCCGTCATTTATTTTATTTTATTTTATTTTATTTGGGAAAACAGACAATCGTACATTGTATATTAAATCTAGTTACACAGTATGCTGTAAGTAAATGTACAATCCACTACGTTTCCACATGTTTCTAGTTTAAAAAAAAAAAGATACAGTGTTGGGAACATTAAGCAAAATTAAGTAGTAATTAACTAGCTATTACATGTTTAAATTATAGGTACATAATTATTAAAATTTATGAGCAAGGCGCTTAATAATTTGTTCTCTAAATGTATATTTAGATAGGGCAAATACATCAATATCATTAAAGTTATTATTGTAAGCCTGAACCAATCTCTGGAGCGGCGCTCTCTCCCCTGCATTTGTGCGGCAGGGAGTTGTAGCAAACAGTGGATAAGAGCGCGCCTCACGTCTCAATACTGTTCTAGGTACAATATAACATATTTTACTGATTAATTCAGAGCAATCAAACCTATTATGTACAAGTCCATGGAGCATCATTCCTTGGAGCAACAAGCGTCTAGAGCGTAATGTTAATAGTTTAAACTTAATTTTGAACCGAATTAAAATTTTGAATTTATGAACCGATTCGGAAAATTATTTTTTTATTTGAAAGGGTATACTTCCAGATTGGTCCCATTTTAATCAAAATCCAGTTCTGATGATGGGATCCATGAGGAATCGAGGGAACTCCTCAAATATTATAGGCATACATATACGTATTTTGGTATTTTCATCAACAAATCAGGCGTTTGCATTCAGAAAGTATCATCTGGTGAAGTGGAACTGATGAAGAAGACCACAGAAAGCCACGGGAACTCCTCAACGATGATAAGTATTTCACGGGTGGCGATAAGATATCTCGATTAATAGTTAAGCGACTATGACGAAGCTTTAAATAAATGGTACCATCGAAGCGATCTGATGAAGAAGCCGGAAGGTAGGCATCGGAACTCAGTAATAAAACAATGTATCCTTGCCGTGTTTGGGCTTATTGGAATCGTCATGATGTGCACTCTGGCTATAAATGATTCAAATTGCGCTAGGTACTTGAGTTGTCAACTAAAACTACGCCTACCAAACTTCTGACACGACTTAGCGCGACGTATTTGCTTTTTGCAACGTTTTTATTTGAAATGGTGTACTCCTGAGATGGTCGCATAAAAATATCTTCAAGTTCTGATGAGTGGCTTTTGAGTTAGCTTCAATAATTTAATACGTATTTTTCCCATTTAGTCTATGTGGATGATCTCTAATTTATTTTGCAGAGTGGTGTTCAGATTTGTGTGGGGTAGGCACCACTAAAAAGTGAAAAATATTTTTTTTTTACAAAAAAAAACAACCGACTTCCAAAAAAACACTACAAAGTGAAAAATAACTTTAATTTCGGAAGTCGGTGGCAAAAAAAACGAAAGTAAATAAAAAACCAAAGACACCGACTTCCGAAATTAAAGTTATTTTTCACTTTGTAGTGTTTTTTTGGAAGTCGGTTGTTTTTCATATGAAAGATCGCTAAAGAAATTATGAAAGAAACCAGAGAAGTAATAGGTATAGTTATATAAATGGTTAATAGTAATAAAAAATAGTTAAAATAGTAAACAAAATAGTTACCCACCTGGTAACTATTTTGGCGACGGTACGTTTCGTGCAACGCCACGGCCATTTTACCAAATGTACTCACTGCATTTAGATTTAGGTTCTAGTGATCTAACTACGAATATAGTTCCTGTAGTTTATGGCTTGCTACCAAACAAGACCGAGGAAACGTATATCAGATTTTTTTCATTGATTAAACAATATTTAAACATATATATGGCTACTTTCACCTGTGATTATGAAATGGCTACCATAAATGCGATTAAAGAAGTGTTTCCCGCGACTAAAATATCGGGGTGTTACTTTCACTTCCAAAAGGCCACAAAGTTGGGCCATAAAGTTGGGTGAAACTAGGCAAGAACGGAACCTTATAAGGTTTACGACAGCTCTGCCTTTATTTATATTTATTTATTTATATCAGACTCAATTATCCATATTTTTGTTAGTAGTATACTTAAGAACTATGTTAGTAACCAAAGATACAAATTCACCCACAGTTATACTATATTCTAAAATTAAAAATTAATAATTATAAAAATTAAATTAAAATTATATGTCACGCAGAAGTAACTACTTTAAATTCATTAGATAGTGATCAACAATTATTTAAAAGCAAGAAATTCATAAAAATATTAAAATAATAAAAAATAAAACAAAATTCTTCCATCAGTTGCAGTTCTTTTTTACATGCAACTGCACACAATGCCACAATATTGGGCAGTCAATTCTGGCAGCTACAATGCTAAGAATGCTGTTGCCACTGCTGCGCGCACGACTTAGCAACGATGCAGCCTTAGATTATGAAATGTCCAGATTCCTAGTAGGCTACCGTAAATTGATTCCAAATTTTAGAAACCAACATTGGTGACTAGTTCGATCCCCGCGCCAGACGTCAAGGAACGTTCGCCCCGCAAACGTCACGAGCCGGGTGTTTTAATTTAAAAAAAATGTCAGTCTGTGCTGTGAAATCGTGCAAAAATTACACTACAAAAAAAGAAAAGCGCACTAACATCTCATTTCATACGTAAGTATTCAATTTCACCGTGTATTTCATAATTAAATTCGAAAACGAAAAAATAAGAATTTGACAAAATAACTGTTAAGTGTTGCCTAGGGCATGAAAAAATTTACCCAAATTTTCAACACCTCACGAAAAAAACGAGGTATGACTAAGGAGTTTCATTAACATGGACGATGATTTTTTTTGTGAGTGTTAGTTTGTTTCTTCAACCGTATGGTTCGGAAGCGCTCCCAATTGGACCCAAACTCACGAACCTCCGTCAGCTCATTAATGGAGTCGACATACGACACCCTAAATTGATTATGTAAAATGTATTATGCTACCCATCAAATCTTTTTAACGTGGGTTAATTAAGAGAGTTGCATAAAAACTCATTTCTTAACTGCATTGAATCTGTCTTTAGCACACAAGTTTATTAATTTACCTCTATAAAATCTAAGTCTGTAAATGTGATAATAGTGTGTTTTAACATATCACGCACATGTGAGTACGATTTAAAATGTGAAAAGTATTATTCAAAATATTATAAATAAACCACAAGAAAATACCCTAATCTTAACTTGTTTCGATGGACTCGAGTAATTAATATGACGAATGTCAGAAATCGATACTTGGAAATTGAAATAAAATTGTTTTATCCTATAAAATGTAATACTTAAACATTGTTTTTTTTAAATAGCAATTTACACTTTTCTATTGCAAGTTTAACCTTTTTAGGATATTGTATTAAAACCAAGTCAACTGACAGGACCTATTTATTACCACTGGTACCTCATTTATTGAATTTCACGCTGAGTTGTTTCTATAATTGAATTTAAATTTGGAATGCGCTCGCTCTTCAAAATTATTTTAATTTATTGTACAATATTTATTGTGGATTTTATTTTTGATAGGTACTTTCTGATAGTTTGCTACAGAATGCCCAGTATACATTTTTAGGTAGGCTTTTAGTGTTTTGGGAATTGGATGAAATGGGAGTAAGTCGGACCAAAACGGAGTATCTGTTTTGTGATTTTGGCGGCCTCTCGGGTCCGGTGCCCATGTCTCTTGCCGGAACGACCTTACCGATCTGCTCCGATTTTCGGTACCTCGGGTCGCTTGTCCAAGGGGATTGCGAAGTAGACCGAGACGTAACGCACAGGATCAACTCAGGATGTATGAAATGGCGACAGGTTACAGGAACAATTTGCGACCCACGGATCCCCTCAAGTTAAAGGAAAAAATTTACAAGTCCGTGATAAGGCCTGTCGCAGTTTATGGATCGGAATGCTGGGCAGTGAAGAAGACGGATGAAAAAAAATTGCATGCAGCTGAGATGAGAATGTTGAGATGGATGTGTGGAGTGACGAGAATGGATAAAGTAAGAAATGAGTAGGTATATAAGAGGAAGTTTGAAAGTGGCGCCAGTGACAGAAGAGTTAAAAGGAAATCGTTTGGGTTGGTATGGGCATGTGTTGAGGAGAGACGAAACGCATGTGACTAAAAGAGTGATAAATATATATGTTGATGGATGGAGAGGCAGAGGAAGGCCAAATAAAAGATGGATGGATTGTGTGAGGAATGATATGAAAGAGAAGGGAGTGAATGATAACGTGACCGTTGACAGGGGAGAATGAAAGAAGAAAACGTATTGCGCCGACCCCGAGTAACATAGGATAAGGGCAGGAAGATGATGATGATTAGTGTTTGGGAATTGATGATGATTAGAGATCGGATAACCGGATGCATATATACCTTAAGTTAATATTTGGCTAACAAACTGTGGACGCGGCTTCTTAGTATTTTTTTTTTCTTAATATAAATCCCGGGATTCCAGAAAATGCGGGAATGCACAATTAATCAGATACATGGTATGGAAACAACTTCTTATATTATGTGGTTTTATTAATTTTGATCCGTGGATGGTTGAACATCTTTACACACCGGGTCTTCTCCGTGCCTCGGACGTTAAGCCCCCGGACATGGTTAAGTATATCGGTGGGGTTGTTTTCATGGGTTTCGGGGGTGTTAAAGCCGATAGTGACGTTAAAATGTTAATCCCAGATGGCGGCTGCAATCATTTTCAAATTTTTCGTTATCGTCAGCTTTCACACCCTAGAAAAGCATGAAAACGACACCCATGACGAAAAATTTGAAAATTTTCGTACCCGGATTTTAATTTTGACCAAATTCACACTTTTTTATTTTATTTTTTAAGTTCCTTTTATATTTAAATTTTCCCACTATTTTAGGGTAATCTCTATGCGCTGGTATTACTCGCGTGTTGCACACATACGCAAATGCGTTATGTAGTACACGGCGCTCACTCACACACGTATAAAAATTGGCTTCACGTTTTATGTTACGTTTTGTACTGAACACGGAATCTGGACATTTCATAATCTAAGGATGCAGCTCTCTTTCTGAGGATGGCATGGAAACCATCAATACGAGCGTCGGCAAACATGCCCGACACGCTGCAGTGCCTCGGCAGCCACATCAGCATCCTAAAGGCATTGTTGTATTGAACGCGCAGGGCGTTGATTGCCTTCTGCGTATATTTGACCCATAGACTGCACGTATAAAAAGATTGGCAAAACGCCCGAAACAATGTAACCTTTACTGCTTTACTGCAGCGTGCAAATCTACGAGCCAACATATTGCATCGGACAGCCAACGCCCTGCGCTCCCTCTCAATATCCTCATAGTCTGAGAGGTCATCCGAGACCCAGTGGCCCAGGTATTTGAATCGCGAAACTCTGGGTAAAGGAACACCGTCTATGAGGACGGGTGGTACGTGTGCGACCTTATGACCTGGTGACTGGAACACCAAAAGCTCGCTTTTCTTTACATTATACCTGAGCCCATTTTATTACCTTCTTTACGCAGCCAAATCCAGCTACAAAAAATGTCTTAATTATCTAAGAAATTATTTGTTTTGATTATGTTCGAACGGAACGTTATAAATAACGTTTTTGAAGAAAACCAAATTTAAATCGTTTTTTTTATTTTTGATGAATGAAATTAATACGTAAGGTACCTTCCGCAACTGATTTTTTTAACGTTCTTATTTCGTATTCATTCCGAACAAAATGTTGTACAAAAAACTGTTGAAAACGAAACGTTTTAAAAACGTTATTTTATATAACGTTTCTGAGACCTGCTGGCCGGTAATAAAAAATCACGCCTGACGCAGCATTAGTTTACCAATTTAAAAAAAAATAAGCGGGAACTTCTTATTTGTTTTTTTATGTACTTTTTAGCAAAATAATTACGGACAATTTTAATTTGATTCACACAAATTGAATAAAATATTAGTTATAGCAGTGAAAGGGAAATATTAACACCAGAAAGTATAAAATGAAACGCAGAAATTGTCATAAACAATTTACTACCAAACAAATCGAGACAAAAATATCTAAAATCCTATGATTTAATTACATGGAAAAATGAAAAAGAAGCAAAGTCATTTTCAGAAACTGTATTTTTAGCATACTTACCTACTTTCAACATTTAGGGAAGACCAACACACAACCTTCTACTTTAAAGAGTATATATTCGATGTTAAAAACAATGGAGTCTGAAGTTATTACGAATACCCAAGTGATAAATAAGTCAAGAAACGACATTTTCTGTTCCCAACAAAATATTAGGTCTTTACCTATGAAATTGCCGTTCTGCAGTACTGGCCATTTCAAATCAAAATAATTTTTGTTTGGCTAAGAATTCTTATTTCAAATTAATTTTATTTTAAAAACATGGTTTTTGTTTTTCCAAAAGTAGTCATTTGTTTATTGATTAGTGTTACATTTTCATCGCAATTCAATCTTTTTCGTCATCATGGATACGTTAAAAAATCGAGTAATTATGGAATATGAGTACCGTCGTGGCAGCAACGCGGCACAAGCGGCACGCAACATCAACGACGTTTACGGAGCTAACACTACAAACCAACGCACCACCTGTTATTGGTTTGCTCGCTTCCGTTCTGGAAATTTCGACCTGAAAAATGAACCTCGCGGTCGTCCGAAGACTTTGGTCGACAATTACGAATTAAAGGCGATTGTGGAAGCTGATGATACACAATCTACGGCTGAATTAGCAGCAGCTTTCGACGTTAGTGTTAAAACAATATTGGTCCATTTGCGTCAAATTGGCAAGGTAAAAAGCTTGACAAATGGGTGCCCCACGAACTCAATGATCGCCAGCGCGAAGTACGCGTCGAGACGTGCCTTGCACTGCTCAACAGACACACAAATGAAGGAATTTTGAACCGCATTGTTACCTGCGATGAAAAATGGATTCTGTTTGATAACCGCAAGCGCTCAGCAAGTTGGTTGGATCCTGGTTCAGCACCTAAACAATGCCCTAAACGAAAACTTACCCCTAGAAAAGTGATGGTCACTGTTTGGTGGTCTAGCGCCGGTATGATTCATCACAGATTCTTACCAAACGGGGTGAGCATTACTGCAGATGTGTACTGTGAAGAACTGAACTCAATGATGGAGAAGCTGGCACATCTCCAACCAGCATTGGTCAATCGCTCGTCTCCGCTGCTCCTGCACGACAACGCGCGACCTCATACTGCACAGCAGACGGTCTCCAAGTTGCAAGAACTGGGGTTGGAAGCTCTCCGTCATCCGCCCTACTCACCAGACCATGCGCCTACAGACTACTCCTTTTTCCAGAATTTGGTTAACTTCTTGGCGGGAAAAAAATTCAATACCCGAGAGGTAGTACAAAATGCCTTTGAAGAATTTGTTGCCTCCCGACCAGCTGATTTCTTTAAGAAGGGCATCAATAAACTGCCACTGCGTTGGCAAAGATGCATTGATTGCATGGGTGATTACTTCGATTAATACAAATAAAAAATACATGACAAAAATTCGTTTAAATTTTTTCATACAAAACGGCAATTTCATAGGTAAAGACCTATTAGTTATAATAAACTTCCAAAATTGCGAAAACGTATCTAATATTAATATAAATTTGTAATTTAGTTATGTAAATATAAATATTAGTCACTACTAAAAGCATCTCTTATTTATTTTTCTCATAGAGGGCCATGAAAAGCAGAGGTACCACACGGTACCAAAATTATTTAACCTCGAGCGACGTACTTTGAATCCCTCGCTACGCTTAGGATTCTACTCTAGAATACCGAGCTTCGCTCTGGATTCAAACAATCGCTCTCGCCCTCAATACATTATTTTGGTCCCTTATGACACAATCTACTATTATAGCGCACTGATTAGGTGCTGTACCCGGGTCCACCTACTGAGACGAACGCTTACGGTTGTCGTACAGGATCCACTTTTCATCGCAGTAACAATTCGATTTAGAATTCCCTCGTTTCTATGCCGATTCAGTAGTGCTATGCATGCTTTGACGCGTAAGTTTCACTGTTGGCCGCTTAGTTCGTGTGGCACCCACTTATCTAGCTATTTTATCTTTCCGATTTGACGCAAGTGCTTCAATGTGGTTTTGACACTAATTCCTGCAGCACTAAGGCCTGCAGCAAGCTCAGCCGTATATTGAGTTGGATACGCTTCCACTATCGCCTTTAATTCCTAGTTGTTGACAATGGTTACCGGCCGACCGAGCGCCAATCCACAGTCATTTAAATCTGAAAATGCCGGTTATAGAACTATTTATTAATACGTAGTATACAGCGAAAGGAACTTCGTTCCAACCGGATGTCCAACGCAACCCCCGACTTTTTTTTGTATATGAATAAAAACGTTAAAAAAAACTTTGATAACTACAATCAGTTGGGGAAGTCTAATTTTATGTTTTTAGGTTTTTAGTCCTTATAAAAGAAATCGTAATAGCGGTTTGGATGAGAGGTCACTAAAACCCGAATTTAATTAACTCTGTAACCTCGACAGATGAGTTGTCATGAATCATCTGAGCTCGAAGTTAGTCATTCCTGTTTATAAGTACCTATACTAACCACATTTGATAAAAACTAAATTTACACTAAATATATATGTCTACAGACATTTTAATTTCGCATGCCCACTTTATGCTAATGATGTCTATCGGAGAATCTGCTATCTGCTGAGTATCCTCATAAGTCTGTGTGGCGCGGTTCGACACGCGTGTCTTATCTTTAAATAAAATGTTTTCGAAAACTTTGCTCATATTTATTTTAGTGAACGTTTTGTCCGATTATTCATGTGAGTAGTTGTTTTGATATGGTTTTCTTTACTGGTTTGAGATTGCAACTGGTCCACAATTTTATTAAGTTGCGATAAATAAACAAATAAAATCTGACTAATGGAACGATGAACGCTTAGAAAGAGAGTGAATGAAGTGAGTGGTATTTTTATTGCGTGAAATAAAATTTCATTTTTCTATTATAGATGGACAAAGGGATAAAAAGTTTTTCCGGAAGGACTACACATACATAGAAGCTTCAGAGGGTTTCTATAAGATCCACACGTTATTTAAGTCTTGGGCTGAGGCCAAGCGAGTGTGCGACCTGGAAGGCGCCAGTTTGTTCTACCCAGAAAATGACAATGAGGCCGAAGCTGTGATATCGTTTTGGAATACTACCCAACCATTCTCGTGGGTGTATGTGGGAATATCGGATTTAGTGGTTAAAGGAGTTTTTGAGACCATACACGGTAAGAACACGTAGGTATGATACTTTAATATCAAAAGTCGCTCGCGACGTCGTTCGCATACAAACTAATCTCCCGTTAGAGCGTTCAGGAGGCCTACCACAATCTCTTTTGACTTCATTGTGGGAAAGAGATGGAGCTTACCATCGGCCAGTACTATCTCTTTCCCACACGAAAGTAAGATTAAAATGAAACTGATCTTAGAGATGGTGGTAAGTCCCCTGGAGCTAGTTTCGAAAATTGTTCGTTTGTCAATACCTACACTTCTACACTCGCTCAGTATTACTTGCAACATTAATTTTACAAGTTTCATTCAGTTAATAAGTCAGTTTTGCGTGATAGTGTCAGTTAAATGTCCCTATGTTACCTAGATAACTACATTTTAGAAACTAGTACCTTTTTTTTGGATGGGAAATCATCAATGACTTGTCCCGCTCTGGGCGGAGCGGGAGGGCGTGTTAGACTTTTACTGACTAAAACCCATCCGTGTTCCTTCAGTTGCCTGAGCCAGGGTCACGGTATCTCTTTCGAACAATCCGCGTCCGTGGCAGGCAGCGGCCCTGTCAGACACCATCACTACTGACATCTCTTTGAGGCACGCGTGGAACACAACGCGCCGTCGAACCGGGCCAGGTGGTCCTACTACCTAAGCACGAAGCTCGTAGTTTTGGCCTTCGTTACGTTCGTTTCCTACTCCATATCACTTACGGATGGATGATTGGTTCGGGGCCCAAACGAAGTATGAATGACAACACGATTTGACAGTTGTCCCTACTCCCGATGTGTATTTGCCCGTCCGAAAAAATTAACTTTTATACTTGATTTGATGGTTCGTTATGTCAGACGGACGGATTGACGGACGGATGGACGGACGGACGGACTTAGGGATTAGACCTCCTGGTCCTTACTGGACGGCGAGCTACCCATTGCTCGCGTTTATCAATTCCCGACGTAGAAACTAGTCCCTTACGTTCGATGTTTAGAGCTGGATTTAGGTTTTTTTCCCTTAGTTCTACAAACTGAAATAGATTTCAGGACACATGAAATCCCTGGGCGGCGGGAATCCCTGGGCGGCGGGAATCGCGGGGCGATTTCCGGCCACCGTAGGCGCGGGCCTGCGGACGGTGAGCAGCGGGTAGCTCGCCGTCCGGTAAGGACCAGGCCCGAGTCGACGGCGCGTTGTGTTCCACGCGCGCCTCAAAGAGATGTCAGCAAGTGACGGGGTCCAATAGGGCCGACGCCGCTGGGGTCGCGGATTGTCCGAAGGGGTTACCGCGGCCCTGGCATAGGTAACTGAAGGAACACGGGTGGGTTTTAGTCAGTAAAAGTCTGACACGCCCTTCCGCTCCACCCAGAGCGGGTGAAGTTATTTGATGATTTCCCACCCTCAAAAAAAAAAAAAAAAGGACACATGAAATCACTTCTTATGTATTGTAGATTACTGTGTATTTTTTCCTATCAGAAAGATGCTATAGTTACTGTAAAAAATGGTTACAAAGTTACTTAGTTGCGCCGTATTTATAGGAAGGAGCAGCCTTAATTAGGTATTTATATTTCTATGCAGAAATGGAACATAGGCGCGGACTGACTACGATTTTAAACGGCACACAACCGCGTAATCTATTGTCACCATTAGCTGGCTTGAAATAAGGTTGAAAATTTAAAATAATATTTGTGTTGCGGGGATGTGACTAAGCTGCGAATGTGCATTTATTTTCCGGGTTTTCTTTAGATTATTCGGAATATATACAATCAATTAAATAATTGTCCGGTTATGTTTTAAAAAAATGCTAATTCTATTAAATTCTTTAAAAAAAAATAATGTCGTTATCGCTGAAAATACCTACAGAGATGTTCGACGCCAAAGTTTACTTTTGTGGAGCCACTTCCAATTTTATTATTGTGAATATCAAACTATTTTTACTATTCTATTCGGTTAAAGTTTTTTTTAAACCCTTCTCCGTCCACTGTATTTTTTGCGTCGGATAGTTTCATTGCGTTACGTCATACTCGACAATCCAAGAAATCATTTTTTGTGAATATTGAGCTAATACCGCGCCTTATTCATTCTCAATGTTTGACTTCATTGAGTTTAAAAAAGCATAACGTTATATTCATTGTTGCAAAAAAGTTTGTGCTCGCGAGGTCTACTGTACTGCAGAACTACTAGTATAATTAATTATGTTACAGCAGTGGCACGAACTTACGATGATAACATTATCAACACGCGTAGATAGGTATAAAAAAAATATATGTATATATAGATAGGTAGAAAAACCACCCAAGCAAAGTTAATAAAATTTGTGTGGGACCACACCACGAGCTACCTAATTAAGTACGTACATCGACCCATTAATCACGCAGAAATCGGTGTGCATGAAGCGTTAACGAATGCACAAGCTCCTCCTTTTTCTGAAGTCGGTTAAAAATAAGTATAAACTTGTTGACTAAAACATCGTTTAGTAATGATAATTATAATTGTTTTCAGGTCACCCTGTATCAGACGTCTACCACAACTGGCATGCTGGCGAGCCCAACGATGCCGGCGGTGTTGAGGACTGCGTCGTGATGAGTAAAGACGGCACCCTTAACGATGACGGATGCATTAAGAAGAACCCTTTCATCTGCAAGAAGAGTCTCCTCTCCTTAGAATGGAACCAACAGTGCAACATACCTAATTTAGGTACGTTACATTGATTAATATGACGTTTCCATACAAATGCATCTGTGACCTGCGCCCCAGTTGCGTCCACTTTCAATCACAATTCGACGGATTTTGAAGAAAATTCTCTCTCTGTCTGATGCAGGCAATTAAGAGCTATCCAACTTTCAACTATCCCACAAATTCCAGCTGATTAACAATATTTCTGCCTTAGTTCGAGTTTACATAAAGTTTGAACCTGTAGGTTACAAAGGGATAAACAAACATTAAGAATATTAGGAATTTGCTTAAAAATCTTTCGGATTTTCAAAGAATGTTACGCAATTGGAGTACTGGTGACGTTTAGTTGTTCCAGAGTTTTTTAAATCAGGATCTATTTGAAGTGGCTATTCACGTGCCATTTCACATTTTCGCGCGAATATCTAAGATTTTAGTCGCCAGATTGTATGAGATTAAATGTCTATAAAATAGTCTCTTCAGCCAAGGATGACTGACAAAAAAACTCCATAATATTAAAACATTTCAAGTACCTATCTATTTTTTTCCTAACAATTCTGCTACATTTTGTTTTATTACACGATGTTAACGGGTGATAATGCTACAATGTCAACCAAGACATTACTGGCCCGTTGACCTAAGACCCTAACTATATTTACGTAGATGCCTCGTCTCGATAACAGGAAAATGATTAACTTTCGGTTTATGATGACCAAATATTGTAAATGTGAGCAAAAAATGCATATTTTTATGTATTATTTGCCTTGTGTAACTGGTTTCATTTGTTTTTAGTATGGTATGGTAATTAAAATGTTTATTAGGTATAGCATTATTATTATTAGAAATGAAACGAATATCTGGCAACTTTCCGGTATATTTTGGCAAGCAGATATCCGACTATCCAGCTTAATAAAAGGTGGCCAGATATCCGGTATCGGACCAAACAACTTATCGTTTCCGCAGCAAATGTCAGCATTTCTATGGGTGTAGGCGGAAACTGTATAACACCACCTGCTACGATCCTTACATACTCCTTTTGCTTCGTGTACGTTCATACATCTGGTCATACTCCCACGTCAGACCTTTCTGCAGAACATCACCATCACTGTATAACATGTGTTCCAGATTACGTTTACAACGAGGAGATCGGCAGATGCTACAAGTTCCACCAGAAACCCTTGAACTGGACCGATGCTTACGCCGTGTGCAGCGCAGAACAATCTTATCTAGCAGTGATCAACACCCAGTTGGAAGCAGACTTTCTCGTGAAGCTAACGGAAACTAAAACGAAAAACAAAGTCTCAGGAAACTTCCTAAGTGGAGCAATTCACTTAGGCTTCCATAACAGACTAAACGAGGGCTGGCAAGCAGTAAGAGGTGAGAAACGATTTGTTTCCTATTTAGGGTTCCGTACCAAAATAGTAAAAAAGGAACCCTTATGGTGTGACTCAGTCTGTCTGTCTGTCTGTCTGTCTGTCTGTCTGTCACAGCTGGATATCTCGAGAACTACTAATGCTATCAACTTGAAATTTAGAATAGTTTTAGATGACGTTTACCCAACTATTTTGCAAATAAGAAGGAAATAAAAATATTTATATTTTTTTTGCAACAGGGACTGAAAGGGGATCTTTAAAATTCAAAGTGAGGCTACTAGGGCATGTGGGGTATCATATGAAAGAACGCTGTTTGCACATTCTCAAACATATTTTTTCTTTTTTTTAGCCCGCATAGTTTTCGACTTTTGATAAAAAATGTAAAAAAATACCGTTCCCCCCCCTTATCTCCGAAGTTTGCAAAGCGAAAAATCTGAAATTATTCTATGTGATAGAAGTTTATGTAAAGATTACAAGGAAAATAAAATGATGTCTTTAAATAGCATAGTTTTTCAGAAATCGTCAACAAAAATTACATATAAATGATGGTACGGAACCCTCGGTGCGCGAGTCCGACTCGCTCTTGACCGGTTTTTTTTTAACATCTCCCTGTTGTGGTCATACTGCCTATGTTTAACTAGACCTGGCTGAGGCCTACTTTAATCGAGAAAATGGTTTCTAATCCATAGCTTGAACTCAGGGTGGATTGAAGGACATCACAGTTTTCGAATTTTTCGAAAAAAAAATCGCAAAAATGACAAACTTTCAAACAATTTTTCAACCCCTTTTTAGACCTTGTAGGGGAGGAATTGTCAAATATCCTTCCTAGTGCTCACCTTCATTGAAAAAAAAAGGACATCTTGAAAAAAAAATACGCTTGCTGAATATGAATGATTGCTTCGAGATTCAGCAGTTTAGGCTGTCAGTGAATTTAAGATTATTACTAAGTAGGTAACTTACTTGTTTACAGGAACACCGCTGGATGACACTGGTTACGTGTCCTGGGGCCACAACCAGCCCGATGGTGAGAACCGCGAGCAGTGCGGATCAATGTTCTACAACGGGCTGCTAAACGATATCAGCTGTGACACAAAATGCTTCTTTATCTGTGAACATGAAGTAGACACTCTCAGCACGATGTTTGATGATCGCTTCGGTGATTAGTTATTTTTTACTAAAATTACTGTTATTAATAAGTCTCGTAAGGCCTATTTTAAGGTGATAAGTAAAAACCGAACTGGGCGGCAACATGCGAAAAAAAGAGAGCGCAGCAATGCGCTGGAACTAAATTAAAGCGCCAAATTAAATAAAAATTGTTTAAAAATAAATTAAGCTAAGTATCTATCAAAATTATGTTCAGCCGTCTGGCTGAACATAATTTTGATAGATAGCTTATGATTGATAGATAGCTTTTTCAATTACCTAATACGCACATTTTGAATGCAATTTTACAATGAAATTACTTAGGATTTTAGACTTATAGAAAAAGACATAAAAAAGTAGAGGTCTTTTCGGAATTAAATTCTATCGAGGAAATTTAACACAATTTTGTTTTCCTTAAGTCAAAGTATAAATCAAATAGTCAATAAACATATATCCAAAAATTAAATCCATACATGCTGCAATAATGTTATAAGTGGTTACGAAAAATCCTCCAATTTATTTTGGTAGCGCCTTCAAACGATTTCCCTCTCAGATACAAGTAAGCTACGTGACCTCGAAAACAACAGTATCTGAGAGGAGAACACACCCTTGGTACACAACATGATGTGTAACAGTTTCGTTTATGTATATATCGACGCAAAAAAGCGGAAACTAAATATATTTGATAACTTTCTTTTAGCCATATTTATGGAATAATTGACAAACTCATTTTTGTGAAATTGTCGAACTGACATATTTCAAGAGCTCTGGCAGCAGTCTATACGTTTATATTATTTTGGTGTTCAAATTTATGAACAATCTTTTAGTTTCATTCAAAGTGAAAGAGTGCGAAGAGTCCTAATAAGGAGCGGTCACCGCTATATCACTACATAGTATAAAACAAAGTCGCTTCCCGCTGTCTGTCTGTCCCTATGTATGCTTAAATCTTTAAAAATACGCAACGGATTTTGTTGCGGTTTTTTTGAATACATAGAGTGATTCAAGAGGAAGGTTTATATGTAAAATAAATGCGGGCGAAGCCGCGGGCAAAAGCTAGTCCTTAAGGCCATACCCCGACCAAAAGATCTTGAGCGTTCGGTCCTTCTCTGTCCCGCCGCTCAGCCTCGCTCTGTCCCGCTCCCTGCACACGCCCCTTCATCAAAAATTCTCATTTTTTCTGGAATTATTTAAATAAAAAAAGAATAGCGAACTTTAAAAAAAAAAAAAACTTGGATAATTTAGATTTTTAAATTATCTATCCATTAGTGTAATACTCAAATGATTAGAACGTCACCTTTAGCAAGAGATGCATGGAATCAATAATTTTAGACACTTTTTTACAAGGAGATTTTGAATGTATTTATTTCACATAAAAACAAAAGTAAACTTACAATGTGATAATAGAATATCGAACATTAGTATTGTGCTTTTAGATATAATTTATTACTCTTAATTAATGAGTTAATAGCCTCTGAATAACGCCCTATCGCAAGGTTTTGGTCGGGGGATCGCCTTAATAAGCAAAACAATAAAAACAGCTGTTCGTGGTGGCGTTGCAGGGACAGGTCATCTTCTAAAGGTAGTGTGACCTTAAGTTCAGAATTCCTGATTATATTGTAAATATCGTACAAAAAATCATCGATGATGCAAGTCGTGTCGTGTGTATGCCAAGAGGAGGCAGCGTACAGGGGATTTAAGAAGACAATGTGAGGTATCTGAAGACTGAGTTTGTCTGAGTTTGGTTTGAAGTACCAACCTTCAATTAAATTATTCGATTTACAAAGCTCGACGCATAGAGCGTTGAAATAACAATTTTCGCGTCCCTAAAAGACGTCGTAATACAGGAAAAGCTATCAAATGATTTTCTTTTATTCTATCAAACCACAGATGACGAATGTTTATTTTTTATGACACCATTAGCGGACCCGACAGACGTTGTCCTGTCTGAACGATCCTAGAACCCGACTGCAGCGCAACCTACCGGATCCAATTGTGTTTTCAAACCATCCAGGAACCCATTCAAATATACACACAAAATTTCATCTAAATGGGTCCAGCCGTTGATATACCACGTTTTATCCGTTTTTTTTTTAAGTAAGTATCCTATGTCCATCTCCTGGTCCTAAGCTATCTCCTGACCAATTTTCAGTCAACCCGGTTCAGCCGTTCTTGAGTTATAAATAGTGTAACTAACACGACTTTCTTTTATAACATATACAGGGTGTAAGTGTAAACAGTGGCAATATTTTAAGGGGTCATTGTACTCATCATTATGAACAACTCAGCTTTTTTTTCACGATGAAAAAATCAGCTATCAGTACATTTATGTTCGCATAATTCGTCAAAATGTGGGGAACAGCTAATTTTTTTTTCGCGATTTCAGGTTTGGTCCCATAGTAAAAGTTGTTCATGATTATGAGTACAATGACCCCTTAAAATATTGCCACTGTTTACACTTACACCCTGTAAAGATTATGCATTAAAATTAGCTTCCGGTGTTAAAGAAATATTTTGCGATGTTACATTTAAATGCATTCCATCGCCATTTACACAGGATGAGTAGAGTAAACTATTCATGCAGACATGACTAGTACAGACAACGAGACAAATGTTGTTCCTCTTGCTTATTGCCTTTTACCGGACAAAAAATCGGATTGTTATTTTTTTATTATAACATACAAAAAAAAACCCAACTTCAAACCCCAAAAAATACATGCTGATTATTAATTGGGAGGCTGTATTTGTTTCAGTTCTTGTTATGTTTCTTCCACTGCCGAATACCTACTGCGACATTCTCTATGAACGCATCCCCACAGGTTGGTCCAATACATGAAATCACTAAGTCCAAAAAGTGACTTTTGAGATAACGGCATTTTAAAGTTTTAATTGCGAGCTCAAATAACATGTGTTGATATAAATAAAAAATAAAAAAGTACATTACAGGACAAAGTAGTAGTTTTATTAATTAAAAGAAACAAAAGAATAAACTTAACTGGAACCTTGTAATAAAATATGAAAATTTTTGGACTTATTTCTAATCCCTGGACATAGTGATATTTGAGTGATAAATGATGGACTTAGATATATTAAAATCTGATCCTTATTCAGCTTCTTTTGCAGAATCGTGTTCTGCAGTTATGGGGTCGCGAGGATCTTGGAATAAGTCCTCATAAAAGTATCTTTCCGATTCGGGAACAAATTCTAGCAATCGCTTTATATCTTGAACTTTAGCGGCTTTCAGAGGCGTCTCTAGCGTATGTAGCGCCCGTGTGCAATCATTACCCTAGCGCCCTCTAGTAAATGCGCGGTCAAAATGGAATGGGTATAAAGGTACATTTTGGAACACGCGACCCCTTTTTTTTTGTGGATGGGAAATCATCAAATAACTTCTCCCGCTCTGGGTGGAGCGGAAGGGCGTGTCAGACTTTTACTGACTAAAACCCACCCGTGGTCCTGCAGTTGCTTATGCCAAGGCCACGGTATCTCTTTCGAACAACCCGCGACCCCGGCGGCATCAGCCCTATCGGACCCCATCATTGCTGACATCTCTGACATTTCTCGCCTGCGAAGGCACCTGCTAAGGCGCCTGAGAAGGCCCCAGCTGTGGCGGCGATGATGACGCGGCTGCCGACCTTCTAAATCTCCTCCGGCTGACGCCAAATGGCAGGTAGCCGGGGAGAAGAAGAAGGAGGGTAAGGCGGCAAGGGCGGCCAAGCGAAAGGAGAGGCGGCGTCGGCGCAAGGAGCGAAACGTCGCGGCGAGGTTACGCGCCCAAAAGTCCGCAGCTGAAGCGGAGAAGAAGGGCGTGTCCTACCGCGACGTGCTCACCAAGGCGCGGGCGGCGGTGAACCTGGAGGAGATCGAAGTCACCAAGGTCATGCGAGTTAGGGTCTCGAGCGCGCCGGTCCGACAGGCCCCGAGTGGTCCGCGGTGGGCGCTGAAGAAGCTGGACCGGGAGCTCCTCCTGGAAGCCTCGATCGTGTAGGCCTGGGTGTCACCACCGGACAGGTCTGCCGACATCAACGACGAGGCGGAGTGGTTCTGGGAGGCCATGTCCGAAGTATGTGACGTGGCAATGCCCCGGGTCCAGCCCGGTCGCACCTGGCGCCAGGTGTATTGGTGGTCGCCGGAGCTGACGGCTCTGCGCGAGGCGTGCGTTGCCGCGCGGCACCTGTACACCAGGCACCGCAGGCTCCGTATCCGCCCTCCGGATACGGAAGACATTCAGGCGGAGCTGTACGAGGGGTACAGAGCGGCGAAGACCGCCCTACCGAGCGGAGATCTTGCGGTCCAGGGATCTGGGCCGCGAGGAGTCGCTGGAGACTCTGAACAGAGACCCATGGGGGCGCCCCTATAAGATGGTGCGGCTGTTTCGGGAGGTTCCTGTTTCGCATAAGGCGGGAGGAAACGCCCGGGTGTCACCATTGTGTGGATCGCCCGGAGGGGAGGACACGGTGGAGCATACAGTGGAGGTCTGCTCGGCTTGGGCAGAGCACCGCCGTGTTCTCACGGAGGCGATCGGCGGCAGCGATCTCTCGCGTCCGAGCCTGGTTCAGGCCATGGTGCGGAGCGAGAGTGCATGGGAGGCCGTCACCTCCTTCTGCGAAGCAGTGATGCTCGCGAAGGAGGAGGCGGAACGCGTGAGGGAGAGGCAGCCTCACGCCCTCAGTCACCGCAGGAGACGCCCTGGGCGCCACCGTAGGCGCGGTCCGTGAGTAGCGGGTAGCTCGCCGTCCGGTAAGGACCTGCAGTGCGATTCTGTAACCATCTCACCATGAAAACTTAGGTGAAGTGAGCGTGGAGTGAGCTGTCAATAGTGTCAATTCTTAGCAAAAACAAACTCACTTCACCTAAGTTTTCACGGTGAGATTTTTACAGAATCGACCGGCAGGCCCGAGTCGACGGCGCGTTGTGTTTCACGCGCGCCTCAAAGAGATGTCAGCAAATGATGGGGCCGACGCCGCTGGGGTCGCGGGTAGTTTTAAGAAGATACCGCGGCCCTGGCATAGGCAACTGAAGGAACACGGGTGGGTTTTAGTCAGTAAAAGCACAGAATAAATAATAGTACTAACGTACAGAAGTTGCACTCCTTTGATCTTGAAGACAGCCGCTTTTATAATAGCCTACAGAATCTTTTCCTCCCCATGCGCAAGCTAAATTGCTCCTAATCGCCGCGCTTGAGAGTTGTTATTACTTTGTGTCGTTACTCGTCCGTAACATACCTACGCCGCTTAGCCAAGTACTAGAGCTGTCCGCAAAGAAAAATAAAATATGGTCCCATAGCACCATATACCATACCATACATACCATATGGTATGGTGGTGGTGGTGGTGGGGTATATGGTACCTTTTTATACTATTATTGTATTTATGAGTAGTCTATCTAGAGTTGTTTCACTTTAATGTAATGTCTTATAATTTTCAAACGTTATTTTTTATTAATCAATCAAACAATCATTATTAAATCATGATCATCATTCAATCATCAATTATTTTTAATACACCATCATTTCGTATAATATTTAGAAGTGTTCTAAAGTAAACAAGGTACAAACACGTCTTAAATTGAAAGTGACATTTGGGCCACTTTAGTCGGCTGAACATGGTCATAAAACAACTAAAGATGCCTCAACGCACCAGTGGCTAAGTTTGTGCGATCGTACGATCGCGGGTAGGTACAGTTGCTTGTTAATCCTAAGTTAATCCTTTATTACTTTAAGCGATTTTGGACCTTACTCCTGAAACAATACGACGCGCACACAAACCCCCACCACTCCGCCGAGAGCTCAAGTTAAATGTCGGCAACTATAGTAAGTAGGTAGGTAGGTAAAAAAAAGGTAGCAACAAGACTCGACATTTCGTAATGGATTTTCGTCATTAAAAAAGTAACTATATCACTAATTTATATATATAGTATAGTGATAATATGAATAGTATACTTTAATTTAAAATCTAAGATTTAATTTTTTCATGGGCGGCCGTACATGTCTCGCTCGCTGAGCGCGTAATACACCCTGACTGACTTGAAACCCAGAGTTGCCGCGAGCTGTAGGTACTTATCTCGAGCGAAATGTACCAGTGCAAGAGGCCTGGTAAAAGTCTGACACGCCCTTCCGCTCCACCCAGAGCGGGAGAAGCACTGACCTCTATTGTACAAGTACGCTGGACTAAAGATACTATAGGAAATGACAGTTGATTTTTGTGCCGATTTGAAGCGCTACCTCGAGGGTCTCAGGAACTAAAATTGACATGTACCCATCGATGACGCATGTACCCTGTTAACCCTTTAGTGCATGAATTATCTAGGAAAGCAGAAAAATAATATTTTGTTGTTTTATGGTGTTTTATTTGGGGTAATAGAAAATACAAAGTGCAAAAAAAATATATACTTTGATTAGTTTGGAAAATAATTTTCGTAAAAATGGCTTAGTATGCATTAACGACTGTATGCAAATGCCATTTGCGGATGCAAATGTAATAATTTTACGAAATCATAACATTTGAGGGCTTTGTGAACTTATGGAGGTGGAAAGCGATAAACGCAACGAGAGAGATGGATGCTCGATAGTTTCCTCTGTCTCTGTCTCGCAGAGCTGCGATTGGCTCTCGTGGGCTGGGTATGGTTTTAATCGTGATACAGGCGGGAGATTAGAAATCATGCAAAGGATTACCGATTACGATATACGATTAGTATGTAATTGAAGGTTCCAAACTTCATAACTCAAAAAGTTCTTAAATCGCAATCATTTGGAAACCTGGTAAATTACGTAAACTTATGTTAGAATCAATGGTAGGAATGAACAATAATAAGTTTAAGAATAATAATCTAACTTACGTGCATAAACGTGTAAAAAAAGGAGGACTCCGCGCCACGCATATCGAAAGTGAAGCACAGTAAGTATGGACGTGCGTGAGGCGTGTTTGTACAAACGGTCCATCCGTTTGTACAAACACGCCTCACGCACACATTTACATCATTGTATGCCGATCGGCCGCCATTACGTGACACGAGCGACGGCGTCTTTGCAGGTACTCAAATCACGCACATAAATCGGTACGGTGCTTCACTTTCGATATGCGTGGCGCGGAGTCCTACTTTTTTATACGTCTATGATTTTTCATTTAGAATAAACTTTTTTACTCAAATTTCATCACATACTTAGTGTAATTATAATTGCAGCTCAGTTTTTATTATCTCTTTAAAATGTTAATTGCACACCATATTATGTGCGGATGACAATAAAAATCTAATGCGTCTAGTAATTTGCGTGCGACGGGTTAGTAACAAAATACAATCGTATGAATAGGGCTGCGAATGTTCCATTATCGATAATGTGTCGATTGATATTTTTCTTCCAATATTGAGTCATTTTAAATTGACGTCATTCAAATAAAAATTAACTGTTGTCAGATATGCAATTTCAGTAGCTAAAACAAATTAGCAAATAAGTTTCTAATATAAAAAGATAAAATTTATGTGTAATTTAAGTAATAATTAAATAATTTTAACGACCGTAGGCGTTCTAAGCATGACATGGCTGAAATTTTTTCGTTAACGCAGTCCGATAATATATTTTGTATCTGCTTATCATTCAAAATTTGCTTTGGCCGAAGTCTTGTTTCCTCACAGTGATACTTAGAGACTTCTATTTATTTTGATTCCTTTTTAGTGTTCCGTATCTCAAAAGGATAAAACGGAACCCTTAAAGGATCACTCGTGTGTCTGTCTGTCTGTCTGTCCGTCTGTCACAGCCAATTTGCTCTGAATCTAATGGACCGATTAAGTTGAAATTTGGTACACATATGTATTTCTGAGACCCAAAAACGTATGGTTACAGTAAATAAATTAATTTTGAATATGGGGTCCCTTTTAGGGGGCAAATAAGAAAGTTGCAAACTGTACCATGTGACATATCAAACAAAAGGGCTTATTAAGAGTCTCAAATATATATTTTTTTATAATTTAAAAATAAATCATTTTACATAAGAGAATAGATGAAAATTGACCATCCCATCCTTATCTCCAAAACTACTGAGCCTAATATTTTGAAAAAAATACAGAAAATAGTTCTATACCTGTAGATTACAGGAAAACCTCTAAGAAGTTTGTGGTCTTAAAATAACTTGTTAAATCTCTCAATATTGTGAGTACAAACATACATTTACTGTTGGAATGTATGGAAGAACATGTTTTTCAACTGTAATCTAATTTTGTTCTTGGGATATTTAATTTAATACCAACTACGGAACCCTTCATTTTGCGTAGTCCGACACGCACTTGGCCGGTTTTTTAATAACTGTAGAAACAAAAAAAGGGATGGTTATTTTGGCATCAATATTTCCTTTTCACAACACAATAAGTTCCTACAAAGCGAACAATACTTCAATATATTATTAAGTAACTATAGAATTCGTTTTTATTCGTATTTGATAGTCTATACCCTATACCAATTTCAGATCAAATAAAAAAAACCGTAACTCACGGTCGATAAAGTCCATAAAAGAATTTTTTTATCTCAGCTGTGTCCCATCTCTAATATTAGTTCCATGGGCCCTCACATTGCTTTCAGCGCCAAAATGGCGAAAATCAAATGTCTTCATTTTGTCATCGCTAATATGAAGTCCAGCGTACTTGTACAATAGAGGTCAGTGGGGAGAAGTTATTTCATGATTTCCCACCCTCAAAAAAAAAAAAAAAAAACATGTAGAAGATTAGACCGTTATCAACTTGTTCGATAAAAGGAGTATTTAATGCTAATCGAATTTCCGTTGATTATGCTAACTAAACCAATAGCCTAATGGTATAAGGCACGGTCTAGGAGATCGACTGGCGCTTGGTGATGCAGGTTCAAACACAAACTCAAAGCATTTATTTCAAATAAACCAATTACAGACACTTTTGAATTGTCAAAAGGTCGGTCTTGGGTCGGTCAGTCAGAAAAATGAAGCTAGTTGCCCATTCCAAAGCGTAGATCCTGGAGAAGAACGGGCAAGAAACTCCACGGACACTCTTTTAAATCAAATATTTTACATAATATTGGTTACATTGTTAATATTGAAAATATAGATGTGAGAACAATGTAGAAAGACGTGCACGTTAAAAGCGTCCGTAATGAAAAAGATAAAAACTAAAAACAACTAAATTAAAAATTAGCCGTGGCAGCTAAGAGTTGACCAGTCCCAACTGACGGCACCCGTTCACGAACATGACGCATGGATCAGCACCAATTAGCTCAACCATTTTGAAGGGAACTTAATGATCCAACACACACGCCACCACCAGCGAGACATTTGAGTGAGCATGACATACTCTCAACCGCCAGGGCAAATTCAAGTCAGTGAAAGACGAACCCAGTAAAAGGTAGCTTTATATTAGCTACATAGTGCTCACACATGTTCTATGCAATTATACAATACTAAGAGATTGAATTTACACAATGCAAAGAAAATTCCTTATCTTCAGCAGCTCCAACAATATTTCCGAATGCTAATCAATTAGTTTAAGCGTCCTTGTGGAGCAGGACCAGCATTTAGCCAAGCATTTTTGTCAGCAATGTAATCTCCCAACTTATAATATGCCTGGCTGCATAGTGTGCGTTTTATACATGATTTAAATTTCGTTTCATTTAACTTTAGTATGTGCGGAGGTATTTTATTATAACATTTTAAACAGTACCCCATGAAGGATGAGTCTACTTTAGCTCGTCTGAAACCTGGTTGAACTAAATGGTCCCTATTTCTAGTCCTATAATTGTGTCTTTCACCTCTTTTACCGAAAAGATTTGATTTTTCCTTACGTACATGATGTTTTCGTAGATATATTGACAAGGTACCGTCATGATGTTAATATCTTTAAACAGTTCCCTTAGAGAATCGCGCTTGCGGAGGCCATATATTGCTTTGATGGCTCTTTTCTGCAGAATAAAAATAGACTCTATATCTGCAGCCCGTCCCCATAGTAAGATACCGTAAGACATAATACTATGAAAGTAACTGAAATAAACTATCCTCGTATCCTCAACCACACGTAAAGTGTCTTTTTGTAAGTTATTCTTGGTATACCGTTCGGCCAGAAGTCGAAAAAATACCTTAGATAAACATGCAAATAATGTTTGAGTGGAATCGGTGGATGCTCGGGCAGAGATGGGTGCGGCGGCGGGGGAAGGGAGCTGCTCGGGGCTAGAGTCACGTGACGCGACCGTCGGCGCGTCATCGGCCGATAATCTTTAAGTCTTGTGGGGGTTCGTTTTCTCTGACGCTGACTGTACATACAACTGAAGTATACCTAATAAAAGACGTGAAGACGTAAAGTTCTGTGTTGAACATAGCTAAAGCAAGAAGTTAATTGGCAGACGTGCGGTTGCTTCTTTAATACCCGACAACTACGATGCGTCGTAGAGCATGTAACCGAATTATTCATAGCAGATATGTATGTGTGTAACCCTTCTGTGCTATGACTTCAAACCTAAGAAACCAGAAACGTTAATGTATGTATATCATGTATAGAACGGTGGGAATCAATTTAATTTAAAGTACAGATGGCGAGCTGTACCATGGGGCGAGAAAGTAAGAACTAAAAACCGATTTATGCGAAGCAAACCCCAAAATATTGGAGATTCTGCTCGGAATAAAACCCAGGTACAGATATCATGAAACAACCACAAAACATATATTATATAATAAATCTCGTCGCTACGTTGTCTGTCTGGGCCGGGACGACGAGGCTGGCCAGCTCGTGCGTTCTGGTGCCGCGGATGACGTGGCGGCGACAAGTAGGTGCATGTATTTTTGAAACGACAGTCAGATGGCTATACAAGCTAGAAATGAAAAGTATTCCCTGCAACTAACGTAGAAAAATTCCCTAATGACGCGCCAGATGAATATGAACCGCTTGCTTCACCTCACGCGAAAACGTCCAGCCATCGCCGCGCCGCCGCTGCAAGCTCCGCCGTCACCGTCGTCGCCGACGTTTACAACACATTCAACTTAGTACGTGTGAAATTAATAATGTCAGAGATAAGCTTCCAAAGCAGCAAATATCACTGAATTTCAATAATTGTTCAAATTTTACTATTGAGTAATTTCTAAGAGTATTGGCATATCTGTATATTTTTTATTTATTTTTGCTATTAAAAATAGTCTAATGAGAAAGTTTATTTGTTTATTTATTGTTTTTTTATTACAAATCAATAAAATAGAAAAACCGGTCAAGAGCGAGACGGACTCGCGCACCGAGGGTTCCGTTCCGATTTCTGAAAAATTGTGCTATTTAGAGACATCGTTTTATTTTTCCTGTAATCTTTACATAAACTTCTATCACATACAATAATTTCAGATTATTATCTTTGCAAACTTCGGAGTTAAGGGGGGGGGGGGGAACTGTATTTTTTTTCACATTTTTCATCGAAAGTCGAAAACTATGCGGCTTAAAAAAAAATTAAAAATGTTTAAGAATGTGCAAACAGCGTTCTTTCATATGATACCCCACATGCCCTGGTAACCCCACTTTGAATTTAAGACCCCCTTTCAGTCCCTTTTACAAAAAAAAAATATATATTTTTACTTATTTCTTGTTTGCAAAACAGTTGAGTAAACATCGTCTAAAACTGTTCCAAATTTCAAGTTGATAGCATTAGTAGTTATTGAGATATCCAGCTGTGACAGACAGACATACAGACTGAGTCACACCATAAGGGTTCCTTTTTTACCATTTTGGTACGGAACCCTAAAAAACATGAGAAATGGGTGTCTCATGATTTGACTGATCTGCAGAAAGAAACGCGTGACACACAAACACACCCCAACACACCCCACTCTCTAACACATACTCATACTTACACTCTACACTTAATTCTTTGTTTAATCTCATGATAACTGATTAGACTTTTGTTGATTTATTACTTACTTATTACTCGATATTATTACTTAATCATTATTTTTTATTGATCCCACTCTGATGATTTTATTGTGCAATGTATAATTTAGTGTTTTATTTCGTTCCTTCCTCGTGGTCAAACTGAATGGTCAAACTAATTTGACCACGAGGAATTCTGTTCCCGATAGTCAAACTATATTAGTTTCACGAAAAATATCCACCCTTTGTTTACTTGTGCAGTCATTAACCAAAGTACTTTCCTTCCTCGTGGTCAAAGTTAATGGTGGCTATTTAAACTTTTTATCAAGTGTTTACATAAGTAAATAGAAAAATTATTTAAAAAAAAAAAATAATAATAATAATAACAATAAGTTGTAGGATTGAAGAATTGGTTGGTTTAGCAAAATAAAAGGCGGTAGTAAAGATTAAAAGTGTGCAAAAATAAAAGCTGATTTAGTTAAATTAGAAGGTGTTTATTTCTGCTAAACCAACCAATTCTTCCATCCTACAAAACAAGTATGTGCCCGACCCAGTTCTCGAAAATGACCATGTCACGTTGTACTGGGATCGGTCTATCATTACTGACGGGACTATTGTCACCAATAAGCCCGATATAGTGGTGATAGATCGATTAGCGCGCCGCGCAATGATTGTCGATGTTACCATTCCACATGACAAAAACCTCGTGAAAGCTGCAAAAAAAAAAACAAATAAAATATCTCGACTTAGCTCACGAGGTTGTTGATATGTGGAGTGTGAGCTCGGCTGTCATTGTGCCGATTGTAGTAACGGCCAACGGCATGATAGCCAAAAGCCTCGACCAACATATTTCGCGGCTCTCGTTAGGCGGTTGTATCAAAGGCCAGATTCAGAAGCAGTACTCCTCGATACGGCTCGTATTGTGAAGAGGTTCCTATCTCTGCAGCCCTAACCGCCGGTAGATTGGACGCCGCTCCCGACACCGGCGGACCGCTATTTGTTTATATTTTAAAATGTTTTTTTTTTAATATGCTTTTTTAAGAATTTAAATAGAATAAGAAAGAAAATTCATAAATAACAATAAAATATTCCGAAAACAATGGTCTGTTTATGGCCAGAGACATCGCACAAACAATGTGGTCCAAAGTTGGAACGGCCAACTAAACAAATTCATGAAATGTCAGAATCCAATTAATTACAGTTGCTTGTTTACGTGAAACTACAAAAAGAAAAATGTTCTAATGAAAAAGTAATGAAGTGTCAGCTGCAATTAATGCATGGCGGTATAATGCTGGGTACTTTTTAAATAAACTAAGATAATTATTTTTGTTATTGACTGTACAAGTATATTTACGAACGGGTGTATATTTTTCATAAAACTAAGTAGTTTGACTATCCGGAGCAGAATTCCTCGTGGTTAAATCAGTTTGACCATTAAGTTTGACCACGAGGAAGGAACGAACGTTTTATTTTGATTTATAATTTTTATTTTCATTGATGTTAGTTTAGTTAAATTTAGTTTATATTCACCTATAAAGCAATAATCATGTAAGTACTACCCTTAACTCTGAAAATGTTGCAATTCCGACCCCAAAGAAACAGGCATAATATGTCTAGTTTGGGGGTCACCGTGCAATCTGTTCTTGTTAGCCTGATTATTAATAAATAAATTTGAATTTGAATTAGAATAATTTTTGATGCGTGTTATTTTAGTCGTTTAATTAATATTTCAATTGAAAGAGTTCAATTGTGGCCCTATTTTCTTTTAATAAAAAAACAATCAATTCTATTAAACTTATCAATTCTACTACGATTCTAAAAAAAAGACATCTATAAAAATGATTTGTAATTAATCATCAAGGCTGTATTCAATAAAAGGAAACATAATATTTTATTTACTTTATTACTTTGTTAACAATTGTGGATCAACTGTCATTCGTGGATCTTTGACAGTCGTTACGGGTCATCAGAAGCCCGAAGTCTGGCAACCAGTCTTACCAAGACGTATTGTATTACCCAGTTACTGGGTTGTGGAGGTCAGAGAGGCAGTCGCTCCATGTAAAATACTGGTATTCAGCTGCATCCGGTTAGACTGGAAGCCGACCCGAACATAGCTGGGAGAAGGTTAGATAGATGATGATTACTTTGTTAACAATATTAAACAATTTTATTAAAGATAACATTTTGTGTATGAATTCGAGCTATCTACTTCGTGTTCACAAATGAACATGCTCTTCATATAACAATTAGTGTTGATCAGACGACCGGTGGAGAACATTGATCCGCACTCTTCATATTGGTTTCCGTCAGGCTGGTAGTTGTCGAACCAGGCGTCGGCATCTACATTCAATGGTGTTCCTGGAAAAGTGATTGATCAATCAACATCTAAACAGCAACCGAGATTTCTGGGAACTCTTTCTACTGTCATGGAAACTAACACAAAACACTTCACTGATACAAAGATCCACGCGAATAGTTTACCTACAGAGTAGCAAGCTCATCTAGCTCGGTGAGGGCGACGCTGTCAGTTGACATAAAATGACAGATCTAGTCACGTTTTATAGTGATTTCGTTAGTTCCGATCAGAGCCAAAGGGTAAGTTAGGCCTCTGCCTCGAATTTCGCGGGCAGCGGGGAGGCGGCGGCGGCGGCGACGCGTCTCGCATTGTCCCGCCCCGCTCCCGCGCCGTTGTTTTCGAGAACCGGTCCATTTAAATGTACGCATAAGATCCTGCCGCTCCCGCGCCGCCGCCGCCGCCGCCGCCGCCCCGCTGTCCGCGAAATTCGAGGCAGAGGCCTTAAGCTTGAGTTATTGCAGAGTTTATTCTCATCTATTTAATCATGGATGTCAGAACGTAATAACAGTTGTTTTCACCATCTGGTTACACATGAAGTCGACCACAAAATATTTGTAAAATGCATACATTTAGCTACTCTAAATTTATTTAGTGCTTCGTCAGTGGAACTCCTTTTTCAAAATCCAAGGGAGATCGCTATAGCCTAAACGTCGATTTTGACCAAACGAGCGAATGCATATTCTATCCCCACTCTACCAATTTTTTTTGTGTAAACAGGAACAGAACATTCTTTCGTTGGTCTCTCCCTACTAAAATGTCAAGAATTTCGACAAAAGAATGTTCTAGTTCCTGTTGTGGTTCCATGTTCGTTTAGTCTAAATCCGCCTTAATCACACACTCACGTACCACTAACTGTCTGCCAGCCTTTGTTGAATCTGTTATGGAAGCCCAGGTGATATATTCCTCTTTGGTATCGCTCACTGATCTGTGGTTTGGGTGTGGATTTCGTTAACATTGCAAGGTAATTCGCTTCCATCCGATTGCAGATCACTGCCAGAGAGGTATATTCTATTCCGCACATTGCATATGCATCGGTCCAGTTCAGTGGAGTTGTGTGGAGCTTGTAGCACTTACCAGTATTCTTATTGAAAGTGTAATCTGAAATGATAAAATATGTAATGTATCTATTTTTGATGATGGCAGATTTAAATACAAATATTTACGTCTGTATAAATGTGTTTTGAATTAATACATTTATTTTTATTTATCAATACTGTTGGGAAAATTAGCGTTAGTTAATTCTGAGTTTGATTTAAAAGCACGCGTCGAATTTGGTGAGCAAAAATACAATATTTTACTTGATAATGTTCTGTCGGCTGTCAAAAACTCCTTCTAAAACTTAGGTGAAGTAAGCGAGCTGTCAGTAGTGTCAGTCCCTAACATTAGGTGGAATGACAGCTCACTTCAAGCTGACTGTTTTCACGGTTAGGTTTTTACAGAATTACACTACTATTCGGGTAGGAACCACCTACCTACCACATTTACCTGTATTGTGTCTGTATTCTGTCTGAAATATTTTACTGTTTTGTACTTTTTAGATCACTTTTATTTTTACGTAGTCGGAGTTTTTAACCTTAATTTTTTATTGGATCATGGACATGCCGGTTTCCTCACGATGTTTTTGTTCACTGTTTTGAGAGTAGTAGTAATGAAATGATTTACACAAAGTAAAGCGCCTGCCCGGGTTCGAGTTCGAATCCACGACCTCGACCACGGCTCCGACTTACGAGTTAAGTCGGAGCCGTTGCCACTGGGTCAGCACTTCTCTCTAAGCAATTTACTTTCTTAATACCAACGATTTTAACGTACCTAAATTAGGCATATTGCATTTATAATTCCATTCCAGTGAATGGAGACTCTTCTTACAAATAAAGTGAACCTTGGGGTCACATAGTAAATCATTCATAGTGCCTAGCAGGTCCATGCGCACACAGTCCTGTTCACCACCATAATTGTCCGGTTGCCATTTCTGCCATTTACTGTACACCTCAGTGATTGGCCTTCCTAAAAATGATAAAAAATGTGTGATTAAAAATAAAGAAATGAAATATATATTTTAGTGTTAGATATCTACAGGTCAAGTCTTAAATTATAATAGTCACAACAACACGTCAAATAACTAGTCAAATAACCCGCCCCTAACTGTTCCCGGCGCAAAGGTACCCATAACGCTTTCTGCATTGCCACGTTGGATGGCAATGGCTAACCTTTGCGGCAAGAATGTGCCGGAGTGGGAGTCACCCGTTTTGTCACGGAGCTTATGCCCTATCTCACTAATGAGCTTCTTGGCCTCAGTACCCCAACAACCCATGGTCTCAACGGCAATGGGCACAATTGGTAACGGGTCGCCAAGCGAGCGTACTTCACCCTCTTCCTTTCAGCGGCGTCTTCCGCTGCTGCCGAAGACGAGAGGACCTTGCGATCAAGGTGGCTGGCGGCAACAGTGCTGACGCAAAGTTGCGTCCCATATTAGGTACTTGCCGTTCCTCCAAGGCACCAGGGTCAGCCCGTCGGGCCTGTCTTGCCGTTAGTCCTGCACAAATCCGGAGGCTCCTGCATGCAAGGGACATCTGCCGACACGAATGCCCTCCTCACAATATCATTGAGCGCATGGTGACACGGGAACCTCCCCGAGCAATTATTATTATTATTATTCATTTATTCAAGTAACAAGGACTCATTAATACACACATAATTCGCAATATAAATACATAAAACACACACAATACATTAAACATCCTTGAGACCGGCTGTTACTACATGCCCTAAGTACTTGAACTGGTCCACCCTGACCAAGGGAACCCCGTACAGTTTGATGGGAGGTACTGCTACAGGATATTTAGAGCCGGCCCCAAAAACCATGACCTGACTTTTCGTCACATTATATTTAAGACCGTGTTCTTCTGCATAAGTCTCACAGATCCGCAACAATGTCCTCATGCCACAAACCGATGCGCTCAGCAGCACCATGTCGTCCGCATAGCTAATATTATTCAGGCAAACTCCATCAATATGACAGCCGACATGATGACTGCTGAGAGCAACAATCAGAGTGTTGACATATAGGTTAAAAAGTGCGGGGGAGCTCAACCCCCCCCGCCTCACCCCGCACTCCAACCCATATGGTTCCGACAGTGAACCGGCCCACTTAACGCTATTGATCTGGCTCCCATACCAACATTTATACAAATTGATAAGTTCTGTGGGAACGCTAATGTCCTTCAACTTCTTCCAAAGAATGTCATAGGATACCAGATCAAAAGCCCGGGACAAATCGAGGAAGCACGCGTACACCGGAGTATGCCTGTCTGTATAGTACCTGACGGCATGCTTGAGACACAGTATAGCACTTTCTGTAGACAGTCCTGGCCGAAAACCAAACTGGTTATCGTGCAAATGTAGATATTTATTTAACTGTGTATCAAGCAAACCGTCAAGCACTTTCGCAATAACAGTCGCTAATGAGATGGGCCTGTAATTATTCTTATCTGACAGGTCCCCTGTTTTATTTTTAACAACTGGCACTACTACTGTCCTAACAAGGTCAGACGGTAAGTAGGCATGACTGATACAGAGGTTAAAAAGCATTGCCAATACTCTCGGTAGATGTTGTCCAGCCTGCTGAAGATGCTCAATGCTGAGACCGTCATGGCCAGGGGACTTGCCTCTGGACGTTAACTTAACAGCACATGCTGTACTTTTTGAGCTAATTCTAGTACCCACTTGACCATAACATGTATCAGCATTAAGCATTCCCAGTGAAGGCGACCCCAGGGGCGATTTCACATGAAAATGTTCTCGAAAGAGATCGGCAATGCCTTTAGGGTCACTCACACCATTGACACACCCAGGGAGGCCAGGCCGAAGTGTCATTTTATTAGTGCCTTTCCAGAAGCTACGGACGTCTTTTTTAGCATGATGTGAAGCAAGGATATCCATTTTAATTTGGTGCTGATGGTCTTGGCACCATTTAAGCCTTGATTTAAATATCCTTCTACTCTGGCACATTTCGTTATAAGCAGGGCCGGCAGAAGGCCCCCCGCATCGTTGCCAATCACGAAACTTCAACCGGGCCACCCCGTACGCCTCACTTACGTGCCTATTCCAGCCAACAACACATCGCGACTTCCCCCTACGTCACACACCTCCTCGACTCACAGTGGCAGACTCACTGAGGGCGGACACAACATCCCCATACAACTTATCAATAACAGATCTGTGATTTGGGTCGTTACAATATGTATCTGCACAGTGAATAAATTCTGAAGGAAAATCAATTAATCTTAATTTTCTATTCCATTCCTCTCGGTACAACTTGACCTGCTCGTCAGTTCTCTCACCCCATATTACATTTGAACCAATATTATTTACAGTTTGACGCAATGACGACAACTCAAAGCGTGATGGCCATCAGCCTTTACCATGGCACTGCAGGTGAATCTGTGGGGTTCACACACCTCCACGTCCAGGCGGGAGAGCCACCGCCACACGCAAAGAGTCGTCATCAAGCAACGTGACCAGGTGAGGCGAATGAAGCGCGTGCAACAATGCCCCTGATTCCACCTGCGATACAGCCCTGAGACTGGCTAAAGCAGCCCCAGAGGAACCCACCAACATCTGTTCCTAGATCAGCCTAGACGTGACGTCATACCAAGCGCTCTAAACATGTGTTGTGTCAGGGCTTGCTGCACCCATGTTGAGGACAGGCCAAGCTGACCAATCCAACATAAATAAAATATTTTCCCCGTCACCATTGTAATCTAGAATTAAAGATGTTGCTGTTTTTGTTACAAACGTATAACATAATCAATTCTATTCTTTTTTTTTTTTAATCAAACAATGAAGCTGATTTGACATTGACAGACTGCATTCAAAGTTGCCATAATTGAAAACAAATATGTTGCTGGTTTAATTTCATTGGTTGCTGCTTTTGTTTTCATAAGAAAAGTTGAATGATAAAAAAATTTCATGAAGAAAATACAAGAAACATAGGTACAAAAAAAAACATTTTAATTAAGAAATAAAGTGACACTGGTAAGAGACACTTTAAATCATATAACGAGCATACAAAGTGCGGCGTTTGTCTCAAGGTTGCACCAAATGGGAGTCCAGCTCAGCATGTCAGGTAAATATATCTGACGCTGAAATTCTGCTGGATCCCTGCAGTGACATTCCGACGTCGAGCAGTCGAGATAAATACGCGAACGTGGTCTTGTAAAAATTATGTATCTGCAAATTAAATTCTGTATTCTACACCAAAGTTTTGCATTGGGAAACGCAATTTTTCGATGATGTTTTGATTGTGTATTTGAGAGGTAATTTTCAAAAGTGGTCAAATCCATAATAATCAATACTTACTATCCAAAGCGTCACAACAGCGTACATCATGAGGATAATCCAAATTTCACTTTTCTCAATTTGGCATAAAAATGGATTTGACTACTATTGAAAATTACTTATTTAAATAGTCATATGTATAATGTAGAAACTGAAAGTATTTATAATGCATAGATTTCTACTTGGTGACACCTTTTTACACCCTATATACGTACTGTCAACGGTCTCAAATAATCCTTCAGCCATTATGTCCGAGAGCCCCACGGACACCCACGGTATTTTAGGCTGGGTTCTGTTCCAAAACGATATAACAGCGTTGGCTTCATCTTCGTTTTCTGCGTAGAACAAACTGGCTCCTTCCAGAGTACACATTCGCTTGGCATCAGCAAAACTCTTTGCTACCGTGTGGACCTTGTAGAAACTCTCTTCTGTCTCTATATAAGTGTAGTCCTTCCGGAAAAACTTTTTATCCTTTTGTCCATCTACAATAATTATGGAAATTAGACAAATACTTGAGAACGATTCAAATTTTTGTGACAACGAACTTTTCTGTCTAAACAACCTATCATATAAAGCTCCTACCTATATTAAAAAAAGAATTCAACGTATGAATATTTTTTTTTATATAATTTTAATACCTACTACCCGCCTAATATTATAAAATAACTCAAACTTGAATTTTTAAGAGTACATCAACGAAAACATCTACTGACGTGCGGGTACTGTACCAATAGAAAGAAAATATTGCCAATACGTCTTGTTTTTTCGGCAGATAAGTTATATGGCGATTGAAAACTCGGCAATAAAACTAAGTCCTCCGTAAGTCAGTAAGGATGTTTTAATGTTTAATATTCAATGTTTATATGTAGGGGATAATCTTCGACGGCGGCTTTCTTAAATGTTTACAAAATGTAAAGATTATTTTTTTGTTTAGAGGATTTTTGTCTTATGAGGTGATATGAAAAACGACATTAATTTTACTGTGTTGTTTGATAAATCGGATATATATATTTATATATTTACATATATTTTATTCAAACAACGATACACGATCCTAAAGATTAATGAAACGTCAACCCTATAAGGAGGAATAAAGTTCATACGAGCGAATTTTACGTTGTGGGTTGGGAAATTGTGAATGGGATGAACGAAAAAGGGATGAATGAAAGGCAATAGCATGCAGCTGAGATACTTTTACACGAATGGATAAAATAAGAAATGAGTAGGTACATATAAGAGGAAGTCTGAAAGTGGTACCGGTGACTGAAAAGTTGTACAGAAATCGGTTGTCTTAGTATAGGCATGTGATGCGGAGGAATTTAGAAAATGTCATGAGAAAAGTTTTGAGCATGAATGTCGATGGCTATAAGAGTAGGGGAAAACCAAAGAAACGCTGGGTGGACTGTGTGAATGTTGGTATGGCTTGAAAGGCGGTGACTACCGAGATGACGACTAATAGAGTAGTTTGGAAGAAAGGGACATGTTGCGCCGACCCCAAATAAATTTGGATAAGGACAGCAGAATAATGATAGGTTGGGACGTTGTAATTACCACCTAGAAAGTTGGCGGCATCTAAGGGGAGATATCATTGCGGAGTATTTTACTGCGTAGCTTTGTCAACTCAAAAAAGATAAGATTTATCCACCTATCGATGTTTTACTAATTTCAAATGGAAGGAGTCGTGAACACAATTAAAAAGTAGAGAGAAAAATACAAATTATAAAAACATCTACGAAGTACTCACGTGAAAAATCCGATGAAAAGAGCAGTACAAGAAAGACTAATAAAGTTTTAGAAAACATTGTTGTAACTATACGACATGCGTCTCTTGGAGCAGGTACGACAATGTCTGAATACTTACAGTAAAGTGAGGTTTTTATAGTGAGAGTTTGCACTCTGAAGTTCTCGCCTGTCTCAAAAATTCAACCGTAACATATACAGGCTGATTTTTTGAAACGGAAACTCCGGGGAAGAGTAAAATTTACTTACTTACCCATTAGTGGCGTTGCTAGTAAGAATTAAATGCTGCAATAAATATTATGCCTAAAATTAAAGAAACGGTATCTTTTTTTTTGCTATTTGCCTATTTGGTGCAGTCGTTTGGCTGTTTGTTTTAAAATTAAACCTATTGTATTTGTATTTGTTATAACGGGTGTAAAAAGATGCTTCGGTAACCAAGCCGAGAGTCACTTGTTCTTCCTGTTATTTTATTGTAGTGGACCATAGCTGGGAACCTTCTGGTTACGGGGGCATTAAAGGTCAAATTAATGTTCCAACTAATTTTGACGTTTTATACGAAAACAAGTTTTAAAGTACCTACTCACACAATCCTTGTACCGTTACATGCACCTATATGCACAATGTTTTGCGTGAGATACTTTGCGCACTACTGTACCTATACAGCGAATTTTCCCATCAAAAATAAAAGTCGTTTCCCAAGAATTATTTTTGCACAAAATAAAACTTAGTTTGATGTACAGAATGAATAGATGACTGCTTCGGGATGGGTATTTCAATTTCCTTTATTCATTTTCTTTATTTTTCATGCAGTTGTTAATTAAAACTGAAAATTGGAGCTCGTGGCCAAGTAAGAATAGCCTCGTGGGTCGATCCGTCAGGTTAAGCTACGCTGGCCGGGGTTGGTTCGTGTTGGTTGGGGTTGGATGACCATCTTTACATACCGAGACTCCTCCGTGCCTCGGAACGCACGTTAAGGCGTTGCTCCTGGCTGTCATTCGTGGATCTTTGACAGTCGTTACGGGTTGTCAGAAGCCCGAAAGTCTGAGAACCAGTCTTACCAAGGGGTATCATATTACCCAGTTACTGGGTTGTGGAGGTCAGATAGGCAGTCACTCCATGTAAAATACTGGTATTCAGATGCATTCGGTTAGACTGGAAGCCGACCCCAACATAGTTTGGAAAAGGCTAGGCAGATTGATATATAGAAGCATGAAGAACAGGGTGTAAAGTTCACTCATCCTCCATATAAAAGGGAGCATCCTCCGACCAGATGGGCGTTGTGTCTGGTGGGCAACTGCTCGACAGTTGATGTTGGGACGTTGTTGAAATGCAAGTCGCGCGGTAAACTCTGATTGCGCGATGTAGGATTTTCGTGACGTCAGTGTGATGCGTAGTTCGTATGTGGCGATGTAGATGCCGCCACAGAATGCTACTTAGGAATTATTTCAGGTCAACGTACACGTCTAAACACTGCACGGGATCAGCATGCCTCAACTCGAGCCGAGCAGTATTCTTCCTATAAAAAACCAATTTCAAACTTCAACGTACATATGTATTTACTAGCTTTTGCCCGCGGCTTCGCCCGCGTGGATGTCGGAAAATATCCCAAGGGAACAAAAATCCTTCCTTATTCCTTGTCAACATTATAAAGGACAAAATTTCAGATTTATAGGTCCAAGGGTTTGGGCTGGGTGTTGATGAGTCAGTCAGTCAGAACCTTTCTTTTTATATATTAACATAGCTTCTGCCCGTGACTTCGTCCGCGTGAAATTTCTTGTTCCCCCGACCCACCCCAGCGCATCGCATTACCTGCCTGCGCTACTTCGTTTTTGCTTAGCGTTCTTTCAGACTTTTTTTTATTTTTGCTTGGCACCTAAAAGTCCTAGAGTGATGTTAAACATGCCTTTAACCTTCCTTAAGAATTGGCTATCAAATGCAAACATAAAACCCAATTATTAAAGTCCGACTGATAGTCTGAACAACACAGAACTTTAAGGTGGTGGTGGTGGGGGTAGGTTTCACCTAACCCCTCTTCCTAACCTAACCTTCCCTTTTCCTAACCCCTCTCACTCTCCCATATCATCCCCCTCACCACCCCCTCTCACCCTCCCCATGCTTCTCACGCCTCTCACCACATCTCTTTCCCGCTAACCTCCCCTTCACCCTCTCACCCTCTCTCATACCCACCCAACCGATTTCCCCTCCCCTCTATCATCAACAACTCCTGCCCTCCCCCTCTTCCCTTCTCCACACCCTCCCTCCTCACTACGTCCTCCTATCCCTCTCCCCCTACCTTTATCATCCTCCCCGGTCCCTCCTCACCACCCCTCTCCCCTCCTCACCACACTTCCCTCCTTACCATCCCCTCCACTTCCCCCCTCCCATCTACCCTTCCCTCTGCAAACTTTATTATTTGCTTGGGCAAGTGTTTGTGCCAAGTAAATGAAAAAGATTTTTCATATACCTAAGTAAACAACATTCCCTGTTTTCACCCCCCCAGGGATGGAATTTTAAAAAATAGTTTGGGATATTTCTGTGACTTCACTGAAAGATTATTTACACCAATTTTCGAGTTAATCAAGCCCCGCAGTAAAACCTGCTCTGTAAAATTGACAACCACCCCTAGGGGTAGATTTTCGAAAAACCCTGATACACGTTATTCTTCATTTTTGGTCTCAAGTATCTATCTGAGTTACGAGAGTTAATCGGACTGCGCGTTAAAATTCCTCCATACAAACTTTGACACCCCCCAATCCCTCCTGAGGTAGTTTAGGAAAACTAAAAATGACAATCTTTATAATTTATTTAGATAAATATTCACGCCAAGTTTCAAGTCTATTAACTAAAGGAATAAGATTTTTCATACAAACTTCCATCCCTTATTTTACCCCTTTAGGGATGGAATTTCCAAAAATCCTTCCTTAGTGGATGCCTACACTCTATAAGGTATCTATGTGCAAAATTTCAAGTCTCTAGGTCCAGCGGTTTCGGCTGTGCGTTGATATATCAGTCAGTCAGTCAATCAATCAGTCAGGACTTTGAATTTTATATATATTAGGTGTAAAAAAATTAACTGCAAGAACTTCGTCCACATACTCGACATCGAAAAACAAACACATTACAAAAAAAAAATTTCGCGGAATCGCGAAAAAAAAATCAGCTGTTCAATACATTTATGTTCGCATAATTCGTCAAAATGTACTGAACAGCTGATTTTTTTTTCGCGATTTCAGGTTTGGTCCCATAGTAAAAGTTGTTCATAATGATGAGTACAATGACCCCTTAAGAGGTTGTGGGTTATTTATTTTACACCTTGTATAGATGATAATAGTGACGGCATGACTGCATCTTAAAAAAACAGCATGTATACCGGTCCTAAAATGTAGAGGTGACTGCTATTGCTATCTAATTAAAAAAACGTTTTGGCGATAAGGTACGTACTATATATCGAAAAATGTTTTTTTTTAATTAGAGGTGTCGGTCCACACCACCACCTACAATAAATTACGCATAATTGGGAGTTGTACCTGTTTGTCGATATGTACACGTTTCTACCGAAACGACTGCATATTAACTAATTAGGGGGGTTTCCATGCACTCGGCATTGTACGGGGAGCAGCTTGGGACCAGGTCATAATATGACAAAAAAAAGGACAAGTGCGTGTCGGACCACGCACAATGAAGGGCTCCGTAGTTGAAAAGAATTTATCCCAATGACAAACTTATCACTGACTTGCAAAAAAAATATTCTCATACGTCACGGACTATTCTCCAACTGCATATTTAAGTTTGTATTCGCAAAAAGCTATTCTTAAACATAACATCACGTCTTGTTTCCTTGAAGGGTTGGGCAGAGGTGTTGGAGGGTTGGGGTTGGGCAAAATGTGGGTGTACACTCACATTTTGCCAGAAAAAGAAAATTAAAAACTATTTTTTTACGTGTTATAACTACAAATAATCAATTTTCAGACTTTTTCCTTTACTTGTGCTGTGAGACCTTGCTTCTTGCCAAATTTCATGATTCTAGGTCAACGGGAAGTACCCTATAGGTTTGGATTTACTTGCGAGTATCAAAATATGTTGCATAAATGGGCGTATTTTTTATTGTGTTGACTTAAAAGCTTGATTTTTTTAGAAATCTAAGGGACCATAGACTTACGTATTTTATATTAATTTCAACTTGATACCTCCACGCGTTCCTGAGAAAAAAGGCCTTGACAGATGACATATTTAAAAAAAAAAATTAAGTGATAACATTATAAATTACCAATTTTCGGACTTTTTCCATTACTTGTTCTGTAAGACCTTGCTTCTTACCAAATTTCATGATTCTAGGTCAACGGCAAGTACCCTATAGGTTTTGGTTAACTTGCGAGTATCAAAATATGTCGCATAAATGGCCGTATTTTTTATTGCGTTGACTTAGAAGGTTGATTTTTTAGAACTTTTAGGTACTATAGACTTACTTATTTGATATTAATTTCAACTTTATACCTCTACACGTTCCTGAGAAAAAGGGCCTTGACAGGTGACATACTTAAAAATATTTTTTTATGTGATAAAATTATAAAAAACAATTTTCGGACTTTTTCATTACTTGTGCTGTAAGACCTTGCTTCTTGCCAAATTTCATGATTCTAGTTCAACGGGAAGTACCCTATAGGTTTTGATTTACTTGCGAGCATCAAAATATGTCGCATAAATGGCCGTACTTTTTTATTGCGTTAACTTATAGAAGCTTCATTTTTTTAGAACTACAATGGACCACAGACTTACGTATTTGATATTATTTTCAACTTGATACCTCCACGCGTTCTTGAGAAAAAATTTCTTGACAGACAGATAGACGGACAGACAGACAGACAGACAGACAGACAGACGGACAACGAAGTGATCCTATAAGGGTTCCGTTTTTTCTTTTGAGGTACGGAACCCTAAAAATTAAGATACTGATTTTGAACCATGTGCGGTGCACACCTTCGCATGGGTGTTTTTCTAACGCGGCAGAAAAAACTGCTTTCGGTGCTTTTTAGGGTTCCGTAACCAAATGGCAAAAATGGAACCCAAAATTCAGTCATGTCCGTCTGTTCTTCCGTCCGTCAGTCCGAATAAAGGTGTATTCCATTCTGTTTACCACTAAACAATGGTGTAGTGAAATTACGAAAAAATAATTATGGGAGCTCCGAGGATGAAACAAATCAATGCATATAAACTCACAAAATTACGATGCTTCTTTAAAGACTTTGTTAAGTTGAAGTTTTTGTTTTTATTTAAGTTATTAGTTTTTGAGATAGGGTGTTATATTTTCAGTTTCAACCGCAATAACTTCATTTTTAGGATTCCGTACCTCAAAAAGAAAAAACGGAACCCATAAAGGATCACTTCGTTGTCCGTCTGTCTGTCTGTCAAGACCCTTTTAATATCAAATACGTAGGTCTATGGTCCCTTGGAGTTCTAAAAAAATCAAGCTCCTAATTTAACGCAATAAAAAAATACGGCCATTTATGCAACATACTTTGATACTCCCAAGTAAATCAAAACCTATAGAGTACTTCCCGTTGACCTAGAATCATGAAATTTGGCAAGAAGCAAGGTCTCACAGCACAAGTAAAGGAAAAACCAAAAAATTGTTCATTTGTAATTTTATCACATTTTTTTTTTTGGGATTAGAACACCTATATAAGTAAATGATACAGACTTTATTTTCAATTATGTTATCCTTAAGGCGGTAGGTTAATTAGTCTACAACCATCGTGCTCGGGCGCTTCACAATATTTAAAGATCCCATCCAAAACAAAAAAACTCCCTGTAAGGTTCTGGACGAACCTGTTAACTTCATTTTGTTTAAAGCACATTTCATGAACAACAAAGATTTCTAAATTGGGGTGGGGGGGGGGGGGGGGTAAAATTTAACATTGGGAGGGAGTCCCGTCTCGGACAAGAAGCTTCGTATAATTGAGATAGAACTTCACTTACAGGTAAGTTCGTTAATCTCATAATTATATTCTCTCCTTGTCCGAGACGTTTTAACGGAGTAGATGTTTAAAGTTATGTTGTGAAAGGCTGTTGTAATCAAAAAACATTATTATTTGGGATACAACACATGATATTTAGGTACTAGGTTCTACTTACAGTACCGCAAACAGCATCATTATCATTGCCTATCTTTATCCGAGGAGTTGTTCTGAATGCGGGAATATTTGTTTTAAATAGAAAATCACATAATCTGCGATCACGAGGTGGCGGGTTCGAACCTGGCAGAGTTCGAACATTGATTTTTTGTCGTGAAACCGCGACCGTGACTCTTGAAATGGCTTCAGCCATCAGCATTTTATTGTTTCATCTAAGGTTTCATCAATAGCTGTACAAGCTACTCTTTTCGCGTGCAAAGACCACGCAGAGGTAATAATCCATGGTTAATGGCAAACAGTCAGAACATGAGAGGTAAAGGTTGCCAAATTAACACACCACTAAGATCTTCCGAATTTTTTGATGTAGTTTGACGTTGACATGATTTTCTTGACCTTTTCTTACCTTTCTAACAAAACAAAAAAAAAACCTTGCTTCTACTTCCTACCACCTTCTACTGACTGAACAATAATAATAATGTCGAACGAAGCTTCCTATTTAAGTTGTTTTTAGGGTTCCGTACCTCAAAAGGAAAAACGGAACCCTTATAGGATCACTCGTGTGTCTGTCTGTCCGTCTGTCACAGCTAATTTGCTCCGAAAATCTAAAAGACAGTCAGACAGTTGTAAATTGTGGAAGTTATCAGTACTGGAAAGAAAGACTTGGAGTATTTTAGAATAATAGAATATAATTTAATAAACCGTACAGAGACGTATATGATAACAGGAGAGCAGAAAGAAGAACAGGATGACATATTATATCTTCATAAAAAACATATTTGTCTATTAAGAAGTAAACCTACTTTTATTGAAATAGCAACAGCCCCCCTCAATAAAAGTACACGTTAAGTACAAAAAAAAATGTTAAAAAACTTAACACACAACTAACTTCTTAACATAAACACCTAGACAAACTATTAAGGACAGGTATCTATGAAACTATAACACAGTAGGTACTTAACATACATTAAACAAATAAATCTCTAGCAACTTTAAACACAATACATACTTACATGGATCACTAAAAGTTTTCTGAAAAATTCTGACCGATAATAAAATCATTAAATTTATCATACCAACAACGTGGCGCTTGTCTTAATCCGTATAATGACTTCTTAAACCTAAACTTGGTTTTGTTAAAGGTATGTCAAAATTTTCAGGCAACTTTAAGTATAGATCCTCTTTATCATTATTTTCGTTGCGTTTTATTCTAAATACCCACTTACTGTCTACAGTCAACACACCGTCTTCAGACTTGTCAATAAATGTCCAAGTCTGATTATCGGTCAAAGCCTTCATTTCCAACTTCATGGCCTCCTTCCATTTTGAGGCACTTGGGGTAGACCTAGCCTCGTTTAAGGACGTAGGTTCCTCAGACTCTAAAAAGGTAAAATATGAAGTGTCATAATCCTGTAAAGCAATAGGTGGTTTTATATTTGCTCTTGGTCGCAAAAACATGGTATCCATACTGTCCGCTACACTTGAAGTAGCACTGTCATTAATAGTTGGTTCATTCTGAACCATATTGTCACTTTCAAGACACTCGGAGTTATCAACAGGTACATCCTCAGCATCAGTATAGGAAACGGACGTATCTGAACTTGATGAAACTGCCGACGCAGCAGCACGTAGATCAGCGACATCGAAATTCACCGTGGCAATATGTTCCACTACTTTTCCTGGTAGATTAGTTGGCTCATGGTGTGGCGATATAATTATTTCTCTTTCCAAGGAAAAAGTTTTACTCTCAGGATAAAATATCTTGTAGCCTTTTGTAGTTTCGCCGTATCCAACGAATAAACCTCTTCTACTCTTACTATCCAGTTTTCGCCGCCGTTGCTTTGAAATATACGCCCATACTTCTGAGCCGAAAACGCATTTTAAATAAGACACATCAAACTGGTTCTGATAAAAGAGCTCATAAGGCGTTTTATTTTCTTGCGAACTTACTCCTGTTCTGTTAATAACGTAGACAGCAGTATTTACAGCCTCCGCCCATAAGTTGTTTTGAACTTCTAGACTAATACTAGATCTAATGGACCGATTAGGTTGAAATTTGGTACACATATGGATTTCTGTGAGATAAACACGTACGGATAAAGTAAATAAATGAATTTTGAATATGGGGGTCACTTTTAAGGGGCAAATACGAAAATTTAAATAAAAAGTTTTGCAAACTGTACTGTGTGACATATCAAATGAAAGGACTTACTATGAGGGTCTCAAATATATTTTTTTAATCATTTTAAAATAAATCGTTTTAAAGTTATTTAAGAAAAAAGACGAAAATTGACCATCCCCCGGGGCCCTTATCTCCGAAACTACCGAGCCTAAAATTTTGAAAAAAAAAATACAGAAAATAGTTCTATACCTGTAGATTACAGGAAAACCTATAAAAAGTTTGTGGTCTTAAAATAACATGGTAAAACTCTCAATGTTGTGAGTACAAACTTACATTTTTACTGTTGGAATGTATGGGAGAACATGTTTTTCAACTACATATAATGTTCAGTTTGTTCTTGGGATAATTTCATACCTACTATGGAACCCTTCATTGTTCGTAGACCGACACGCACTTGGCCGGTTTTTTTTAAATTATAATACATTAGGTATATTTTTATTTGTTCGATTATTGAATTTCCTCTAGGGCTAAGAGCGAGCTGTCTACTTCATGTTCACAAATGAAGAAGCTCTTCGTATCACAGTTGACAATGTTCAGACGTCCTGTGTAGAACATGGAGCCGCAGTGCTCACGGTCATCTCCGTTTGGCTGGTGGTTGTCCCACCAGGTGCTGGCATCTACAGTCAGCGGTGTTCCTGGTAAACGAAATAATTAGTCAAAACAATATAAATCAACGACATAACTTTATAACATAAGTACCTAAATATCGGGGTCATTATCATACAACATTGTGCATAAAAATTAGTTGGGGTGTATGAAGTTTGAGTTATTTAAATTACACCATTCCAGATACGAATAACTTTAGTTTTGCATACCTCTTACTGTCTGCCAGCCTTCGTGTAATCTGTTATGGAAGCCCATATGGTATATTCCTCTAAAATAGTCCCCTCCGACTCTTTGATTCGATGCAGACTCCGTGAAGTTTGCAAGATAATCCGCTTCCAACTGATTTTTTATCACAGCCAGGTAGGCTCTGTTCCGCGCGACACACGGCATGTGCCTCCATCCAGTTCAATGGAGTTGAGTGCAGTTTGTAACATTTGCCACTGCACTCATCAAAAGTGTAATCTGAAAAAAAAATGAATTGAAGTTAACGTTCTAAGAATGCTAGGAAAAACTACAGCTGTGACCAACTGAAGCGTATCCTGCGCGGGATGCGGGACGGAATTCGCTCGCGCCGATTGTTTCGACTTATGGAGGTGATTAAAGCATTCTTCCATTTAAAATTACATTTTACGTGCATTTAATTAGGTTTATTTTTACCCGACTACGGCAAAACCAAAAGGAAGGGTTATGATTTCAGCAGTCTGCTTGTGTATGTATGTATATAAATATGTATTTACGTGTGTTCCACCGTAGTGCCTAAATTACTAAACCGATTTTGATGAATGAGGTATCAGTAGATTCGAAATAATGGTCCGGGTGACATAGGCTATATAAATTCTCCCTAAATTTAATATGGTGGACTTAACACGTAAATTTGTGACCTCGAAAAAAATTAAATTGAGACAATCATGACATGTTTATCATGTGTGTCATTATTGTTTAAGTAAATAAATATTTTGAACTTTTTAGATCAATTTTATTTTTCCGTAGTCGGGTTACAGTTTTTTAAACTTTATTCTTGTTACATGATATGAACAGACTGGAATAGATACATACCTACACGTTATTCGGATAGTACGCTCTAAGCGTACTTCACCAAATACTTCAATACAAGTCTACAAACCAACCAACAAAATTTCGGATTTTGAGCTATTTACACCATTGAATTCTAGATGTCAAGTTTTATCATGTCACGAAAAGGCGTAACCAAAATCTCAGTCTTTAATGACTTAGGAGTAGTCGCGAAGAGCCCTATCTACTATTCCTTTAATTTAAAACATCACGAATAGGCGAATCATCAGTTACGCCTGAACATGAATAGTAATATTTTTTCACGAAGAGGCGTAACTTCTGTTCTTTTCATGGACATAGTGAGGGCGATTCTGTCCATAGCGCGATAGCATACGCAATGGATCAGGTTGGAAACATTTATGTACCCAGTCAACTAGAACTCATCATACGATTGGCACGCAAAAAGCCTTATGAGGTCAGACTTTTGAATTATGATGATTTCAGACATTTCAAAGACCTCGCATTAAAACTAAAGTTGCTACAGTTAAAAAAGGGAAATGATCAAACTAGTGAGTCATTTAAGTGGACAGACGTCATGGAGTTTAGAGTATTGAGAAACCAACCAACTAGACTGTTCTTTAAAACTAGTCACATACAACACAATACAAATCTATATCACTGAAACGAAGTAATGTACACTTTGGTTGAAGACAAACGTCGAACAGTCAAACCACTCTTTAAAAAACCGGCCAAGTGCGTGTCGGATCACGGACAATGAAGGGTTCCGTAGTTGAAAAGAATTTATCCCAAAAACAAACTTAACATTAAAATCACAAAAATATTTTTTTTTATGAGATCAAATTACAAATTACCAATTTTCGGACTTTTTCCTTTATTTATGCTGTGAGACCTTGCTTCTTGCAAAATTTCATTATTGTAGGTCAACAGGAAGTACCCTATAGGTTTTTATTTACTTGCGAGTATCAAACTATGTCGCTTGATTTTTTAAGATCTCCAAGAAACCATTAAACTTACGTATTTGATATTAATTTCAACTTGATACCTTCACGCGTTCCTGAGAAAAAGGGACTTGACAGACTGACAGACTTGAAAATATTTTTTATGTGATAGAATGACAAATTATCAATTTTTGGACTTTTTCCTTTATTTGTGTTGTAAGACCTTGCTTCTTGCCAAATTTCATGATTCTAGGACAACGGGAAGTACCCTATACGTTTTGATTTACTTGCGAGTATCAAAATATGTCGCATAAATGGCCTGGTATCTTTTGATTGCGTTGACTTAGAAGCTTGAGATTTTTTGGACTTCAAGGGACCATAGACATAGGGGGGTATTTGATATTAATTTCAAATTGATACCTCCACGCGTTCCTGAGAAAAACGGTCTTGACAGACTGACAGACAGACAGACAGACAGACAGACGGACCACAAAGTGATTTTATAAGGGTTCCATTTTTTCCTTTTGAGGTACGGAACCCAAAAAAAAATCCAAAGAGAAGTATAACGACCTAATGAAAATGTGCAGCGGAGATACACCGATAATAAGGAATCGGGAACATGTTTTTTAATACGAAAACTTACCCCACGATTGAAGATTAATTTAGTAATAAATAATACAACTTTAATTAATGAGTATAAGAATTACTACTTATTTTGATTTGTTTTTCTACGCTTTTTTGATTATTTTATGTACGAGTATTTTTTTAGATTCTTGTATTTTAAAATAAGATTAAACTTCAGTATACTTACCGTTTTTTATCTAATTTAAATTCTAGATACCGGGCGTAAATGAAATTAATGATATCAATTGTACATCACAAAGAGGCGTAAGTGAATCTTTTTTCAAAATAATCGAATATCTCCACAGCCAACTGTTTTACACAAAAAAGTTAATTAAATATGTAAACAGAATTAACCATTAGTCAAAACAAGTATTCTATAAACCTCATATAAGAATTAGGTAAAATGTTGCGACGGTATATAATTGTACATTTTATTAAAAATCGCTCTCCTGAAAAATTTGGTAAAACTCAGATAAGCCCTTTCGTGATTCGACCGACGATATATTCAATAGATCACGTCCCGTACGCGATCCTTTGAGTCCGTATTCGGAAAAATATTTCATTTGTTTTAGTGTCATTGGAAACTTCTTTATTGTGTGTGACCTCTGTACTATAAAATACGCACTTTAACTCTGCTCCGCCCACACAGAAATTAGCAATGAAAACCTCTATTGCACCATTTGGACATCTCTAGGTAAGTACAGACAGAGATTAAAACATACCTAAATTGTACATATTGCAGTGATAATTCCACTCTAGTGAGAGGATGCTCTTCTTGCAAATGAAGTTAGACTTTCCGTCACATGGGAAGTCATTAATGTCTCCTTGTAGGTTCAGGTGCACACAGTCCTCGTTACAACCCAAATCATTTGGTTCACCTTGCTGCCATTGGTTATACACCTCAGACACTGATTTTCCTAGAAATATACGTAAATTTAACAGATCAAGGCCCAATTAACTGGTATTTTTGCATTAATAGTCATAATTAATTTCTAGGTAAGTTTGTATTTTAAAACACTCCTCAGCGTTCATGACAAATGGAACGAATAAAAAATGAATATAAAAAATAGATACATTTGTTCATTAGAAACATATAGGTAATACAATTAGAAACGTACCGTCGACGGTCTCAAATACTCCTTCAGATAAGATGTCTGACATCCCAACAAACGCCCATGCAACATTAGGCTGGATACTTTTCCAAAGTGATATCACAGCGTTGGCTTCATCTCTGTTGTGGGGGTAGAAAAAACTGGCTCCTTCCAGAGCACACACTCGCTTGGCCTCAGCCCAAGTCTGTCTTGACGTGTGAATTTTATAGAAACCCTCCGTTGATTCTAAATAACTGTAGTCCTCACGAAAAAACTTTTTGTCTCTTTGTCCATCTACAACGCATAGGAAAATAGTTATAACATTTATTTCAATTTTTGTCCTGACTTCATGATTTTAACTAAAATGATAAACTGATATTCGAGCTATTGTTTAGTTACTATTAATAGATAAATTAAATAAACGACACAATACTCACGTGCGAAATTCGATGACAAGTACACTACAACAAATACTAGTAAAGTTTTAGAAAACATTGTTGTAACTTTGTAAGTATACGATATGCGTGTGCGACAGAGACGACAATTTTACATGGCTGCTACAATTAAGTGCAACTTATTTAATTTCTTCATATCGCCTTAAGGTTCAGAAGTTCGGAGTGAGATTATTGAAATCTTTTTGGAAACAATCACTTGCGAAACGGTTTCTCCCAGCGTGAAAGGTCATCTTGCAAAACGATAAAAGTGCACCTTGCGACTTGACCTGAGTTGACTTCAACTCTCAATTTATCTTTACTTCAACGTCTGTAAACACCACGAGTTATGTTCCTGATAAAACAATGGCGTGATGGCCCAGAGACTGAGGTTGACCTCTCGTGCATGAGGTTGTGTGGTTCAAATCCAGACAAGTAGGTACCAATGTGACGTCTTCGATTCATTTGCATACAAATCATCATCATAATTTCATTTACAAATAAGTGATCGTTTGTTGAGATCATTAGCCTTATGCAATCGTATCATATAATAGCATTTAGAAACAGTCACTACTAGGGAGGGCCTTGTTGAATGAACCCATAGGGTGGCAAATGCTATACATTTTAATTTCTTACTATTCAGCGCCGTCTATCTACGAGAACATAAATTAAAAATGAACAGTGTTGCCAGCGTACATCCATGAAGCAATTGTTAGTACAAGTAGATGTGTACGCGTATAATGTTTAATTTTGATGTTTTTGAGTTAGTTATTATTTTTCGTATTTTTTTTTGCATTTGTAAAAGCTCTCCAATCATAGTATTGTATTAATGTTTTGCTCTTATTGATCAAAAAAGAAACTATTAGTAGAATTTACAAATATGAAATGACTATACAGCCACAGGGTGACGGCTGATGTTGACATTTCATTGCAAAAAAATTCTGCGGTTGCGTTGTGAATATTTTTGTAAATATTTCGTTTGCTTGCCAATTTTCAGCGTAATTTACGTCAAGTTTAGTTCGTTGCTCCGTATTTAGTAAAAATCTTGGAAGATAAACGTTCTCATCGAATGTCTACTTTCTAAATCACCACGACTTGAGCCCCCCGTGCTCCTCGGTGATTTAAATGCTTAGGCCCTCCAAGTGCTCTGCGGGCCCTCCGTAAATAGTAGTTTGGACCATATTATTTAAGTGTTTAACTCCGTCCCTAAGACGACCACTGACCAAGTGTTTTGTGTTTATACTTAAATAACCATGTCTCGAAACAATGTTGTGTACCTATTGCCTACCTGGCTGCCAAGTCATCAAAGATGACGGTAAATATGATGTTCTTTTTCTATCTACACAATGTATTGCTGGTTTGAGTTTGAGTGTAATGTTTTGTTTTACATAATAAATATGAACATGCAAAATTGGTATTTATTTTATTATCCTCGAAACAACAAGTTTAGTGTCGAATTAGCATTACCGAGTTGAATAATGTAGAATGGTTGAAAATTATGTTGTAGTAAAACTAAACCTAAAAATTTAAAATCCAGTTTGTAGAATTTTCAACCATTCTCCATTATACAACTCGGTAAAGCTAATTCTACTTGGTACAGTATTATTTATGTAGCTATGGTAACGTACCACGTGACATTGAATAGTGTATGTCCCCGTAACTAGATGGCGTTGCCTAAGAAAAGCCTAAGTTGCCAGTCTATCTCAGTATATATTAATAGTAGTCTATGAATGAACCCGACAGACAGGCTACAGTTGACAGACGACAATCCGCCATTTATGACTTTTTGTGACAAATATCATTGTCAGTTCTAATCAATAGGAAAGACAATAGGTAGTAGTTAGTAACTAGTGAGAATGAAAACAGTATCACGCACAAAGGTGTGACTGAATGCAACTCACCAACCACTGCTCGTGCCCAATTTCCAGTTGAAGTCTACACGCATTCTGTTACAATTGCTACGATCATAATATTATTATTAACTAGCTGCCCGACAGACATTGTCCTGTCCCAATTTCAATAATTCAAAATTCCCATAGAAAATCCACTTTAAATTTTCCCAAATTTTCCAATTTTCCTGGCAACTTTTCCAATTTTTTTCTACATAAGAACCTTCTCCTGATAATAATAAACACAACAAAAAAGAATTAGTGAAATTGTTCCATCCGTTCACGCGTGTGACTAAGGGAAATAGAGATTCATTTTTAACCGACTTTTCAAAAACAAAAAGGAGGAGGTTATCAATTCGTCGCGTATACATATATATGTTTTTTTATGTATGTACACCGATTTCTCCGTCAATTGTGAACCGATTTTAAAAATTATTTTTTTGTTTGAAAGGGCGAGCTCTCGAGCTGGTCCCATTGTCACCAAGTCAGAATCTGATGACGGGATCCCATGAAAATCGAGGGAAACCCTCAAAATTTATAGGCACACCTAAAGCGATTTGGGTATTTTTTATGGTAACTCGTGCATTTGCTCCCGGAAAGCACTATTTGGTGACGTGGAACTGATGAGGAAGACCACAGATGGCCATCGGAACTACTCAATAATACGTATTTCACTTGGGTTGCGATTCGATTACTTCAATACGGTTGCTTAGCAATTTATGCTCGTGAAGTGGAGTTGATGATGACTTCACCATCAGTTCCAGTTCTCCTGGTTCCTTAGTAGGAGAACTCTTCAACAATTAACGTCCTTGTATCGGGAAAAACAATATTTTGTGAAAGGTGATGAGCAGCTGACATTAGGCTATTGTAACTTAGATAAATTACAAACTGACCCACTAAAAAGTGAAACGAAAACTTTTTTTACAAAAAAAAAAGAACCGACTTCCAAACAAAATGCTACAAAGTGAAAAATAACTTTAATTTCGGAAGTCGGTGGCAAAAACTAAAATACAGAGCCAAAGACACCGACTTCCGAAATTAAAGTTATTTTTACTTTGTAGCATTTTTTTTGGAAGTCGGTTCTTTTTTTTTGTAAAAAAGTTTTTATATATATACATAGATTTTAAAGAAAAATTAACTCTTATATTACAAATTATTAAATTACTGTGTTTAAAATATTCGTAAAGGAACATTACCTACTTGTCGTTGCACATATAATTAGTATGTATACTTATAATGTATCTATTATATAGCATAATATATCTGTGTATCTATTATAGTATACTAGCTTCTGCCCCCGACTTCGTTCGCGTTGTTGTAAGGCACCACCATACAAATTTTTATTCCTGAAGAACGGCTATCACTAACATAATTATATGTAACAGTAAATTGTAAACACATAGGAACAATAGACATTTTTTCATAAAATGCTATAATTTATTCTGTAAGAACGAGATAAGATTAAGAAGGCTGCTAGATTTACAAGAAACCTGAAACGGATAGCAGCGAGACCTCAGATGAAGATTTTGGAAACAGCAACGTGTAATACAGCATAGTAGTGATATCAAAAAAGTCGATTACGCAGTTTCACCGCCAAAAAAATCACCGGCGAAGCTGGACTTGAAGCAACATGGCAGCGACGTCGTAAAAAAAGCCCATCCATAATTATATCAACCGTCTCTCCACAATTTCATTGCTTACCATACGATGCATACTGGGTTTAAGCTCTTTATCCCTTCCATCTCCTAAGGGCATGCCTTCCCTACCATTACCGCGCCCCCCGGTCTACTCCTTGATATGCAATGGTCTCTGTTGCACCATGTAACATGAGGCAACGAGCTAGTGCATTTGACAAAAATATAATTTAATGTATTGTGTTGCGTAAATTATTTTGCATAGGTACTATTGTATAGAATCTAGTTCTTCTAACTGAACAGACAGCTGTGCTGCTGGGGAGTTTGTTCCGCTACTTCTTCTTCCCAGCTAAAGCACTAGGAAGTGGTGAAGGGCGGGCGTTTTGTGGGGACTGTCTTACTGTAATTTCGACGTTCAAAAAGTGCTGATTCTCAGCCTAATTTGAATAAAGGACTTTTGATTTTGATTTTTTCATATTCAGTTTATTTATTTATTTATTTAAAAGCCTTCAAGCTACCATTACAGGACTTAACCTAATGCGATAGCCAAGTCACACACCTGAAATAAAAATTAAAGTACAAAATATATCTAAAAATCATTGTTTATAACATAATCTAAACAATAGTAGGTACTTTTGCGAATTCACCCCAGTAACTGAATATGATTGATGGTGCGAATTGCTCGAGTCAGAGGGGTTTTGGCCAGCAAGTTGGTCTTGGCTAATGGTACGACCAGCAGTGGTGAGGGGCGTCGCCTCCACACATAACGGTCCGGTATGTATACAAATGCAACCGCTGAAGCACTCTTGGTTTGTGCTCTATGCCCCGGAGCAGTTTCACTATGTACGACACCAGTGCAAATTCCCGTCGTACCCTGAGTTGATTGTACCCAACCATACCCCGTACGAATAGAGTAGGGTACATCAAAGGGTAAAATAGGTATACCTACCCCATAAAGTTTCTTGTACAGGTGGCGTGTGAATTTGTTCTGGACTCGCTAAGTTCAGTACGCGGCTCGAGCGCTGGATCCGGGCCTTAATTTTGACACTTGAAACTTGAGACCAAACTAGATGGCTACGTATTAATACGTAGTATACAGTGAAAGGAACTTCGTTCCAACCGGATGTCCAACGAAACCTCCTGACTTTTTTTGTATACATAAAAACATTTAAAAAAAAAACTTTAATAAGTACAGTCGCCAGCACATCAAGCTACTCCACTTTGACCTTGAGCGCGTTATGAGCAACAACAGCGAGAATAGTAGGAAAGAGATAAATAGCTTTTTATCGGTTCTTACTCGTAATGTTTCGTGCTGCAGTGCGACGTGAGAGTGTGTGTAAAGTTACATGCTCTGTTAGTGTGTGCGTATGCGCGTCGTAGTGTAGAATAAGATACTATGCGCTATGAAATAGCGTAGCAGTTGGCCAGTTAAATACTTGAATCGATTCGAAATAGCGTAGCAGTTGGCCAGTTAAATACTTGAATCGATTCGAAATAGCGTAGCAGTTGGCCAGTTAAATACTTGAATCGATTCGAAATATTATGGCATGGTATTAAAAACAGGCGGCCCGCGCTAAAACTAAAATGCGTATGAAAGCTTACATAGTAATATTTTTACATTATTCTTTCATTTTCCTTTATATTTGTTGGAAAATTACATACTTAGTCTATGTAGGTAAGTATTATTAGATAATAAGGCATTACCTACTCTTAAATTATATAAACACGTTAAACAATTAATTAGCGAAACTTCGCGCTCGTGTTGAATACCGACCTATTGATGAGGCAGGTAGGTATATAATCATAACTGATGTGAGAAATCTTTTTTCAGAGATTTCAAGTACTTTTTCCGGGTTTTGTTACTTACCTACCTACATACCTATTGGCTTTTTATTTTAAGTATTTTTAGAGAAAAAACAGAAAGCCATAATATCACAGCAGTTGTTTACATGCGGCAGCGGCAATATGCTTGAAATTTTGAAAACAATATCGATACCCCATCACGAACGTGTTTGGAGTTTAGCCATTAATTTACCAACAAAAGCATCTTTTCAGTCCGCCGTGTTTGAGACTAACGTTTCGTCCGCGACATGATCTTATCACTGAAATAATCAATCTGCCTAGCCTTTTCCCAACTATGTTGGGGTCGGCTTCCAGTCTAACCGGATGCAGCTGAATACCAGTATTTTACATGGAGCGACTGCTTATCTGACCTCCACAACCCAGTAACTGGGTAATACGATACCCCTGGGTAAGACTGGTTGTCAGACTTTCGGGCTTCTGACGAGCCGTAACGACTGTCAAAGATCCACGAATGACAGCCGAGACCAACAGCATAACGTGCTTTTATCGGTACCTATGTAAAGATGGTTACCAAGGACCAACCCCGGCAAGCGTAGCTTAACCTGATGGATCGACCGATTGAAAATGCTGGTTGTAGAATATCCAATTACATAGGTAAAGACCTATTATATATGTCTGAGTACAGATATTTTAATTTCGCATGCCCACTACATGCAAAGATGTCTGTCGGAGAATCTGCTATCTGCTGAGTATCCTCATAAGTCTGTGTGGCGCGGTTCGACACGCGTGTCTTATCTTTAAATAAAATGTTTTCGAAAACTTTGCTCATATTTATTTTAGTGAACGTTTTGTCGGATTATTCATGTGAGTAGTTGTTTTGATACTAATGGTTTTCTTTACTGGATTGAGATTGCAACTGGTCCACAATTTTATTAAGTTGCGATAAATAAACAAATAAAAACTGACTAATGGAACGATGAACGCTTAGAAAAAGAGTGAATGAAGTGAGTGGTATTTTTATTGCGTGAAATAAAATTTCATTTTTCTGTTAAATTATAGATGGACAAAGGGATAAAAAGTTTTTCCGGAAGGACTACACATACATAGAAGCTTCAGAGGGTTTCTATAAGATCCACACGTTACCTAAGTCTTGGGCTGAGGCCAAGCGAGTGTGCGCTCTGGAAGGCGCCAGTTTGTTCTACCCAGAAAATGACAATGAGGCCGAAGCTGTAATATCGTTTTGGAATACTACCCAGCCATTCTCGTGGGTGTATGTGGGAATATCGGATTTAGTGGTTAAAGGAGTTTTTGAGACCATACACGGTAAGAACACTTGTAATATTTTTTAATATTAAAAGTCGCTCGCGACTTCGTACGCATACGAACTAATCGCCCGTTAGAGCGTTAAGGAGGCCTACCATAATCCCTTTTGACTTCATTGTGGGAAAGAGATGGAGTTTACCATCGGCCAGTACTATCTCTTTCCCACACGGAAGTAAGATTAAAATAAAACTGATCTAAGAGATGGTGGTAAGTCGCCTGAAGCTAGTTTCGAAAATTGTTCGTTTGTCAATACCTACACTTCTACACTCGCTCAGTATTACTTGCAACATTAATTTTACAAGTTAATCATTCAGCTAGATAATAAGTCATTTTGCGTGATAGTGTCAGTTAAATGTCCTTATGTTACCTAGATAACTACGTTTTAGAAACTAGTACCTTTTTTTTTGGATGGGACATCATCAATGACTTCTCCCGCTCTGGGTGGAGCGGGAGGGCGTGTTAGACTTTTACTGACTAAACCCGGGTGGGATTTCTTCAGTTGCCTGTGCCAGGGTCACAGTATCGCTTTCGAACAATCCGCGACCGTGGCAGGTATCGGACCCTATCACTACTGACATCTCTTTGAGGCGCGCGTGGAACACAACGCGCCGTCGACCTGGGCCTGCAGTGCGATTCTGTAACCATCTCACCGTGAAAACTAAGGTGAAGTGAGCGTGGAGTGAGCTGTCAATAGTGTCAATTAATAGCAAACATATAAGAAGCTCACTTTACCTAAGTTTTCATGGTGAGATTTTTACAGAATCGACCGGCTAGTCCTTGGTGGACGGCGGGGTTCTCATCGGAGTCGGTTCGACCATGAAGTACCTGGGACTCGTCCTCGACAGCCGGTGGAACTTCGTGGAGCATTTCCGACGTTTGGCTCCCAGACTGGCACGGGCTGGGGCTGCTTTGAGGCGGCTCCTGCCCAATTTGGGGGTCCAAACGCCTCCTGCAGGAAGCTCTACGCGGGGGTCGTGCGGTCCATGGCCCTTTACGGAGCACCAGTGTGGGCGCGTTCCCTAAGGCTGCGGCCAGCCCAAAGGTTGAACGCGTCCCAGAGGGTCATGGCCATCCGGCTAGTCCGGGATACCGCACGATCTCCCGGGAGGCGGCGAGCCTCCTTGCCGGATTGCCGCCGTGGGATCTGGAGGCAAAGGTCCTCGCGCACGTGTGGGAGTGGCACGAGGAGGCGAAGCGCCGGGGCGTAACTCCGCTGCCGCGAGAAATCACAGTACAGCGGACAGAGCTCCGGCGGGATCTCATGGCGGCATGGAGAGCGCGACTGTCGCAACCCAGCGCTGGGCACGCCACAATTGCGGCGATAAGTCCCCTCTTTGAGGAGTGGTTAGAGAGGCGCCACGGCGTCCTCACCTTCCGCCTGACGCAGGCCCTCACCGGACACGGTTGTTTCGGGAGGTTCCTGTTTCGCATAAGGCGGGAGGAAACGCCCGGGTGTTACCATTGTGTGGATCGCCCGGAGGACACGGTGGAGCATACAGTGAAGGTCTGCCCGGCTTGGGCAGAGCACCGCCGTGTTCTCACGGAGGCGATCGGCGGCGGCGATCTCTCGCGTCCGAGCCTGGTCCAAGCCATGGTGCGGAGCGAGAGTGCATGGGAGGCCGTCACCTCCTTCTGCGAAGCAGTGGTACTCGCGAAGGAGGAGGCGGAACGCGTGAGGGAGAGGCAGCCTCACGCCCTCAGTCGCCGCAGGAGACGCCCTGGGCGGCGGGAATCGCGTGGCGATTTCCGGCCACCGTAGGCGTGGGCCAGCGGACGGTGAGCAGCGGGTAGCTCGCCGTCCGGTAAGGACCAGGTCCGAGTCGACGGCGCGTTGTGTTCCACGCGCGCCTCAAAGAGATGTCAGCAAATGATGGGGTCCAATAGGGCCGACGCCGCTGGGGTCGCGGGTAGTTTGAAGAAGATACCGCGGCCCTGGCATAGGCAACTGAAGGAACACGGGTGGGTTTTAGTCAGTAAAAGTCTGACACCCCCTTCCGCTCCACCCAGAGCGGGAGATGTTATTGATGATTTCCCACACTGAAAAAAAAAAAAAAGTGGACGGCGAGCTACCCATTGCTCGCGTTTATCAATTCCCGACGTAATAGAAACTAGTTCCTTAAGGCGCGGTATTAGCTCAACAATCACAAAAATTGGTTTCTTGGATTGTCGAGTATGACGTAACGCAATGAAACTATCCGACGCAAAAAATACAGTGGACACAGAAGGGTTTAAAGAAAAATGTTAACCGAATAGAATAGTAAAAAATAGTTTGATATTCCCAATAAAAAATTTGGAAGTTGCTCCTCAAAAATACACTTTGGCGTTGAACATCTCTGTATTTTCAGGGATAACGACATTCATTTTTTAAATAATTTAATAGAATTAGCATTTTTTTAAAACTTTAACCAGAGAATTATTAAGTTTATTGTGTATATTCTGAATAATCTAAATAAAACCCTAAAAATTCGCAGCTTAGTCACATCTCGGCAACACAAATATTATTTTCAATTTTCAACCTTATTTCATGACAGCTAATGGTGCTTACGCGGTTGTGTGTCGTTTAAAATCGTAGTCAGACTGCGTCTTAAGTTCAATGTTTAGAGGACTCTTCGCCTATTTGTATTTTTTTTTGTATGTATGACCACGCATAACTTTTTACAGAGTAATTCGACTCGAAATATTTTTTTGTTTCATTCGAAAGGATATACCTCGAAGTTGGTCCCATATAATCAACTTTGCTTCGTAGTTTTTGGGTTAGCTTCAATAATACGTATTTTTTCCCCACTCTTTATGTGGATGATGTTCTAGTTTCTTTTGCAGGTAGTGGTATTAGAATTTGTGTGGGGTAGCAAAAAACAACTAAAAAGTGAAAAATAAAAACTTTTTTACAAAAAAATACAAACTACTTCCAAAACCAACAAAGTGAAAAATTACTTTAATTTCGGAAGTCGGTGGCTAAAAACGAAAATACATTCAAACCAGACACCAACTTCCGAAATTAAAGTTATTTTTCACTTTGTAGTGTTGGTTTTGGAAGTCGGTTGTATTTTTTTGTAAAAAAGTTTTTCAGTTCACAACACAACAACAAATATGACTTTTCAGAATAAAAACAAATTGTAGGAAATTTAAAAGTAAATTGTAATATTGTTTGTTATTAAACTATCCCGAATGGTTGCAGATTTCTGCCACGGCATGCGCTGCGATCCCCCACCACGTACTTCGCACTTATCGAATAGTCTTAATTAGGTATTTATATTATATATGAGGTATTTATATATGAGGAGCAGTGGTGGCCCAGTGGTATTGGCCGCGACTTACGAGTTGTAGGTCGTAGGTTTGAACCCCGGCAGGCGCTTTACTTTGTGTAAATTATTTCATCACCACTGCTCTCAAAACGGTGAAGGAAAACATCGTGAGGAAACCGGCATGTCCCAGAACCAAAAAATTCGAAGACATGTGACATCTACCAACCCGCACTGGGCCCGCGTGGTGGATTACGGCCCACTCCCTGTCACCGAGAGGAGGCCTGTGTCCCAGCAGTGGGAACATTATAGGCTGATTATGTGAGGTATTTATATTTATATGCACAATGTGGGACATATGGTGCCGTTTAAGGCGCGGTATTAGCTCAATATTCACAAAAATTGTTTTTTTGGATTGTCGAGTATGACGTAACGCAACGAAACTATCGGACGCAAAAAATATAGTCGACAGAGAAGGGTTTAAAGAAAAACTAGAATAGTAAAAAATTGTTTGATAACGACATTATTTTTTTAAAGAATTAAATAGAACTAGCATTTTTTTTAAACTTTAACCGGGCAATTATTAAATTGATTTTGTATATTCTGAATAATTTAAAGAAAACCCGGAAAATAAATGCACATTCGCAGCTTAGTCACAAGTACAAGCTCTTCCTTTTTCTGAAGTCGGTTAAAAATAAGTATAAAATGGTTGACCTTAAACATCGTTTAGTAATGATAATTTTTATCGTTTTCAGGTCACCCTGTATCAGACGTGTACCACAACTGGCGTGCTGGCGAGCCCAACGATGCCGGCGGTGTTGAGGACTGCGTCATGATGAGTAAAGAAGGCACCCTTAACGATGACGGATGCATTAGGAAGAACCCTTTCATATGCAAGAAGAGTCTCCTCTCCTTAGAATGGAACCAACAGTGCAACATACCTAATTTAGGTAGGTTACATTGATTAATATGACGTTTCCATACAAATGCATCTGTGACCTGCGCCCCAGTTGCGTCCACTTCAATCACAATCCGACGGATTTTGAAGAAAATTCTCTCTGTGTCTGGTGCTGGCAATTAAGAGCTATGCAACTTTCAACTATCCCACAAATTCCAGCTGATTTACATTAGGAATTTGCTTAAAAATCTTTCGGATTGTGAATGAGTGTTACGCAATTGGTGACGTTCAGTTGTTCCAGGGTTTTTTACATCAGGATCTATCTGAAGTGGCAACTCACGTGCCATTTCACGTTTTCGCGCGAATATCTAAGATTTTAGTCGCCAGATTATATGATATTAAATGTCTATAAAATAGTTCCTCTTCAGCCAAGGATGACTGACAAAAAAACTCCATAATATTAAAACATTTCAAGTACCTATCTATTTTTAGGGTTCCGTACCTCAAAAGGAAAAAACGGAACCCTTATAAGATCACTTTGTTGTCCGTCTGTCTGTCTGTATGTCTGTCAGTCTGTCAAGACCCTTTTTTTCAGGAACGCGTGAAGGTATCAAGTTGAAATTGATATCAAATACGTAAGTCTAGGGTTTCTTGAAGTCCTAAAAAACTCAACCTTCTAAGTCAAAGCAATAAAAACATACGGCCATTTATGCGACATATTTTGATACTCGCAAGTAAATCAAAACCTATAGGGTACTTCCCGTTGTTCTAGAATCATGAAATTTGGCAAGAAGCAAGGTACAATACAAATAAAGGAAAAAGTCCAAAAATTTTTAATTTGTAATTCCATCACATAAAAACAATGTTCAAGTCTGTCAGTCTGTCAAGACCATTTTTCTCAAGGACGCGTGAAGTTATCAAGTTGAAATTAATATCAAACACGTAAGTTATAGTCCCTTAGAGTTCTAAAAAAATCAAGCTTATAAGTCAACACAATAAAAAAATACTGCCATTTTGCGACACGCTTTGATACTCGCAACTGTCGCAAGTAAATCAAAACCTATAGGGTACTTCCCAATGACCTAGAATAGTGAAATTTGGCAAGAAGCAAAGTGTCATAGCACAAATAAAGGCAAAAGTCCTAAAAATGTTAATTTGTAATTCCATCACCTTAAAAAAGAAATTCAAGTCTGTCAGTCTGTCAAGACCCTTTTTGTCAGGGACGCGTGGAGATATCAAGTTGAAATTAATATCAAATATGTTACATGTCTATTGGTCCCATAGAGTTCAAAAAAATGAAGCATCTATGTCAACGCAATAAAAAATGCGGCCATTTTGCGACATATTTTGATACTCACAACTGTCGCGAGTAAATCAAAACCTATAGGGTATTTCCCGTTGACCTAGAATAATGAAATTAGGCAAGAAGCAAGGTCTTTCAGCACAAGTAAAGGAAAAAGTCCTATAATTGTGAATTTGTAATTTTATGATATATTTTTTTTTTTCGATACAATGTTAAGTTTGTTTTTGGGATAAATTCTTTTCAACTACGGAACCCTTCAGTGTGCGTGGTCTGACACGCACTTGGCCGGTTTCTTTTGTGAAGGTTTCGCCCTTGCAAACGCACAGTTACCGCTGAAATTGTTGAAAATAAAACGAAATTCGGCCGAACTCTACTAAACTTGGGGCCCACAAATGCCTCATGTGTCGTGAACATTGTCGCTAAGCCGAACCTACTAAGCTCGGATCTACCGAATGTGAACATTGTCGCCTCAGATTTTCGCTAAGCCGAACCGACTAAGCTTGGATCTATCGAATGTGAACATTGTCGCTAAGCCGAACCTACTAAGCTTGGATCTACTGAATGTGAACACTGTCGCTAAGCCGAACCTACTAAGCTTGGATCTACCGAATGTGAATATTGTCGCCTCAGATTTTCGCTAAGCCGAACCGACTAAGCTTGGATCTATCGAATGTGAACATTGTCGCTAAGCCGAACCTACTAAGCTTGGATCTACTGAATGTGAACACTGTCGCTAAGCCGAACCTACTAAGCTTGGATCTACCGAATGTGAATATTGTCGCCTCAGATTGTCGCTAAGCCGAACCTACTAAGCTTGGATCTACTGAATGTGAACATTGCCGCTAAACCGAACCTACTAAGCTTGGATCTACGGAATGCGAACATTGTCGCTAAGCCGAACCTATTAAGCTTGGATCTGCTGAATGTTAACATTGTCGCCTCAGATTGTCGCTAAGCCGAACCTACTAAGCTTGGATTTACGGAATGCGAAAATAGTATTTGTCTGCGTCTATTTCCATGAATTATCTCAGCAATTTTAGTTCAGTCAGGAGTGTCCCCGAGCAAGGACTGTCGGACTTCCGCAACACATTAAGGGTCGTTATCGTACAATGATCTTATCAGTCGCCCTCTGATAAGATCTGTTAGTCGCCTGTTACGACACCCCTGATCTTCCAATGGCGCCGTCGCTTTCGGTATTGTTGATGCACAACTTTTGAGCAACAAGGAATTTAAAACTACGAATAATTATAAACTGCGTCATTGTTGGTTGTTTTTAGGGTTCCATATCATAATGGTAAAAAGGAACCCTAAACCCTGTGCGACTTAGTCTGTCTGTCTATCCGTCTGTCACAGCTAGATATTTCAAGATCTGCTAGCTATCAACTTGTAAGGATGACGTTTGCCCAATCACATCACACTAATATTATAAAGGCGTAAGTATGTGAGTGTGTGTGTGTGTGTGTGTGTGTGTGTGTATGTTTGTTACTTCTTCACGCTCAAACAGCTGAGTCGATTTGAATGAAAGGAATGTATATAGCTTATAGCCTGGATTAACACATAGGCAAACGGCATCCAAATTTCATGTTGATAGCAATATTAGTCTAAAAAATTCGAAAAAAAAACAACCGACTTCCAAAAAAACACTACAAAGTGAAAAATAACTTTAATTTCGGAAGTCGGTGTCTTTGGTTTTTTATTTACTTTCGTTTTTTTTTGTCACCGACTTCCGAAATTAAAGTTATTTTTCACTTTGTAGTGTTTTTTTGGAAGTCGGTTGTTTTTTTTTTTTGTAAAAAGTTTTTAATTTTTACTTTTTAGTGGTGCCTACCCCACACAAATGTGAATACCACTCCGCAATATAAATTAGAGGAGCATCATCCACATAGACAACTCAAGTAACTAGCGCAATTTAGTAAGCATTAAATCATTTAAAGCCAGAGTGCACCTCATGACAATTCCAATAAGCCCAAACACGGCTAGGATACATTGTTTTATTACTGAGTTCCGATGCCTACCTTCCGGCTCCTTCATCAGATCGGTTCGATGGTACCATTTTCATCAGAACCATTTATTTAAAGCTTCGCCATAGTCGCTTAACTATTAATCGAGATATCTTATCACCACCCGTGAAATACTTATCATCGTTGAGGAGTTCCCGTAGCTTTCTGTGGTCTTCTTCCTCAGTTCCACTTCACCAGATGATACTTTCTGAATGCAAACGCTTGATTTGTTGATGAAAATACCAAAATAGCTATACCTATGTATGCCTATAATATTTGAGGAGTTCCCTCGATTCCTCATGGATCCCATCATCAGAACTGGATTTTGATAAAAATGGGACCAATCTGAAAGTATACCCTTTTAAATAAAAAAAGAATTTTCCGAATCGGTTCATAAATGACGGAGTACTGAGGTAACAAACATCAAAAAAAAAAAAAAACATACAACCCAATTGAGAACCTCCTCCTTTTTTTGAAGTCGGTTAATAAAAGAGCGCTGTTTGCCCATTCTCAAACATTTTTGAATTTTTTAGGCCGAACAGTTTTCGACTTTTGATGATAAATGTAAAAAAAAATACCCTTCCCGCCCCTTATCTCCAAAGATTGCATAGAAAAAAATCTGAAATTATTCTATGTGATAGAAGTTTATGTAACAATTACAGGAAAGAAAAAAACGATGTCTCACACTTTTTCAGAAATTGGAACGGAACCCTCGTCGCGCGAGTCCAACTCGTACTTGACCGGTTTTTTTTCCTAACAATTCTGCTACATTTTGTTTTATTAAACACGATGTTAACGGGAGATAATGCTACAATGTCAACCAAAACATTACTGGCCCGTTGACCTAAGACCCTAACTATATTTACGTTGATGCCTCGTCTCGATAACAGGAAAATGATTAACTTTCGGTTTATGATGACCAAATATTGTAAATGTGAGCAAAAAATGCATATTTTTATGTATTATTTGCCTTGTGTAACTGGTTTCATTTTTTTTTTGGTATGGTATCGTAATTAAAATGTTTAGTAGGTATAGCATTATTATTATTAGAAATGAAACGAATATCTGGCAACTTTCCGGTATATGTTGGCAAGCAGATATCCGACTATCCAGCTTAATAAAGGGTGGCCAGATATTCGGTATCGGACCAAACAACTAATCGTTTCCACAGCAAATGTCAGCATTTCCATGGGTGTAGGCGGAAACTGTATAACACCACCTGCTACGATCCTTACATACTCCTTTTGCTTCGTGTACGTTCATACATCTGGTCATACACCCACGTCAGACCTTTCTGCAGAACATCACCATCACTGTATAACATGTGTTCCAGATTACGTTTACAACGAGGAGATCGGCAGATGCTACAAGTTCCACCAGAAACCCTTGAACTGGACCGATGCTTACGCCGTGTGCAGCGCAGAACAATCTTATCTAGCAGTGATCAACACCCAGTTGGAAGCAGACTTTCTCGTGAGGCTAACGGAAACTAAAACGAAAAACAAAGTCTCAGGAAACTTCCTAAGTGGAGCAATTCACTTAGGCTTCCATAACAGACTCAACGAGGGCTGGCAAGCAGTAAGAGGTGAGAAACGATTTGTTTCCTGCAATAACATCTCCCTGTTGTGGTCATACTGCCTATGATTAAGTAGACCTGGCTGAGGCCTGCTTTAATCGAGAAAATGGTTTCTAATCCATAGCTTGAACTCAGGGTGGATTGAAGAATATCACAGTTTTCGAATTTTTCGAAAAAAAATCGCAAAAATGACAAACTTCCAAACAATGTTTCATCCCTTTAGACCTTGTAGGGGAGGAATTGTCACATACCCTTCCTTCTAGCTCACCTTCATTGTGTAAAAGGACATCTTTAAAAAATTCTGCTTGCTCGATATGAATGATTGCTTCGAGCAGTTTAGGCTGTCAGTGAATTTAAGATTATCACTAAGTAGGTAACTTACTTGTTTACAGGCACACCGTTGGATGACACTGGTTACGTCTCCTGGGGCCACAACCAGCCCGATGGTGAGAACCGCGAGCAGTGCGGATCAATGTTCTACAACGGTCTGCTAAACGATATCAGCTGTGACACAAAATGCTTCTTTATCTGTGAACATGAAGTAGACACTCTCAGCACGCTGTTTGATGATCGATTCAGTGACCCTGTGCTGTGATAGTGTGATTCGTTATTTTTTACTAAAATTTCAGTTATTAATAAGTCTCGTAAGGGCTCGGAAACACTTAACGAAACTGTTACATACCCTTGGTACATAACATGATGTGTAACAGTTTCGTTTATTTATGTATCGACGCAAAAAAGTGGAAACGAAATCTATTTGCTAACTTTTAGCCATACTTATTACTAATTATACGCTTATATTATTTTGATTTTAAAACACAAAAAAACATCAAGTACAAAAAATTAAACTACGAAACTCCAATGACTTAGTAACGCGTCCTCCCAGAACAGTTAATTACAGGAGAAGAAATATTGAATTTGAAGGTGTTAACATGTACAATAAAATACCCATGGAAATAAAAGAAGCTAAAAGTATGTCTTGTTTTAAAAACCAACTTAAATCGTATATAATGTGTCAATAACAATTTATATATTAAAAAGAGAAGTCCTGACTGACTGACTGACTCATCAACGCCCAGCCCAAGCCCTTGAACCTGGAAGGCTGAAGTTTAGCACAGAGGTTCTCTTTATAATGTAGACAAGGAATGAGGAACGATTTCTCGGTAGTACATTCCCGTGGGATATTTTCCAATATCCACGCGGGCGAAGCCGTGGGCAAAAGCTAGTAATAATATAAAAATACCAACATGCAAAGTAACAAAACAAAACTAAAAGATTACCTACGCTGCCATGCATGCCACATCTAGTAACACATCTACTTTTACTTTAGATCCGTGTTTACTTGGTTGGTGATTAGTAGATATTTTTTATCACTACCTTCCTATAAATCCTTTGTATAAATTAACTTTTGACGTCGTTTTTGTACGCTCGTAAATATTTTTATGTAAACATAGTTTCTCAGTAAGTGAATTATTGTTAATTCTTAATGAGGAATAATAAAGTTCTTAAACCATAAACCATATTGTACCTACTTGATTCATTCATTACCTATATTTTTAAAAACTGACAACAAGAAATTATCTATTATTGACTATGAATGTGTTGTTTATTCACCCATCAGGAAAAACTAGCACAAAATCAAGAATAAAAAACATGACCGATATTACTACCTTATTTCTCATTAACTCCACTATTTCGAATCAGTCATTTTCACGAATATAACTTCAAAATATTAAGTAGGTAAATGGCAAATACATACAAACTGCGGGAATCCATGTAAAAAACAGTTAACAATATAGGAAGAGCATTAAATTCTCCAAATACACTGGGTTTGGTTGTGACACCGGACTTTTCGTTTGGTACGGGGCGCCCTACATTTGAGAACATTCTCCTTTATGAAGAATCTTTTAGTTATATTCAAAGTGAAAGAGGGCGAAGTGTCCTAATAAGAATCGACCTCTAGATAGTGTTTTTTTTTATGTGTGACCTAACAATGATTTTTATGACAGGGTGCCTAGATGGGACTAAACCAAAAATAAAAGGAAACTAATTTTTTTGTATACTTTATTAACAATATAACAATTTTACATATTTTGTTCGAATTGTATGTTCAAGCTATCTACTTCGTGTTCACAAATGAACATGCTCTTCGTATTACAATCGGTGTTTATCAGACGACCGGTGTAGAACATTGATCCGCACTCTTCATATTGATTTCTGCCAGGCTGGTGGTTGTCGAACCAGGCGTCGGCATCTACATTTATTGGTGTTCCTGGAAAAGAATGATAATGATAAATAGAACAAACCGGCCAAGTGCGTGTCGGACGCACAATGAAGGGTTCCGTAGTTGAACAGAATTTATCCCAAAAATAAACTTAACATTGTAAATCCAAAAAAAAAAATGTTTTTTTTTACTTGCAATATGTCCCACTGCTGGGCAAAGGCCTCCCTACTCTCTCTTTCCACCTCTCTTTGTCCAGAGTTGCCAAGGACCAATCTTTATCAAAGGAGTCCAGCTCATCCCGCCATCTCCGTCTGGGCCTGCCGCGATGTCGTTTGCCATTAAGTGGGACCCACTGTGTCGTAAGTTTGGCCCATTGATCGTCTGACATGCGGCAGGTGTGTCCAGCCCAATTCCATTTAAGCGTGGCAGCTTTCCGAGTGACGTCAGTTATTTTGGTGATGGAACGATAAAAATGAACGAAAAAAAAATGTATGTCATAAAATAACAAATTAAAAATTTTTGGTCTTTTTTCTCTACTTGTGCTGTGAGGTTGAGACCTTGCTTCTTGCCAAATGTCATTATTCTCAATACCTGTAGGGTCAACGAGAAGTACCCTACAGGTTTTGATTTACTTGCGAGTATCAAAATATGTCGCATAAATACTTAACGGTATTTTTTTTATTGCGTTGACTTAGAAGCTTGATTTTTTAGAACTTAAAGAAATCATAGACGGACGTATTTGCTATTAATTTCAACTTGATACCTTCACGCGTTCCTGCGAAAAAGAGTCTTGACAGACAGATAGACGGACAACGAAGTGATCCTATAAGGGTTCTGTTTTTTTCTTTTGAGGAACGGAACCCTAAAAATGATCTAAACAACAACCGATATTTCTAGCATCTCTTTCTACTGTCGAGGAAATTAACACAAAATAAAAAGATAACTTCACAGACACAAAGATCTGCGCGAGTAGTGTACCTAAAGAGCAGCAAGCTCATCTGTGACGTCGACGCTGTCGGTGGACACTAACGTTATTCATAAAAAACTAAAACACTGTACAAACCTATTTTAGTTAAAATAGTGTTTTGTCTTCTTCTTTGAAACTCAAATGATAATTCGAATGAAATTGAAAAAAGTAAACCTAACCGTTGATTAGCTATCGGTTTCGATTATTAAGGTTCGTTTAGGGGTCAATGCTACAAAATGATAACTATTATGGTAGAAAATGTTTTAAGTGGAAAAAAATTACTTAGGTATTATTGTTAGGAATTTCATATAACGTAGGTGCTACTATAATATATGCATTGAGAAATTAAAAAGGAGTGGACCAGTGGTCATTTATAAAATAATATAAAATTATTTTCATTCCCGGGTAACTTTAAAAACAACTTTGATGGGATTTTTTGTACACAAGCCAGTTTTAAACTATAGGTACTAATGTGAAATTATTCACATAAACCAACTAGAAAAGGTAATCGGCATCTACTTTTAATAAAACATCCAAAAGGTAATCGGCATCTACTTTTAATAAAACATCCAAAAGGTAATCGGCATCTACTTTTAATAAAACATCCAAAAGAATAGGTTTAGTTTGTTCACAAATTCGCGTTTATGGCACGGACTGACTAGGATTTTAAACAACACACATCCGCGTAATCTATTGCCTAATGGTGGTAATAGATTACGCGGATGTGTGTTGTTTACAGAACAGAATAAACTTTACGAATATACAAAAAAATTAAACTAAACTTAAATAAATAAAATAAATAATAAATTTAAAAAAAATATATAAAATAATAATAATAATAACAATTAATTGAATAAATTAAATAATTGTCCGGTTAAAGTTCAAAAAAAATGCTAATTATATTAAATTCTTTAATAAAAGGATGTCGTTATAACTGAAAATACAGAGATGTTCGACGCCAAAGTTTATTTTTGTGGAGAGACTTCCAAATTTTTTATTGGGGATATCAAACTATTTTTTACTATTCTAGTCGGGTAAATTTTTTCTTTAAACCCTTCTCTGTCCACTATATTTTGCGACGGATAGTTTAATTGAGTTACGTCATACTCGACAATCCAAGAAACCAATTTTTGTGAATATTGAGCTAATATACCGCGCCTTAAGGCTTAGGCTACATTTACTGCCGATGAGAGAAATCCAAATTGTAAAGGGGGTGTAGCTGCTCTATTTATTTAGTGCTCGACTACGAAACTCCTCTTTCAACGAAGGAGATCACTGTAGCCAAAGCCACACACACACACACACACGTACCTCTAACTGTCTGCCAGCCTTCGTTGAATCTGTTATGGAAGCCCAGGTGATATATTCCTCTTTGGTATTGCTCATTGTTGCATGATTTCGGCGTGGATTTTATTAAATTCGCAAGGTAATCTGCTTCCATTCGACTGCTGATCACTGCCAGAGAGGTATATTCTATTCGGCACATTACATATGCTTCGGCCCAGTTCAGTGGAGTTGTGTGGAGCTTGTAGCACTTGCCAGTACTGTTACTGAAAGTGTAATCTGAAATGATAAAATACATATAAGTAATGTAATGTTTTGTTTGATGGTGGTAGATTGAAATACCTATTTACGCATAATACAAAATACATTTTGATTTATTAAATTTTTAAGTATCAAAACTGTTGAGCAAATGTATTTTAACAACAACATTAATTAATTCTGAGTTTGATTCTTCAGAGAAACTTCTACATCCCATCCGTGCATAGCCCTTTACAAAGCACGCGTCACACTTGGTGAATAGCGTTAAGCCGCTGACAAGTTCATTATTGTACGTGATAATTTTATAAAGTAGGTAGCAGTTTATTAATTCATAGTAGGTACCTAGAACATTGTTATCCTACTGATTGTTTTATCGGCACCTCAATTGATAAGAAATAATACGAATTTTATTCTTTTTGATATTAAATTTATATTTTAATGATTCTTATAATAGTAGGGGTTAAAGTATGAAATTGCCGTTTTATTGTATTAGGTACTTCAAATTGACATAGAACCTTCATGGTTTGAGATTTTTGAGTAAAACTTTTTTCACCTTACCTATGAAGTTCTTCTTAAAAAAATGTGCCACATTCGATTATCGACTTTCAGTTGTTTTTTTTATTCAGCTTAGACAAGAAAGATGGATACTCAAAATCTCCTTTCTTTTCGTTAAGGAGCAATACAACATTATGACGGTCCTTCAGGTAAGTTTAATAAATGGAGCTTACCAAGCAAAGCATCGCCTTAACATGTACAACGTGTCGTTTTGCATTCTCGTCAAATTCCAGGGTGTGATACAGAACAACAAACCGAACAACTTTCTCCATGGGACCAACATCGTTATCGTGAAAAAAATTTCAACTGTCCCATAGAAAACTTCAACACCTACTCGACGCTAATGTATGGGGCGGCTGATTATTTTTTAGCGATTACTATGTTGGTTCCATGGAGAAAGTTGTTCGGTTTGATGATCTTATACAACACCCTCAAATTTGACGAGGATGCAAAACGGCACGTTTCGCGTTGTACAGACATTTTAACCTACCTAAATTTGACGAGGATGCAAAACGGCACGTTTCGCGTTGTACAGACATTTTAACCTACCTAAATTTGACGAGGATGCAAAACGGCACGTTTCGCGTTGTACAGACATTTTAACCTACCTAAATTTTAACCTACCTAAATTTGGCATGTTGCAGTCATAATTCCACTCTAGTGACTGGAGACTCTTTTTACAAATGAAGTGAGCCTTGGAGTCACATCGGTAATCATTCATAGTGCCTTGTAGACCCATGTGCACACAGTCCTCATTACCGGCAGAATTGTCCGGTTGATTTTTCTGCCATCTGCTGTACACCTCAGTGATTGGCTTTTCTATAAATAATTTATAATTAGAAAATAAATTAAAATTAACTGGTATTTGTTTTGTCATTATGTATAGGTATCGTATTACCCAGTAACTCAGATAGTCAGTCGCTCCAATATTTCCCCTTGGTACACCAAATCGGTTCATAGGTAGGTGTGGCCCACTACACACCACACTACACTATTGTAAAACACACACACACACACACACACACACTACACACACACACACACACACTACACTATTACACACACTACACTACACACTATTGCACACACAACACACTACACACAATATTGTAAAATATATATTATATATTGTATTGTTGTTGTGTGTTGTATTGTATTGTTGTGTTGTTTACACTATTGTAAAAGCAGACTTGAGGCCTTGGGCCTCAAGTCTGCTTTTACAATAGTGTCAGAATGGTCTATCATTGATTTCATAATTGTTGATTTTGACAAGTTTGGTAATCTACTAATATAATGGCGTCATAATGGCGTCATTATGACTTTCCAATGGTCAACCACTACACTCCATTGTATGAAATTATGAATTTAGCAGATTACGAACTTTTAGCAAAATGACAATGCAGTGACAATGGGATCGTGTTGGAATGTAAAAAATAGCAGACTTGCGGCCCTGGTCCACTGCAGTAAAAAACCCACGCGTCCGAAACTTCATAATTTTAAAACGTCAGGAGGGGGTTGTGCAAGGATAACTATAGCAGCACGATGAGTGATAGCAGTGACTCCGCAATCGTATTCGAGACGTCAACAGCGTCATCGATCCAGACAGCGGTCCGAGTCCAGCCACGAGAAGCACCCGTTCTGATTTTACCACTCCAAGTACGGGGCCAACGCTCGCAAATGCGTTAAGCCATGCGATTACGAGAAGTCGGGAAACTCCAAAGGCAGTCGGTGATGGCGGCTGACGACTGTCAAACGACCGCAGGTCGCCTCTTCGTCACGGACCGAACATCAAAGACTCACTTTTAGTGGACACTGGTAGTGATTTGTGTGTTTCCTCGGCACGTTCTACGTGAATAGCGTGTCAAGTCGAACTATCTATTATCGGCCGCTAATGGGTCTATAATTGATACTTACGGCTATCTGCAGCTAAACTTAGACTTAAGTTTGCACCGTAATTTCCCATGGCGTTTTACTGTAGCTGATGTCACCAAGCCGATCATTGGTGTAGATTTTTTAAGGTTTTACGATTTTCTTGTTGACATCAGAAATCAACGTTTGGTGGACAAAACCACCTCAATGTATGTAACAGCTTCCGTTGCAAAGGCTTCAGCGACGTGTTAAGTGAAGGTCTCTGTTAGTGATTCCAGGTATCACTTGATACTTAATAAGTTCCCCGAGATCACGCGACCCGCTGGCACACACCAGAAAACCACACACAACACAGTACACCACATACGCAGCCCACCTGGCTTGCCCATCTCTTTTTTTCCTCGCAGGCTAGCTCCAGACAAACTGCAGATCGCTAAGCAGGAATTTGAGATCATGCTTAGCAACGGCACTGCTCGACTATCTGAGAGCCCTTGGTCTTCACCCCTTCATTTAGATCCGAAGAAGGACAACAGCACTGGAGACCCCGTGGTCACTACAGGCTGCTCAACACGAGCACTAATACCTGTTAGGTATGTCCACGACCTTACCCTACCTTACCTACCTTACCTTGGGGGGCTGGCCTGCCTTATGGTTATTCTTGGTTGTTGTTGCTTTTGCAAAATAAAAGACTGCGCAGACGACTAGTGTTTGAAAAAAAACTCCTAGGCTCATATTTATAGTCAAAGTAATTACTTAAAGTAATTACTCGAGTAATTAGTTTGATTATAAATACGAGCCTTAGTGTCAGAAAATTCAACTTAGTTACACAATAAAATTGACATTTTATCTCCACAAAACCCTATCACTTATAGAGTTTACCACAGCTTTCATTTCACTTCGTGGTTGTTCCGTTTTATGTTCAGACAAAGTGACAACGAACATTGAAAAAAAAAATGTAGTGTTTTTTTTTTCAAATTTCAGTTGTAGTCCGCGGAAGGTTCTTATGAAGAGAAAAATTGCATTTTCTATGGAAATTTTGTATGAATTATTGAAATTTGGACGGCATGTCAGGTCAGCTAGTGTGTATTATTTGTTTCCGCTTGGCGGTATCTTTTTGCACTCTGTAGGATATACGTACGGTCAACGGTCTCAAAAAATCCTTCAGCCATTATGTCCGACAGCCCCACGAACACCCACGGTATGTTAGGCTGGATTCTATTCCAAAACGATATAACAGCGTTGGCTTCATCTTCGTTTTCTGCGTAGAACAAACTGGCTTCTTCCAGAGCACACATTCGCTTGGCATCAGCAAAACTCTGTGCTATCGTGTGGACCTTGTAAAAACTCTCTTCTGACTGTATAAAAGTGTAGTCCTTCCGGAAAAACGTTTTATCCCTTTGTCCATCTACAAAATGGAAAATAAACATATTTTAGAACGGTTAACATTTTTGTGACTCCTAAAATCTTCTGTCCAAACAACCTAATGCAACTATGTACCTTTATTATTAAAAATCCTGCCAAATGCGTGTTGGACCACGCACAATGAAGGGTTCCGTAGTTAAAAAGAAGTTATCCTAAAAGCAATCTAAAAATAAAATAGTACCTAATCCCAAAAAAACAAAATATGTGATAAAATTACAAATTAAGAGCCATTTCACAAAATTTTAATATTGCAGTCGTAGTAAAATATTGCGTTCACGATACGTGAGCTCGGACATCAGGAGGCGGGAAAAAATGGCTCAGGTCCTTCCTCGATGGGCGCTCGCGCTGTAATAATCGGTGCCCGCTTATGCAACGTAATTTATTCTAATTCAGAGTGATGTTAAATTGATATTATGTCTAAATAAATGAAGAATTTTTCATAAAACTTTAGAATTAGTTTTGTTAAAGAACATAGTTTATTTTGACCTCAAAATTGCGATTAAATAGCTATACAAAACGTCAAAATTGCCCAGAGACTTTATTTTTTGACTTTATCTACACCCATGCTATAAATCCTCTATAAAAGTTTCTGAAACAGTTAGCTTATTGCCAGCATTAAAACAGCCAGTAACCATAATATCATGCATGTTTTTACTAAGGCTTAGAAATATTATAGTTAAGAGTTGGTCGTAATTTAATGCATAACATACGTCAACGACATTAATACTCACGTGAGAAATCCGATAAAATGTATACTACAAGAAAGACAACCAAAGTTTTAGAATGCATTGTTGTAACTCTACTTACGACATGCAACTAAAGTCTAAACTCTTGCAGCAGGCACGTCAATAATGTGATGCTTACAATGAAGTGAGGCTTTTATAGTGAACAATGAACTCGCGTAGATACGCTTTATCACAGTTATTGTTAATTAACTTTTATCCGTATATTGCTAGTGATAACTAACTAGCTTTTCCCGCGGCTTCGCCCGTGAAAAATTTGAAAATATCCCGGGGAACGTACTACCGAGATAAAAGTACCATATGTGTTAATCCAGAATATAAACTGTCTGTGTGTCTCTCATTCAAACCCGTTCAGCCGTTTTTGCGATAATCTGGACAAAAATTCTTCATTAAGTATTATCTATACTAATATTATAAAGAGGTAAAATTTGTTTGTAAGTTTGTAAGTTTGTAAGTTTGTAAGTTTGTATGTTTGTAAGTTTGTATGTAGGGTGTAATCTCCGAAACTAATGATCCAATTCTAAAAAATTTTTCACTGGTAGAAAGCTACATTATTCCTGAGTGCTATAGGCTATAAGTTATATTTATATCATGCATATTAGCCGAGCTATCACAATTTTTGTCTAACAAGTCGGAAAGAAATACGTCTTTAAACAGACTTTTTTGCATGCGCTGCCTAAATGGTTGTTTAAAATTGAAAACAATGTATGGCAGTCTGGTCCGTCTTAAATAATTCTACAAAAAAGTCCGCGACACCATATTTCTATCTTTTATATTTTACCTTTTATACATCTTTTATTGTTTTAAAAAAGTATTTTTTAGACATACTTACGTTTGGATGATTATTTAAACAACAACACATTAATCCTTATCAAAATAAGTTATTTTATGATCACAAGGACATTATGGAGATAAGATTTGGCCTTTACAGTATGGCAATTGGTCGTACAGTTTCGGAAATAATATAAAATTACTAAAACGCTAAAAAACTTTAATTCATACCGCTCGCTCTTGAGCAAACATGTTTAGTGCGGACGTTTTATCAATTTTAACTATAGATGGCGTTGTGCAAATAAGTAATTTTTCTGAATTGCGAGATTTATTATTTCAATAATGTCGGTGGAATACAACGGAAGAGTTTGTTTTTTTGTTAGTTTGTTTGAACGCGCTATCTCTGGAACTACCCCAGTCGGATTTGAAAAAAATCTTTTTGCATTTTATAACCAAGTTCTTGAGGAGGGCTATAGGCTATTTAACATCACGCTAGGGCCCTTAGGAGCCGAGCGCGAAGTAACAGCGCGGGCAGGCGATGCAGTAGGATATAGGCTATTTAACATCATGCTAGGGCCCTTAGAAGCCGAGCGCGAAGTAATAGCGCGGGCTGGCGATGCGGAAGGATATAGGCTATTTAACATCAAGCTAGGGTCCTTAGAAGCCGAGCGCGAAGTAATAGCGCGGGCAAGCGATGCGGAAGGATATAGGATATTTAACATCACGCTAGGGCCGCTAGCAGCCGAGCGCGAAGTAATAGCGCGGGCAGGCGATGCGGAAGGATATAGGCTATTTAACATCACGCTAGGGCCCCTAGAAGCCGAGCGCGGAGTAATAGCGCGGGCAGGCAATGCGGAAGGATATAGGCAATTTAACATCACGCTAGGGCCCTTAGGAGTCGAGCAAAAATAAAAAATGTCAGAAAGGATGCTAAGCGCAAACGAAGTAATAGCGCGGGCAGTCGTTGCGATGCGATGCGTGGGGGTTAGTGGGTGGGGGGGGGGGGACAAGAAATTTTACGCGGACGAAGTCGCGGGCAGAAGCTAGTATTTTATAAACTGAATAGCTTGCAACATGTAACGGGGGGGGGCTAAAAGAGAGAGATCACCATTTTCCTGCGCGACTCAAATTTTCTAATGACAGGGGGGCTAAAACGGCCACTTTGGCAGAATGATAATAGGATAATATTATGAATAATATTTGAAATCGTAAAACGGTCACAAACTGACAATATATTATGAACTAGCTTTTGCCCGCGGCTTCGCCCGCGTGGATGTCGGAAAATATCCCATGGGAACGTTCATGTGGAACACATAGGGCATATCCCTAACTTAAGAAATGCTGGGTTTCCCATACAAACTTTCATCCCTTTTATCACCCCTTGTAGGATTATGTTTTAAGACAAAAAGTAGCCCATGTCCTTTCCCAGGATGCTATCTATAGCCTTGCCAAATTTTATCGAAATCCGTGCAGTTTTGTAAATTTTAAAATCAACCCCTATTTTACCCCTTAGGGGATGATTTTTCAAAAATGCTGAACCGCATATTTCTTATCTTCCTACCAATAGCATAAATTTGTTATCCCTAACTTAAGAAATACTGGGTTTCCCTTACAAACTTTCATCCCCTATATCACCCCATGTAGTATTGTTTTTGAAAGTATCCTATGTCCTTTCCCAGGATGCTATATAAAGCCTTGCCAAATTTTGTCGAAATCCGTGCAGTTTTGTAAATTTTAAAATCAACCCCGATTTTACCCCCTTAGGGGATGATTTTTCAAAAACGCTGAACGGCATATTTCTTTATTTCCTATCAAAAGCATTCATTTTAATTTTCACATCCCTAACTTAAGAAATACTGAGTTTCCCATTCAAACTTTCATCCCCTATATCACCCCCTTTAGGATTATTTTTTAAGACCAAAAGTAGCCTGTGTCCTTCGCCAGGATGCTATATAGGGTGACTGGTAATTAGTGACCGATACATAAACACATGATTGTACTCATGATAACAAACAACTTTTACTATGGGACCAAACCTGACATCGCGAAAAAAAGTTCAGCTGCCCCATACATTCTTGTTCGCATAACTCGTCAAAATGTAGGGAGCAGCTGTTTTTTTTTCGCGATTTCAAGTTTGGTCCCCTAGTAAAAGTTGTTTGTTATCATGAGCACAATCAGGTGTTTAGGTATCGGTCACTAATTACCAGTCACCCTATATAAAGCCTTGCCAAATTTTATCGAAATCCGTGCAGTTTTGTAAATTTTAAAATCAACCCCTATTTTACCCCCTTAGGGGATGATTTTTCAAAAACGCTGAACCGCATATTTCTTAATTTCCTACCAATAGCATAAATTTGTTATCCCTAACTTAAGAAATACTGGGTTTCCCTTACAAACTTTCATCCCCTATATCACCCCCTGTAGTATTATTTATGAAAAAAATAGTATCCTATGGCCTTCCCCAGGATGCTATATAAAGCCTTGCCAAATTTTGTCGAAATCCATGCAGTTTTGTAAATTTTAAAATCAACCCCTATTTTACCCCCTTAGGGGATGGTTTTTCAAAAACGCTGAACCGCATATTTATTTATTCCTATCAAAAGCATACATTTTAATTTTCACATCCCTAACTTAAGAAATACTGAGTTTCCCATACAAACTTTCATCCCATATATCACCCCCTGTAGGATTTTTTTTGAAAAAAAAAAGGTAGCCAATGTCCGTCCCCAGGATACCATCTATAGCCTTGCCAAATTTTATCGAAATCCGTTCAGTGGTTTAGGCGTGAAAAGGTAACAGACAGACAGACAGACAGACAGACAGACAGACAGACAGACAGAGTTACTTTCGAATTTATAATATTAGTATGGATTGTCAGTTTGTGACCGTTTTACGAACAAAGAAGATTAACTTCAACACTCCCATTACATTTTAAAATCCTTATGTAAAGGCAAACACCATAAGCTTTTGATGATGCGTGAGCAAACCCCAATAACTCAATAGATAAAAAAAACTTTACATTGAACCTACCGAGGAACAATTATGCTATTCATTAAATTTAGGTTATTTAGACATTTTTTCCACATCAGGGAATATTTTTTTGGAAGAATATCATCCCAACCTATCTTATTACTCCATAATTCCTGCATAATCATTTATGCAACAATTATAATTGGGCTAATAAGACCCAATGGGTAAAAAAAATCCCTATGTAACTAAGAATCTTCCTTTTATTTGTTCAGTTGTAATAGAGGAGTCTGAAAATAGAAATTATGATCTACCTACAACATCATACTTCAATCCTAGAGTTTTAATAATATTATCCGTATGCAAGTCAATTTTATCAAAATATTTATATTCACTAGGGATATCATCTAAAACCATAGGATGATTTGAACACCATTTGTGTAATTTAAAATTTCCAAATACTGTCATTGTTCAGGGTTGGGGTGAGTTTAAATGTAAACTAAGATGTAAAGATTATAAGATAACTATATTTCAGTACACAAATGGGATAAAATTAAAACTAATGAGGTGAGATTGAGTCGCGCCCGATATGCTGTCCGAAAGCGTACTAATTACATTTACTTAGGTAATCCATAATATTACCTAAGGCATGGAGCGCGGTGTCACAATTACGCTGACATGTTTAATAGTTCGGTGATTGACCCGAACATGCTCCCGGGGGAGAAAAAGATGAGGTTAGTGAGTATGTAGAGTTAAATGGGTTATGAAATTAATATTAACAAGGTGAGAACAATGTTCAAATAATACTAAAATAGTTATGTAGGGTTAGTTATGTTAAAAGATGAGATAAAAGTAAGATTACAAATTAAACAGAATCGCTACAGTATAAATCAGGAAGAGAAAACACGCGAAATATCGGTGAAGAACCTCTGTCTTTCTTTTTTTGTAAGCACTCACTGGATACAGCTAGTCGTTTAGGATCACTTTTCACTGATTTGCTAGATTGCCCATTTTCCCTAATTTCACTACACTCAATCACAACACTTTCTGCAACGGTGTGTGGAGATGGCAACCCAGTCGCCGCAGGTGCTGTCGACCGCTCTGCTGTCGAAGTGGAACGGTTTCCTTTACGTTTCCTTTGCCACCAATATTTAAAACAGTAAGCTGCCACCAATAACAAGATCACCAATATGATGAGATATATAGCAGTATATTGATGGACGTCGTGGTAGGAGATATTGGTGCTCAAAGGTTCACTCTGCTTCATGATCTCAAGACTTCTCTTAATAGCTTCAAATTGCCTGAGGTTGTCTGAGTTATTGGGATCAAGTTCGTATGAGATTTCTGGCATAGTGATATTTATTATGTGATTGATTGGTGATATTTCTGGTGAGATAATCTTTGTCGTCGTGCTAATTTTACTAGACAATCTTTTGTTTGAATGCACCATAATATCTTCTGTTTTTACTAAACAGCCTTCCCCAACACGCAACAGACCAGCATTGGTTAACCTAACTCCCATAATTTGATTTTCACACAGAAGTTTGACGTTACATTCATTGCAGCATAAATAATAATATTTGTTCTCTGTTGTTAACTCTCTCCAGTCATTCTTGCACGAGGTAGTTTTAGTTTTACAAGTTCTTGTTCCTGGGATCGTCTCGCATAGGCTGTGATTATCTTTCATGTGGTGAATAGGCCTTCTGATATGACACAGAATAGTCGCAGTGTTTTGTAGTACACATGACTGCAGATCCGTGTCTGTGATGGTTAAATACGAATCCTTTCTCATGTTGATGGCTGCTAATTCAGAGATAGTTTCGACCTTCATCATCATGTTATCTTTCACAATGCGTGGTACCGGGATAAGATTGAATACCTCATAAAGATCCCTTTCAATCAAGGGTATTTTTATTTCTATAATTAGGTATTTGCCAGAGTATTTGGCTCTTACTTTGAGCAAGCCGTAAAGATCTTTAAGATTAAAACTGTCGACAGGAACCACCAAGTCTCCAGATATTTGTGCTGATATTATGCTTAGCTCTGATCTGAGCTGCTTCGTAGATATCAAATGAAAATCTAATTTTCCACTATAAATATCAGTTACTGTATCTAAAATTGAGTCCTGGATTCGTCGAAGGGTATACAACAAGTTGTTGGCAGTGAAAGCCGAGGTTATGAAGTCTGTGACCATAGTTATGTTTTGCACTTGCTGAGCGAGATTTTTATAGGAATCTTGGAGATAATTAAGCTTTTGATTTATTATTTTATGATGTTTGCTTATAGTTTTCTCCATCCTTTTCATGAGATTAAACTCAGCTTCTACGACCGACGTTTGGTTTTTCCAGAGGTTGTATAAATAGTTTTCATTATGCTGTAAAAGGTCAATATCCTTGTCATATTTTTCTGCAAATCGTTGGTCCAACACTCCGAATAAACTATTTGCAACGTAGCCTACTCCGTCTAGCAAGCCGCGTCGCCGACGTTTCTTATTCATAAACGAGTCATTTATCATAACAATATTATCATAATGTTTAATTTCTTCGAACTCGTGCTCGAGTTGTAACATGACGCCGTCGCAAGGTGTTTGTGTTCTAATCGTAGAACATAATGTTTCAAGATACTCGATATACTTTAGTAATGCCGCCGTTCCTTCTTGATAAGGATTTGTGTCGTAATAGACTATTAAATGCCAATCATCTCTAATTAAATGCATATTAGATATTTTGTCGAAGTAGACACTATTGTTTGTCAGCAGGGTAAAGTTGTAGGATGCTTGAGCGGAGTTTACTAGTGTCAACAAAAATAATGTCAAAGATAGGACCACAGCTGAGAATGAGATAGGACGTTTTTTCTTCGCCGCTGGCAATTTATCATCAACTTTTGGGTCATTTTGATCTTGATCATTTTTATTTGTTGGCAGTAAGGACAGTTTTACTGCTGGGCGTTTTAAGAACCCATTTTTGGTTTTAAGTGTGACGACCCTTACGTGTCCGTCACTTCCAGGATGCAGCGCTACTACGCGACCTAGACTCCATTTTCCTGGTGGAAGGTTGTCGTCCTTTGTAATAACGATGTCGTTAAGATTGAGATCTTTTTGATGCTGTCGCCATTTGGACCTCGTAGAGAGCTGCGAGAGGTAGTCAGTCTTCCACTTTTCCCATATATCTTGATAGATTTTTTGCGTCAAGTTCCACCGTGTTCTGAGATCATGCTCTGTTTCGAAAATCGTTAAGTTGGGGCCACTTGCTAAAAAGTGAGCCGGGGTCAAAAAGTCTAGATCCTCAGGATCTTCTGTCAGAGGGCACAGTGGTCTAGAGTTCAAACAAGCCTCGAGTTGGGATAGTAGAGTAATATATTCCTCGTAGGTTAATTTTTGCTCTCCAACAACACGCTTGAGATGATGTTTTAGGCTCTTCACTGCAGCTTCCCAGAGTCCGCCAGCAGATGGCCATGATGGGGCGTTAAAGTGCCACTCAATATTCATTTCAGAAATTGTCGAGGTTATTTCTTGGTCAGACAAGATGTTGGAGATTTCGGCAAACTCTTGTTTTAAAATTTTGATGGCTCCTATGAAGTTAGTTCCCTGATCACTATAGATGTGCCCAGGAACTCCTCTCCTAGCCGACATTCGTCGAAGCGCGGCGATAAACGCTGACGCTGTGAGATCTGAGACGATTTCTAAATGTATGGCTTTAGTTACCATACAAACAAAAACTGCGACATATCCTTTACAGGTTTTAATGCCACGACCTTTGTTTGCCTTAATAAGGACGTGTCCGGTATAATCTATACCAGTGTGGTAAAAAGGTCGGTTAGGAATCAATCGTGCTGGAGGTAGGTCACCCATGATTTGATGTTGTGGTATAGGATTATTTCTTTTACATTTGACACACATTCTTAATCGTTTCTTTGTGACTCTGTTTCCTCCAAGAATCCAGTATTTTTGTCTTATAAATCCAGTAGTCATTTTTACTCCACCGTGAAATACAAGTTCGTGGGATTCATCTATGATAAGATCTGCCAATTTTGATTGATTCGGGATTATGATGGGATGCTTCATTTCGGGATCAAGATTTGAATGTTTAAGTCTGCCACCGACACGGAGCAGTTGACTAGTGTCTAGTATGGGATTGAGATTAAGAATCTGGCTTTTCTTATTTAGTGGTTCATTATTTTTCAGCCGCGATATTTCTTCGTCGAAATATTCGTTTTGAACATGCTTAATTAACATTTCCCTTGCTGTCTTTATATTTTGCAGAGTAAGATAACACGTGCGTTTTTTCTTGAAAACAACAATGTCGATGAACTTGTTGATGTAAGCTAATACTCGAGTAACTTTCCTCAACGTGCTATATTTTGTTAATAGTTGATTAATTATTAAATGTTCGGGGTTAACAATGACCGTATTTACTTCCTTTTTTCTTCTGAGTTCTTCGGTAGTATTACTCGTGTAAATCGGCGTCTTATGAGATTCTTTAGGCTTATATTGTGGTAACCAGTCAGGTCCTTGCCACCACAGCGAGTGATTAGATAATTGAGCAGCAGGTAAACCGCGGCTTGCGCAGTCTGCGGGGTTTTCTTTGGATTTTACGTATCTCCATTTATCTTTAGGGATTATTTCAGTAATAATTCTCACTCGATTCGCAACAAAAGGTTTCCATTTCTCCGGTTCGCCACTTAACCAACCTAGAGCAGCCGTTGAATCAATCCAACCATAAACATGCACCTCGTAGCTCGATAGGGATAAGATGATTTTTCGCATAAGTTTTGACAACAAGAGAGCGCCGCAAAGTTCTAAACGCGGGATAGATTGCGGTTTTTTCAGCGGTATTACTTTTGATTTGCCCGCAATAAGGGTTACGTGTGTTTCATTTTCTCTCTGTATTTTGCAATACACGACGCAAGCGTATGCTTTTGTGCTGGCGTCGCAAAAGCCATGGAGTTCAATGATATCTTTTTCCTGGGTTTGAATCCAACGTGGTATTTTAAATTGAGAAATATGAGATAGATCAGCTTTAATAGTATTCCACTCTAACGCGATTTCTTGAGGGACAGGGTGGTCCCAACCCAGGTCTGATTTCCATAATTCTTGGAACAAGATCTTAAGTTTTATTGTGACTGGTGCTAGCCAGCCCAAAGGGTCAAAAACTTTAGATATTTGAGATAAGAATTGTCTTTTCGTAAGGATGTCTTGAGAGACAAATTCTATAGGATGAAAGATAAATTGATCATTTTTTGGTTCCCACCGAATACCTAAAGTTTTGGTCGACTCCGGCTGCTTAAAATCAAAGTCTTCCTTTTGAAGTGCATCAGAACCATCTGTTATTTCCGGCAGGTTTGATCGCCATTTTCTGAGATTGAACCCCCCAGATTTGAGGAGGTTGATCATCTCTGCTTTGAGCTTTTTAGCTGCTGTCGCTGAATGTTCACCATGCATGAGATCATCCATATAAAACGAGTGTTCTAAGATGTCAGGAGCGCAACTTTGAGGATAGTTCGTCCTTTCATCGATGGCCAGTTGCTTCAGTGTCATCATGGCCAAAAAAGGTGCAGCTTTTGTGCCATAGGTGACTGTCGCTAGCTGGTATTCTTTTAAAGGTTGAGATTGATGGTTCCGCCAGATAATTTTCTGATATTTCTGATCATCGGGATGTAGCCAGATTTTGCGGAACATTTTTTCTATATCTGCTGTAAAAGCGTATCTAAATTGTCTCCATTTTAAGATAAGGGTCTGAAGGTCTTGTTGTAAATTAGGTCCTCGGCACATAAGATCATTGAGGCTGTATCCACTCGAGGTTTTTGCCGAGGCATTAAAGACAACTCGCAATTTGGTAGTTGATGACTCAGATCGTTGGACGCAATGGTGCGATAAGTAGCAGTCCGGCTGTACGTGTGGCGCAACGGGTGTCATATGTCCGAGCTCTAGGTATTCGGAAATAAACGTTTTATACTCATGTGCCACTGCAGGTTGCTTACTTAATTTCCGCTCTATTTGGAAAAATTGAGCAATCGATTTTGTTTTCGACTCGCCTATATTATTTTCAAAATTTTCTTTGAATGGTATTTTAACGACGTAGCTTCCGTCTTCCCGCCTAGAGGTCGAAGATTGGTACAACTCGATGCATTTTTGGTCTTCTTCTGATATTGCTGGAGATTCATGTATGTCCTCCACTTCCCAAAATCGCTGAATATCTTCGATATTATTTAGGATCACATTGCAATGGTACGTTTTGTAGTTGCCGCTTAAGATCCATCCCAACTGGGTTTGTTGGGCAATGGGCAACATACCTTCTGATCGACAGATACCGTCCATAAGGATAGTGGAATAGATATCTGCCCCAAATAAGATATCAATAGGCCTACTTTTGTAAAATTCGGGATCTGCTAGAGCTATTTGGTTAAGAGTAGGCCAGTCTGGCTTAGGTAAGGTACAGCTTGGTAAGTTATTTATGAGTCTATTCATTATATATACTTCCGTTTCAAAGGTGAAATCGCTAACTAACGACGAACATTTGATAGTAATCTTGCCCTTACAGTTGTTTTCCTTATTTCCTATTCCAGAGATATAACCGTTACATTTCCGTCGCGGTAGTCTCAACAACTGAGCTGCGTTTTCCCTAATAATGGATGTCTGTGACCCTTGATCTAAAAGGACTCTCATTTTTTGGTAAGATCCGTCCGCTGCTTGGACGTTAATTATTGCTGTGGCAAGCAATATTTCTGAGGGTTCTTTAAGAAGCGATGCAACTGTGTTGCTTTCTTGCTGTTGAGGTGGCGATTTCGTAATCGTGGCTGCATTTGACCCAGATCGATGTGACTTAAAACATTCATGCAAAACGGTATTATGTTCTTTATTGCATTCCTTGCATCTTATTTCGGACAGGCATTTTTTGCCTTCGTGATAATGCAAACAATTAATACAAAGGTTCAAGTTAGCAACAGCATTTTTGCGTTCATTAGGTTGCAATTCCAATAATTTTTGACATGCTTGAATTCGATGATCGCTGGCGTTGCAAATAGGGCATTGCTTGCGATTGTTAATTTTGCGTTTGGACTTTGACGATTGCGAAACCTGGTTTGTTGAGTGATTCGTTTTAGGATTGTTATAATTTCGTTTATAATTAGAATCCTTTGAAAATGATGGTTTGTTATTATTGTTGGATTGAGATGAGGATGATTTCTGCGTGGAATTTTCATTCTTCTTACGTGAAGTTTCCAGCATCATAAACTTAGTTTCCAAAAAATTAAGGAAATCTTCCAAGACAGGCAACTCTCGCGGGGATTTTAATGCTTGTAGATAATCCTCGTATGTATCCGAGTCCAATTTTTGAGACAGTATACATACCAGGAAAGGGTCCCAGGAAGACACGTTTTTTTTTTTTTTTTTTTTTTATTTAAGATGGGTTTGCTCTTGACTCTAGTCTAGGTCAGAGGTGACAGAGACAAAGTCGACGATGGAGTGAGCTTACCCAGAAGAAGCCTGTTCACTCTTACTTTGAATAGTTCAGGGTTGTATGCGGTCGGAAACACAGACGCAGGCAGAGAGTTCCACTCTTTTGCTGTGCGCATTATAAAAGACGTTTGGAAACGCTTAGTGCGAGTTGGTGGAATAGCAACCAGGTGTGGATGGTAACCTGCAGTGCGCCTAAAGGTCCGATGGTAGAAGGGGGCCGGTGGAATGAGGTCGTGGAGTTCATGGGCACACTCTCCGAAGTACAATCTGTAGAAGACTGACAAACAGGCAACCTTGCGGCGATGAGCCAAGCTGTGAAGTTTGGCGTCCACCAGTTTTTCGTCGCCAATGAGCCTCTTAGCTCTGCGTTCCACCGAGTCAAGCGCGGCAAGTTGGTACTTAGCTGAACCATCCCAAAGGTGGCTGCAATACTCCATGCAGGATCGGACTTGCGCCTTGTAAAGGGTTAAAAGCTGTCCTGGCGTAAAGCATCGCTTTACCTTATTTAGGATGCCCAGTTTCTTAGCCGCAGTTTGAGCTTTGTACTCGATGGTGGCGCCAAAGTTGAGACCAGATGTCAACTCCATGCCTAGAAGCTCGAGCCTATCAGTGACAGGAACAGATGCACTCCGAAAAGTAGGAGTTTTGTCGAATCGACTCTTTTTTGCGGTAAAAAGACACGCCTGCGTTTTGGCGGCGTTAAAAGAGACCAGATTGTCATCACCCCACTGGGAGACAAGGCTTAAGGTCAACTCCCAGATTCTTGATAGCATTCACGCTCTCGTACGTAGTGTCGTGAATGCGTTTTATATGATTTGATGATTGTTGCTGGTTTGCAGGGATATTCATGAGATTGTTAAGATATGAAGTGAAGATCATTCGTTTATTATTATAACGATGATTGAGGATATTCCAGCATACAGGATAATTGTCGGAGCTTATTTGGAGATGTTGGATCAATTTTTCGGGCTCACCCTTGATCTTGCTCTTTAGAAACTGCATCTTTTGTGCATTCGACAAAGAGGGGTTGTTGTGCACTGCTTCGGTAAAGAGATCTTTGAACGAAATCCACTTATTGTAGTTTCCCTCAAAGGTGACTATCTCCATTTTAGGGGTACATTTTTCAATATGCGCGACGGACCACATTTTCTTATTGATGTCTTTCTTGATTTTGTTGTAGAATTTCTCATAATGAGTAAATTGCTCTTCGTACTCGGGGTTCAATCCGCCATACTCGTTGTCGAGCTCCCAATGAAGCGAGTCAATAGCCGCCCAACGAGATTGTATCGTCTTCAGGATGTCTTCAAACTCCCATTTTTCCGTGATGAGATCAAGGTCAATATTAGAAGATGTTCTCAAGAAAGCTTTAAAGTTAGTGGCTTGCTTTTTGAAGAGACTGCCGGCTTTACTCTCTTCAATAGCAGGGGTTTTAGAAGCAGCAGCGTGAGATGCGAGGTTCGAGGTTTGAGATTCCGCAGTAGGTTGGAACGTAGGAGGTTTCAATTCCGGGGTTTGCGGTCTGTTTGCGAGAGGGTTATAGACTTGAATAGTAGTTTTAATGTAGTTATATTTTTCCTTCATTTGATCGTATTGATTAGTACTGAAATATGTATGAGATTGATCACCAAAAGATAACAAAGTCATATGATTATTATGGAACTCTGTATAGTATTGTTCCAAGGTAGCTAATCGACGACGCAAGTAGTCCGAGGTCTTGCGCTCTGCACCATCTTTCTTGAAATTGGTGAAGAGCCTATCTACGGCTTCGATTAGTTGTTGTTGGGTTGCTAAAATGTCATTCATTTCCGACATTATAAAGATAAAAAGGAGACCTTACTTGTACTGAAGGCTTCTTTGGAGATCAAATGTCCTTGCGATGGCTGCAAGAACAAACCTGGAGTAACAGCGCGATGAGATGACGCGATGCTTTCGTAAACACCAGGGTCAATCAGCATCAGCAGGATGATGGCACGTTTCCGTCCGGGGCACCGAGATAGTTTAAGATCAGCAAGATGATGGCACCTTTTCGTCCGGAGCGCCGAGGTCAGTTAGGATCCACAGGATTATGAGATTTTTGGAAAGTAAATCCACTCAGTTCTGTTTCCAGGGTCTGGTAATAAGTTCCAAGCGAGACACTCACACAGTACCGTTAGTAGATACACGCGTAATGGTCCCGCCCGATGGCTCGAAGGACCAATGTTCAGGGTTGGGGTGAGTTTAAATGTAAACTAAGATGTAAAGATTATAAGATAACTATATTTCAGTACACAAATGGGATAAAATTAAAACTAATGAGGTGAGATTGAGTCGCGCCCGATATGCTGTCCGAAAGCGTACTAATTACATTTACTTAGGTAATCCATAATATTACCTAAGGCATGGAGCGCGGTGTCACAATTACGCTGACATGTTTAATAGTTCGGTGATTGACCCGAACAGTCATTAAATTATCTGATTCTTTAATAAATTAAGTTGCTCCATATCTTCACAACCTGAAAGTATTGCTTTCAGGTTGTGAAGATTTAGAGCAACTAAATAATATAATATATAAATCTATATTTTTTTTTGTTCTATATTATAATAATATAAATAATATAGAAATTTCAGTAGGGATGTTAAATTCTTTTTCTGATAAATTAATATTTTCTGGAATAGACAATCTGCGGCTATGGTGCTGTAATTGTATCAACTATACAGGGTGTTTGGCGCATGGACCGACACAATTTTTTTTGGGATTGGGGGGGTCATTTGCTAGGTTTCACCTAAAGACCTCCATGTCCTAAGTGTGACGGTAATAGTTTTATTTTTTTTTTGTTCTTTCTTTGAATTACCCAAAATCTCGCCTTTGAATAGATATATTTTTTTTGTTTATGGTTGTAAAAGAACAAAATAATTTTTATTATAGGCTACAATGTATTCTTATTCGAAATAAAAAAAATATATATAGTAACCGTAATAAGTCTTTTCTTAAAACACTCCATAACTGACTCTCTAACTAGTATTTTGACTACATTTGAATTGTTTTTCATAGCGTGTAGCATACCCTTAGAAAGGGTACAAGCTAAAGAACTTTTTGAGATAAAAATAAGGTCAAAATGGCTTTATTTAAAAAAAAAATGAATTTAAGAGTAGTAACTTTTCATACATTTAAACATTTTTAAGACTTTGGAAGCACGTAAGTCATTTTCTACTGATCAATTACATCAAATAATAATTTATTTAGGATAAAAATACATTGCAGACTATTATAAAATTTATTTTGTTCTATTGCAATCATAAACAAAAAAAAATATATCGATTCAAAGGCGAGATTTTGGGTAATTCAAAGAAAGCACAAAAAAAAACATATCTCAATTACCGTCACACTTAGGACATGGAGGTCTTTAGGTGAAACCTAGCAAATGACCCCCCCAATCCCCCAAAAAATTGTGTCGGTCCATGCGCCAAACACCCTGTATAGCAATTGACATTAAATATAATATTAACATATACAGATGAATTTACAGGTAACTTAACAACCTGATTTATACACTCCTTTGCAAAAAAAACGGGCGGTTTGGATTTTTCTACATTATTGGTGACAATTTTGTTCTAAAGTGGTTTTAATAGCCAAACTATGTTACTGGCACTTAATAAAGAGTCTGGGTATGAAAAAAAAGTTAATTTAAAATTCGAAACTGTTGTTTTAAAAATAATAATCCCTTTTTCAGTTTATGACTTTTTACTTACTATTCGCGGGTTTGCGGTTAAAAGGTTATCAGGCAACTAAAACTAAGTTCTCGTTATTTTCATTAGGATAATTTATGTTTGTCGCATAATCCTGCCTTATTGTGACTTAAAACAGATATCTTTGTGTCGATTGTAATGGCAGAAAAAGCAATAAGAGCTAGAAAAATTATAGCGCTGCTGGAAGTGGGGTGTAGCCAATGTTACGGCTCATAGCGGTTAAACGTGAGTCGTTCCACCGTCCAAAGAACCTGGACTCGATACCAAGAGACAGGTTCCATTCAAAGAAGGCAAGGTTCTGGTAGAAAACTTTGCATACAACCACGAGACGACCGCGTTTTAGTGACTCAGGCGCTGAGGAACCGCAAATGCAGTTACATAGACCTCAAAAGAAACCTTGAAGAGGTACGAGGAGCACAATTTAGCCTATGGACAGTGAGGAGGAGGCTTTTAGCGGTTGATATACGCAATCGACGACCAGCGCGGGCCCCCAAGTTACTCCGTGAGCACCGGATTGCTCGACTGAGGTTCACTAGAAATTGTCTATGTTGGACACTAGGTAACTGGAGTAGCGTACTCTTCTCGGATGAGGCTCGAATTTGTGTGAATGGTAAGGACCGACGTTGGCGAGTATTACGAAGACCAGGGGAACGCTATGCCGACGTGTGTTTTGAAGAAATCACCCCTTATGGTGTAAGGTCCGTTATGTTTTGGGCGGGCGTAACTTCCAGCTATTGTACCGAGATACTTTTAATTGAAAATGGCTCACTAAATGCGCAAATGTACATAACAGGAATAATTTGTCAACATGCACAGCCCGCACTGACTGTAATTGGTGAACATGCCATTCACATGGACGATAATGCTCGGGACCACCGTTCTGGCGACGTAGATGCTTATATGCAAGAGGTCGGTATTCGTCGTCTGGATTGGCTATCGCGCAGCACCGACCTTAACCCCATTGAGCACGTCTGGGACCTCCTAAAAAGGCGAGTACGATCCGTCCCACCCCTTCCGCAAAACATCATGGAGCTTAAACGTGTGATTTCGGCTGAGTGGGAACACATTCTACAGGACACCATCAAAAGCCTGGTGGAAAGCATGCCAAGACGATTACATGCCGTAATCGCTGCAAGGGGAGGTCATACTCGTTATTAATTTTTATTTTTTAACGTCTTTTTTTGACTAAAATACCATAAAAATACTCGTAGTCTTAATTTAATTTATACCCTAAAAATTTCCATTTTAACACGACTCTCTGTTTACATTGACTGAAACACCGATTCCAGGATTTAAGCGTTTAAAACTATATTCCCAATAATAATAAGGAAATTCTAGTCGTTTATGGTAATGACATACTAAAAATATTAATATTATCCATAGAAAAGTCAATGACTGTAAGGTGCCCGTTTTTTTTGCAAAGGAGTTTATTTGCAGTTTTATTACCAATATCAATAATATTGGTAGATTGCAAAGTAGGAACAATTGATAACTTTTTCACTAAAGAGTTCGTTATAAAGGAAGCTTGACTCCCACTGTCGAGCAAGGCCCGTACAAATATGTCACCACGACCATATTTGTCAGTGAGTTTAATCTTAACTGTAGGTAATAAAACATTACAATTTGAACTGTTACTGTTTGAACATAATAAGACTGAAGCCTCTTTCTTATGTTCATGTAAAAGTGTATTGTGAGATTCCTTACAAACTTTACATTTAAATTTGTACTTACGTATATGTACCTAATCTTCAACATGTTGAGCACAATTTGTGATGCTTTACAAAGGTCAGACGTGTTTCTATAGGAACTTGGGACAAGCAACAATTGCATGATCAGTTTTATCACAATATGCACACATGAAAAACAACAAAGAAAAACAAAAATATTAAAGATTCTAAATTATTATAAATCACTGCAATTATTGCATTAATTTATAATAATTTAGAATATCGGAATATATGTTCACATTGTATTGAACCGCAGCCAAGTCGAATTCGAGCGCGAACATGGTGTTTTGGAACTTTTTTATTTTTTACTAGCTGCGCCCCGCGGTGTTACCCGCGGCTTATCAGATACACTAAAACCGTATGGTATTTAACCGGTGAGATAAATATTTACATTTATATAGAGCGCCCAGTGGCGCCCTCGGTAGCCTCCAGAGCCAGAAATCGTTTTACTGCAGTACATCCCGGTAAACAACATTACGGGACTTATTGTTTTCTGCGTAAATAAAAAGATTTCTGGCTCTTGACACACGCGAGCAACCCACGTAGAGCTGCCCGTGGGAGAAGCGGGGGGTGCCCAGGTGGATGCCGGCTACTTTTAAAGTTTGCCCCTGACTTTTATTTATAGTAATAGAGAAAGCCACCTTCAGAGGAAATTGCAAGCGCTTGAATTGGAATGGCAAGTTGGTGGGTATTATGGGTATTCTGGGTATCAATACCGTCTCTCCTTTGGACCCTCCGGTAAGTATGGTGGCCTGCACCATGTGCCGTCTCAGCTCTGTGACGCGTAACCTAGTGCCGTTACGCAATCTGGGCGCGTCCAGGTTACGCATCAGTATGACAGGCACACCAACCTTGAGCTCCAACTTGTGGGAGGGCACCCCTGACAAGTCGAGGGAATTTAAGAATTCTACAGGGTATGTAGTTGCGTCGTCAGTTGTCATCACCGTGTCTATTGACATGTAGGTCCTCACCTCACCTGGAACTTGCTCTATTATTTTTTTATTAATCTTTCCCACCGATTCGTTTTTGGGCGCCATGATAGCCCTTTCACACAACCACACTTCGTTAGCCAGGTTTTGTTGTAAGCTTGGAAATACCTCATTAATAAGGTTATCTTCCGAGCTTACAACATTGCTAAATCGGCTGTCAAAAGTTATTTGGCCAGTAGCGTCCGTCGGCATGCGACCTTCGCTGACCTTGAGGAGTGTTTGTGCGAAGAGTCCAGACTCCTGATCATTGAAGAGCTGGACCCTCATGTTGGTCTTCAGCTGTAACCGCTCTATGTTACCCCACAACGGCGAAGCCTTGAGACACGCGTTTATCTCGTCTGCCGCGGTACCCCGCTCGATAATCGGTAGCGTCTGCCGGAAATCACCTGCGAGCAAGACGACCACTCTACCCATCAACATTTGATTGCCCCGAATATCTTGCAAGCGGTTGCAATCCACTGCCTCAATCGCTCGCTTGTGTAACATCGTGCATTCGTCCCACACGATCAATTTGCACCATTGCAATAGAGCAACGCGACTACTGCTTTTACTGATGTTGCAAGTGGGCGTTTCTTCACTTGCAAGGTTCAGCGGGAGCTTGAACACTGAGTGTGCGGTTCTGCCACCACTCAGCAAGGTTGCGGCTATTCCGGAGGACGCAACAGCCAGCGCAACCACTTTGTCTTTGCGCATTTTTGCTAGCTTGCCTTTGCTCCTGTAGTAACAGGGGCTCTGTTTGAGCGACTTGATCCCGTAAGGCGACAGTATCATAACCAAGCTCTCTGATCAAATCAGTGGACAGCTCTCCAGTTCTTTGTGGGGTAGGCATATTGAAATCGGATAGCAGTTTCCCGACCATTGCAAAAATTTTGTCCTCGAGAAGTTTCAACGCTTCGTTAAAAACTAAGTCATCGTTGGCTTGTGTAATCCCTTGGTATCGGCGAGCAATGTCTTCTGATAAAGCATTTTTATATTTGTCCCATAATTGCCGGGGGTTGGAGAGTCCGCAGGTGCTTAACATAATCGCAAAGAGCTCTCTCAACGTACTCGCTGACCGGCACAACATGGCGTCTTCCATCGTTGCGTCCCAGTGACCGTCGTCTTCCAGCAGTCCCATCGCCTCACACGCTTCTCGGAAAGTGGCCTTTTCCTGCCCGTCGACGATTTTGAGAAGCTGAAAACTGGTGGGGCCTCGGACTCTAGTGAGTAGCAACCGTAGACAATAACACTCAAATTTTATTATGTGTACGGTATACATTCTGCCCAGAGCATCTGAGGCCTTCACACCAGGCCATCCGTCGACGGATGCGCCCTGCACGCGACGTTTCCATTCTTTCCGCGACGCATTCCACGTGTAATACCTCGGCACTTCTACGTAGAACAACGTCCGGGCAAACGCGTCATTCTGACACAGGCGGAAAAATGCGGTGAGGGTGGTAATAGGCGGTGTTGCAACTCGGTCTCGCAGGTTCGCTTCTGTAAAATACACGCGCTCACCGTTTGGGAGCTGCACAGCAAGATGGGTCACTGTTGGGTGCTTTTCGTGTAACGGTAAACCAAGTATTCTCCATGCCGCTTCGTTACTGCTCACATATCTGCCCGCCCGAAACATCTGCACCTCATCCTGTGGGTCGATTGTAGCGGTACCCTGCTGTCTCACGATGAAAATAGCCTGGTCACTGCCCTTATTTATGTATTTACATATATATTTGATAGCCTGGACCGAGCTGCAAAATACCACATTTATGTGGGCATCAAAAATTTTACAAAGCAGCGGCGAATATGGGACCACCCAGCTATTGTCCACGGACACGTTTTGCGCGTTGCCTCTGAGGTTAATATTAACTGTACGTCCCCCATGTTCGGGGCCTCTACGCCTATACATCGGGTAACCATTTTCATTGGTTTGCGTATCTTTTATGAGCGCGTGAGGATATTTTTTTGGGCATTTTCCATCTTTCATGCAAGGGGCTGTACGATTCAATACTCCGCATGGTCCGTGGATCATGCTTTTGGTGACGGTGTCATATAACTTTTTATCTTCGTTGGGGTCGGGCAACTCTGCAGAAACAACTTCGTCAATCTGGCTGGGACGTAATATCTCTTTTAGCCAGAGTAATAAATGGACATGCGGCAGTCCGCGTTTTCGCCACTCAATAGAGTACATAAAACACTGCATCTCACCGAACACCTGCCCTTTGGTGAGGAGGGCCACCAGTTTTTGTAACTTCATACGAAAGACTCTAGCGACGATGTCGTGTCGGTCCGTTGGTTTTTGTCCGGCCATCAATTCCTCTTTTATTTCGGGCCAGGCTGGGTTACATGTCATCGTAATAAATAGGTCCGGCCGCCCGTAATTCCGGACATATGAAAATGCGTCTTGAGTATACTCATGCAGATAGCGGGGACTGTTTACGAACGACGATGGGAGGATCACCAAATGACCCAAATTGTTCAGGTTGACATTGCCGTCGTTTGCAATGGCGTCTTGGAGGTGTACATAGCTCTCGGCACGCAACTTGCTCTGATTCAGAGCTATGTAGCGCAGACGCTCACTCTCCATCTTTACGTACATATCCACCAAGAATTAAGAAAGAAGTGCCCTACAGCGTAGCAACAAATTAAAATTATTTTCACGGACCATTATATGGAAAGCGTAAAAGTCCATGCAGGTGACATTTTTATTTGGGTTGGTTTGAGGGATATTAAAGTGATAACCCTCTTGTCCCTTCCAGTAAATTATTGGATACTGTAGAGCGTCATAATATCGGTGCGTGTCTGCAATTCTGATGATTCTGACGATGTCTCTCGAGGCGGTGGGGTCGGCGCCCGCGACCACAGCCGCGGTGACCGCAGCCGCTGGCGCGTTGTAGCGGCGCGGGTGCTGCCCGCTCGGCACTCGCTCTGCGTGTATGACTACCTTACAACTAAACTATCATCGGGCATATTCTTTAGGGCGGACTTAAATTCATGGACCAAGATGTTGTTGTTGTTGAGGACTTGTTGAATTAAAACTACAGTTGCTCGCTCCACACCTTGAATGATTTGACACCGTCTGTCAGTCTCCGCCTCATCGTCTCCCATAAAATACACCTGTAAAAATTGAGGCTGTCCATTAAGTGGCGGCAACAGTGACCCTATTTTGTGATGCACTTGGCCTTGTACTGTAAATGTAGGGGAAAATCCAGGCATAGCAAGAATTTTGTCCGCCCCGAAAGACGTCATGTGTATTTTTTTACACGGTTAAGGAACCGTCGAGATTCATCAGTTTCACCTGTAAATAATGTTTTTAAGGGATCCACAGGCTCTTCTAAAATAGGAATGGCTACTTTGCCCCCAGAGCAACACATCCCCCCTCTTTCCTCCTTCCATTTTAATGCCCCACAGTGGCGACACACATTTTCCATACGGCTAATTTTAATGAGCCTGTGGTTACTGTAATCTAATGTCACGTCATATTCAAAAGCACATTTTTCAAATACCCCCCAAGAGTTTCTGCTAAATATTTGCCGACGCTCAGCTTGACGCTGAGCAACTGCGAGTCGGCGAGCATTTGCCTCATCTACTGTCTCAGAAGCACGCTGATTAGCCATTAGCTGGGCGTGCTCTCGTCGTCGAGAAGCTGTTTCTTCAAGTGTTTCAGTGGCACGCTGAGAAGCCATACGCTCTGCGTTTTCTTGACGCTGAGAAACTGCTTCTTCAGTTGTTGCAGAGGCACGCTGAGAGGCCATCCGCTCTGCGTTTTCTTGACGCCGAGAAGCTGCTTCTTCAGGTGTTTCAGTGGCACGCTGAGAGGCCATACGCTCTGCGTTTTCTTGACGCCGAGAAGCTGCTTCTTCAGGTGTATCAGCGGCACGCTGAAAGGCCATACGCTCTGCGTTTTCTTGACGCTGAGAAGCTGCTTCTTCAGGTGTTTTAGTGGCACGCTGAGAGGCCATACGCTCTGCGTTTTCTTGACGCCGAGAAGCTGCTTCTTCAGGTGTTTCAGTGGCACGTTGAAGAGCCATGCGATTTGCGTTTTCTTGACGCCAAGAAGCCTGGAGTCTCTGATGCACGCTGAGAGGCTATGCGGATAACATTTTCCTGACGTGAAGCATCAGCTTGCGTAGAAGTTTCTCCAGCTCTGACTTCTGCCTGACGTGCTACTTGCTCACGTCTACGCTGTTCAGCATGAACGCTAGATTCTTGCTGTCTAGCAATTTTCATACATCGAGCTCTTTGAGAGCTCTGTGAAAGACTGGATTTGCGTTTGCGAGTCATAATTACACTAAAAATCTCAACAATATCCTAGAAATAAATATTGAACTTAATCTATCAAAATAGATAAAGAACTTACCTACACCTAAAATATTATTATTAGGTATTAAAAATAAAAGTAGCCACAACTTAACCTAATCTAAAAATATTATAACGAACTAAGAAATCCTGCTATTAAATAATCAATACTAACTTCTAAACAAACCAACGTAAATATTGATACTAAATAACAATTTTAACGAACTCAACAATATCCTAGAAATAAATATTGAACGTAATCTATCAAAATAGCTATAAAAACTTACCTACAACTAAAATGTTAAATATTATATGTAAACAAAAAATAAAAAAGTAGCCACAACTTAACCTAATCTACAAATATTATAACGAACTAAGAAATCCTGCTATTAAATTTAATAATTATGATTAAAAGGTAATATTAAATTATTTATACTATGTATGTTATATTTGAGAATGACAGAGACAAGTGAAACGAATGCTTGCAAAAGACACACTGATTTATTCGCAGTAAGGTGAACACTTAAAACATGGTCGCAGCCACGCACACATACACAACATCTCCTCCCCTTATTACAAGTAACGCTATTAACAATTTCCAAGTTCTTAAAAGTAATCTTTGTAATTCATTCTTGGGATTTTGCGTAACAACCTTCGGGTTAGTGCGTTACCTCTTTGTACATCTTGCCCATCATCTGGCGCTGGGTTATTGCTACTTTCTGACGAAGCCTCATGGTACTCATCCAAGTTATCGCTCTGATCGGGCGGTGTAGATTGTTCTGCCGTCGTTGGGCTTTCTACGTTCTGTGTTGTTCTTGTTGTTTGTTCAGCTTCGGATACCCTTTGATCTTCCGCCATCACTGCATCGGGTCGCTTTGATTGTGGTAACGCATTGCTCTCCTGTTGTGGTAATTCCTGCATTTGGCTTTCGCAATCCCAATAGGTTTCATCACTTACTGCTGTACCCTTATATAATACTATTTGGTTTTTATGTTTCCTAACGGGTAACAATGTGTTATTGTCCTTAACTAGATACATTACATTTCCTAATTGTTTTACAATAGTACCCCTGTTCCATTTATTATATTTGTTCATTACATAGTGCTTATATAAGACACTGTCCCCCACAGAGAATGTTTGTTTGTTTTTACCACCATATGACTCAACCTGTAAACACTGTTTTTTGTTCACCACATTAGGTACGTTTTGTGATGATGATGACGCAACCAGCTTTGGGCTGATTAGGTCTAGACGTGATCTAAGATTTTTACCGTACACTATTTGAGCCGGTGACAATCCCGTAGTACTATGAACTGAGTTTCTGTAATCGAAAAGGTACTTTAACAAATTTAATTTGTTTTGGCGTACATTGCTATTTGTTAAAATGCACGACTTAATTCCCTTTTTTACACATTCTTTGTAGATGACCCGTAACGTTACATTTTTTGCACTTGTATTTCGCGAAACGACACTTAGACGACGTATGATTTGAACGACCGCACACCGAACACTTTTCTTTCGATTCCGCATTTTTCGTTGTTGCCTGGCCAATCTTGTACAGCTGTTGCTCTGGCTGCCCCGCGATATGCGCGGTGGCTGCAGCCCCGGCGCTTGCGCTTCGTAACGTCTCCGCTAACTTGATCGCTTTGGCCAGCGTCAGTTCTGTCAAGTCTTGAGAAAAAAGTTTGTCCCTCTCTCGTCCCGGCAACATCGCCATTACGAATCGGTCCCTCAGCGCTTCTTCCACATTGCTGAACCCACAGTGAGCGGTTAGCCCACGTAGTCTCGCTGCCCATTGTGTCGGTGTTTCACCTGCTTGTTGTGATGCTGCATAAAAATTACATCACTCTCCAAACCCGCAGCGTTTCGGCGTAAAATGATCGTCTAATAATTTTAATATGTCTTCATATGGCACTTCTTGCAGCTCCTTCGGTAAAGCAAGATCCGAAGTGAGTTTATAGGTGCCATCCGTGAGTGCGCTCAGCAGTATCGCTCGTCTTTTGGTTCCTGTTCACGTCCTTTACTGCAGTAATGTCGTTCGCTATAAACCACTGTGCCAGTCGACTCTTATAAGTTTTCCAAGAGTGCACAGTATGATCAAATGTTGATAAAATTCCAAACTGTTGAACCGACATTTTAGTTCTTTTTTTTTCTTTGTTCGTGGGTAGGTCCTCGTCGCCAATGTTATATTTGAGAATGACAGAGACAAGTGAAACGAATGCTTGCAAAAGACACACTGATTTATTCGCAGTAAGGTGAACACTTAAAACATGGTCGCAGCCACGCACACATACACAACAATGTACAAGTAGGTATAAAAAATAAAAAAGAGCTCATAGGACATCAAAAAATTCGTCCGCATCGCTGTCAGTGGGAAAAGTGCCCAAAAGACTGGCGGCATTGCCACGCTGGATGGCAATGCTAATTCTTTGGGCTAAAAATAGGCCAGCTCTCTGGTCCCGTGTGGAGTCGACCAACCGCTTGGCGTTGTCCCGAAATACTCGATGAGCAGTCGGACCCCAAGGCCCTAGTGTTTCAACCCCAAACGGCTCAAACAAATAGCTTCCAATAAGGTTGTTATATTTGCGCCGTTTGAGGTTTTCTGCACCTGCAGCAGCCGCTCCAACGCAGCACGCCATGCTAGGAAGATGGGATGGCGCGAGGGTGTCGACACAGGTTGCATCCTACACCAAAGGCCTACCCAACTTCCAAGGCATTATGGTCATTCCGTCTGGTCTCTTCCCATCGTCGCGCGCCAGGCCATTAGGTTCTAAAACAGCTGGCACCCCGGCGGTGACAAGAGCCCGACGGATGATGTCGTTAATGCTGGCGTGCCGTGCCATCCGGCCAGCACTTTTGCTGCAGGATAGGCCATGGTGTCCGAGGCAGTCGACTCCTTCACCGCACTGACAGCGATGCGGAGCCCCCAAACGCAAACATGTAGCGAGCCGGAATGTGGTGTCACTCAGCATAGTGCCTATGTTGGGTGACGGTAGTGCCTGAAGCCAGAGGCCCGATTCCCATTCACCCACAGCCAGCAGGCGGGCACGCTCTGCGGTATTGGTGGACGTATTAATAAGATTATACTAGCGCTTCGTTCCTCGAGATTAGAACATAATACAATGTAGTAACACACAAGTGACACCACTCAGACACTATAGTTGAGAGTTTTTTTTTTTTTAACTGCGCGTAAGTATCTCTGTTTTCCTGGTTACTGGGCTTGGAATCTCTCGCCATTCACATTTTAATGTTCAGCCGCTCAACACGTTTAACATTGCTGGTACTGTACAGTAAAATATCATGTCAAAAAGAAACAGTGCTGTCGATTACGAACATCTAACGAAGAAATTACGAAAATATGAACGCAGGTTACGGCGTCTATATCCGCCTTCGCAAGACTCAACGTCTCCAATCGCGAGTACTTCGTATGAACAAACGGGGATAATAACAGTGTCGTGTTAGTGTTCCTACCGAGTATTTATAACGTATTTACGTTAAAATTTAAGTTTTGCACTCCGGGCTACCTATGGGTTTTCCGACGCACAAACTTTACTACCGATACTCAATATAACAGTTTTATTGCTAAACGTATTTACGTTTAAATAAGTCTTGCACTCCGGGCTGTCTGTGGGCTGTCCCGACGCAAGGACTAATTATAAAACACCCGTGTTAAACACGCGTTTTGTGGGGACTGTCTTATGTAATTTCGACGTTCAAAAAGTGCTGATTCTCAGCCTAATTTGAATAAATGACTTTTGATTTTGATTTGACCCAATTATGTTTTACGGTAGGTATATGGGTATACCTAACTACTTGTTAAACGTTCGTTACTTTCGATCGTTGCAAACGTGTAGATATCATTGGGCCTTTATTGCTGTCCGGAAAACTTTCCAAAATAAATTAAAACGTAGATATTTATCTACTTTCCTTCTACCTACTAGTAAATTAAAAATATGCATTTTAAGAAAATAATATCTCGACAAGGATTGTAACTTTCATTACCTATATTGCTGCCCCGGCGTTGAACGCGGAGTTAAAAGCAGCAATACCCGAAGCCGCAGCAAAGCGTGACAAGGCCACAGTCGTCAAACAGTAACAAATGGCGAGTGCTGTCTCCTGCTTGGGCCAGGTAATTACCAGTCAACTAATTTAAAAACAATGAGTTACTACCCAAACTAATGGACGCCCCGCGAATCCTTTGCGACATCTAACATTATGACTCAGTTACCCGCAGAAACTTTATTTTATCTGCGCTAAAAAGGAACATGAAAGATGCTTTAAGTATCACTAAGATTCATGAATTTTTATGGCGACAACCTATCAGAAACGATAAAATCGGCTAAAGCCGTAACAAAATCGGGTACTGAACTGAAGTCCGATACTGTCAATAAAAACCTACCAAAACGACCAAACAACCCTGCAATGCCTCTGAGGTATTTAAACCGAAGAGCTCCTGTTCCAGCGCGCAGGCCGCTGGGAACCACGCCGAGGAGCCGCGAGTCTGCAGCGCCGCGGGCGTCGCCGCCGCCCGCCAGCTCATCGAGGAGTTTGCCGCCACAGCGCCAGCCGCAGCGCCGCTACTAGACTCAGTTAAGTATGCGCGTCGCTTGATACACTTTTATAAACATTGGTCGCTTACAAGTCTTATAACTAGTGATCAATCGATAATGTCGTGGATTGACGGATACAAACTCACATTTTCCTCTCAGGTAATCCAGAAGGTAGTACCTGCTGAGCAAAGTTATTCCACTTCTGAGTTTACTCATTTTTCCGAAGCTGTCAATAGTCTATTAGATATAGGAGCCATATCGAAATGTGACCCGTGCCCATGTCAATTCGTATCTAGCGTGTTCCTCACTCCTAAACCAAATGGAAAAATGAGGTTCTTAATAAACCTCAAAAATTTAAATAAGTTTATTGATACACACCATTTTAAATTAGAGACCTAAGAACCGCTGTAAAACTTGTTACTAAGGACTGGTATATGACGACTGTGGTGTCCTTGTTTAGGGTTGGGTAATATACACAAATGAAACACTTAGTCGATATCACTCGTTAGGCGTGCTGTCGCCGGGACCGCTCCGACCAGACTGCCAGTGCGCCGTATTGGTCCGCCCTACTCCCACCACACAGTCCCCACCACAGCACGCATAACTCATTTATTTATACGTCACATCTTTTCTATACAACACATATCTTCTTTACAAAATATAAAGAAACAGAAACAATAATATTATAAACAATATAATGCAGTTATTTTCTTATAGAATAAATTGCTCACAATTTTAGCTCATTTACTAATAATCAACTCAATTCATAACAGTCATATAAAAATCAGTTACAATCATGCATTCTTTATGATCTAGTTTATTTTAAACATATCTGTAAATAATTAACTCTTGTGTAATTAACATTTTCATTAATAATTTAATTAATCACCAGTTTGTGATTGAAGAACCGACCATTGACCTTCTACTTTCTTTAAATGTATAACGTTCTTACGTGACGTCTCTCCAGTACTATCGTCCATTACTTCCACATCACTACCTTTTTTTGCTAATTACTGTGTGAGATTGATCATTAAATTGTGGAGTTAATTTATTTGCTTTAATCAAATTTTTTACATAAACCTTTTCCCCAATCATTATTTTGCTTTCCTCTGCTCTTCTTTTTCTGTCTTCTCGTTCCTTACCGTTCATTTTCATTTCAGTATCTTTATCTTTGACTTCTAAATCAGTTGTAGCATGTTCTACATCTAAAACAGAAGGTAATTTATCTCTGAACTGCCGCCTAAAAAACAACTCGGATGGAGATTTTCCTGTGGTAGAGTGTGGAGTACTATTATACATCATTAAGTACTTTAGAATATCCAATTTCTAATCAGACTTTTGAACTTGACTGATTTTTAACCGCTTGAGTATATCTCGGTTTTGTCTTTCAACTTCCCCATTCTGTTGGGGCCAATAAGGTATACTATGGAATAAAGTTATTCCATATTCATTACAAAAGGCTTTAAATTCGGAAGCTGCGAATTGTCGACCATTATCAGCCGTTACACTGAGTGGTATACCTAGTCGCGAGAATACTTCTTTTAGTATGTATATAGTATCTTGCAGTTATTGATTTGGTTATTTTGATCTCTTTGTAATGGCTGAAATAATCGACCACCACCAAAAGATAGTGCCCACTGGGTAATGGTCCCAGAAAGTCTACTGCTACATCAATCCAGGGCTGTGTCGGCAGTTCGCGTCTTTTCATCGGATTAGGAGGATTTGGGGCTGATACCAGAGTGCAACCCTTACAAGTTTTGACGTAGTTTTCTGCGTCTTTATCAATTTTAGGCCACCAAACCTTTGAACGTAATCTGGATTTCATGGCTACAATACCTGGATGGCCTTCATGAGCAGCCAATAGTACTTTGTATCGTAATTTTGATGGTATAACTATTACTATTACTAACTTTGTTCCGCGTAATATAATGTTTTCCTGATAACAAAGTTCTTGTTCAAAAATCTTGTAATTGTTTACACTCTGGTGCCAGTCATTACTATAGAGACCTTGTTTCACCATTTTAAGCTCTTCGTCAGCTTCGAAAGCTGCTTTTATCTCCCTTAAAGGAACTGCTACTGGACAGGACTGATCGATCACTTGATTAATGTAATTTTCGTCATCAAAGGTATATGTTGACGTAGTAACACATAAACGAGATAGGCGATCAGCGATGTTACTCTTTCCAGGCTTGTATACAATTTTGTAATCATACGATTGCAACCGTAATACCCATCGCTCTATTCTTGTACATGGCTTAGAATTTGCTCCAAATATAACCTCAAGAGGCTTGTGATCACTGATTAATTCGAAAGATTCTCTGCCAAAAAGGTACATTTTGAAATGCTCAACTGCCCAGACTAATGCCAGAGCTTCTTTTTCTGTTTGACAGTAGCGCTTTTCGCAAGTTGTCAAACTTTTGTTACCATAGGATGCGTGAATGCGTGGACCGTTTTTATCATATTGTACAAGTACGGCACCAAGTCCAACTGGACTGGCGTCGGCAATAACTTGAGTACGGTCCTTTGGGTCATAATATCCCAAAGTACGTATGCCAGTCATGGACTGTTTCAATTGACTAAAAGCCTGAGACCGATCATCCGTCCTGTAGGACTTAATGTTAGTATTTTTTGGTAATAATAACCGTAAAAGTTCCCTTAAAGGTTCGGTTAAAGTAGCTAAATTTGGAATCCATTTACCCACGAAATTTACAAGGCCCAAGAAACTTTGGACTTCCTCCACGGTAGCCGGCTCTCTGAATGACTCAATTGATTTTATATATTTATCAAGAGGTTTCACACCTTTACATGACAGCTCATGACCAAGGTATTGTATCTTATTAACTTATACACACTTTAAGTCATTGACAAGGACATTGTTTTGTTTCAAAATGTCCTGTACTTTTGTGAGCCGCGTATCATGCTCGTTCTCATCTCTCCCAAAAATAACAATATCATCAATAAAATTGTCAACTCCGTCGCAAGGCAACAAAATCCTTTCTAGAATTTTCTGAAAACATTCAGGTGCACACAAGATGCCAAACATAAGACGTTTGTATCTGTATAAACCTTTGCTTGAAATAAACGTAGTAATAAATCTACTGTCCTCGCTTAATTCAATTTGATGAAATGAGTTTTTTAAATCTAATTTTGAAAATAGTTTTGCGTTTCTAAATCTAGGAAGGAGTTGCTCCATTGTTGGCAAGGGATGGTTTTCTCGAATGATAGCTTGATTTGCTCGTCTCATATCAATACAAATTCTAACGTCGCCATCACTCTTGAGAACCGGCACCATAGGTGAAACCCAATTTGAGGGACCGTTAACAGGCTCAATTATATCGGCTTTAACCAATTCATCAATTTTTTCATTGATTTTGGACTCGAGTGGCACTGGCACTCTACGATAGGGCTGACATACTGGTTTTATTGATTCATTAATAGGTATTACTAATTTAACATCTTTGAATTTTTGAAAAAGTGCTACTAGTTACTGAATTAATAATATTAAGACCTACCTTTAAAACACCAAGGGACATAGCAGTGTCCTTTCCAAGTAGATTCTTTGTGCCGTCTTTAACCACGTAGAAGATGGCATTTTGATTTTGAGAACCAACTACAATTTCAGCTTCAAAAGAACCTAACACAGTCAGTGCATTATGACTACCATAAGCCATAAAGTGTTTATTAGGACTTTTGATTTGGTTGTAGACTTGAACTTTGCAGTTTTTTAAGGTGCTTATCTATAAAATATACATTGAGAAATTAATTAAAAACCAGTGGTAATTTACAAAAAAGAATATAAAATTTTATTCATTCCTGAGGAACTTTTAAAACAGTTTCGGTATTTTTTTAAAAAGTCTACTTTACACTATACTGATAAGAAATTATTCACTTAAACCCACTTAATTCGTTGCCTAAACCATCTACTTTTCATAAAACATACCAAAGAATACGTTAAATTTGTTCACAAATTCGCGTTTAAGGCTTGGGCTACATTTACTGCCGGTGAGAGAAATTGTAAAGCGGGTGCTACGAAACTCTTCATTCAACACCCAAGGGACATCGCTTGAACCTATGCATGTTCACGTACCTGTAACTGTCTGCCAGCCTTCGTTGAATCTGTTATGGAAGCCCAGGTGATATAGTCCTCTTTGGTATTGCTCATTGATGCGTGGTTTCGGCGTGGATTTTATTAAATTCGCAAGATAATCTGCTTCCATTCGATTGCTGATCACTGCCAGAGAGGTATATTCTATTCGGCATATTGCATATGCTTCGGCCCACTTCAGTGGAGTTGTGTGGAGCTTGTAGCACTTGCCAGTATCCTTATTGAAAATGTAATCTGAAATTATAAAATACATGTGTAATGGTTCATTAGACAACCAGCGTCAGGCAGCATCTGTCTGGCATTAATGCTGAAATGGACCTTTTTGGCGCAGCCGTGAGGCACACACTATTGTTGTTATAATATTATTTTCACATTGTTTTATTCTTTTGTATTTTTGTGTTTCACGAACTGTGTGCAAATAAACGTATTTTTTTCTTACTTTTCTTTTTAACCCCCGACGCAAAAAGAGGGGTGTGTGTGTGTGTGTGTGTGTGTGTGTGTCTGTGTGTCTGTCTGTGGCACCGTAGCGCTTAAACGGGTGGACTGATTTGGATGCGGTTTTTTTTATTTGAAAGCAGGTTTTCCAGCGATGGTTCTTAGACATGTTTTATCAAAATCGGTTCAGCCGTTTCAAAGTTATCCGCTCTTTTGTTAGCTGCGGTAGGGCTCTTAGACGCGTAATGGGTATTTACTTTACTTTCAAACCTTAGTGTGACCTAAAATTTGAAACATCCGTGTATGCTATCTATCTATGCAAGATTATGGAATTCTTGGTCTGATGCTGCAGCCAGGATATCCAGCACTAATGTGCTGGATACACTCTTGAAAAAAATAATAGCAGAAATGTCGTGTTTGGATTCATTTACATCAGTATTTGATTCTACATACAATGCAATGGTAGCAACACGATGAGCTGATGCTGCAGCCAGGATGTCCAGCACACTAGAAATCTCATGAAAAAGTAATAGCAGATATGTCGTGTTTGGACTCGTTTTGATCAGTATTTTATTCTACATATGCAATGGTGGCAACACGATGAGCTGATGCTGCAGCCGTGATATCCAGCACACTAGAATACTCTTGGTAAAATAATATAGCAGATATGTCGTGTTTGGATTCGTTTTTTTTATCGGTATTTAATTCTATTTGCAGTACGATGGTGGCATCATTATCAGTTAATGTTATGTGCAGAGAAACTTAACATTCTGCAGTAATAAAAATGCATTTCTATGTTGTTAAATTGTTTAAAAAGTTTAAAAATGTTAAAATAAAAATTAAATTTAAAATTTAAAAAACCCCCAACGCTAAAAAGAAAAGGGAACATTTAAAAAGTCAAAAATAATACCTATCGTTGAGCCATTAAATTCGATTGAGTAATACCTATATATATTTTAATTACAGAAATTGATGGATGGCACGATAAGGTTTGCTCATTGAATTGGCGCTATAATGTCACGGCGGGGTACCGCATAAGTAAGTCAGACCCTTCACTTGATTGACTATGTACATATGCGGTACCCCGCCGCGAAATTATAGCGCCAATTCAATGAGCAAACCTTATCGTGCCATCCATCAATTTCTGTAATTAAAATATATATAGGTATTACTCAATCGAATTTAATGGCTCAACGATAGGTATTATTTTTGACTTTTTAAATGTTCCCTTTTCTTTTTAGCGTTGGGGGTTTTTTAAATTTTAAATTTAATTTTTAATGTGTCTACTTGATAAAAGCTACAATCAGGCGTGAAACGCGACGCGAATCGCACGCGACACAAAGGCACCTCTCGTCGCACGACACGCGGTACTTTTCTGGTGCTTGCGATTATCGTCGCGTGTCACCCCTGTTTGTAGAAGCCTTTATGGTAAATTTAATAAATACCTACTTACTACCCAACTGATAAGGCGCGTCGTGAATCTTGGTTCGCACAGAAAAGAAAGTATAGCCCCGAAGATTAACGAGAATGCTTAGTTGCCTTTTGCAGGCAACTGCTAGAAATCCGCCGACTGACGAAACACGAAGTTTGCCGAGGGACATTATGGAAATAGTTGTACTTACTGTACTTTCTCCGTCTTATTACAAAACCAGGTTCATCTTCATATCAAACCCAAGTTTAAACCATGGACCCTTTTTTGAATTTTGAACTTTATTCCGACACATTCAGTTGTCAGTTTTACAAAACTGTCAACTTACTACCGGACTAAATTGTCAGTTTTGTATAAAGAACTGTATTTTATCACAATTAGGTCCTTATTCCAAAAACGGGCTCGATGGTTTAAACCATGACAGAAGAAAAACCTCGTTTTGTAATAAAGCCGTCTGAGTTTATCTTGGACATTACTGACAGCGATGAAGGAAAACATCGTGAGGAAACCTATAATTATGTCGATTCTGTAAAAATCTCAACGTGAAAACTTGCGTGGAGTGAGCTGTCAGTGTCATCCCACGGATGCTAGGGATTGACCAAATTACATTTACAATCATAATCGAGATTTTAATTACATTTTGTATGCTAGTTTTATAACATAATCATTTTATATTATTTGTAAGCTAGGGTGTCTAAACATTACTATTTAGGGGTTTTAAAATAAAACAGTCAAATAGAAATTATTGTTTTATTTATTGTTCGTGCGTGACGAGCTTACACCTCAGTATAAGTACTTCTTACGGACTAGTCTTGCAAAAAAATAAAAAAAAAACAACATTGAGTTTGTGACTGAATTTCTGTTTTGCAATTTTATTTAAAAACCCCGTAAATAGTAATGTTTAGTTAGACACTTAAATACTAGCTTTTCAATAATATAAAATGACCACTAGAATAGCGTAAAAAACATTATTAAAATCTCGATCATGACTGTAAAAATGTGCTTGGTCCACCCCTAGCATCAGGTGGAATGACACTGATGGCTCAGACCACTCTCACTTCACTTAAGTTTTCACGGTGAGATGAGTGCGATAATAGCATTGCTGGACTCGTTCACGGTGTCTGCTCTAGTTTACATTGAACCTCAATGTTACCAAGCCAAGTGCCACGTATACTTAAAAATAATTAACCTACATCCTTACCTAAATTAGATATATTGCAGTTATTATTCCACTTGAGTGTGTTGAGACTCTTCTTACAGATGAAGTAAGACTTTGCGTCGCATCGGTAATCATTCATACTGCGCAGTAGGTCCATGTGCACACAGTCCTCATTACCACCTAAATTTTCTGGCTGATTTCTGTACCATTTGCTGTACACCTCAGTAATTGGCCTTCCTAAAAATAATAAATATTTTGTGATTATTAAAAACTAGCGGCCCCGACGGACGTTGTCCTGTCTGAACGATCCTAGGACCAGACTGCAGCGCCACCTACCGGATCCAATAGTGTTTTCAAACCATCCAGGAACTCATTTAAATATACACACAAAATTTCATCTAAATCGGTCCAGCCGTTGTTATACCACGTTTTATCCGTTTTTTTTTTAAAGTATCCTATATCGGTCACCAACCCGCATGCCCAGCGTGGTGACTATGGGCATAAACCTCCCATGGATAAAGTGCCTAAACAACGGCCCCAAGTTCCCGGTGGTCCCGCTATTCCTGGTCAAGGTATCGGTCACGGTAACGGCGAGAGGGGGGGTGCGAAGAATCCCCGGGTTACGGCAGGCTACCAACGACGACTACATCTGGCTACGTACAATGGACGTTCGATGAGGCTGGACCATCACCTTGCCGAACTTGAGGTAAAGTTAGGTAACATTAACTGGCATATACTGGGGTTAGGTATCTGAAGTCCGAAGACAGTGGGAGGACACGATAACCCTGGAGTCAGGCCACCTATTCTACTTCCGCGAAGGTGATCAGCTCTCCCAAGGCGGTGTCGGCTTCCTGGTGAACAAGGAACTCACTAGCAGCTTTGTAGAAATCAGTAGTGTGTCGACACGGGTAGCGTACCTTGTACTAAAACTCACTGACAGGTACTCCCTGAAAGTGATACAGGTATATGCACCGACTTCGACATGCTCTGACGAGATAGCTGAGGCCATGTACGAGGATATTGCCAAGGCAATGCACAGTACGACAAAGGCCCACTACAACGTTGTTATGGGGGAATTCAATGCCAAAGTGGGAGTACAAGAACGCGGCGAATCGAAAATCGGACCGTTCGGCTTGGGGCGCAGAAATCACAGGGGGCAAATGCTGGTCAACTTTTTAGAGTCGCAGGGGCTCTTCTTGATGAATTCGTTCTTTGAAAAGAAACCCCAAAGGAAGTGGACCTGGCAGAGCCCCGATAACGTGACTAGGAACGAGATAGACTTCATCATGACGGATAAGAGGCACATATTTAGAGATGTCTCCGTGATCAGCAGGTTTAACACTGGAAGCGATCACAGGCTTGTCCGAGGCACTCTAAATATCAATTTTCGAGCTGAAAGAATCCGTATGACGAGGCCTACTCTCTGACCTACGCAGCTCCAGGCCGCTCTGGGATCTGAAAAGTTCCAACTGGAACTTCAAAATCGATTCCACCTGCTGTAAACCACAGGTACTGTTGACGAGAAAGCCGACGAGGTGGTCAAAGCACTACGCGACGTGTCCCGCAAACTTTTCCCGTCGCAGCGAAAAAGTAAGGTGTCCAAACTTTCCTCGGAGACTCTCGGACTTATGAGGAAAAGACGAGAGTTGCCATATACGCAGCTGTCTTCGTCAGGTAAGAGGGCCTTAAACCTAAAAATTAGAAAGCTGATGCGACACGACCTTCAGTGCTCCAACACCCGCGACATTAAGGTCGCGATTGAGCAAAATCGAGGGTCAAAAGTGTTCGCTCAACAATTAGGGAGGTCCCATCTGACGAAACTAAGAACTGCGGATGGCAGAATCGTGACTTCAAAGTCCGAGATACTCGAGGAAGTTGAGGATTTCTACGGAAACTTATACTCAACGCGGACGGTGAAACCAGCGGAACATAGTGCAGATGACTACCGAGCCGACTTAACGCGCCACTACACGGAGGACATCCTGGATGTTGACCTGTGCGAGATTAGGGCGGCTCTCGAGCAGCTGAAGAACAACAAAGCACCTGGTGATGACGGAATAACGACAGAGCTCCTTAAAGCAGGCGGGGCTCCAGTCCTGAGAGAGCTAGCGAATCTCTTCAACTCCGTCATCGAAGAAGGTACAACGTCCGAGGCGTGGAGCGGAGGTGTGGTGGTTCTGTTCTTCAAAAAAGTTGACAAAACCTTGCTGAAGAACTATAGACCCATCTCACTTCTGAGTCACGTCTACAAGCTGTTCTCGAGGGTCGTCACGAACCGTCTCGCCAGAAGACTTGACGAGTTCCAGCCACCAGAGCAAGCCGGTTTTCGAAAAGGCTTCAGTACCGTAGCCCACATCCATACTGTTCGGCAAATTGTACTGAAGACCGAGGAGTACAATCAGCCGCTGTGTATGGCATTCGTGGACTACGAGAAAGCCTTCGACTCCATCGAAATATGGGCAGTTCTGGCCTCTCTGCAACGATGTCGAATTGACTGACGCTACATTGAAGTGTTGTGGCGTAGACTGGGAGAGGCCTATGTCCAGCAGTGGACTGCGATAGGCTGAGTTAATTGATTGATTGATATCCGTCTCCTGGTTCTAAGCTAGCTGCCCACCAATTTTCAGCCAAATCGGTTCAGCCGTTCTTGAGTTATAAATAGTGTAAGTAACACGATTTTTTTTTTATATATATGGAAGATAGATAATGTTGTAATTAAATTAACTGGTACTTAACTACGTACACACATGAAAAAAAGTTTGTGATCACTAGCAAAAGCTGATATATTTTTAACATTTAACTTTAACAAGAAAAAGTGTTCACGTACGGTCGACGGTCTCAAAAAATCCTTCAGCCATTATGTCCGACAGCCCAACGAAAACAAACGGTATGACAGGCTTGGTTCTGTTCCAAAACGATATAACAGCTTTGGCTTCATCTTCGTTTTCTGCGTAGAACAAACTGGCTCCTTCCAGAGCACAAATTCGCTTGGCATCAGCAAAACTCTGTGCTGTCGAGTGGACCTTGTAGAAGCTCTCTTCTGATTCTATAAAAGTGTAGTCCTTCCGGAAAAACCTTTGATCCCTTTGTCCATCTACAAAAAGGAAAATTAACATAATTATTTGAGAACGGTTAACGGTTTCATTCTTTTGCATAGAGTGATCCTAATTTTGGTTATTATTTTATCATTTGGTTTGTTTGATTTTTTTTTTTGTAATTTATGAATTATTTTATTTTATTATAATTTTTATGATTACTGACCACTAGCTAAAGGAATGTCGCGATTGTGGCAAGATGTTGTACCTACGGCCGCTCAGTAAATAAACATGCACTAGGCTTGCCCACTGTCAGTTCTTACTACAAGTTATACAACGTGTGGCCGCTATAGCTTCATTAACTAAATACACATATAGTGCTAGGGGCCAGTAATCGATAAGATAAAATAATTATTAAATTGAAAAAAAAAATTTTCAAACAAATAAAATAATAAGCAAGATTAGGATCACTCTATGCAAAAGACTCATTCATGAAGCTATTGTTCTATGTCAGCTGGTAAGGTCTTTGACTTTGACTCTTTTTTTTTGTTCGTCGTTTGTCTATTGTTCTGACCCAGCTGTGAGTAGCTTCATGAATGATATTTTTTGAACAACCCTCAGAAAAAAACTCGAGTGGCTTGACCATATTTTTCTCATTCGTTTTAATTTCATTTCTTTTCGTTCACAGGTTGCTCCAAGATGCTATTTTAGAAAATAGTAAATAAATCAATAAATAATAACGTTAAATGAAATTAAAATATGAAATTAAAAAGCGTATCCGCAAGTCTATGGTTCCTTGGAGTTCTAAAAAGATCAAGCTTAGAAGTCAACGCAATAAAAAAATACGGCTATTTATGCGATACTCGGAAGTAAATCAAAACCAAAACGAAAACGCGGAACCGTAGGTATACCTGTGACAATTTAATGTCGCCATTAAAGCGGCGCGTTGTATAAGATGTTAAAAAATTGACTCTATAAAGTTTAAGGAGCACTCCTTAAACTTTATAGAGTCAATTTTTTAGACCATCGAACTGAATAACTTTTACTATGAGACCAACTTTGAAAACGCGAGAAAAAAAATTCGCTATTGCCTACACTACATTAACGCATACGTCATAACTCGTCAAAAATGGAAATATGGAACAGGTGACTTTTTTTTCGTGATTTCAAAGTTGGTCCCGTAGTAAAAGTTATTTAAATCGATGGTCTAAAGCACTCCTTAAACTTTGTCCTCTCCTGAGTTAATTTATTAACACCTTATAATATTAGGTAGGTATCGATGAAAAGGGTCGTGGGGCTTTCAGGACCGGGACCGCGGTCCCAGATTCCCCTTTATTATTTTTGAGTAGTATTTTGGGACCACAAATACAATAAACAAAGTCATGTCTTGGGAAAGTACGGTCAACCCAAAAATTTAGAAGTTATACAAATAAAACTATTTTTACAAACAACTGCGGTCGGTCTTATTACATAAGATTTAAACACATGTTCAACGCATGTCTAACGTCAAACTCCATACATAAAAAAACGTAAAACACGCATTGAACATGTGTTGTTAAATCTTTGTAATAAGACAGCTGTTATTTCTTAGTCTATGTCGCGGTAGTAATCGTGTACACCCTAGCGACGCATCGCGCGCGATGTTTAGGTGCGGGTGGCGCGGGGTACAAAGTACAAAGTTCCGCCCACACACGCAAGGTCGTTGGCGCCGGTATAAGCTTGTTAGCTCAATATTCACAAATATTGGTTTCTTGGATTGTCGAGTATGACGTAACGCAATGAAACTATCCCACGCAAAAAATACAGTGGACACAGAAGGGTTTAAAGAAAAACTTTAACCAAATAGAATAGTAAAAAATAGTTTAATATTCCAAATAAAAAATTTCGAAGTTGCTCCACAAAAATAAACTTTGGCGTCGAACATCTCTGTATTTTCAGCGATACGACATTGTTTTTTTTAAGAATTTAATACAATTAGCATTTCTTTTAAACTTTAACCGGACAATTATTTAATTAATTGTGTATATTCTAAATAATATAAAGAAAACCGGGAAAATAAATGCACATTCGCAGTTTAGTCACAACTCGGCAACACAAATATTATTTTCAATTTTCAACCGTATTTCAAGCCAGCTAATGGTGACAATGGATTGCGCGGTTGTGTGACATTTAAAATTGTAGTCAGACCGCGCCTTAAGTTTTTTATGAAAGTTAATTTATTCGTTTTTGGTTTTTGTCGGTTTTTACTTTTTTTTAATTAATTTATTTTTCCATTTTTAGTTGAATATACAATTACATAGGTAAGCCCAAGACGAACGAAAATAAGAATCGTCAAAATCGGCTTAGAAATGCCGGAGATGCAGTTGTAGCAGCTCATACTTACGTACAACACACAAATTAGAAGAGATCATACGGCCGTGCGCCACCGTGAGTCAGCGTGTACTGAGTAGCCGAAGGACAAGGAATGCGAACGCCCGGCTGTATTATCGCGCTAGACGACGGGAGCGCGGCACGTACTACCGACATAACCGAATTGTGATTGTAATAAGTTTGTTAATGTACCCTATTTATTTACATTCATATTGACTGGTACTGTATATAAGCAGCGCTTTTTAATAAACCATGCAGATCGTTATTCGTCTTCTCACTTGCAACACATATTACCTAAAGTGGTGACCCCGCGTTCGAAATGGCAGCAAGAAATACTATTACGCCTCAAGACGTCGAGACAGTTAGCGTCGATCTGTCACGCATCCCAAAATTCTGTTGCGACAGAACTAAGCTGGAAGAAGTGAGCGCCGTGTGTTCCTGCCAGTGTCAATCTTCCACGTCAAAAGCTCCAGCGACCGCGATGCCAGCCGAAATTGCCGCTACTTCTGAACCTGCAGACCAGAAACTCTTCAACATGATTGAAGCCCTGACCAAGGAAGTTGCAGCGCTGAAAACGAATCAATCCCGCAATGTCAGAAGCCGTTCCCGCTCGAAATCTCGTGACAGAAGAAATGCTGTGTGCTATTTTCATAAAAAATATGGCAAGGCAGCATACCGGTGCAGAAGTCCATGCAGTTGTAAAGGTATTTTAAGTGAGAAGCCGGAAAACTAAGGAAGACTCAAGCCGTGGCGGTGGCCGAAGTCGACGATTTATCCACATACCGCCTATTTATACACGACAAATCATCCGACAAAAAATTCCTTGTCGACACGGGAGCAAATGTTTCTGTTTTACCCGCCACTGCACGCGATAAACAGCGAACTCCAACAAACTACTTGTACGCAGCGAATGGTTCAAAAATACCTACATATGGCGAGCGAACTATTGTACTCAACATCGGAATGCGGCGTGCCTACACTTGGCGATTTATGGTTGCAACAGTCAGTCGGCCGATATTAGGCGCTGATTTTTTGCACCACCACGCACTTATGGTGGATCTCCATGGACGACGACTGGTGGATAAAAAAACCAATTTATCAGCACGTGGTTTCCTGTCACCTGCGGCAGAAGGAAGCATCAGAACTATCGATGACAAGCTTCCATACCACGACCTGTTGGCTAACTTCCTAGACATTACGAGACCGAACCTAACGAAACTGGGAAATAGTGAAGTCGAACACTACATTGAAACTACCGGCCCGCCGATATTTACAAAAGCAAGACCACTACCGCCACACAAATACAACGCTGCAAAACAAGAATTCCAACTCATGATGAGCCAGGGAATTTGTCGACCGTCAAATAGCTCATGGGCAAGTCCATTACACATGGTTTTGAAAAAGGATGGTACCTACAGATCCTGTGGTGATTACCGTAGACTCAATGCAGTAACCACACCCGATCGATACCCGATACCACGACTTCATGACTTCACACATAACCTCCAAGGCAAGAAGATATTTTCAAAAATTGATTTGCAGAAGGCCTACTACCAAATTAAAAATAGAGAAGAAGACGTGAAGAAGTCAGCCGTGATTACTCCTTTTGGCTTGTACGAGTTTACTAGGATGTGTTTTGGTTTGAAGAATGCAGGCCAAACATTCCAACGTCACATCGACAACGTACTTCGCGGCCTACCCGTCTTCCATTTGTCGACGACATTCTCGTAGCTTCTGAGAACCAAGAAGCACACAGAAGAGAGCTTCAAGAAGTGTTTAAGCGACTCAACGACAACGGTTTAAAAATAAACGTCGCTAAGTGTATCTTTGGCCAATCAAAACTCGATTTCCTGGGATACACACTAACGTCCGAACTTACAAAAGGATATACTGACACTACTAATTAATTGGAGAACGTACAGATACGTCTTCACGGCAGATGTAGAAAAACTGTATCGGTTCATTTGGCTGAACGAAAACCAACAACATCTGCAAACTATAGTCTGGAGATCTTCCCCTAACGAACCTCTACAAGATTGGCAGTTGGGCACCGTAACTTACGGAACGAAAAGTGCACCTTATCTGGCAATGCGCACTCTACATAAACTCGCAGAAGATGAAAAGGATAGCTATCCGGAAGCTGGAAACGTCCTGAAAAACTATTTCTACATGGATGATTTGGTTTACGGGCAGGATACTATCGACGCATCGAAAACGCTGGTAACACAGCTAATTGAGTTGCTGAAAAAAGGAGGATTTAACTTGAGAAAATGGAAAACGAACGATCCGATTATCTTGGAAGGCTTGCGAGATGATCAAAAGAGCCGCAATACGAACATCGACTTTAGCCCAGAACAAACAACAAACTCAAAAATGTTGGGCATGAGGTGGAATCAAGATAACGATAGCTTCACATATCAATGGGATCTACCAATAAAGAAAAAACTGACGAAACGCGTACTACTGAGCGAAATAAGCAAGCTATATGACCCACTTGGATTACTATCGCCACTTACAATAAAAACCAAACTTCTTTTCCAAAAAATCTGGATAAGCAAAATTAACTGGGATGAACGCTTACCCGACGATCTCGCTACGGAATGGGAAACTATGAGAAAAGATATCCCGTTGCTAATCAAACTTTCCATACCACGATGGTTACAATGTCAAGAAAACAACCTAGAGATACACGGGTTTTGCGACGCAAGCGAAAAAGCTTACGCGTGCGTCATTTATAGCCGAGTGAAAATATACGGCGAATACAAGACTATAGTAATTACGGCAAAAACAAAGGTTGCACCAATCAGCAATAAGATAACTGTACCTAGAATGGAACTCTGCGGGGCCGTCTTACTAGCCAAACTACTACAGAAGGTTAAGAAGACTCTCTGCAATAAAAACCTACATATAAGATGCTGGAGCGACTCCAAGGTCGTTTTAGCCTGGTTGCAGGGCGATATAAACCGGTGGGAGAAATATGTAGCTAACAGAGTGAAACAAATAAACAGCATTATCTCGGTAAACTGCTGGAACTATGTGAAGTCAGAAGAAAATCCTGCTGACTGTGCAACTCGAGGCCTCACACCTTGTCAACTATTAGATTTCAAACTTTGGTGGAATGGACCAGATTAGTTAAAAACAAACATGCCAAAAATCCATCAAGACAATAGCCTGACCTACACCACAAAAAATGGACTTCAACCAGCAAAATGCTGCGTAGCCACATACAAAAAATGTGAAATCATCGAAACACTGTTAAATAAATACAGTAATTATAAACGCGTAATACGAGTGCTTGGATGGATTTTACGACTGAGTAACATTCGTAAGCAGAAACGCGCGCTAAACTCAAACAATAACTTAGCCGACTGCGGTAACAAAAAGATGATTATGTGTTTGTCACCACAAGACATCACGGGAGCAACAGAATTGGTCATCAAGAACGTTCAATATGAAAACTATGGCGACGAAATTGAATGTCTAAAGAAAAATCGACCAATATCGACAAAAAGCAACTTGCTGAAGTTAACCCCATTTCTTGACGACAATGGAATACTGCGTGTGAAGGGGCGACTTGGCTACTCATCTTTATCTCCCGAAGCTAAACATCCTATTATTGTTCCGGCCACGGGAAGATTAACGGAGCTCATTCTTCAAGAGGCTCATCACGACACTCTCCACGGAGGCGCCCGGCTCACTTTGGCCCATTTATGTCAAAAATATTGGGTCATTGGAGGTAGCAGAACAGTCAAAAAGGAGCTTCGACAATGCGTCCGATGTCATCGTTTCAAACCAAACCGAAACGTCCAACTGATGGCAGACTTGCCAAAGGAGCGTGTAACTCCGTCAAGACCGTTCACAAACACGGGTGTCGACTATACCGGACATGTTGATGTGAAAATCAACAAAGGAAGAGGAGTTAAAACTTGCAAAGCTTACATAGCAATTTTCATATGCATGGTGACCAAAGCCGTGCATTTGGAATTGGTGTCGGACCTGACTACGCAAACTTTCCTCGCTGCATTCAAAAGGATGTGTGCCCGCAGGGGTACACCCCGACACGTGTTTTCCGACAACGGAACGAATTTTGTGGGCGCAGCAAAAGTACTACAACAGGAATTCGAACAACACAATACTTTTAAGACTTCTGAATTCTTCGATGAGATGAGCCATTACAAATTGAGTGGCATTTCAATGCACCACTTTGGCCAACAGCTGGAGGCCTGTGGGAGGCTGCCGTCAAAGCCATGAAATACCACCTACATCGAGTACTGGGGGAACAGAAGCTTACGTTCGAACAATTTACGACTTTATTAAATCAAATTGAAGCCTGTCTTAACTCTCGTCCGCTGTGCCCATTAACAGAGGACGTCGAAGACCTGGAATATCTAACTCCCGGTCACTTCCTCATTGGCGGCCCCCTACTGTCACTACCACAAGAAGAGCAAGATTTTGCTGAGCACGATCTAAGAAACAGATGGAAGCTTGTTGAACAAATGAACGTGCACATCTGGAAGCGCTGGTCGAACGAATATCTACATCAACTGCAAATCCGAAGCAAATGGCAGCACCCAAAAGAAAACCTGAAACAAGGAAGCCTAGTATTAGTAAAAGATGAACACTTACCTCCTGGCCGCTGGGCTATGGGAAGAGTCCAGGAACTACATCCAGGTGCCGACGGGCGAGTACGGGTTATTACCTTGAAAACTAAGAAAGGGTCACTTAAACGACCAATAACTAAGCTTTCACCATTGCCGCTGAAACTCGGAGAACTAAGAGTAAACGAAGAAGAAGAAAAAATTACACCTACTCCAGAAACTAAGAAACGAGGAGGCATAACAAGAAACAAAAACAATTGGTTGTCACTTGTTCTCCTATCCATAGTAGCAATGACGGGATTTGCACAATCAGCGCCAACGACGGATAACTTGAAGGTGACACTTATACCGAGCAATCATCCGATTTACTTCGATGAAGCTGGGCAAATGCAATTAGTACATGACGAATGGACCCTATTGGTCTACTACAACTTAACGTCATACTGGCAAGCAACTGACCAGATGAATGATTACGTAAACCAAATAGAAAAACTATGTCAGAGAATATCACATGAATACTCGCCTTGCGAAACTATTGTCAGTCACCTACGTCATGAACTGAGCCACCTAGCCGACTATAATTCTATGCTGCTCACCCAACACTCAAGACCAAAACGAGGTTACTTTGATGGAGTTGGGAAATTAGGAAGAACTCTTTTTGGAGTGCTCGACGCAGACTTTGCCGAGAAGTACGAAAAAGACATAAAGTATCTACAAACAAACGATGACTACCTGTTACAACTTATGAAAAACCAAACATTGATTGTAGAGGCTGAAAACAACATTATAAAAAGAAACACTGCCTTTATGGACGAACAATTCAAAACATTACGCGTCTACATGAACCAAACTTGCAGCGAAGTCACAAAAATAGCGAACAAGGCGCAAATGCTATTCACGATGAATGACATAAATTCCGCTGCAATGACGTCAACTCTGATTCTAAGTGATTTAAACAGAATATTGGAAATGCTGATAAATGCTCTCGCCAACATTCACAGAGGACATTTAGATACCCATCTATTTCCGGCTTACCAACTGATCGAACAGCTAAACATAATATCCGGAAGGTTGCCACAGGGATTATCGTTACCTGTAAAGGACATTCAAAGGGATCTGAAAAATATCTATGACCTCATCCATGTGAAGGCTCGAATTACAAACAACTTTATGCTATTTGAAATACACATCCCCTTGCTGAGCGATGAAGACTACAAGATATACCGAGTCATACCAATACCGTTCCTTAGACAAGGACATTTAAAACTCGTACAACCAAGGTCAAGCTTCATCGCAATCAACTTTGTAAAAAACTCTTACATAACAATGGAAGACCAAGACATGAACCACTGTACTTCATACGGAGAAGACGAATTTATTTGTGACTCACGTAATCCTGTCTACAACATGCACAATAAAGACGCCCCATGTGAAGCCCAAGTCTTCAACCAACAAGAGTCTTTATCATGCGTCCTAAATGACATAACATGCAAAGAAACCTGGACAAAGCTGCACAAAACGAACATGTGGCTATTTTCATTGTGCGGGAAACAGCTGATGCGCGTCATATGTAACGATCAAGTTACGCCAGCGGTCATTGACGGGACTGGAGTAATTACCTTGAAATCAAAGTGCTTACTGCAGAAAAAGGACACCACAATATTTACACACAATCAGCTGGGAAGTAGTTTTAACATGGAACCAGGCCAAAACAGAAGTAACACCTAGAGGAAGGGATAACTTTGGTGGGGACATCGAGCTACAAGAAATACATTCGACAGCAGCGTAGCCCGTTTACAAAACAGAAGTAACACCTAGAGGAAGGGATAACTTTGGTGGGGACATCGAGCTACAAGAAATACATTCGACAGCAGCGTAGCCCGTTTACAGCGAAGCAAGACAGCCGAAGAAAGTATTTCACTTTGAAGATTTAAATTGAGCGTTTACTTTTACATTTACACTTTTAAAAAATATTTATGTACAATTTTTTACTATTTAACTTCTTTTTTTTACTTATGTTATCATTTACTTTGTAATGGATGCTCATCCCACTTTTCCCTCGGGAGCATGTACGGTTTACGTACAGACAAATCGCTAACGTCGCGAGCGTTGCGACCTACTTTTCACTACTCGTTTTAGTTACTTTTATATTGATAATTATTTAGTCGACCAACAGCTACCTTAGCAAGTAAACCGCGGATTAGCATCCTACATAACTTTGTGTAACTTAACAATAAACTCGGGATCGTGAAGTCTGTGGTTTTCGTCAACTCACCATCTACTCTGAGCCGTACAACTGGTACTGTATATAAGCAGCGCTTTTTAATAAACCATGCAGATCGTTATTCGTCTTCTCACTTGCAACACATATTACCTAAACAGTAAAATGTACTGCATCTCCGGCATTTCTAAGCCGATTATTAGATTAGATGCATATAACTTCGTACACAACAATAATTACATAATGTATTATATACTAAAACCTTCCTAAAAGTATTTATATTACTAGCGTAATATAAATACTTTAAGGAAGGTTTGGAGAATCATCAAAATTGGTTGATTAGTTTTTGAGGAAATCGCGGACAAACAAACATACATACATACGGGTCGAATACAGAACCTCTTTTTTTGAAGTCGGTTAAAAATGTTGAACAATTGAGTGATGGCAGAGTTTAAAGATGTGCAAATGTCTACGACTCAGTACTCACGTGAGATATCCCATAAAAAAAACACTACAAGAAAGACTAAAAAAGTTTTAGAACACATTGTTGTAACTATACGACATGCGTCTACTCATGCAATGCATGACAACTGTGTGAACGCTCAATGAAGTCCAGCTTATAAAGAGTGGGCCAACTCATGTTGATACTTTTTATATCAGTTATTGTTAATTAAGCTATATTTCATCTGCACAGTAAAAAAAACCGGGCAAGAGCGAGTCGGACTCGCGCACCGAGGGTTCCGTTCCGATTTCTGAAAAAGTGTGCTATTTAGAGACATCGTTTTATTTTTCCTGTAATCTTTACATAAACTTCTATCACATACAATATTTTCAGATTTTTTTCTTTGCAAACTTCGGAGATAGGGGGGGGGGGGACGGTATTTTTTTTTACATTTTTCATCAAAAGTCGAACACTGTGCGGCCTAAAAAAAAATAAAAATATGTTTGAGAATGTGCAAACCCCATGATACCCCACATGACCTAGTAGCTCCACTTTGAATTTTTAAGACCCACTTTCACCCCATGTTACAAAAAAAATACATATATTTTTATTTCTTTCTTATTTGCAAAATAGTCGGGTAAACGTCATCTAAAAAAAATAAAAAAAAAAATAAAAATAAAATAAATAAATAAATAAAACTGTTCCAAATTTCAAGTTGATAGCACTAGTAGTTCTTGAGATATCCAGCTGTGACAGACAGACAGATAGACAGACAGACAGACAGACTGAGTCACACCATAAGGGTTCCTTTTTTACCATTTTGGTACGGAACCCTAAAAAAAGGATTGTCCGACAGTTTAGTTTGTTGTGATAAGCAAAATTCGTGTTGTTTTTATAGAAAATCACTATCACTATCACTATATCCCTATCATCACTACATCATCATCATCATCATCATCACTACATATAAAACAAAGTCGCTCCGCTGTCTGTCTGTCCCTATGTATGCTTAGATCTTTAAAACTACGCAACGGATTTTGATGCGGTTTTTTTTAATGGATAGAGAGATTCAAGAGGAAGGTTTATATGTATAAAACATGCATAATATAGTAGAGAAACACTGATAATTTTAGAGGTTTCTAATGTGATGTCGTAAATAAACACATTTTTTTGCGCTTACATTGCAAACGCTGGCTGAACCCCACGAGATAGATCAAAATAATGTACAACAGTATTGTACACCTTAAAAAGGTCTGCAAAAAAATCCAAGACGGTATATGTCTATCTCTTAGGGATAACCCATAATAACCATTTTTTATCCTTTACTTTTTACGAGAAATAATGGCTTATTTACGAAGCGATTTTAAGCAATACAGCATTAATCCTTTTCCAATTAAGTACCTTAAATAAATTGTGCATTTTTTGTGCTTGGCCGTTTCGTTACTACAAGAACTATTGTATAACAGAAAAGTAATGAACAGTGAATACATTTTTCACCTTGCGCCCATGTGATGGTAGCGAAACGGCCAAGCCACGTATTTTGACTAAGGTGTAGAGTTTGTGAAGTTAGGGCTTGGAGAGTTAGGGCGTGTAGAGTTAGAAGCTTGGCTCTACATGAGATCTGATAGCTTTTTGTCAGTGCGAGCTAAATGTGCTCTCGTCTTGGCAACATTTTACATGAAAATGTTTTTGGTGGGATTTCATTTCTTTTTGTAAGTTGCTTATGATATGTATAGGTTGATAGGTAGGACATTAATAAACACTTATCGAAGTATATACAAGTGTATTAATATTATTCGTACTTTTAAGTACTTATTATTTGCGGAAGTCTCATACAAATTTCCATCCCATAGTTTAAGGGGTTGGGGGGTAAAAGTTCTAAGTTTTAGAATTTCGTTGTTGTTTTTGTACTAGTACTAGCTTACATACCAAATTTCAGCTTTCTAGGACTTCAGGAAGTACCCTAAGAATTTTTATGATCATCAGTGAGTCAGTGACGAAATCGGGGTATTTTAGATTTCAATAAAATCTAAAGTATAAGAGCTATGCAATTGAAACTTTATAGGTTTAATAAGTCAACCACTGACATCATATCCCGAAAATTTTGTTTATCTGGTATAATGCAAACCCAAGTTAAGAAGGTTCAAAAATACGACGAAGTGCTTCGAGAAAAGGTAAGTAGTGCCCTTGCGCTTCGCTTGGCTCGTCTTGGCGGGGGCACTACCGTGCCCCCAGATTATCCATACTAATATTATAAATTCGAAAGTAACTCTGTCTGTCACGCCTAAACCACCGAACAGATTTTGATAAAATTTGGCAAGGCTATAAGGTGGTATCCTAGGGAAGGACTTAGGCTACTTTTTGTCTGAAAAATAACCCTACGGGGGTGATAAATAGGGAATGAAAGTTTGTATGGGAAACCCAGCATTTCTTAAGTTAGGGATATGAAAATTAAAACTTATGCTATTGGTAGGAAATAATGAAATAAGTGGTTCAGCGTTTTTGGAAAATCATCCCCTTTTCTTTTTTTTTTTGTGGATGGGAAATCATCAAAAAATAACTTCTCCCGCTCTGGGTGGAGCGGAAGGGCGTGTCAGACTTTGCTGACTAAAACCCACCCGTGTTCCTTCAGTTGCCTATGCCAGGGCCACGGTATCTTTTCCAAACAACCCGCGACCCCAGCAGCATCGACCCTATTGGACCCCATCTTTTGTTGACATCTCTTTGAGGCGCGCGTGGAACACAACGCGCCGTCGACCCGGGCCTGGTCCTTACCGGACGGCGAGCTACCCACTACTCACCGCCGCAAGCCCGCGCCTATGGTGGCCGGAAATCGGCTCTTGATTCCCGCCGCCCAGGGCGTCTCCTGCAGCGACTGAGGGCGTGAGGCTGCCTCTCCCTCACGCGAGCAAAAACTCATCCTCTAAGGGGGTAAACTAGGGGTTGATTTTAAAATTCACAAACACTATTAAAATGTTTGTGTAAGTAAAGAAAGAAAGAAAGAAAGAAATACGTTTATTTGCGGTAAACATGACGCAAAGCACAACAAAATAAAAATAACAATTTGTAAAACAAGTATGGGGAAAATATGCGTCACATCTACGCAAAACGGCTACCGCTCAGCATAATGCCGCGACCCCATGCGAAACGGAGCCCCAGCGCTGGTTTTCAGCGATAGCCGTAGTACCTCTTTTTAAGAGATTTAAGGGATTGGGTAGTTCTATCTTGAAGTAACATTTAAGCCGACGTTCCCACGGACGTAAAAAAATCGCGGCGGGATTGAACGTGGGCTTAGTCTTAATATTTTTTTAATTCCCACGGGATAGGGAATAACGAGGATTTATACAGTTGCTTTCAAAGGCATGGAAGTTGGTAATTTTCCGTTTACTATTGTTTGGTTTTATATCCTCCAACAATCTTAAATCAATCTGCGCGCCGCTCCTCGAGTACTATACAGGGTGTCCCGTAAATAATGGATAATCTCTTAAGGGGTCATCGTACTCATCATTATGAACAACTTTTACTATGGGACCAAACCTGGAATCGCGAAAAAAAAATCAGCTGCTCCCTACATTTTGACGAGTTTGATGTAGATAAATGTACTGGTCAGCTGATTTTTTTTTCGCGATTTCAGGTTTGGTCCCATAGTAAAAGTTGTTCATAATGATGAGTACAATGACCCCTTAAGAGATTATCCATTATTTACGGGACACCCTGTATAAGCAGTGTGAGAAGATATTGTCTAGCCGACGTTCGCACGGTCGTAAAAATATCGCGGCGATTTTTTTTCGCGCACTGCATTTTTAACGCTCTGCTTAGCCCCGAGAGTTAAAATTCCACAAGTGTGTGTCATTTCGTCCCGCTGGGATGCACTCTGTTGTTGTTAGGTTGGATTCTCGAAGCTCGGCTCAAAACCAAGAGTTGAAAATCCAGTGCGCGATAACATCCCGCCGCGATATTTTTACGTCCGTGCCAACGTCGGCTTACTTGGATTAACATTTAGGTCCGTATTACAGAAGGAAACTCAAGCACTGATCTTTGTTTAAATCTAGTTTGAATCTAGTTTCAACACTGACCTCTATTGTACAAGTACGCTGGACTAAAGATACTATAGGAAATGACAGTTGATTTTTGTGCCGATTTGAAGCGCTACCTCGAGGGTCTCAGGAACTAAAATTGACATGTACCCATCGATGACGCATGTACCCTGTTAACCCTTTAGTGCATGAATTATCAAGGAAAGCAGAAAAATAATATTTTGTTGTTATATGGTGTTTTATTTGGGGTAATTAGAAAATACAAAGTGTAAAAAAATATATACTTTGATTAGTTTGGAAAATAATTTTCGAAAAAATGGCTTAGTATGCATTAACGACTGTATGCAAATGCCATTTGCGGATGCAAATGTAATAATTTTACGAAATCATAACATTTGAGGGCTTTGTGAACTTATGGAGGTGGAAAGCGATAAACGCAACGAGAGAGATGGATGCTCGATAGTTTCCTCTGTCTCTGTCTCGCTGAGCTGCGATTGGCTCTCGTGGGCTGCGTATGGTTTTAATCGTGATACAGGCGGGAGATTAGGAGCTCGTGGCTAAGTAATAACAGCCGCACGGGTCGATCCGTCAGGTTAAGCTACGCTTGCCGGGGTTGGTCAGTGGATGGGTGACCATCTTTACATATCGAGATTCCTCCGTGCCTCGGAAAGCACGTTAAGCCGTTGGTCCCGGCTGTTATTCGTGGATCTTTGACAGTCGTTACGGGTCGTCAGAAGCCCGAAAGTCTGACAACCAGTCTTACCAAGGGGTATCGTATTACCCAGTTACTGGGTTGTGGAGGTCAGATAGGCAGTCGCTCCATGTAAAATACTGGTATTCAGCTGCATCCGGTTAGACTGGAAGCCGACCCCAACATAGTTGGGAAAAAGGCTAGGCAGATTGATTGACAGGCGGGAGATTAGAAATCATGCAAACGATTACCGATTACGATATACGATTAACGATTACGATTAGTATGTAATTCAAGGTTCCAAACTTCATAACTCAAAAAGTTCTTAAATCGCAATCATTTGGAAACCTGGTAAATTACGTAAACTTATGTTAGAATCAATGGGAGGAATGAACAATAATAAGGTTAAGAATAATAATCTAACTTACGTGCATAAACGGGTAAAAAAAGGAGGACTCCGCGCCACGCATATCGAAAGTGAAGCACAGTAAGTATGGACCGTTTGTACAAACACGCCTCACGCACACATTTACATCATTGTATGCCGATCAGCCGCCATTACGTGAAACGAGCGACGGCGTCTTTGCAGGTACTCAAATCACGCTCATAAATCGGTACGGTGCTTCACTTTCGATACCTATGCGTGGCGCGGAGTCCTCCTTTTTTATAAGTCTATGATTTTTCATTTAGAATAAACTTTTTTACTCAAATTTCATCACATACTTAGTGTAATTATAATTACAGCTCAGTTTTTAATAACTCTTTAAAATGTTGATTGCACACCATATTATGTGCGGATAACAATAAAAATCTAATGTGTCTAGTAATTTGCGTGCGACGGGTTAGTAACAAAATGCAATCGTATGAATAGGGCTGCGAATGTTCCATTATCGATAATGTGTCGATTGATGTTTTTCTTCCAATATTGATTCATTTTAAATTGACGTCATTCAAATAAAAATTAACTGTTGTCAGATATGCAATTTCAGTAGCTAAAACAAATTAGCAAATAAGTTTCTAATTTAAAAAGATAAAATGTACGTGTAATTTTTTTTTTTTTTAAATTTTATTTACTGAAATTACAATACAGCGGTGTTTCTTAAGTCTAAACTAATTTAACTAATAATTAAATAATTTTAACGACCGTAGGCGTTCTAAGCATGACATGGCTGAAATTTTGTCGTTAACGCAGTCCGATAATATATTTTGTGTCTGCTTATCAATCAAAATTTGCTTTGGCCGAAGTCTTGTTTCCTCACAGTGATACTTAGAGACTTCTATTTATTTTGATTCCTTTTTAGTGTTTTGTATTTCAAAAGGATAAAACGGAACTCTTAAAGGATCACTCGTGTTTCTGTCTGTCTGTCTGTCCGTCTGTCACAGCCAATTTGCTCTGAATCTAATGGACCGATTAAGTTGAAATTTGGTACACATATGTATTTCTGAGACCCAAACACGTACGGTTACAGTAAATAAATTAATTTTGAATATGGGGTCCCTTTTAGGGGCCAAATAATAAAGTTTTACACACGGTACAGACCATGTGACATATCAAACAAAAGGGCTTATTAAGAGTCTAAAATATATATTTTTTTATAATTTAAAAATAAATCAATTTACAGTTATTTAAGAGAATAGATGAAAAGTGACCATCCCCTCCTTATCTCCAAAACTACTGAGCCTAATTTTTTTTTAAAAATACAGAAAATATTTCTATACCTGTACATTACAGGAAAACCTCTAAGAAGTTTGTGGTCTTAAAATAACATGTTAAATCTCTCAATATTGTGAGTACAAACTTACATTTACTGTTGGAATGTATGGAAGAACATGTTTTTCAACTATAATCTAATTTTGTTCTTGGAATATTTAATTTAATACCAAATACGGAACCCTTCATTGTGCGTAGTCCGACACGCACTTGGCCGGTTTTTTAATAACTGTAGAAACAAAAAAGGGATGGTTATTTTGCCATCAATATTTCCTTTTCACAGCACAATAAGTTCCTACAAAGCGAACAATCCTTCAATATATTATTAAGTAACTATAGAATTCGTTTTATTATTATTTGATAGTCTATACTCTATACCAATTTCAGATCAAATAAATAAAACCGTAACTCACAGTCGATAAAGTCCATAAAAGTATTTTTTTTATCTCAGCTGTCCCATCTCTAATATTAGTTCCATGGGTACTCACATTGCTTTCAGCTTCAAAATGGCGAAAATCAAATGTCTTCATTTTGTCATCGCTAATATGAAGTCCAGCGTACTTGTACAATAGAGGTCAGTGAGTTTCAACCAATCAAATGGCTTGAATCTAGTTTTAAGTAATGCTTGAGTATTGAGTGACGTTCTGTAATACGGACCTTAGGGTACATTTTATCCCGGTAGTACACACGGCTACACATCAAGCTAGGATAACCGGAAATGTATTATTTCCAGTTTAGACTGACCTCTCATTGTAAGGAAATCCTACACAATGCGAGATCAGCTTATACTGGAGATGTATAGCTTGATCTGCAGCCGTGCGTACGTTCCCGTGAGACATTTTCCGACATCCACGCGGGCGGAGCCGCGGGCAAAAGCTAGTATTATATAAATTACTTATTATATACGTTTCAGAACCTTATAGAGAGGATTCATGGATGGGTGTAGATAAAGTCTTGTATGCAACTGTACATAATTAGGTATTAAAACGCTCATGTGATACTAATAACACACGAGGCGAACTCGTGTTTTAATACCCCTTATTATACAACAGTTGCATAAATAACTATTAGAATATGGCATGCGACTTGATACTTATTTCCATTTAGGAACGTAACAAGCCAGATTTCTGGCTCCACCTAACGGGCTCATCAGTGGTTTGATAGAAGTTACGCTAACTTGCTTCCCCCCTTGTCTGATCGAGTGGTTCCAGCGGACTTCCAGCCTCTAAGTCTACGCTCCACAGGATATCCAGATGTCTTATTTGCTGTCTAACGCGATATTTTTTATATTTTTCCTGATTCTCAATAACGATATTACTCATTTCAATCTATACTCCATCGTATTAGGTAATTAAATAAAGGTAAATAGCCATAATATAGGTAACCAGCGCTGGGGCTCCATTTTGCATGGGGTCGCGGCATTATGCTGAGCGGTGGCCGTTTTGCGTAGATGTGACGCATATTTTCTCCCAATTTGTTTTTAAATAATTATTTTACTCTGTTGTAGTTTGCGTCATGTTTACCGCAAATAAACATTTTTTCTTTCTTTTCTTTCTTTCTTTTAAATAAAAAACCACGTGTCTGGTTAACCGACTAAACTTAATACCTGTCACTTCATGCACAGTTGTACTCTTCAACTTAGTAACTTTATAATTCGTTGTAAATCGTTGCTAAATTGAAGAGTGTGTGTGTGCGTCGTAGCATGACGACTGAAGTGACAGGTATTACATTTAGTCGGTTAAACAGACACGTGGTTTTTTTGTTTACCTTTTTTTAATTACCTACCAAAACCTATGGACTTAGTCTACTCATCGATTGTGTACGCACGGCTACAGATCAAGCTATACATTTCCAGTATAAGCTGATCTCGCATTGTATAGGATTTCCTTACAATGAAAGGTCAGTGTAAACTGGAAATGTAGGTATAGCTTGATGTGTAGCCGTGTGTACAAAATTTAAGCAGTGTCCGTATTATATCTGTATTTTATTGAGTAGCGGCCTAAGACGGGGGATATTTTATTTTTTCTTCATTTATCGTCATTCCTAAACTATTTTTTGCTAAACTTAACTAAAACTTATTAAATGTATACGGGCCATTCTGTACGAAACTTACCAGAAATAAAATTCACAATACATCACACTAATATTTTAAAGGCGAAAGTTTGTGTGTGCTTGTGTGTTTGTATGTTTGTTACTTCTTCACGCTGAAACGGCTAACGGCTTGGTATGTAGATAACTTGTACCCTGGATTAACACATGGGCTACTTTTTACCCGGTCTACGCGGGAAAACCGCGGGGCGCAGCCCCAAAATAACACGTAAATAAAACCTAAAAATCCGTCCATTTATTGCACACCAAAGACTGAGGCCTATGTCCAGCAGTGGACATAGGCCTCAGTGGACTGCGATAGGCTGAGTTGATTGATTGAAACACACCACGACTTCTTAAAAGGGACCGGACGAGCGGATTAATTTTCAAAACCCTTTGAAGGGGTTTCCCTTACGATCGACTGTCCCTTTATTTGGGACAGTCGTACGAATACTTAGCAAAATACTACGGAAAGCCGATTGACAAGGAATCCTAAGCGATATCGTAAGGGTAAGCGCTAACCTAGCCTTTATTGGGTAAACCAAATGCTTTATTGCTTTCCACTTCATAAAAGGGTATTTTCTTCCGCCAGCAATTATTCCTTTTATGTAGGAGTAGGCAGGCAAGAATTTTTCTTTTTTGACCTCATAGGTCTTATCCTGCGGATATCTATAGATATATATTATATATATTTTTTATTATATTTAATTATTCTTTATTATATATAATTATTTATTATTCTCTATAGAGAATAATGGAAAGGTTTGCTTATTTTCGATATTTACAGACTACTTTATGAAGAAGTTCCTATTTACGTTCTTGGATAAATATATAAATAAAACATTCAATATTTTATAATTTTTAAGGACCGCATTTGCTTGTTGTTTAACCGTAATGGCGCGAAATCACACGCGAACGCCGGCGGCGGCGGCGCAGCGCAGCGCGTTCGCTTGGGGTTTGAGTGGGGTCTCTGTCTGCATACGTAACGGTATAATATAATACCTAGGACGGGATGTAAATGTGACGTACATTATTAGTAATGCTTAAAAATGTATCAAAATGGATAAGTTACGGTTTTATAATAGGTACTAAGTACTTTGGATTCTACATCAATCTATTATACCTAATGATATTTCATTACTATTTTTAACCGATTTCCAAAAAAGGGGGAGGTTTTCATTTCGGTTGTATTTTTTTTTATGTTTGTTACCTCAGAACTCCGTCGTTTATTGACCGATTTGCGATTTTTTTCCCCTTACTTGATATGCTTCCAGATTGGTCCCATTTTTTTCAAAATCCAGTTCTGATCCATGAGGAAACGAGAGAACTCCTCAAATATTATAGGCAACCATATAGTTATTTTGGTGTTTTCATCAAGGACTTAAGCACTTACAGTCAAAAAGTGACATTTGATGAAGTGGAACTGGTGAAGAAGACCAGAAATGGCCAATGGAACTTCATAATCAAACAGATATCACAATGAACATAGTTAAGCGACTATGACAATAAAAATATATTAATAGTTCTGAACAGTTATGTGTGAAAATGGTATCATCGAAGTGATCTGATGATAATGATGGAGCCAGAAGATAGGCACCGGAACTCGGAACGTCAGTAATCAATGTATTCTAGCCGTGTTTGGGCTTATTAGAATTGTCATGAGATGCACTTTGGCTATAGAGTACTATCAAACTGATCTGATGATGTTGGTCGAGCCGGAAGATAGGCACCGGAACTCCGTAGTTCATCAATGTATCCTAACCGTGTTTAGGCTTATTAGAATAGTCATGAGTTGCACTTTGGCTATAGGGTACTATGAAACTGATCTGATGATGGAGCCGGAAGGTGGAAGGTGAACACGGGAACTTCATAATAAAACAATGTATCCTAGCAGGGTTTGGGTTAATTGGAATTGTCATGAGAAAAAGGTACTCTAGCTACAAGTGTATCACACACAACTAAAAAGTGTGAAATAAAAAACGTTCTACAAAAAAAATAATAACCGACTTCACTAAAAAAACAATAAAACGATCAAAATAACTTTAATTTCGGAAGTCGGTGGTAAATAAGAAACAAACAATACCGAGAAACACCGACTTCCGAAATTAAAGTTATTTTGATCGTTTTAGTGTTTTTTTAGTGAAGTCGGTTATGTATTTTTTTTGTAAAAAGTATTTTTAATGTTTATTTACCTAACTTTTTAGCGAAACGAATACGGATTGCCTCGTCGTCAGACGTTTTCGAATTTAGGAAAGCGAGAGGTAGGCATCAGCAAAAATTCCGCAAGTCCACCTTAAGTAAGTACATCAATTGCATAGGAAGAAGGCTCACGGTTCGATCGAACGAAGCGTATTTTGGTTGTGTGCGTATTAATATAATGATGTATAGACAGTAGCGTAGCTAGGCGTGGGGGAAGGGGGCCCTCGCCACAACCAATGTCACACCAAATATATGGCAGGCCTCACGTGTGCGAGAGCTCTTAAACAACGAGGGTTTGGTTTCTTAGCTCGTGTTTGACCACTATTTCACCTGATGGTAAGCGAGGATGTGGTCGAAAACTGGGTTGCGACAGTCGCTGTCTTGTTTTGATTTTATCAAAGAAAAGGCCTCGCTGATGCGCCACGTCTAAATTAGCTCACGCTATGGCTCTGTGTATAGAAGTGTGATGCTTACTCTAGGTACAGGCTATGCTCACTTGTTACAAGCTTATATTTAGTTTCACCTGTCCCGATGTTTGTCTGTAATCAAATCCTGCAAAATAAATTTGACCCACTTCCCGGTTACCGATTGAGCTGAAATTTTGCATGCATGTGTAAATCAGATGACAATGCAAAATTATTATGACAAGGCGCTGATTTGATGATGGAACCCGAAGGTGGCTACAGGAACTTGGTAGTAAAACGACACAACCCCATCGAGTTTATCGGGCTCGTATGATTCGTCTTGACGAGTATTACTTATATAGGTATACCGAGCTATAAAAACTTGCTATGAAAAAATTATTTTAATTAAAAGCCTGTTTTTTTAGATTATTTTTCATGGGTGCGGCCAGCATGAGCTCTTTATGAATTCGCTTATAAAAAAAACTCTTTTGAAATGTGTTTAATATTTAAATCCCTACAACTTTGTTCTATGCTACATTTCGTACAAAATTAACATTTATTGTAAACTGTGCTGATGTTAATGTTATAAAAACTTAAGTACCTACATTTTTCTTTTAGGGCCTGCGCTCACCTACAACAAGACGTCTTAGACCAGTCTGAGACGTCTCAGACAAAACAGTTTTGTCTAAGACGTGTCAGACCAGTCTGAAACGTCTCAGACAAAACTGTTTTGTCTGCGACACGGGGCGCTAGGGCTGTTGATAAAATACCGATATATAAAAATATCGATATTATCGTAGTACTCAAACAGCTGAACATATAAACATGTATTTGTAAACCACTTGAGAAATATTGGTACTGTTTGGTACGCATAAATGCTTAATTAAATTTGAAGAATAATTACTGAGAACGCTACATTTTCATACATTTATAATTTAATTTGTTTAATAAATATCGTGAATTATGAATTGAGTAAATTATTTTTAAGCTGACTTACGATTGTTTTTTTAAGACAAAGCCGATAAAATAAATATTTCGATATATCGATATTTTATCAACAGCTCTAGCGCCCCGTGTCGCAGACAAAGCAGTTTTGTCTGAGACGTCTCAGACTGGTCTAAGACGTCTCAGACTGGTCTAAGACGTCTTAGACTGGTCTAAGACGTCTCAGACAGTTCTGTCTAAGACGTCTTGTCTCAAGTGAGCGCAGGCCCTAAACTGAATAGTTTTGTACTCCCTTCAGAAATATATGCAAAGCTAAGGGTCATAGAAAATGGACACAGAAAATAAAACTGCAAATTCGTTGTAAATTGTATTATTAATGTTTTTAAGTTTTGTTTACGTAATTTGCAGAATGAGAAAATCGGGTTGTCAGAAATAGAGATACTACGGAACATTATACATACCTAACTAAAAAGTTTTCTGACCAAAAATGTTATGTACTGTTAAATTTTCAATGATACGTCGTTTAACTAATCTTAACTAAACATCCTCGCTCTTATGGCTATAGGAAACATTGTGAGGAAACCTGCATACGCCTGCGAAGAAATTCAAAGGTTTTATATAAATCAACTCTTCGTTTTCACTTCGGTTTACTAAAGCCCGGTTATCATAACTCAGGGTAAGTTTTCCCCTCGTTGTATAATCCTACGAGAGCAGATAATAAATTGAACTCTTCGAAGGCGATATATCCCCCAAAATTAAAAAAAATAACACTCTTAGCATTGGCAATAAAACAATGTAAATATAATTGAATGTAATAGTATTTTTGACAACTCATCAAATCATTCACTGAGATGTTCTCATTTTCAATTGTAGGATAAGGTAAGGTTTGTCAATCAGAAATAAGAAACGTTTACTTCAAATAGACCATTTACAGCCACTTTTAAATTGGCAAAAGGTTGTTCAGTCAAAAAAATGTGAAGCTAAATTGCACGTTCCAAAGCGTAGATATCTATGGAGAAGAACGTGCAGTCTAATTACTCTAAGAATATAATCTTTCTTGGCTGAGGCATTATTTATGAGTAATTAGTCACTGCACTAATATGAACACTAACACTACCATAAACTAAACTTATCGGCACAATTTATAGCGAGCGCATCGTAATTTGTATGCGGCGATAAATAGCAGGCAATGGCGAATGTTCACTTCTCGCAAAAATGGATGTGCGCCCGCGCCCGTGACGTATTAGTAGTAAACAAACACACAAACACGCGCTGCTCCAACGCTGCACTGACACTACGCACTCACGGCACACGTTAGCTTTTAAAGCAAAGGCAATAAGTTATATTTTAGCATGACGCGGTGATCGGTAGGCTTATCTTTGTGTGCCTTAGCGTTGCCGAATTCGTCCGCACGTGCTGCTACTGGCTTCAGATCGCTCTTATGTTGTTAAAAATACGGTTCAAACTCGCTTGAATTAATATATTGGTTAGCGCTTACGAAGGGGTTTCCCTTTCAGAATTGGATAGCTGATTGTTAGCGCTTTTTGTATTCGACTGTAAAAACCCAGATATTTTTTTGGGTAAGTCAATGAATGGGTTTCCCTCGAGAAGGTTAGCTAAAAAAGTATCCAGCAAAATCATGGGGGTTTTTAATTGAATTAAAATATCCTAGCTCTTCAAAACCCGGGGTAAAACCCTATAAAAGGAAAGCGCTATCGGTCCTGAACATACTAATTACATGGTTTTAAGTAACCTTCGCCATTGTCACGCCAGTGTCGGATTGTGGTCTGTCACTTGTCGTCTGTCGGAACGGGCAGTTAAATGCTATGATACGATTCCATACTAATTTGCTACTTACCGCAGACGATCACTTTGTATTTACTCCCGGGAGAGGGCACTGGCTCTTGTGACACAGGTTAACCACCTAGCACAAGTGTCAGGGACTTCACATTAATTGTAACTACTTCCTTATGTAATAAAGATTATATTATATTATTACTTTATTGTGGTTCAAAAGATTAAAAATTGTTGTTTTGTCGTCTTTAAATTAAATAAAAGTGCCAATTCTAGAATTTAATATTACGCCTGGAATCCCCAAAGTGTTAGGCAGAGGTGAGGGATATTTTTTTAGATATAAAAAAATTACAATTTCACTAAACTCATCAATTCTATTACAAATTCTCAATGAGGTTCATTCACAAATTCTAATCAAACCACTTTCAAGTTTGCACTACCAATACGTATATGTTTTATTATTACTTTTGTGTAAATCATCTTAGAGGTTGTTTCCAAAAATAAAATTGTTTAATGTACTTTATTACTTTGTTAACAATTATTAACAATTTTATACATTTTGTTCGAATTATATATGTATTAGTTCGAGCTATCTACTTCGTGTTCACAAATGAACAAGCTCTTCGTATTACAATCGGTGTTGATCAGACGACCGGTGTAGAACATTGAGCCGCACTCCTCATATTGGTTTCCGTCAGGCTGGTAGTTGTCGAACCAGACGTCGGCATCTACATTAATTGGTGTTCCTGTAAACGATAATGATAAATCAAACCAGTGATATAAACTAGAACCGAGATTTCTGGGACCTCTTTCTACTGTCGAGGATATTAATACAAAAAGAGTAACCGTAACCGTTATCTTTAACTGCCCCTGACATGACAGCGCTCCCTATCAGAATACCAGCGCTGCGACACTATTTTTTAAATGTTTTAGCATCATGCTGTGATAGGAGCCTTTTGGCCTCGTACGGGACTTTCTGTTTTTTTTTTACTGATGTTTTATATAATTTTGTTTTTTATATTTTTAGCTTGCTGCTCATCTAGCTCGGTGACGGCAGCACTGTCGGTGGAAATAAAAAGGCAGATCAGCGCAGCTATTCCTAACCATTGATTTGATATCGGTTTCGATTCTTAAGATCCGTTTAGGGGGGGACACTAAAAAATTGTAAGTGTTATGGTAGAAAATATTTAAGTGGGAAATATATTATTAACATTATTTGGAATTTCTAAGCATAACGTAGGTGCTTATCTATAAAATATACATTGAGAAATTAATAAAATTAAAAACCAGTGGTAATTTATAAAAAAGAATACAAAATCTTGTTCATTCCAGAGGAACTGTAAAACAGTTTTGGGATTTTTTTACAAAAGTCTACTTTAAACAATACTGAAGAGAAATTATTCACTTAACCCCACTTAATTTGTTGCCTAAACCATCTAGTTTTAATAAAACATACCAAAGAATAGGTTAAGTTTGTTCACAAATTCGCGTTTAAGGCTTGGGCTACATTTACTGCCGGTGAGAGAAATTGTATAGCGGGTGCTACGAAACTCTTCATTCAACACCCAAGGGACATCGCTGTAACCTATGCATGTTCACGTACCTGTAACTGTCTGCCAGCCTTCGTTGAATCTGTTATGGAAGCCCAGGTGATATAGTCCTCTTTGGTATTGCTCATTGTTGCGTGGTTTCGGCGTGGATTTTGTTAAACCCGCAAGATAATCTCCTTCCATCCGATTGCTGATCACTGCCAGGGAGGTATATTCTATTCGGCATATTGCATATGCTTCGGCCCAGTTCAGTGGAGTTGTGTGGAGCTTGTAGCACTTGCCAGTATCCTTATTGAAAATGTAATCTGAAATTATAAAATACATGTGTAATGTGTCTACTTGATAAAAGCTACAATCAGGCATGAAACGCGACGTGAATCGCACGCGACACAAAAGCACCGCTTGTCGCACGACACGCGGTACTTTTCTGACGCTTGCGATTCACGTCGCGTGTCACCCCTGTTTGTAGGAGCATTTATGGTAAATTTAATAAATACCTACTTACTACCCAACTGATAAGGCGCGTCGTGAATCTGCATTCGCACAGAAAAGAAAGTATAGCCCCGAAGATTAACGAGAATGCTTAGTTGCCTTTTGCAGGCAACTGCTAGAAATCCGACGACTGACGAAACACGAAGTTTGCCGAGGGACATTATGGAAATAGTTGTACTTACTGTACTTTCTGAGTTTATCTTGGACATTCTGACAGCGATGAAGGAAACCTGGACTTGTTCGCAGTGTCTGCTCTAGTTTAAATTGAACCTCAATGTTACCAAGCAAAGTGCCGCGTATACTTAAAAATAATTAACCTACATCCTTACCTAAATTAGGTATATTGCAGTTATAATTCCACTCGAGTGTGTTGAGACTCTTCTTACAGATGAAGTAAGACTTTGCGTCGCATCGGTAATCATTCATAGTGCGCAGTAGGTCCATGTGCACACAGTCCTCATTACCACCTAAATTTTCCGGCTGATTTCTGTACCATTTGCTGTACACCTCAGTAATTGGCCTTCCTAAAAATAATAAATATTTTATGATTATTAAAAACTAGCGGCCCCGACAGACGTTGTCCTGTCTGAACGATCCTAGAACCCGACTGCAGCGCCACCTACCGGGTCCAATTGTGTCTTCAAACCATCCAGGAACTCATTTAAATATACACACAAAATTTCATCTTTATCGGTCCAGCCGTTGTTATACCACGTTTTATCCGTTTGTTTTAAAGTATCCTATATCCGCCTCCTGGTTCTAAGCTAGCTCCCCACCAATTTTTAGCCAAATCGGTTCAGCCGTTCTTGAGTTATAAATAGTGTAACTAACACGATTTTCTGTTATATATATATAGAAGATAGAATAATGTTGTAATTAAATTTACTGGTACTTAACTATGTACACACATCAAAAAAGTTTGTGATCACTAGCAAAAGCTGATATATTTTTAACATTTAACTTTAACAATATAAAGTGTTTACGTACGGTCAACGGTCTCAAAAAATCCTTCAGCCATTATGTCCGAGAGCCCAACGAAAACCCACGGTATGTTAGGCTGGGTTCTGTTCCAAAACGATATAACAGTGTTGGCTTCATCTTCGTTTTCTGCGTAGAACAAACTGGCTCCTTCCAGAGCACACATTCGCTTGGCATCAGCAAAACTCTGTGCTGTTGAGTGGACCTTGTAGAAGCTCTCTTCTGATTCTATAAAAGTGTAGTCCTTCCGGAAAAACGTTTTATCCCTTTGTCCACCTACAAAAAGGAAAATTAACATAATTAATTGAGAACGGTTAACATTTTTGTGACTATTAAAATCTTCTGTCTAAACAACCTATTACTCGTATCACAGTATAATAAAGTTAAAGTAGTACGTCTAGGCAGTGACCTTGAATATACAACGTGCCGCTTCAATGGCAACATTAATTCAATACGCGTATAGGGATTCGCGTTTTTCTTTCTAAAAAGATATTTCGATTTCAAAGTTATTATTTATTGATTTATTTACAATTTTCTAAATATCATCTCATCTTGGAGTAACCTGTCACGCAGAGATGAAATTGAAACGAACGAGAAAAAAGTTCACGCCACTCGTGTTTTTTTTCATGAAACTAATTAACAACTGGGTCAGAACAGTAGACAAACGGTGAACAAAAAAATGGTGTTGGTCAACAACCTTTTACCAGATGGCATAGAACAATAGCTTCATAAATGAGTCTTTTGCATAGAGTGATCCTAATTTTGGTTATTATTTTATCATTTGGTTTGTTTGAAAATTTTTTTTTTCAATTTACGAATTATTTTATTATAATTTTTATGATTACTGACCACTTAGCTGAAGGAATGTCACGATTGTGGCAACACGTTATAAATAACCTACGGCCACTCAGTAAATAAACATGCACTAGGCTTGCCCACTGTCAGTTCTTACTACAAGTTATACAACGTGTGGTCGCTATAGCTACATTAACTTAAGACACAGGTAGTGCTAGTGGCCAGTAATAAATAAGATAAAATAATTAATAAATTGAAAAAAAAATCAAACAATCTAAATAATAAAATAATAAGCAAAATTAGGATCACTCTATGCAAAAGACTCATTCATGAAGCTATTGTTCTATGTCAGCTGGTAAAGTCTTTGACTTTGACTCTTTTTTTTTGTTCATCGTTTGTCTATGTACCCAGCTGTGAGTAGCTTTATGAATGTTTTTTTTGAACAACCCCCAGAAAAAAACTCGAGTGGCTCGACCATATTTTTCTCGTTCGTTTTAATTTTATCTCTGCGCTACAGGTGCGCCAAGATACTATTTTAGAAAAAGTAAAGATATCAATAAATAATAACGTTAAATGAAATTATAATATCCTTACAAAACGAAAAAGCGGTACCGTATACGCGTGTCAAGTTAATGTCGTCATAGCAGTGGCACGTTGTATACCACAGAATACATAATACATAGTAGAAGTACAGAGTATTCACTCCGCAAAATCATTTAAATAAATAGCAACTCTTGCTACGACACAATAAAGTGCAATTCAGGTCGCACAGCGTAATTACCTACAGTTATATTCACCTAGAAGTTGCCTCTCTTTCTATCGCGTAACTCTTATACCTTCTGACTCGTTAGGGTTGTGTTCTTTTACAACGCGGTGCGTGAGTGAGTATCGAACTAACGTGCGAGCCGGCCGGTGCGCGACATGCCACAGTGAATTATCCCGACAAGTCGAGCCCGCCGCGTGCTTGTAGATTCATATCTAAAATGCGGTGTGCGCCTAGCCCGCACCCTAATTGGGTAACACATCACCAATCGGAGTCTGAATTATTTTGAAACAAAAATTGTTTACCATTACTTCAATATGTTTGAAAAATTTGTCTGCTCAACAACGTAAATAACGCAATGGATGTTATGAAACCGATTCCGACTAAGAGCTCAAACACATAAATACGTTACGACGACGCAACGTGCCACGGCACGGCAACGTCAGTGGAAGTCCATATACCGTGCCGTGGCACGTTACATCGTCGTGTTTATGTGTTTGAGCCCTGATAGTGTCGCAATTAGGGTGCTGGTTATACTTACTTTGCTTAGCTCGACAATATATTGACAGACTTTTTTCCTGCTTTCAGGTTTGGTTCCATAACTACATGAGTGAAAAGACTCAGCTGAGTTATCATAAAACCATAGAGCCTGAGCCTTAGGTACAAGTAGCTCTATTAGAAATCTCCATTTCACTAATACTGTTTTCAAATGAAGCAAGACCAGTGGTATAAACTTACCTGTCTTATTGGACTGCTCAATATTGCAGCTACAGTTTTGCTCTAATAACGGAAGGCTCTTCTTGCAAATAAATCTATACTCTGCGTCACATGTGATATCATTAATGCGACCTTCTTGGTTCAGATGCAGACAGTCCTCATCACCACTATCGTCTGGCTGATATAGATTCCAGTTATTGTACACCTCAGAGATTGACTTACCTAGAATATGAAACGTATAAATAAATAAATTAAGAATGTTAAAAGCCTAAGTTAGCTGTTATAACTAAACCAAATAAACTGGTCTGTTTGTTACACTGGATAGCTTTATGTCATCCTCCTCCACTGTGTTGCTTTTGGTAACTCCAGCAACCGAAATCGACACCACTGTCGTGGTAAAAAATAAATATAAAAATATACACTTACCGTCAATGGTCTCATATACACCTTCAGTTATTATGTCTGATATGCCCACAAACACCCATGCATTGCTTGGCTCGGTATTGTTTTGATACAGTGTCCAAAACGAGATCACAGCATTGGCCTCATCGCTGTTTTCTGGGTAGAACAAACTGGCTCCTTCTAGAGCACACACTCGATTGGCATCATGCCAATTCTTCTCTGTCATGTGAATCTTGTAGAAACTCTCTCCTGCTTCTATGTAAGTGTAGTCCTTCTGGATAGACACTTGATTCTTTGGTCCTTCTACGAAATAGAAAATAGTCATATTATAAAACGGCAAGTTCATCTAAGGCATATCACCGATTAATGCCTTTATCCCAAAATGCTTTTTTTTCTCTTTGATTATCTGGCAAACATAAACACTGATTTTGATTTTAGGATCCAAGAGTCAGTAGATGTAGTTATTCACATTAAATCTGTAGGCATCACAACAAAAATTACATGTACAATAGTAAAATTTCACTTTCGAGAATGATAAACCAAAAAGCTGTCACCGAGATGCATCCTCGAGTATGACTAGGTGACCCAAAACTCGTAATGCTAATGAATTTTCGGCTATTAGTCTACCGATCTCTAGCCCCGGTCTCCCCTAACATAACTTACCCAAAACATTTGCCATGCCATGCATTCATGTCCTGCAAATGATTACACGTACCGACCGTTATGTAGGTATGTTACTTTTTATTCCGGTAGTACGTTCTATGGGATAATTTCCGACACGACGCGGGCAAAGCCGAGGGCAAAAGCTAGGCTAGATAATTTGTGAACGCTTACAATTAAGTGAAGTTTATAAAGTGAGTATTTGCGCTCGTTTAAATACGGTTTTAATCTGTACTATTACACCAACCCACAACTTATTTTTGCGACGGAAACCCAATAAAAATATAACGTAGGTACCGTTGGTGGAGCTAGTATGAATCAAATAAATATTGAGTCTAAAATCGAAATATATAGTCTAAAAACAATCAGCTCCTCCATACATTTATGTTCGTTTAAGTAGGGCACTCGACATATGTAGGGAAAAGCGAAAAGACTCAGCTGAGTTATCATTGTGCTTTAAAGTAAAAGCTCAGTAGCTCTATTAGAAAACTGCATTTCAGTACATACTGTTTTTCAATAAAAACTTACCTAAATTGGACGACTCAATATTGCAGCTACAGTTCCGCTCTAATGACGGAAGGCTCTTCTTGCAAATAAAGCTATACTTTTCGTCACATGTGATATCATTAATGCGACCTTCTTGGTTCAGGTGCAGACAGTCCTCATCGCCACTATCGTCTGGCTGATATAGATTCCAGTTATTGTATACCTCAGAGATTGACTTACCTAGAATATGAAACGTATAAATTAATTAAAAATGCTTAAAGTTAGCCTTTATAGCTGAAACAAATAAACAGATCTGTTTGTTACACTGATGGACAGTTTTACATTTGACATTTGACATATCTCGGGACCTTGGGGTCCTGGACCTTTGTAAGGCATACGAGGGGCCGAAGACAACTCGCAGAAACCCCATAGACAATTTTAAATGATGAGGAGGCACCAGCCGACGATTATCCCTGTATGCACTATGCAAGTGCACCCAACCGCCGGTTGGTGCAGGAATAATGAACATGGAAACAAAACTTATTGAGCTATGGGTTTGGGTGGCTAGTGGATTGGGTACCTTGAACAATGAAAGAACTATGCCCCCTGCCTGACAAATGTTATATAATATACACATATAAAATGGCTGGGGGTGACTTGCACACTCAATGATGGCCCCCGGAAACGGTCGCTAGCACAAAGTGACGTAGCGAAAACATGTCTTGAGGTCTTGAGGAATGGAGAGGTATTCTACGGCTGTCAGAATAATCCCGAAAGTATGGTCAAGATTCATACCAGCATCGTACTGGATTATTTCCTTCTTCCGAGTACTTTTGCTCTTGCGAATCTCTACTCAAGCCTGCCAATAAAGGCAAGAATGAGGGGGAGCACTGTTCCTTGTCATTGTTCACTCCAGCCGGCCAATAAAGGCAAGTCATAGATGAGGACCAAGACTTGTCCCAGGAGATAGGGTCCGTGCGGTCGCTACTGCCTAACAACTCGCCACATGCTGCCCTGTGGGTTCATGTATCTCTCTTGGTCTGGCTCCTCATCCTAGACATGTTCCGGCAAAGTAAACTGTACCCGCTCAGACCTACAGTTCGGAGAGCGCAAGCCCAGCCACTACGGCCACGTACGTACGTATACGGCGGCGGTGGGGTTATTATTATTATTTTTTGGGAACGGCAAAACAAAAAAAAAATAAAATATACACTTACCGTCAATGGTCTCATATACACCTTCAGTTATTATGTCTGATATGCCCACAAACACCCATGTATTGCTGGGCTCGGTATTGTTTTGATACAGTGTCCAAAACGATATCACAGCATTGGCCTCATCTCTGTTTTCTGGGTAGAACAAACTGGCTCCTTCTAGAGCACACACTCGATTGGCATCATGCCAGTTTTTCTCTGTCAAGTGAATCTTGTAGAAACTCTCTCCTGATTCTATATAAGTGTAGTCCTTCTGGATAGACACTTGATTTGTTTGTCCATCTACGAAATAGAAAATTTTAATATTAAAAAAAACGGCAAGTTAGTAAACTAAGGCATAAAACCGATGCGCAGTTCGGGTTTCGCCCCGGACTTTCAACTGAAAGCGCTATTTTGAATCTCAAGCAAACAGTTCAATACTATATAGATCGCAAAACGTCGGTGTACGCCTGTTTCCTTGATCTTTTCAGAGTAAAAGTATGTGGACTACTGCAACATTGGTACGATAATCAGACCAATCATGTGAAGTGGGACGGTACACTCTCTCTGAACCGTATGGGCTGGAGTGCGGGGTCAGACAAGGAAGTCTGTCGCCTCCCAGGCCCTTCAACCTCTATGTAGATGACCTCATAGAGGGACTCAGCAGCATGCGTGTCGGATGCAGTGTTGATGGGGTTAGCATTAACAACATTAGGTATGCTGACGACATGGTGCTGATGGGTTCGTCTGCGGGGGCAATCAGAGAGCTGCTTAAGACTTGTGAAGCCTACGCTGCCGCACATGGATTCATTTACAATGTGAAGAAATGTAAATACATGGTCTTTAAGGTCGGCGGCAAATGCTTGAAGTGGGACCCGAGCTAATTATATACGGGTCAGTAGTTGAAAGGGTATCCGCTTTTAAATACCTAGGTCACTTTCTTTCCGACGACCTTAAGGACCATGTAGATGGAGGGAGCGGGTTGCTCGTTGTACAGACCTAGTAAAGATCACCATTTTCAAGGCTTACTGCCAGAGTTTGTACACGAGTATTCGAGTAAGCTATGGGTCAGTTACACCAAAAAATCGTTGGATGTCCTGCGCGTCCAGTACAATAATGGCTTCAGGATGTGGTTGGGACTTCCTCGCTACTGCAGCGCGTCAGAAATGTTTGCGCAAGCTCGTACCGACGTCAGAGACAGTCGCAACAGCATCTTGAGAACTGTAGCGGAGAGCTTCAGTTCTCCAATTATAAAGCAGTTTGTATGGATGGTGATTGGTACTAACACTAGATAATAAGTTGTTTTAATATTATATTACTAAAACTATGGGTTATTTATTCCGAAATAAAAACCATTAAATTAAGTTAGTTAAGAGTTGGTCGACATTTAAAGCATAAAAAACCTCAACGACATTAATACTCACGTGAGAAATCCAATAAAATGTATACAACAAGAAAGACAAATAAAGTTTTAGAATACATTTTTGTAACTATACCAACGACATGAGTCTAAACTCTTGCAGCAGGCACGTCAATAATGAGATGCTTACAATGATGCTTTTATAGTGAGTAATGATTTGCACTATTATATAGCGTATCTAACGCTTTATCGCACTTATTGTTATTTAACCATAATCTGTACAATAGTACAATACTAATCCTCATTAATAATATAAATGCGAAACTGAGTTTGTTTGTTTGTTTGTTACGCTTTCACGCTAAAACGGATTTGGATAGAATTTGGCACATGGGTAGACCACGACCTGGTAGACATGATAGGTTGGGATATAAAATAATTTTTATTTCGATATTCCCACGGGATCGATACATAGGCGGGCGAAACCACGGGGTGCAGCTAGTGATAATATAATTCGGTTTATCCGAGAGTTTTGCTTCCGAGCTTAGTTTTGAATATGAGGAATTCCTGCTTTCCTTCTTTTTCTTCTTATTGCACTTATATTATCCATAGTAGGGTAGACCAGGACTGGTTGACTAACTTTTGACTTATTAGTCTATTTCTTGTGTTTTCATATTTATTTGGATTAAAATTACTTTACTTGACTAAACTAACTAACTAGGCTAATAGTGTCACTATTAGCCTAGTTAGTTAGTTTATTTTACAATAAATAACATTTAATCATTGTTATTCACTGGTTTTAGCAGAACAAGAAATCTTAAATCCAGGACCGGGGTAGGTTGACCACAGGCTTGGGTACTTTGACTTAAGGCTCTTACACACAGAGGCGATATCACGACGCGACGCGATATTGCGATATTATATCCGTAGAACAATTTCTATAAAATCACGCGCGACCATACACACAGGAGCGATTATCGCCCCGCGACACAGGTATATCGCGTCACGTGATGCGATAACTTTGCGATATTATCGCCGCGATACCATAACGCACCGCGCTAGTGTGAAAGGTGCTACGAGGCGATAATATCGCAATATCGCTACGCGACACGTCGCGCCACATATCACCTCTGTCTGTAAGAGCCTTAAAACAGTAATTATGAAATCATGAGAAGGGATGAGTAATAGAACAATATTTTTACCCAATAAGCTAGAGCAACTACTAAAGCCGTGAAAACGTTCATAACAATAAATATTTACTTCCTAAATAACTTGACAGTCTCATAGTTTCATTTTTGTTAGTCTCTGTTTCTTGTTTTTCTTTTAATTTCGTCAAGTATCTTATATTTAGCATAATCAGCCTATAATGTTCCCACTGCTGGGATACAGCTAGGCCTCCTCTCTGTGAGAGTGAGTGGGCAGTAAAACACCACGCGGGGCCAGAGTGGGTTGGTAGATGTCACATATCTTCGCATTTTTGGTTCTAGAACATGCCGATTTTCTCACAATGTTTTCCTTCACCATTTTGAAAGCAGCGGTGATGAAATTTACACATAGTAAAGCGCCTGTCGGGTTCGAATCTACGACCTACAACTCGTAAGTCGCGGCTGTTAGCACTGGGCCACCACTGCTCATCTTTTAATTAAATTCTTATAAATAATGTCAAACGCATGTGCCACCGCCTTAACATTTCTTTTGTCAAAAATAACATGTGAGAAGGTTTTTCTATAACACGTCAATTTTTTTTTTTTTAGCGTGGAGAAATGCTTATATATTCTGCACTACCACGGGGAGATAGTGCAGTTATGTGGGACTCCAACCCACTAAACCTCAACGGTCTCCTCCTCTGCCACAGCTTATGGCGCGTTTAGGATTACCATCTGACCGGATAAAGCCGGTCTAGACCGGATTTTTACGTGTTAGACCGGATTTTTGTCATACTTGCATGTCCTCCCAGCGAAATAAAATAAATGTACGAAGAAAGTATCAACTACATAAACCTTTGGATAACACCCTTACAATACTTAAAATGCTTCGAAGGGATGTGTTTAAAGAAGGATCAGCAATTTGAAAAAATCACAGCTGATGCTCTAGGTAGTGTTTTTAAGGGACAAAGGAATTCCTGTAGATGACGCAAAACTATTTGAAGAGCCTGTCTGCTTAAGAATTTTCTGAACACAAAGCAGAGCGATTTTTATGACGAGCTCGCTGAAAAGCAATGGTGTATCTTTTTTAATACAATTAACGACAGCTCAAGAGTTTCAGAATTTCTGAAGATTTGTCAATATTTCTTTAGTATTTTGCCACACAACGCAAATGTGGAGAGTCTTTTCTCTCATGACTTCTCAGTGGACCAAAGAGAGAAACAGACTTTCAGTGGAGTCAGTAAGAGCCATATTGCTTACGCAATAAAACTATAAACACGTGACGTGTGAACAATTTTATTGCGAAATAGCTGAAAAAAACAACTTTTTGCATGCGGTTGCTAGCAACCAAAAATATGGGTCTTAATAATATAAGTAAATAAAAACGTACTTAAATACTATGATTTTTATTTAATACAGGTGTGTGACCGGACTTTTTTTTCAAAATCAGGATTTTTGGACATGTCAGACAGGATTTTGCATTTTAGGCCTGGTAACCCTACACGCGTTAGCGTTCGGCCTCTGCGTAGTACTCCATCACCGGCGCATAGGGAGAGCGTCGCACCGTAATCCTCTGCTGTCGCGACCTCCAACCCTCGGCCACGATGCCTCCCATACGACATCGCGGTCCGCCTCAGTTGCGATGTCGCCCCAGCTATGTCGTCGGCTTGGTCAAAAGCCTGACGAGCGGCCCCCTCCTCGGCGATTTTAGATTTCATGATTCTAGGTCAACGGGAAGTACCCTATAGGTTTTGATACTTGCAAGTTTCAAAATATGTAGCATAAATAGACATATTTTTTATTGCGTTGACTTAGAAGCTTGGTTTTTTTAGAGCTCCAAGGTACTATAGACTTAAGTATTTGATATTAATTTCACCTTGATACCTCCACGCGTTCCTGAAAAGGGTCTTGACAGACTAACGGACAGACAGGCAGACAGACAGACAGACGGACAACGAAGTGATCCTATAAGGGTTCCATTTTTTCCTTTTGAGATACGGAACCTGAAAAAATCAATTTTCTGACTGTCTGGTACTATTGGTGTTAGCTACGGGGGCCTCTACGCTTTCGTAGGCTAAATCGTAGAACCTCGTAGCACCGCGTCTACGAAGTAGTTGATATAAGTATTAAATATTTTCTAACAAGCGACCGGCCCCTGCTTCTCACGGGTGCAATAGCAACATGACAAAACATTGTTGAACTGCCTGTCTAGTAATGTATTGTTTGCTATTTTTATTAACCGACTTCCTAAAGGACGAGGTTCTCAATTCGTCGGAACCTTTTTTTTTTTTATTTTTTTTTTTATGTATGTTCCCCGATTACTCGAAAATGGCTAGACCGATTTGGATTTTTCTTTTTTTGTTCGAAAGGGTATACGTCCCAAGTGGTCCCATGATCATCAAGTCAGGATCTGATGATGGGATCCCATGGAAATCGAGAGAAACCCTCAAATTTTATGGGCACACCTATTTCGATTTCGGTATTTTTTATAGTAACTCGTGCATTTGCTCTCGGAAAGTACCATTCGTTGAGCTGGTACTGATGATGAAGACCACAGAGGGCCATCGGAAATACTCAATTATATCTAAGTATATAACAGGTTGCGATTCGATTACTTTAATATGGTTTAAATGCTCGTCAAAATAATGGTAATGGTGACTTCACCATGAGCTCCATTTCTCCTGGTTCTTACTAGGAGAACTCCTCAACAATTAACGGCCCTGCATCGGGAAATGCAACATTTTGTAAAACGTGATGAGCAGCTGACATTGGGTTATTGTAACTTAGATAAATTACAAACTGAACCACTAAAAAGTGAAAAATAAAAACTTTTTTACAAAAACAAAAACCGACTTCCAAAAAAAAGACTACAAAGTGAAAAATAACTTTAATTTCGGAAGTCGGTGGCAAAAAACTAAAATACAGATCCAAAGACACCGACTTCCGAAATTAAAGTTATTTTTCACTTTGTAGTCTTTTTTTTGGAAGTCGGTTTTTGTTTTTGTAAAAAAGTTTTTTATTTATGTTTTCTTTGCTTCTTTGCTTTTTAATCTTTATTTTTATTCAATTTAGATTCAAATGGTCAACATTAATAATCTATTAGTATAACTTTAATAATAATATATAATTTTGTGTTTGTTTCTATTGCATGGTGTGGTCTCCTATAATTGAGGGAGCATATAGATTTCTGTTCTTTTCCTTTATAATATAGTATGTAACAACAAATGTAGTTGGAAATCCTAATAAAATAAAATAAAATTGAAATTTCAGTGCTTTCCCTAACTTAAATGATGGTGCAAACCGTATCAAAATTTATTGTGTAGTTTAGAAGATCTAAGCGGTCACAGACAGACACGAAAAACGACTTTATTTCATACGATGTATAGTATAGATAATATAGATTTGCAAGGAACTTGGTTGAAATTTTGTTTCACAAGGATATACTTATGGTATCTTAAAGGAAAATTAGATTTATAAGCGCTCTAGATAAACATGTGTTTTTGGGTAAATCTCTTGATAAGTTGGGAAAAACTGAGGGTAGCGGTAAGTTTTAAAATAAGTTTTCTGAGTGGTCAAACTTCATTGAATGGTTGAACTATGTCTACAAAAGCTTGTCGCCTACAGGAAGGATAATAATAGCAGGTATCATAAATAAGTTAATTATAACTTATTTACCTTTATTCTAGGTTGAAAACACCGTTAAAGATTTCAATAACCTTCGGGGTATTCCGGCATTATCGCCGCTGCAACGTTATTGTTTTTGAAATAATAGGTAGGTATTCCCTGTGCTTTATCTAACTAATTGCGGACAAGCTTCATAACAATATTTTATCCTTATTATTGTACAAATGTAAATGCAATAACAATAACTGTGATAAGACGCACTTTATAAGCAAATCATGTCGTACTTAATGCAAGAGACAACACGCGTGTCGCACAGTATAACAATGTATTCTAAAACTTTTTTAGTCTTTCTTGTAGTGTACTTTTTATCGGGTTCCTCACGTAAGTATTGGGTCGTAAAAACTCAAAATATCGACGCTGGAAACAGATTTTGTTGTATCTCGAAAAATGGAAAAAAAAATTTGCATCATTCAAATCGAGAAAAAAAATCTGCGTCTATGAGATGATCTGAGCAAAGTTTTCTTACGATGTTTTTTTTTATGATACGACGTTGACTTTTTCTAAACTTTTTTAACAAAACTTCAAAATGCTGTAAATACCATAAAATCAACTATTTTTAAATGTTAATCAATAACAAATAATCATGTGCCATCGATTTACGATCCGATTTGACACATGAATATTTAATCCTAGATTATTTATTAAAATTGTCTACATACTTTAATAAGTTTATAATACAAAATCATTTTTATGTTTCCGAGATCGAGAATCACTTCTCGAGAATCGATTTATAATGCGTAGAATTAACAGCACTAATGGACAGAAAAATGATAAAATTGACTGAAACTTTTGAGTAAATTACCACTTTTGTCAACTAATGATGACCGTAATGAACAATATAATGATTTTTTTAATATGTATTGCATACAATTTGATAGCACTTTCATTCCAAAGGCATTGTCGGTTAATAATAACACTTGCTTCAGTGACTGGGCCACCATTGGTATACATAAAAGTAGAAAACGACTTTATGAGTTGTATGATGAATGGACTTGTATTAACACTGCTGAATTTAATTTATATGTTAAGAATTATTCTAAAAAATTTTTTGTATGGCCAAGTCACGTTACTTGAGTACAAAAATTAAAAATAGTAGTAATGTAATTAAAATGACATGGAATATCATTAATAGCGAAACAGGAAGGTCAAGCAACCGAAGTAGTGACTACAGCCTTGCTATTGATGACAACATAATTAAATCAGATTCCCAAGTCGCCGCGGCCTTTGAAAAGGTCTTCGCTGAGATTCCCGTATCAACTACTAAATCTCTAAGGTCATCACCCACTGCTGCAGAGTCTTTACTTAATGAAAACGTTCCAGTTTGTGATTCTGAGTTTAATTTCCAATATGTTACCTGTACAGACATAATTAAAACCTTTCACACGTTAAATATTAAAAAGACTAATGGGGTAATTCTGTGGACGTTGCTAAATCAATTATAAACATTGTAGCACCTACTTTAGCTGTTATTTTTAACAATTGTAGTGACCGTGGTGAGTTTCCTGGTCTTATGAAATATAGTAAAATAATACCGTTGTTTAAATCGGGTAGTACATTTGACCCTACTAGTTATAGACCTATTTCAGTGCTACCTACCTTTAGTAAAATTTTTTAAAAAGTTATTTTAGATCAACTGCAAAGATCTTTTAATAAACATAAATTATTGCATAACAAACAGTTTGGTTTTACAAGGGGTCGTTCGACTACTGATGCCGGTGTTGAACTTTTAGGTCATGTTTATAATGCATGAGAGGATAAATGCGATGTTTTGGGCATCTTTTGTGATTTGTCCAAGGCATTCGACTGCGTTCTTCATGAAACATTAATCAGGAAACTGCATCACCACGGAATCCGGAACGCCTCTCTGGATCTTCTCACTTCTTACTTAAGTGATAGGATTCAAAGAGTTGATGTTAACGGGAAAAGATCACCCGGATCCGTAGTAACAATGGGGATCCCCCAAGGCTCAATTCTTGGCCCGTTTTTGTTTCTTATTTATATTAATGACTTGCCTTACCTCATAAAGGATAATCATGATATAGTGTTGTTTGCAGATGACACTTCACTTTTATTTAAACTCAAACGTCAGCAGCTGGCTACTGACAATGTAAATAGCGCCCTTGCAAAAGTAGTTAACTGGTTAATGTTAATAACCTACTTCTTAACGAGAAAAAAACTAAGTGTATTAACTTTACTATACCTCATGTTAGACAAGTAAAAACTAGTGTTCTCATAAAGGGTGAAGAGTTGATTCCCGAAGATACCACAGTGTTCTTGGGCATAACTTTGGATGCCAAACTTCAATGGGGCCCCCATATAGATAAATTGTCGAAAAAGCTTAGCGCTGCAGCATACGCCGTTAGGAAAATTCGTGAATTAACTTGTTTAGAGACAGCCCGTTTAGTTTACTTTAGTTATTGTCATAGTGTGATGTCGTACGGTATTCTGTTGTGGGGATATGCCGCCGATATTCAGACAATTTTTGTTTTACAAAAAAGGTCTATTCGTTCAATTTACAAATTAAGTCCCAGACACTCCCTCAGAGATAAATTTAAAGAAATTAATATAATGACTGTGCCTTCTTAGTATATCTATGAAAATCTTTTGTATGCTCATAAAAATATCAATTTGTTTAAAAAATACAGTGACGTCCATAATGTGAATACTAGAAACAAACACAAATTTGTTGTTCCTACAACCAGGTTTAAGAAAATAAGTGGTTCGTTTAGATGCCAATGCATACGTTTTTATAATAAACAACCTAGCCACATTCAAGAACTAAGCCTTAATAATACATTCAAAAATTGTATAAAGCGGAAACTTTGTCAGAATTCTATATTGTCAAAGACTATATTGAGGACAAAAAGGCTTGGGATTGAGCTGTTCCAATAAATTTACACAATTAATGTTGATTTAAATACCTTTTTACATATTCTATACAATGACATGAATATTTACTTTGTAAAGTATTACTTATACTATTTTTAATTATTGTGAATGTGAAGAGTACGTGGATCATTGTTTTTTATTTATTTTATCCTTTTCTCAGTTTTAGTTCTAGTCTGACAGTTTGAGTAATTTATGCGGCCTACCCAAATGTCTTTTCTTTGGTATTATTCGTCGAATCGTTAAGCTCCTTAAGTTTTGAGTTGAGCTGCACGATTACTGACAAATGCGTGCACTGACTGGACAGGTCCATTCAATCTGTGTGGTTCTTTCCTCAAAAGACCATTTCAGACTGCAATCTACATGGTCTTCACATGATCTGACCAAGATTATGTCTGAACTTTAAAAGAGACTGTGACCTCTGAGTTTGTTTCGGCGTTTCTTCTCAGAGTAGTCAGATAGGAAACGTCGAACTCATCTAGTTTTAAAAAAAATATGTTTGACGTGTAAAAGTGTTTGTACAAACCTACTTACAGAAAATAAATCATTTATCATTTATCGATGCCCAACTAGCGCGGCAGATTGGCGCAGACTGAGCTTAGTTTTAAGCATTTTATGCTTAAGGATGATGCGCAGTGGTGGCCCGCGAAGTTCAATTTTTTTTGGGTTTTTTGCAATTTGCAGATCCGTGTCTGGTTGTATCTTGATCAAAGTATGATACGCGGTAATAAAACATATGTAGTTACATATTCGCTAGATTTCGTTCGTTTAACGAATCTGCACGAAATCTAACTTAGAGAGATGTATTGATGATTTTTATGGTTAAAAATATGTAAATACATATGTTTTATTACCGCCTGTCATACTTTGATTAAGATACAACCTGACACGGACCTGCAAATTGCAAAAAAACCCAAAAAAAAAAAATTTGCAAGCTACACAGCGCAATCACCTTAAGACGATGCGTAGATAGATAAATACTTACAATACTCTCTATTATGCACACCATAAAAATACAACAAACGAAATACCAAAATAATTTGTAAATCTAACATTTCTTAGGCTTCACGTACATGACGCCGCAGCCGCACCGGTGCCGGGGCCGCATGTTTGTGTATACGAATGAAAACCGCACAGGCGCCACACCGCTACCGCTACGGAGCCACGCTGGAACTGCGTCTACACCGCATTGATATACCGAGTTAAATAGTAAAGCAACGATCACAGTACAGTAATAGTACCCCAATACTACTCGATTTTTGCGACCAATTTTTTAAGTACCGAATAAATTAAATTTCTAGTAGTTTTAATATTCATAAACCATACGTGTGAGAGTCAGCCGCCGCACCCAAGGGGGAATCTAAAGTCATGCATGCAAAAAAGCATGCCATGCATGTTTTGTTTTGGTTAACGTTAGAATCATATTCATATATTTTATCAATATTAAAATGAAAAGCAGTCTTTACAGTTTCGTTGGCAATGCTTTACTGAAATTTTATCTTTGCTTTACTATTTAACTCAGCATTAATACTGGGTACTTATACGCGGTTCCAGCGCGGCGGCGTCGGCGTGGCGCCTTTGCGGTTTTCATTCGTATACACAAGATGCGGGCCGGCGGCGGCGGCGGTGCGACTGCGGCGTCGTGCACATGAAGCCTTAGGATAATATGTATTTATTCCGATTGGATTACAGAATATTTAGGTTCCCAAATACAGGGTTATTGGTAAAACACCAGCCACCTCTTAAGGGGTCATTGTACTCATCATTATGAACAACTTTTACTATGGAACCAAACCTGAAATCGCGAAAAAAAAAACAGGTGTTTAGTACATTTATCTAGGTACATCAAACTCCTCAAAATGTAGGGAGCAGCAGAGCAGCAGATTTTTTTTCGAAATTCCAGGTTTGGTCCCATAGTAAAAGTTGTTCATATTGATGATTATAATGACCCCTTAAGAGGTTGCTGGTGTTTTACCAATAACGCTGTATGTATTAAATAAGAACACTGATTTAAACATGAAATAAGTAAGAGAAAAATAAGTTTTTCAATACAGAAATTCCTCATATCTCGTCATTAAATCAGTGTCCTTTCAAAATATATTAGGTGTAAAAAAATTAACTGCAAGAACTTCGTCCACATACTCGACATCGAAAAACAAACACATTACAAAAAAAAATTTTCGCGGGATCGCGAAAAAAAAATCAGCTGTTCAATACATTTATGTTCGCATAAAGGCTCTTACAGACAGAGGCGATATCGCGGTCGCGACGCGATATTTCGATATTATATCCGTAGAAAAATATCGCGTCGCGACGCGATATCGCCTCTGTCTGTAAGAGCCTTAATTCGTCAAAATGTACTGAACAGCTGTTTTTTTTTTTCGCGATTTCAGGTTTGGTCCCATATAAAAGTTGTTCATAATGATGAGTACAATGACCCCTTAAGAGGTTGTGGGTTATTTATTTTACACCTTGTATATTTGAGAACCTAGATATTCTGTAATCCAATCGGAATAAATACACAGTTTGATTTACAAATTATTTTGGTATTTCACCGGAGCATCCGGGGCCTCTTAAGCTGGGCAGTACTGGCAAGAGTAAATAATACTACCTACTATGGTATGTGCCCAGTATACCTATTATAGGGCATGCGAAATAGATGCTCTCGCTTATTTTCCTGTGTAAGTGTGTACCCTCGCTCTTGCGTTATCTAGGTATATCTATATCTGGATATCGGTATGGATGACAGTCAATTTTCACACAACTTCTCAGTCCCCTGTCATCAGCGCAACTTTCATCTTTCCTCTTAATTACTCATTTAGGATCCTGTCGATGTCAGAAAAATAATAATCAGTAGAAAATAGCTCGAAGGGCTTTTAAATCTATCCGTGTCGGTGCCCCAAATTGCTTAGCTCAAGCATTCTCAGTTCCATTGGTAATTCACAGCTAAATCGCAGGCTTTTTAGGGTTCCGTACCTCAAAAGGAAAAAACGGAACCCTTATAGGATCACTCGTGTGTCTGTCTGTCTGTCCGTCTGTCACAGCCAATTTGCTCCGTATCTAATAAACCGATTAAGTCGAAATTTGGTACACATATGTATTTCTGTGACCCAAATACGTACGGCTAACGTAATGAATTTTGAATATGAGTGTCACTTTTAGGGGGCCAATAAGAAAATTAAAAAAAAAAGTTTTGCAAACTGTACCGTGTGACATATCAAATGAAAGGACTTACTATGAGAGTCTCAAATATATTTTTTTCATAATTTTAAAATAAATCGTTTTAAAGTTATTTAAGAAAATAGACGTAAATTGACCATTCCCCCCTTTTCTCCGAAACTACTGAACCTAAAATTTTGTATAAAATACAGAAAATAGTTCCTGTAGATTACAGGAAAACATATAAGAAGTTTGTGCTCTTAAAAAAACCTGGTAAATCTCTCAATATTGTGAGTACAAACCTACATTTACTGTTGGAACGTATGGGAGAACATGTTTTTCAACTGTAATGTTAAGTTTTGTTCTTGGGATAATTAATTTAATCCCAACTACGGAACCCTTCATTGTGCGTAGCCGACACGCACTTGGCCGGTTTTTTTTTAACATTTACCATAATGTGTTTGAGGTGAAACTTAAGATTTACCGAGTGAATGCTAGAAGAAAAAGTTTGAAATGATTTGGTAAATCCTTAGGTTTTATTGGAAAATCTTAGGATTTACTGTAGCTCAAACTTTAACAGTAACATCTATTATCTATGTATTTAATTTTCAAAGCATAGCTAATATATATTTTTTTTTTTAAGTATGTAACTATCACTAATAAATTATTATATTCTATTCGCAGATGGACAAAAAGATAAAAAGTTTTTCCGGAAGGACTACAATTATATAGAAGCTGTAGATAGTTTCTATAAGATCCACACGATACCACGAACTTGGGCTGATGCCGAGCGAGTGTGTGCTCTAGAAGGAGGCACCTTCTGGTACCCAGAGAGCGACGATGAGGCACACGCAGTGATATCGTTTTGGAACACTACCCAGCCCCATTTGGGATGGGTCTACGTGGGGATGTCAGACATAATGGTTAAAAACCTGTTTGAGACCGTTGACGGTATGTAAACTATTTTAGTAATTTATTTGTCTAGTAGGTATAATACTGGTATTCAGCTGCATCCGGTTAAGACTGGAAGCCGACCCCAACATAGTTGGGAAAAGGCTAGGCAGATTGATTTGTCTACTACCACATGTACCTACATTAATAAATTGATTCTTTGTTCGTTACATTTACTTTATCTATCTATATCTATTCTAATATTATAAAAATCAATGCCACTTTTCGTTGTAATTTTAATAACTCAAGAACGGCTGGGCCGATTTAGCTGATTTTGGTTTTGAAATGTTTAACGTAGCAGGGAAGGTTTAAACGATGAGAAAAATTGGAAAAATTGCCGGGAAAATTGGAAAATTCTGGAAAACTGAAAGTAGATTTTATATGGGAATATTGAAATTGGGACAGGACAACGTCTGCCGGGGAACACTAGTACTATGTATAAAAATCGGTTTATTTACAACATAAATATGTTTTAATATCATTTTTCTAGGGAAGTCAGTGTCTGAAGTGTACAATAACTGGCTGCAGGGTCAGCCTAACAATTATGGCGGTAACCAGGACTGTGTGTACATTTACAAAGAAGGCCAACTGGATGATTGGGGATGTGACTATAAGTATTCTTTCATTTGCAAGAAGAGTCTTCAGTCACTAGAGTGGAACTATCAATGCAATACTCCATATTCAGGTAGGCTTTAATATTTGCTGGGAACGTACTAGACTTTGACCTGTGGTTTCTAGATAAGTTTACGAGTATCATCCGTCAATATCCCACGAAGTTCGTCGCTTCATTAATGTAGAACATTCACGATCGACGGAAAACTACCAGTAAGTCATTGCAATGCAATTCTTATCTCGGTAAGGTATTACTTAGTATAAATTGTCAGGAGTTTTATGAAACTCACGGCAATCATTCTAATTTATACTTAACTACAATGAGATAAGGAATAGATTGCAATGACTTACTAATGGTTTTACGTCATTGAAATGTGACCGTGAATGTTGTAGGTAGGTACTTTAGCCAGCCTTTGCTGATTCGCGATCTTCACCAAGGGCACGTTTCCCCATTGGCTATGGATCTTTATCGATCAATTTAACCGTCAATTCTTCCTCGGCCATACGTGTCCCACGTTACTTGGTCGGCACAAAATATATACCTCTTCTATTATTTCCTGTCAGCCATCGCGTCATTCACTTTCTTTTTATTTGAAACTAGCATCCGCCCGCAGCTTCGACCGCATGGTATGTCGATAAAAAGTAGCCTATGTCCTTTTCCAGGTCATGGTCTACCCTTATGTCAAATTTCATCCAAATCCATTCAGCCGTTTCAGCGTGAAAGCGTTACAAACAAACAAACAAACTCACTTTCATAATATTAGTTACGATATTAACACTCGTATCAATTTATCCATCTTTTCCATGGCTCTCTCAACTCTCAACACACACACACACTAACACACATACACACGCCCCCACACATAGATATTTTTCAAAACTCATTTAGTTTTGTTCGTGACAAAGATCATGGGGTCAGACCAATCTCTTACAATCAGAACATAATCTCATATTATCATTAGACACATAACATTTATTATTTCAGGTTACACTTTCAATGAAGACACTGGCAAGTGCTACAAGCTCCACACCACTCCACTGAGCTGGAACGAGTCATATGCCGTGTGCCAACTAGAACAATCTAACCTGGCAGTGATCAGCAGTAGGCGGGAAGCGGACTACCTTGCAAATTTAACAGAATCCATACCGAAACCTACGGTCAAAGAGAACTACCAAAGAGGAATATACCACGTGGGCTTTCATAACAGATTCAATGAGGGCTGGCAGACAGTTAAACGTACGTGAGACAGAGTTACCTAAGTAGATACTTAGGTAAAAGTAGAAAAACGAGTTACCTAAGTAGATACTTAGGTAAAAGTAGAAAATCGAGTTACCTAAGTAAATACTTAGGTAAAAGTAGAAAATCGAATTACCTAAGTAGGTACTTACGTAAAAGTAGAAAATCGAGTTACCTAAGTAAATACTTAGGTAAAAGTAGAAAATCGAATTACCTAAGTAGATACTTACGTAAAAGTAGACAATCGAGTTACCTAAGTAGATATTTAGGTAAAAGTAGAAAATCTAGTTATCTAAGTAGATACTTAGGTAAAAGTAGAAAATCGAGTTACCTAAGTAGATACTTAGGTAAAAGTAGAAAATCTAGTTACCTAAGTAGATACTTAGGTAAAAGCAGAAAATCGAGTTACCTAAGTACATACTTAGGTAAAAGTAGAAAATCGAGTTACCTAAGTAGACACTTAGGTAACTCGATCTCACACGAATGTTGAAGGGAGTTTCGTAGTCGGAACACTAAACACCTGCACATATCCATGTCAAACTCCCTGAAGTTGTTGTGGATTCATATAAATATTTTAAGAAGTTCTTAAAATATTTATTAAGAGGAATATACCAAGTGGGCTTTCATAACAGATTCAATGAGGGCTGGCAGACAGTTAAACGTACGTGAGACAGAGTTACCTAAGTAGATACTTAGGTAAAAGTAGAAAAACGAGTTACCTAAGTAGATACTTAGGTAAAAGTAGAAAATCGAGTTACCCAAGTAAATACTTAGGTAAAAGTAGAAAATCGAATTACCTAAGTAGATACTTAGGTAAAAGTAGAAAATCGAGTTACCTAAGCAGATACTTAGGTAAAAGTAGAAAATCTAGTTACCTAAGTAGATACTTAGGTAAAAGTAGAAAATCGAGTTACCTAAGTAGATACTTAGGTAAAAGTAGAAAATCTAGTTACCTAAGTAGATACTTAGGTAAAAGTAGAAAATCGAGTTACCTAAGTAGATACTTAGGTAAAAGTAGAAAATCGAGTTACCTAAGTAGACACTTAGGTAACTCGATCTCACACGAATGTTGAAGGGAGTTAAGTAGTCGGATCACTAAACACCTGCACATATCCATGTCAAACTCCCTGAAGTTGTTGTGGATTCATATAAATATTTTAAGAACTTTGTTCGACTTTTTTTCGTTTGTTGTTTTTTGTTTTGAACTTTGTTCGATGACGAAGAATTTTTGAAAATTTCATCCCTAAGGGAATAAAATAGGGGATGAAAGTTTGTATGAAAAATCTTATCTCTTGAGTATTACGAATATTCATCTAAGTTAATTATAAAATTAATCATTTTTAGTTTTCCTAAACTACCCCGCTTTTTTGTGGATGGGAAATCATCAAATGACTTCTCCCGCTCTGGGTGGAGCGGAAGGGCGTGTCATACTTTTACTGACCCACCCGGGTTCCTTCAGTTGCCTATGGCAGGGCCACGGTATCTCTTTCGAACAACCCGCGACCCCAGAAGACGGGATTGGTGGATGCCAAAGTTTGTATAGAGGAATTTTAACACGCGGTCCGATTTACTGAAAACTCAGTTTTTGTACTTGAGACCAAAAATGAAGACTAACTAACGTGTATCAGGGTTTTCCAAAAATCTACCCCTTAGGGGTGAAAAGGCTACCCCTTTTCACCCCTAAGGGGTAGATTTTACAGCGGAGGATTTTATTGGGGGATTTTGATTAACTCGAAAATTGGTGTAAATCGGTGTTCGGGTGATATAATGTACCTTATACTGTACTTAATCAAGAAATACTAAAAACGGCGATTCGTAAGGTATTTTGTTTGAATATGGGCGATTTTCTGCAACTGTAAAAAATAACCTTGTAATTCATAGTATCATTATGAAATACAAAGTTATCTTTGCGATTGTTAAACATATAGTATGGTACGGAACCCTTTGTGTGCGAGTCCGTCTCGCACTTGGCCTGTTTTTTTGTATGAAAATACGTTGCGTTGGCTTGTTGCGGCTGTTATGTGTGCTAGACTTTAGATGACTTTTTTGATTGATGATTTTCTTTTCCAGGAACACCGATGAATGTAAATGCCGATCTCTGGTGGGACAACTACCAGCCAGGAGACAGTGATCAGTGCGGCTCAATGTTCTTCAACGGACGTCTGATCAACACAGATTGCAATATGAAGAGCTTCTTTTTTTGTGAACATGAACTTGCTCATTCATCCCTAGGGCTCGAAGAAAATTTAGAAAAATAGGTACTTTTATGTTTTAAAAATAAGATTTGTTTTTATGTCGGTACTATAGACAAGCGACCCGTCCCTGCTTCGCACAAGTGCAATGTACTGATGTGAAGACATGTCTAAACATGGAGATTTCTGTGCTATAAATATACACGTGGACCTATAGGAATAAATTCTCAATATGTTCGTGAAAACCACATCAAAATCCATAGTCTCATTTCTATCTAAGCGGTCACACAGACAGACATGAAAGCTGCTGTTTTATACAGTATTGATATTGATTGTGCAAAACCATAATGATATAATAATAATAACAGAATCGATGCCTGCAGAACGTATTTTGACATTTCAATATCTTTTCCATTGACGGGGATATCCAACTTTATCTGTAATTATGTTTTTTTATGTATCTACTTTTTACATAATTTAACACCACAACGAGAAAAAGAGACATACATACATACATAGAGTGTACTTATGTATAAGTAAGAGTACAAATAATACAAGTTTCACTCGAGAAATGTATTTTTATTTTTCATCCTTTATTCATAAGGATTTTGTCGATAAAGTCAATCTTAGGAAATAAACATATAAAAACAATTTTCCTAAGGAGAACCTTTAAAACCTACCATAACAGAATTTAACACATGAACATTCGCCATTGGTGGTGAAGAGGAAGCTCAGGGTCTAGACCATAGGGCAGGCCACAGTGACAGTTATAGTTGGATCGCACTTTTTGTCAAATATTGCCATTCATTCATCATCTTTCTTTTCTCAACTTTGTTAGGGTTGGCTTCCAGTCTAAGTGTGCATGTGTGCTTACAAGAGTATGTCTAAGTACCTTTACAAGTAAAAATTATTAATTAAGTCACTACAATTTTAGTAGGTACCTTTCTTCATTTTATCATCATCATTCCCAAACTATTTTTTACTAAACTTATCTAATTAATGTATACTGGGCATTCTGTACGAAACATACAGAATGTACAGACGCCAGCAGGTCAAGCCACCCGAAACTGTCAAATTTTTTGAACCTAATACTTTACCGATAACGATGAAAATCTATTATAGAAATTTGACAGATTGCAGTAGCTTGATGTGCTGGCGTCTGTACAAGAAATAAAATTCACAATACTATCACACTAGAGCCGCCGAGTATTTGAAATTTAACGCCGACTCAGGCACCAATGAACGAATTGGTGACGATGATGACGTTTTACAGGATTTGCAAACGTTCAATGATGAGTTTGGCGCTTTAAATCACTTGCCAAGCATCAAAAGTGCAACGCCGATCTGTTGGCATAGTGTGCTAAGCATGTCAGAGAGCTTGGCGCATTGCTGCAATATGAATCCAGTAAACACCATACTCACAAGGATTGGCCAGGAGGACTTGAAACTAGTACAATTAGAATGGAACCTGCTGGAAGACCTTATCAGATTTCTTCGAAAATTTCGCGAGGCTGTCGAAGTTTTATGTGCGCAAAAGTCTGTTTCCCTTAATTTGGCTCTTGTCTTTCGCTCTGAATGAATAAATTCGATCTCAGACGAAGAAATAGTCACAATGATAACGCTTAAAAATAGAATGCTAGAGAAATTTGATCACAGATTTCCTTTGACAAAAAATGTAGAAGTTGCATCTCTTTTAGATCCCCGATTTTCTTTTCAGGGTTGAAAGAAGTTCCCGTGATCTATCAGAACCACAACCAAGCTCGTCTTTGACTCAATCCTTGCTGTAAAAATTGTCTAAGAAGCACAGCAGTTTCAGCAATATTGACGAGGCAACATGAACAGATTTTTCTCAAGAATGCTGGAGATACCTAGCTTCAGTCAATCCCAAAGAAGTGGAGATTTTGAACGGGGATGTGCTTGCCTATTGGCGAGAAAAGAAAAATGTGTTTCCAGGACTTGCTGCGCTTGCCAGGACCATTCTTGCAATTCCTGCCAGAAGCACGACGAGTGAACATGTTTTTTCAATAGCAGGATTGGTTTTGAACTTTTGAACGCTAAAAGATCGCGGTTGAGCCCTACACGTGTCAACAAAATAATTGTCATCCATGACAATTATAAATGTTGTAAAAACATTTAATTATGTATTTTTCTGATTTAAATTTTAACTTCGCCCCTTAATAGCTCTAAAATATAACACTCAATCCATTTTTTTATTTAAAAAAACCCGCGCCGCGGCGTGGCGCCGCCGCGCCGACAAATTTTTGGTCGGCGGCACCTCTATCACACTAATATTTTAAAGCATATTTTGAGCAGTGGTGGCCCAGTGGTAACGGCACCGACTTACAAGTTGTAGGTCGTGGGTTCGAACCCAGGCAGGCACTCCACTTTGTGTAAATAATTTCATCACCACTGCTCTCAAAACGGCGAAGGAAAACATCGTGAGGAAACCGGCATATCCTAGAACCAAAAATTCGAAGACATGTGACATCTACCAACCCGCACTGGGCTCGCGTGGTAGATTACAGACCACTACCTCTCATTGAGAGGAGGCCTGTGTCCCAGCAGTGGGAACATTATAGGCTGATTATGATGATGAATATTTTAAAGGCGAAAGTTTGTGAGTGTGCGTGTGTCTGTTTGTAAGTATGTTAGTTACTTCTTCACGCTCAAACGGCTGGACCGATTTGGATGAAATTTGTTATGCAGATAACTTATACCGTGGATTAACACATAGGCTACTGTTTATCACGGTCTACGTGGGTGAAACCGCGGGGCGCAGCTAGTTGTACCATAAATTAAAATAACTTTGAACACCGAGCGCATTCCCAATTTAAATACTGAAATTATTTAGAAACAATTCGGCGTGAAATTAATCAAATAACTTACCTAACCTACTAGAGTCATAGCCTAGGTCCTGTTGACTCGGTTTTAATAAAATGTCCCAAAAATGATTAAAATTACGTTAGAAACGTATAAAGGCTCTTACGCGTCGCCTAAGCGATATCGCCTCTGTCTGTAAAAGCCTTAAATCATTACTATAAATAATGCTTATCATCTCACACACCACAGTGTCTCAAGACGAAAGTCTTTGACCAGTTTCGGAATTCTCACGTCAGTACTGTGCCGTAGATGTTTTTATAATTTATATTTTTATGACTTGGAAAACTCTCACAAATACTATCTTATTACTTACTACTTTTTAATTTATTGTGTTTACGACTCCATCAGCGAGAGAGAGAGTAAAAAATACGTCAGCGAGAACGAGGTGGTGGAAGTCAACAACTCTGGCAGCATTCTCTCTAGTCAGGTCCATAACAGATAATATAGATAAAAAACGCTCTGTTTCAGTTATCTTCCTAGACATGAGCAAGGCTTTTGATCTCGTTAACCACAATACACTTCTAGATAAATGTGAGCGATACGGCATCAGAGGTCCAGCGTTAGAATGGCTGAAAAGTTATCTCAGCAATAGACAACAATGTGTTGAAGTATCCCGTATTAATGATAAACTTGTTGCAATCTCATACAAATCTGTATTTAGACACAATGGGTCAGGAGTACCCCAAGGAAGCATCCTTGGGCCTCTTCTTTTCCTTCTATATATTAACGACTTACCAAATGTAACAAACCATAAGTGCGTACTATTTGCAGATGATGTGTCAGTAATAATACCGGAAAATAATAAAACATTACATCAACAAGAAGTAAATGAAACTATCAACAATATAATAAATTGGCTAAATGAAAACAACTTAAAAGTAAATCTATCTAAAACAAAATTCATTCAATTTGCAAACTACAAACAAAATCCCTCAAAAATTAATTTAATCCACAGTAACGAAATAATTAACAAAGAAAATAGTATTAAATTTTTAGGCCTAACACTAGATGAAAATTGTAACTGGGGAATACATATTGAAAATGTTTCTAAAAAAATAAACAGATTTGTATACGCATTAAGAGAGCTACGCAAAACAGCGAATGAAGAAGCTGCACTCAACGCCTATCACGGCTACGTAGAGTCTGTATTGAGGTATGGCGTACTTCTATGGGGTAACTCGTCACACATCCAAAGAGCTTTCATAGCGCAAAAAAAATGCTTGAGAGCAATAACTGGGGCGCCTCCATATGAGAGCTGTAGACAAATTTTTAAAAAGCTAAAGGTTTTAACACTAGCTTCTATTTACATTTTAGAAATAGCCATATTTGTTAGGAAAAATTCACACTTCTTCTCCACAGTAGCCGAAAACAATAGATTTACAAAAAGAGACCCCACCAAGTTAAAAAACCAATTTTGTAACAGCACTCTCCACTACAGAAACAGCTACCTTATGTCCATAAAAATTTACAACCACATTCCAAAATTAATTAAAGAACTGCCATTTCATTCTTACAAAAAAGAACTAAAAACATGGCTTATTCAAAATAACTTTTATACATTAAAAGATTTTTTTTATTTTAAGGGTTAAATTAGATTTATTTAGATTTCTATTGTTGTTAAATTGTTTGCCTAAGTTATTGTTGTGTTTTTATTGTTTATTTTATAATGTAGATTAAACCAAAATATTATAATTAATGTGTCTGTCTATAATTTTAAGTGTTTTGTATTGTTTTTTAGAGTATAGGTTTAACAGGTTTTTTGTTTATTTTATAATGTAGATTATACCAAAGTATAATAATTAATGTGTCTAATCTATAATTTTAAGTGTTTTGTATTGTTTTTTAGAGTAGGTATAGGTATGTATTATATGAGTTAGGTTTTATGCCTATGTGCACCTATTGTAAATATTCGTATGCCGCTTTTAGCGGCGGATGTGTCCTGAACTAAAATTATAAATACCAACTTTGTTGTACCATATCCGACGAATAAATGTCTTTGTCTTTGTCTTTGTCTTTGAGGAATATTGCACATTTTATTTATTTTGCAGATGTTCAACTATATAATAGGTATTGTATTCCTATAATAATTTTAGAATATGATAACACCTATTTACCTAATTTAGTTGAGTTTATTTCTCTAAAACATTGAAAGTCTAGTTTGTGTAGTGATAGCGTCATTTTAACCGACTTCAAAAAAGGAGGAGGTTCTCAATTCGGATGTATGTTTTTTTTTTTTTGTATGTTTGTTACCTCAGTACTCCGTCATTTATGAACCGATTCGGAAAATTCTTTTTTTATTTGAAAGGGTATACTTCCAGATTGGTCCCATTTTGATCAAAATCCAGTTCTGATGATGGGATCCATGAGGAATCGAGGGAACTCCTCAAATATTATAGGCATACATATACGTATTTTGGTATTTTCATCAACAAATCAGGCGTTTGCATTCAGAAAGTATCATCTGGTGAAGTGGAACTGATGAAGAAGACCACAGAAAGCCACGGGAACTCCTCAACGATGATAAGTATTTCACGGGTGGCGATAAGATATCTCGATTAATAGTTAAGCGAGTATGAGGAAGCTTTAAATAAATGGTACCATCGAAGCGATCTGATGAAAAACGAGAGTAAATAAAAAACCAAAGACACCGACTTCCGAAATTAGTTATTTTTCACTTTGTAGTGTTTTTTTGGAAGTCGGTTGTTTTTTTAGTCCTGCTATTTGATGATAGATCGTTTTAAATTCAGTAAAGAAAAGACTTTTATTTAGTTAATAAATTAATTTTTACTTTATTGATAAGTAAGTACGTTAAAACTGGCTTCGCTTCGGCTTCTCTCTTACAAACATTCACACCTCGCCACTGCTCACTACCTATCGTCTTTCCTATTGATTAGAACTGATAATGATATTTGTCACAAAAACTCATAAATTTCTCATTTTCACGATAGATGCAATACGGTATTTTACTCTATAAGAGAAAAAATCTAAAAATTTAGATAGCTTAGGCAAAAAGCAGTCGGAAAATGTTAGTTTTAGTTACTAAAATAACAATATTTTTAAAATTCAATTCAGTTTTTAGTTTTTTTAATCTGTTTTCTAACACCATGAAAGTAGCCGCCATGTTATTACGTCATACGGCTCATGTCAACTGTCAACTGATCAGCGTATATAAAGTGTTTGTTTACTCAGCCAACTGACGTCATGACCACAGAGCAATATGGCGTCCACTGCGTCCACCATTTTCGCGCGAAATTTGAAAATTTAAAATTTAAATGCATTTTTACGGCACTTATCGATTGAATAAAAATTTTGTTTTTTTTGTGGCTTATTAGCACTATAGAATCGAATTTAGATACTTTTCAAAAATGAGTGTTATACCGTATTGGTGGATATCGTCCGTTAACAGTAGTGCCTGTCGGGTGTATTCAACAGGGCCTTCACTAGTAGTGCTTGTTTCTAAATGCTATGATACGATTGCATCTCTCAACAGTCGATCACTTATTTGTGGTTGCAAATGAATTGAAAACGTCACTGTTGGACAGGGGACAATAAGATAAACAAATTGCGCGATTTCAACAGATTACTTTAATTAAGTTACGGAAGCTAAAAGACAATAAGGCTCTTACAGACAGAGGCTATATCGCGTCGCGACGCGATATTGCGATATTATATCCGTAGAACAATTTCTATGGAATCGCGCGTGACCATAGACACAGGAGCGACGCGATATCGCCTCTGTCTGTAAGGCCCCTCGCTCACGGCGACTTTTTGTAGCGATGCAGTAGCAATGCTCTCGCGCGTTCGCATCGATACAGTCGCGAAGCGATCGCTAGCTGTGTGCCCTCGCCCATGGGCCCAGATTCAGTCGCGATGCAAACGCGATACTGGTGCGCTTCTGTCGCGATGCAAACGCGATTCAGTAACGGCACAGAAATACCTGCGATCGCTACAGTTGCAAGATGGACTCCGTTGAGGCAACGTTAGTCACGTGCGACCTATTTTATACCGAATAAATTTCAATTCTAGTAGTTGTTGTTGTCACTAATCATGAATGAGTGAGAGTCAGCCACTACACCCATGGGGGAATCCAGTGTCAAAAAAGTTGTCCAGGATATCAAAATTGTTAAAAGTTCATAAAGCACCACACTTTTATGTGACGATTTTTGGGATCATCTTCTACACAAAAAAAATACTCAGCTGCATGGAAGTGGGTGAATAATTATGTCAGTCGCGTAAATGAACAGAATTGTTGCAATGGCACATGAGGCAAAATTCGAAACTGGTATATTATTCGACTGATATATTATATTCCCCCACTTCCTCTAGCTGACTATTTGAGTTGGGTTGAAGATGATCCCAAAAACTAAGGTTTTTTTTTACAACTTTGACATGCTCTAACTTTGGACTCCCTCACTATTGGAGCAGCTGACCCTCAGATTTCACATGCACTAAGGAAAAACTACATATTTTTGGTATGATTTTCAGCCGATATAAAATTACTTTTTCAAACTAGCGCCACCTACTACATTGTTTTATAGCGAGAGCGCGTTTCCTTGACAACCGTCAATAGATAGACAGCTGACAAGCACCAGCGATGATGGCGTCATCTGTAATTAGCTTTGCCCATTGCTCCCCATTCCATCCAACAGTCACATTGGTACAGTCAGCCACAGCATTAGCTGACCCTTGCATAAATGGTTGAGATTTTGTAGAAAACTAATCGATAGAATTTATAATTCTTTTATATTTTATTTACTATAGGTGTTTAAATAGTATAAAAGAATTATAAAATTCTATCTATATGTACTTGCCTGGATTTGAACCCACAACCTCATGCATGAGAGGCGATGCTTCAACCACTGGGCCAACACGGCATTGCTAAAACAGGAAAATAATCGGGAGTATTTACAGACGTTGAAGTAAAGATAAATTGAGAGTTGAAGTCAACTCAGTTCAAGTCGCAAGGTACATTTTTATCGTTTTGCAATATGACCTTTCACGTTAGGAAAAACCGTTTCGCAAGAGATAAAAAATATTTCAATAATCTCGCTTTGAACTTCTGAACCTAGTTTCTTCCTTATTAGGTTCAGAAGTTTAAAAGTTTCACTTAATTGTAAGCAGTCGTGTAAAATTGTCGTGTCTGTCGCACACGCATATCGTATACTTACAAAGTTACAACAATGTTTTCTAAAACTTTATTACTGTTTTTTTTAGTATACTTCTCATCGAATTTCGCACGTGAGTATTGTGTCGTTTATTTTATTTATTTATGGCAACTAAATAATCGCTCGAATATCAGTATACAGGGTGTAAGGGACAGCCCTCCGCAAACTGACAGGGTGAATTCAGTATGTCATACTAAGATGACCGGTACATGAAATTTTTTCAGGAACATTATAGGAATCCAATAAACGTGATTTGTTTGTGTTTTTGTGCACAAATCGGAGCGTCTATTACTGGTTGGGAGGGGTAGGTAATAGGTATGCGGTGAGTTCGATGAACTCTGTAGCTAGACAGAAAGTGAACATCTGATTTCACACCTCGTTGGTTAGAGTATTTCAACATCCATTGCTGGTTTTTTTTTTTTTGCTGTTTTTTTTGCAGTTTTTTTTTTACATAAATGGAGTGCTGCGAACACACAATGCAATTTTACATTGAAATAATGAAAATGTAACTGAAAAAAAAATTGAAAAAATGAAAATTTTCCTGAGAAAATTTCCGGTGGAATATGATTCAAAATGAGGAGCTGAATGCACCCTGTTAGTTTGCGGAGGGCTGTCCCTTACACCCTGTATTATTTTAGTTAAAATCATGAGGTCAGGACAAAAATTTAAATAAATATGACTATTTTCCTATTCGTAGATGGAAGAGACAAAAAGTTTTTTCGTGAGGACTACAGTTATTTAGAAACAACGGAGGGTTTCTACAAGATTCACATGTCGCGAAAGACTTGGGATGAGGCCAAGCGAGTGTGTGCTCTGGAAGGAGCCAGTTTTTTCTACCCAGACAACAGAGAAGAAGCCAACGCTGTGACATCATTTTGGAAGAATACCCAGCCTGACGTCGCGTGGGCCTTTGTTGGAATGTCAGACATCTTATCTGAAGGAGTGTTTGTGACCGTTGACGGTACGTTTCTAATATGTTTCTAATGAACAAATGAATCTATTTCTTATACTCATATAGAACTTTTGTTGGGACGTGATATAGGTTCTATTATAGTGAGATGAAATGAAATGTCCATTCTATGTTAAACTATGAATTTAATAAAGTATTAATTTTGTTACAACTAAACACGGTAAAATGTTACAATAAATGATTGATGCGAGTAACGGATATTAACCGACTATATGTGTTGTCACGGAGACGCGTGACTTCGAACTTAACTTGACGGTGCAACGTCATAGGCACTTATAAGCTCGCAAGTGGTGTACATGTGTGGGTAAACATACCACTACATGTCCTCCCCCCTTAGATGAAGACAATTTAATAAAAGGGTGAAAAAAAAATATCATCAAAAGCAATGACCAAAGTGTAAAAACATTGCAAATACCTAATAAAATGGTTTGGTGTAAAAGTGTATAACTATACCTAACTCCTAAATTAATAAACAATAAGACTCTATGCTAACATGAGGTATTTCTAATATAAAAACAACACTACACAAATGGATACTTAAACTGAAGACATTTTGTAAAAAAATATTAAAATAATTTGGTCATAAATTTGGTAACAACTTGACACAAAAAGGTTTTATACAAAAACGTTTTAAACTTAAGAATATAACTAAGTGGTAACGATAACATACAAATAAATACGTTACAAGTTGACATAATTAGTGTGAGAACGCCACAAAATTGTTTGTTTTGTTGGTCTATTTTAAAACACAGAACACTTCACCGCACTTCAAATTTCACTTGATATTTTTATGACTTTGGGACTGGCGACAAAAAATGTTTTAAATGGCAAATCTCACGGTCTTTTTCACGACGCGACCCGATCTTGTAGTGACAGATGGCTCAGTTTTGTCAAGTGAGGTCGATTTGGTTCCAACCGGTGTTATCACAGTTGTTTTAGGCGAAACAAAAACTTCATGTGGCGACTGAAGTGCAGGGCTATTAATTATAACATAAGCAGGTTTGAGACGATCGAGAGAAATAGTGACTTCTCGAGAACCTACTTGAACGACGTAATGTTTATTGCTTCGTTTGAGTATTTTATAAGGACCTTCGTATGGCGGTGTTAACGAACGTTTAACTTCGTTTTTAATGAAAACGTAGTCCGATTTAGTCAAATCTTTGTGCACGAAAATGTTTCTGTTATCAGCTTGTTTTCTTGTGGTTGGTTGAAGGTTCGCTAATGTTTCCATGAGTTTGCAAGTGTAATCGGTGTTGTTAATGTCTGCTTCGGTGGGAACAAAAAAATCTCCCGGTAGACGCATAGATTTACCGTAGGTCATCTGAGCAGGGCTGTACCCTGAGTCCTCTTTAACTATATTGCGCATTCCTAATAACACGATAGGTAATTGTTGTGACCATTGACTGCTATTATCGCAACGTGTCATGATGGAAGCTTTTAGCGTTCGATGCATCCTTTCGACGTGTCCATTTGCCTTTGGATTGTATGCTGTTGTTCTAATCTTTTCTATTCCAAGTAGTTTGGTCAGCTGTTTGAAAAGATTGGATTCGAATTGACGACCTTGATCCGAAGTTATTCTTGCAGGGCAACCAAAACGTGCTATCCAATGCTCGAGTAGAGCTTTCGCGACGGTTTCAGCGCTTATGTCTTTTACAGGAATGACTTCAGGCCATTTTGTATGACGATCAATCATTGTGACACAGTAGGTGTATCCTTCGGAAGGTGGTAATGGTCCAATTATATCTATATGCACATGCTCGAAACGGTCTGACCTTTCGAACTCTCCTAGAGGTGTAATTGTATGCCTTTGTACTTTACATTTCTGGCATTTAATGCAACTTCTTACAAAGTTTGCAACGTCAGTGTTCATGTTAGGCCAAAAATAGCGCTGCGCGATAAGGCGACGCGTAGCGGCTACCCCAGGGTGATTAAGTGCGTGGACACTTGAAATCGCTTTTTCTCGAAACTCCAACGGTAAATAAAGTCGCGCTGATGACGTTGATGTTTCGAACGTAAGCTCATGATTTGCATATGGCATGCGGAACAATTTAAATTCCAAGTTAGGTTTTTGTTTTAATAATGACAATTGCGTATCTTCGACTTGGCTTTTGTATAATTCTTCATAGTCGAAAATATCATGTAGAAAAATCTCTTCTATTCTCGAAAGAGCGTCGGCGGCATTATTGAGCTCGCCCTTAACGTACTCAATTTTGTTGCAAAACTGAGAAATAAAATCTAATTGACGAAGACGTCTTGGTGGATCGGATTTCGATTCTTTCTTCGATAAAGCAAATATTAACGGCTTGTGATCGGTTAACACTGTGAGATCACGCCCTTCAATCATATACCGAAAGTGTTTTACTGCCATGTAAATAGCTAATAATTCCCTGTCGTAGGTACTGTATTTTGTCTGGGCGCTACTTAGTTTTTTCGAATAAAATCCTAGTGGCTCTAACCGTTTGTTGACTAGTTGATGAAGTGCTGCACCAACGCAGGTATTCGCTGCGTCGGTCATTAAAATAAGTTTGGATGATGAGTCTGGATGCGTGAGAGTGACAGCTTCACTTATGTGATGTTTGCATTGATTAAATGCGGTGATTGCTTCTTCGGTCCAAGCGATTTTTGTTTTGTCTTTTTTCTTAGCATTGTGTAAGTATTTGTCTAAGATAGTTTGAGTGTCGGCGGCTTTAGGAATACTCATTCGGTAAAAATTTATAAGACCGAGGAAGCGCCTCAGTTCTTCGATGGTTTCGGGTTGTGGATAGTTATTGATGGCTTTGACCTTTTCTTCGTCCGGCCTTATGCCATCACAGCTAACGCGATAACCGAGAAATGTAATTTCGGATTTCCCAAATTCGCATTTAGACGTGTTGATTGTGACGCCATATTCACTAAGTCGCTTGAACACCTCTTTGAGATCATGAATGTGACATTCTTCTGACTCTGAAGCAATAAGTATATCGTCCAGGTAACAAAACGTATTTTGAGTATTTTTCAAAACTTCATTGATAAATCTTTGAAACGTCTGCGCAGCGTTTCTCAGACCGAAGCTCATTTTTGTAAACTCAAACAGACCAAATGGAGTTATTATTGCGGTTTTCGGTATGTCCGCAGGTGCGACGCTTATGTTATGGTAAGCACGTCTAATATCAATTTTAGATAAAACTTTTTTGTTTTTGAGGATGTATGTGAAATCCGTTAAACGAGGAATCGGGTAGCGGTCGGGCTCGGTGATAGCGTTTAAACGACGATAATCACCACACGGTCGTAATTCATCGTTTTTCTTTTGAACGACGTGTAAAGCATTTGCCCATGGGCTGGATGACGGTCTGCATATTCCTAAATCTACCATTCGTTGGAATTCATCCTTTGCCGCTTTGTATTTTGCAGCGTTAAGTGGACGTGCTTTTTCATAAACAGGTAGGCCATGGGTACATATATGATGCGTTACATTGTGCTTGGGTGGGTCCTTGAAACATTCGCTCTTAGTAATGTCTGGGAACTCCGTTAAAATGCGATGATACTTATTATCAGAGTCGATGACCTTAATTGTAGGAATATTTGAGGCATCTTCTACGTTAGTGTACCTTGAGAGTAGTGTGACTTTGTCAATTAACTTTTTTGCGTGAAGATCAACAAGCAATTGATGTTTGGATAGGAAATCTGCCCCAATAATGCACCGCTGTACATCAGCCAGGACAAATTCCCAGGTAAAAGCTCGACGTAAGCCAAGGTCCAAAGTCATTTTCTGAGTCCCATATGTTTTGATTGTGGTCCCATTAGCAGCAAATAAAGTAAAATCAGCGGGTTGACGATTAACGTTTTTGTAGGCAATAACTGAAATATCAGCGCCAGTGTCAATAAGAAAATGCGTACCACTTTTCCAGTCGGTGACGCTCAAGCGAGATGTTCCTTCGACACCTACTCTCGCCAAGGCAGGTGTCGGGTTTAGTTTAACGCCTTTCTGATGCATTGCTCGTCGCCGCATTTCTTGGCGTTATCTCCATAAATATAATGGTAAAAGCACTTAAAATCTTTGTCTCCCGGTTGCGCTGTTTGACGCCTGTATCTGTCTTGATTGTCAAGATACCGAGAGCGTGATCGTGACCGTGATCGCGACTGATAATTGCCACGACTCCTACTTGTGCTCTGGCGCGTGTTTTGTAGATCATTAACTTTTGTGTTTAACGCGGCAATTTCTTTAATTAAATTATTAAATTGTTGATCCGTTGAATGTCTAGGGATAGCGACCGGATTTAGCGAACAGACTTCAGATGACCGTGAAGTTTCCATTATCTTATCAGCAATTGCTGCGACGTTGTCCAACGTTACATCGCAGACAGTAACTACTGCACGGACTGTTTGAGGCAGGCGATCTAACCACAAAATTTTGATTGTATCCTCGGGAATTTTGTTACTTCCAAGCTCTCGCATTTTACGAAGAAGTTGAGTGGGTCGTTGATCCCCTAGCTCGACTTTCGTAAGCAACGTATGTAATTGCTTGGACTCGGACTCTTCATAGGACGAAATTAACCTGTCCTTCAGTGCTATATATTTACCGTTCACGGGCGGGTTCTCAAGAATGTCACTAATTTGACCCAATTCATCTCGACCTAACTTAGCTATAACTAATTGATATTTATGCAAGTCACCTGCTTTTTGTGCACCGATTATGGCCTCAAACTGATGGAACCATAGTCGCGGACGCGCTGTCCAGAAGTCGGCGATGCGGGAGTTGATGGTGATCGTCCCCGTCTCTGGCTGCTGGTGCTGGTCTATGGTGTAACACGGACCAGCTTGTTGAGGTGCGTTGACGCTATCAGGTGCGGCGGCAGCCGTGGTGGCTGTGTGCTCGGGATTTATGGTAACTTTATGTTCACTGGCAGCAACAGTGTTAGGGTTGACCATTTTGAAGGTTTGGTATAGTTCACAGCAACAACACTAAATAAAGTCTACGTCTGTATTGAACGTAATTGCACTCGCGGATCAAAGTATGGAACCGTATTATTTCATTCACGTCGGGGTCACCAATATAGAACTTTTGTTGGGACGTGATATAGGTTCTATTATAGTGAGATGAAATGAAATGTCCATTCTATGTTAAACTATGAATTTAATAAAGTATTAATTTTGTTACAACTAAACACGGTAAAATGTTACAATAAATGATTGATGCGAGTAACGGATATTAACCGACTATATGTGTTGTCACGGAGACGCGTGACTTCGAACTTAACTTGACGGTGCAACGTCATAGGCACTTATAAGCTCGCAAGTGGTGTACATGTGTGGGTAAACATACCACTACACTCATTCTGTATTTGTTCCATTTGTCATGAACGCTGAGAGTGTTTTAAAATATAAAGTTACTAGTTAGTTAACTGGCCTTGAATTAATATGACTGTTAATGAAAACATGCCAATTAATTGGGGCTTGATCTGTTGAACTTAGATGTATTTCATATTTCTAGGAAAATCAGTCAATGAGGTGTATAACCGATGGCAGCTAGGTGAACCAAACGATTTGGGCGGTAACGAGAACTGTGTGCAACTAAGCCTACAAGGACGCCTTAATGACGTCACATGTTACGAAAAGTCTTACTTCATTTGCAAGAAGAGCCTCCAGAAAGGTATGTTTTAATCTCGGTATGTACTTACCTAGAGATTTCCAAATGATGCACTAGAAGTTTTCATTGCTTTTCTGTGTGTGAGCGGTGTAGAGTTACAGCGGCAGTACAGAAGTCGAACGCGCTCTCCGATTATCTCGAAACTCTGAAATTACACTTAAGACCAAAAATAAAGAATAATGTACTTATATGAGGGTTTTTCTGAAATCTACCCTTAAGTGTGAAAAGGGGTAGGTATTAAATTTTACATGGGAGGATTTTAGTGATGGTGTAGGGGGATGGTGGCTTGATTAACTCGAAAATTGATATAGATAATCTTTGAGTCAAGTTATGGAAATATCCCAGAATATTTTTTTTTTAGATCCACCTCTCAACTAGTCATAATGATGTTCATAATGATGATTGAAAAAGTTGTTCATAATGATGAGTACAATGACCCCTTATAATATTGCCATTGTTTACACTGTTTTGTTTTGTTTTCTTTGTTTCCTCTTAGAACGATATTTTTATAGGCATGCCACGTATATGCCTAGGACCAACCAACTGTGGCAGTAGGCTATTTGCTCGCGCAAGTTTTAGTTATAATAAGTCTTTTTTCAGGGGCTAGGGTCAATAATTTGTGCACCTTTTATGACCACCACACACTTGTCACGTACCTACTTGTTTTGCTATAACTTTATTGGTGAGAATAAACTATTTTTATTTTTTTTATTTTTTATTTATTTATTTTATTTTTATTTTTTTACTATAATATATCCGACCACAGTTTTGAGCTATATTTCCTTCCTCTCCCAATTCCATACAACAGAGCGAGAGGAGTGTATATCGCTCGCGCCAATCAACGGCATCTCCGCCGCAGTGATAGCCAATCGCTGCATACCTGTACTCTGACTTGAGAGAAATTCTCGAAGGTTAAAATGTCAGTGCTATCTCAACCGCTCCCGCTCACCGCATCGCTCACCATGCCGCAATTAATCCGCTACTTTATCAAAAACTCAAAAACTATATATTTAGGTATAAGTGTTGGCCGACACAAGTGTAACATTTAAAGACCTCATGTAAAAGTGCACCACAGTGAAGGAAGAAAATCAGTGAAATGTGGGACGTCTGTCATTGAGTCAACGCGCATCATCCAGAAGGTTCCCAAGTAAGTCCATCCATCCCTATTTTCTTCTCACAATATTCTCATTCGCTCAATTCTGTGTGTCGTGTTAGTTTACCGCCCCCGCAAACGGTCCTTCGAAAAGCCGCGTCAAGCTTATCACCACTATTCAAGTAAAAGTCCAACTAACTAACTTTCGTTCCATTTTCTCGTTCCAGAATTGGTCGTTTTTTTTATATATTTTATCTAAACTGGTTCACTTTGAGACACCCATAGACCAAAAATGCACATTTGGCGCTTCGTCACATGTTACATCATTATGAACAACTTTTAATATGTGACCAAACCTGAAATCGTGAAATAAAAATTCAGCTGTTCCCTACATTTTACGAATTATGCGAACATAAATGTAATACTAACACTCTGTATTGACTGCAGATACAGTGTATTTTTTCTTTTCGTCTGAGTTGGTGATTATGTCATAATCATAATCATAAATCATTTATTGCAAAGCAAAATCATGGTGTTGTTGGCGTAAAAACAATTGGATCCAGTACATTGTACCGTATGGTATGCAACAGACATACATACATGTATAAGTATTATAATAGTCATAAAAAAATTCAAATCTTTATAACTCAATAATTATAAGGCAATCAATTTTTAATGTCAGAAGGTCAAATACGTTAAAAATTCAAAGTCAACGCAACAACAGTAATCGAAATAAAGATCGATTTGGTAAGTTTTTGACATAGACTTATAAAAAAAACCGGTCAAGTGCGAGTCGGACTCGCGCACGAAGGGTTCCGTACCATATTATATGTTTAACAATCGCAAAGATAACTTTTTACTTATTTTATAATGATACTGTGAATTACAAGGGTATTTTTTGCAGTTGCAGAAAATCACCCATGTTTAAACAAAATACCTTATGAATCGCCGTTTTCAGTATTGTTGATTAAATACAGTATTCATGGTACTTACATGGTATAAAGAAGTTTCAAATTCCTAATTTGTTGAATTGTTGCGCTAGAGCTCGTACAAAAATGGTCTCAAATTTACAACTTTTACGGCCCCCTATTTCTTAATTTTAAAAGATAAAAAAAAATATTTTTGTACTCTACTCAATGAGTTCTAGACGATGACACCCCACATAACACATAATCAGCCTATAATGTTCCCACTGCTGGGACAGGTCTCCTCTTGGTGAGAGGGAGTGGGCCGTAATCCACCACGCGGGCCCAGTGCGGGTTGGTAGATGTCACATGTCTTCGAATTTTTGGTTCTAGGACATGCTGGTTTCCTCACGATGTTTTCCTTCACCGTTTTGAGAGCAGCGGTGATGAAATAATTACATGACACCCCACATGCTAGATGATTCAAAACACATTCAAAATGAAAAGTTTGTTGTATGGGGACCGACCCCTTAAATTTTTAACTTTGCTTTATTTTTATTATTTGTTGTTATAGCCGTAATAGACAGCGGAGGCTTAATAAGTTTGTACTGGGCTGTACGTGGTTTTCTGATTTCATGGATTTTAATTTTCTTGCGCGGTACTCTAATTATTTTTCTAAAATAAAAATAGCCTAAGTTACTCCTTAAAACATCAGCTATATGCCGTCAAAATCGGTGAAAATTCGTTTGGCAAGTTTCCTAACTTGACTCAAAGTACCATTTTTTTAATCGGACTGCGCTTTAAAATTCTTGTATACAAACTTTAACATCCCTAAACCTCATTTGAGGCGTAGTTTTGAAAAACTTATAATGACAAACATTATTACTTACTTATGCAAGTATTTGTGCTAAGTTTCGAGTTCATTAACCAAATTAATAAGATTTTTCATATAAACTGTATCTCTGTTTTCACGAACACAGATAAAGAATTTCAAAAATCGTCTGGTATATTTCCATAACTTGACTCAAACATTATTTACACCAATTTTAGAGTTAATCAAGCCCCCAGTAAAATCCTCCTCTATAAAATTAATTTTTCACCCCTTAGGGGTAGATTTTTGGAAAACCCTAATACATGTTAGTCTTAATTTTTGGTCTCAAGTATAAAAACTGAGTTTTGAGTTAATCGGACCGCGTGTTAAAGCTCCTCCATACAAACTTGGACACCCCCAATCCCTCTTTAGGGGGTAGTTTAGGAAAACTAAAAATGATAAACTTTATAATTTACTTAGATGAATATTCGTGCTAAGTTTCAAGTCTATTAACTCAAGGGATAGGATTTTTCATACAAACTTTCATCCCCTGTCTTACCCCCTTAGGGATGGAATTTCCAAAAATCCTTCCTTAGTGGATGTTTACACTATATAAGGTATCTATGTGCAAAATTTCAAGTCTCTAGGTCCATTGGTTTGGGCTGTGCGTGGGTATATTAGTCAGTGATTCAGTCAGGACTTTGATTTTTTTATATATATAGATTTACCATGTTGTTTTAAGACCACAGACTTCTTATAGGTTTTCCTGTAATCTACAGGTATAGAACTATTTTCTACATTTTTTCGAAAATTTTAGGCTCAGTAGTTTCGGAGATAAGGGGGGGGGGAATGGTCAATTTTCGTCTATTTTCTTAAATAACTTTAAAACAATAAATTTTAAAATTATAAAAAAAATATATTTGAGACCCTCATAGTAAGCCCTTTTATTTGATATGTCACACGGTACAGTTTACAAAACTTTTTTTTTTAATTTTCTTATTTTCCCCCTAAAAGTGACTCTCATATTCAAAAATCATATATTTACTTTAGCTGTACGTGTTTGGGTCACAGAAATCCATATGTGTACCAAATTTTAACTTAATCGGTCCATTAGATTCGGAGCAAATGGGCTGTGACAGACGGACAGACGGACAGACAGACAGACAGACACACGAGTGATCCTATAAGGGTTCCGTTTTTTCCTTTTGAGGTACGGAACCCTAAAAAGATCTTTTTTTATAAGTCTATGGTTTTTGATTAAACTTTTCATAGTCAAAACATCCGTATGGAATTTAAAGCTAGTATAGACTGTCATATAATGCTTAGCTTGCCCGTACAGTTAGATTACTTTTCTGCTATTCCGGAAACTGCTCCATCAAATTGCTGTTGTTTTAAACCTAACTGCTGAGCTACCTTCTCTGTAATCAATGATACCTGTGAGCCCTGATCAATGAGAGTCCTCAGGACAAGCTGCGTGCTATCTGCTGCTGTCACCCTCACTAGCGCTGCAGCTAAAAGAATCTCGGTGAGATTTTGCTGAGATGCGTGAGCACTATTGCCGCTGCTTGCTTTGAATGCTCTTCCTGTTTAAGATTTTCATCATTTGTATTATTTTGCTTGCCATCAGCAAAACAATCATGCAATAAGGCACTGCATGCCTGCCGGAGGCATGCCTGTCGGAACACGTACAGCATCGTTTCTTGGAATGGCATTTGTTACTATTGTGATTAAAAATGCAATTAATACAACATTTCAATTTCCTTCGGCATTTGAAGAAACTTTTAGCAATTGTATAATTCATCACACATCTCACCACACACATTCATACACCTACATACACACTCATCGTACATCTCACCACACACATGCTACCTCTTTAATTCAAGACAGATTATGTTCTAGATTTATTAGTAATTTATTTTTTATTTATTATTTTCTCATTTAATATTTTGTTCATTCATTTTTGCCACTATGATTATTATTTTTTAATATTTTATTTCAATTTTTCTTTTAATTTTGTACTAATTCTAAAATGAAATGTAATGTTGTATTTAGTCTAAGCCCATATTGATCCATGTAACAGGAGAAACCTCGACCCCCGTCATACAGGCTGTCCTAGTTCAGGGGTCGAGATCTCATTGATGTATCGTACACTGAAGTTTGGAAATAAATTACTATTACTATTACTATTAAACTGCCCTGTATGGCCGACCACTATCTTCTAAGATACAGGACTACCTAGTTTAGGAGACAGGGTTATATGTTCTGTGTAGATTTATATAGATATCTGTGTTTTTTTTGTTTTGTACAGCTGCATAAGATTCATGATAGGTACACAAGAGTGTACCTATCATGAATCTTATGTGTGTAATAAATATTATTCTTATTCTATTTCATATGACATCAAAGTTATAAATCTGCAATGTTACCCCCTTATTCATAAAAACTAAAACGCTCTACAAAACTATTTTAGTTAAAATAGTGTTTTATCTTCTTCTTTCAAACTCAAATCATAATTCGAAAGAAATTAACAAAATACTATTTTAACTAAAATAGGTTTGTAGAGCGTTTTAGTTTTTTATGAATAAGGGTTACCCGCTTAAGGGTTTCATGAATGTAAGAATCATTATTTATTTGCAAGTTACAGGGATTTTCGTCATCTACCCGTATTAATTGACCGCGATTGTAGTCCAAAGTAAAAGTAATAATATTTTATTGTATGTTATGTATGATAACTAACATTAACATCCATTAAATATTTGCATGTCAAAACTGCATATCGGAATGTGTATTTGCACTTTTTATATGTAACATCTTTCGTACCCACCACATTTTATGCAAATAAATGATTTTGATTTGATTAGATTTGAATAAATCAAAATAAGTAATAAATCAAAAGTTACTCAATCACCCTTGGTGTTTCCTACTATGTATACAGATAACTTCGATAGCAAAAAAACCGGTCAAGTGCGTGTCGGATCACGCAATGAAGGGTTCCGTAGTTGAAAAGAATTTATCCCAAAAACAAACTTAACATTGTAGTTGAAAAACATGTTCTCCTATACATTGATATACGTCACGGTCAATTCTTCAACTGCAAATTTAAGTTTGTAATCCCAATTTTTTTTTAATGTGATAAATATTGTTATTTCAGTTAGCTTTACAAACTTCTGCAATATAATTATAATCTTACATAGAGGTCTCCTTTTAAGTATAATAAATACCTGTACTAGGAGACCCCGCTCTTCTAAAACTAGAAACAATAATAATGTAGGAGTGTACATACAAAATACAAAAAATTAAATAATGTAATATGTGATATAATAAATAATAATAATATATTTATGTCGGATCGTCAGGATTTACTCAGTTAGATTCAGATATCATGTGGGCAGAAGATGGATTTCATGCAATGAAAACACACTGGGTACGATACACGGTGTTTATTAAAATCAAAATCTAACACAATCACTCCAAATCAAAATTAACACCTTCACTGAGCGCAACGAATCGAGTACAGTTCCGCGACGTATTAACTCCGTGTGTGTCCGTATGTGATCAGACCTGGAATGTCCTCAAAACAGCACGACTCTATAGAAGCGCACTGTAGGTGTAGGTAGATTACGTGGTGTCACCAGTGGCGCGCTTGCTATTCGTTTCGTGTCCGTAATATTGACCGGATCCAACACGGCCATCCTGCGATGCACATGGCATGTGTTACTCTGGAAAATACAAAATTTCGCCACAGTATCTACTCGTCCAATCCTGACTCATACGAAGACTAATGAGATAAACGACCCCCTACCCTCGAGCCGAGCGAGCAAAGCAAGCGTGCCGCAGCAGCGGCTGGTGAGGGCCGGAAAGGCACCGCTCGTCGCGTAACACGCGGTGCCTTTGTGTCACGCGCGATTATATCACGTGTCGCGCGTGTTTGACCTCGTTTTTATATGCATTCAATTTCGACCAACTCTTAATTGTATTATCTCCAATGTTATGCCTTAGTAAAAGCATGCGTTTCTATAATATTACTATTTTCTATTTCATAGATGGACAAAAAAATCTACCTTGTTTCCGGAAGGACTACACTTATATAGAAGCAGGAGAGAGTTTCTATAAGATCCATATGACAAAGAAGAATTGGCGTGATGCCAAGCGAGAGTGTGCTCTGGAAGGAGCCAGTTTGTTCTACCCAGAAAACAGCGATGAGGCCAATGCTGTGATATCGTTTTGGACACTGTACCAAAACAATACCGTGCCAAGAAATACATGGGTGTTTGTGGGCATATCAGATATAATAACTGAAGGTGTATATGAGACCATTGACGGTAATTTTAATATTATTTATTTTGTGCCAATCCCAATAAAATTGGGTTAAAGACACTGGACAGCTTTATGTCTTTCTCCTGGGATGACATAAAGCTGTCCAGTGTAAAAAACATAATAGTTTATTTGGTTTAGCATTAAGGGCTAACTAAGGGGCTTATTACTTTCTTAATTTATGTATACGCTACGTATTCTAGGTAAGTCAATCTATGAGGTGTACAGTAACTGGTGTTCAAGTCAGCCGGACAATAGTGGTGATGAGGACTGTGTACACCTGAACCAAAAAGGAGAAATTAATGATATCAAATGTGACGTAAAGTATAGCTTTATTTGCAAGAAGAGCCTTTCGTCTTTAGACCGAAACAGTAGCTGCAATATCCTGCAGTCAAATTTAGGTAAGTTTTTGACGAACCACTATTTTATTTTTAGTAGGCTACCCGGAGCCAATTAGTTAGACTAGGTTTTATATTTTTAACACACTGCAAACGCAATGGGCGTCGGTAAAGTGTGGATAGTGCACGCACTGGGCGTCGGTAGAGGGTGCATAGTGCCCTCTTCCAGCCCCCCCGAATGGGTCCAGGGGCGACAAACTCGGGGATATCCATCGCCCTCCATTCATTCAGGACCCAAGATTGTGGCGCATAGAATTCCACGCGCGCTTTTCTAAGACCTAACGAGTTCAACATACCACTCCCTCCTTTGGGACGTGGCCCCCATGGCGCTGGTCATCACCAGTCAGGGGCAGCGGAAAGCACATTCGCACCCGTAGCACCTGACGCAGGTGTACGAAAGAACACCGGGGTGGTTTAAGTCAGTAAGAGTCTGACATAGCCCTCTGTCCACCCTAGGGCGGAGGACATCCATGAGGATTTCCATCCTAACATAATAAAAAGGCTAAATATTTTTATTCGCAAAAAAGATTTTTTTTAGATTAGGTTATGTTAGAACTGCGACCCCCTACCCTCGAGCCGAGCGAGCAAAGCAAGCGTGCCGCAGCAGCGGCTGGTGAGGGCCGGAAAGGCATCGCTCGTCACGCGACACCCAGTGCGTTTGTATCACGCGCGATTATATCGCGTGACACGCGTGTTCGACGGATCGTTTAGTGTCTGACGTTTTTATGTGCATTCAATTTCGACCAACTCTTAACTGTATTATCTCCAATGTTATGCTTTAGTAAAAGCGTGCCTTTCTATAATATTACTATTTTCTATTTCATAGACGGACAAAAGAATCGAGTGTCTTTCCGGAAGGACTACACTTATATAGAAGCAGGAGAGAGTTTCTACAAGATCCATATGACAGAGAAGAATTGGCGTGATGCCAAGCAAGAGTGTGCTCTGGAAGGAGCCAGTTTGTTCTACCCAGAAAACCGCGATGAGGCCAATGCTGTGATATCGTTTTGGACACTGTACCAAAACAATACCGTGCCAAGAAATACATGGGTGTTTGTGGGCATATCAGATATAATAACTGAAGGTGTATATGAGACCATTGACGGTAAGCGTAAATTTTAATATTTATTTTGTGCCAATCCTAATAAAATTGGGATAAATACACTGGACAGCTTTATGTCTTTCTCCTGGGATGACATAAAGCTGTCCAGTGTAAAAAACATAATAGTTTATTTGGTTTAGCATTAAGGGCTAACTAAGGGGCCGCCGGGGTCGCGGGTTTGTTCGAAAGAGATACCGTGGCCCTGGCATAGGCAACTGAAAGAACACGGGTATATAATATTTTAGTCAGTAAAAGTCTGACACGCCCTACCACTCTACCCAGAACGGGAGAAGTCATTTGAGGATTTCCCATCAAAAAAAAAAACCGGTCAAGTGCGTGTCGGACCACGCATAGTGAGGGTTCCGTAGTTGAAAAGAATTTATCCCAAAGGCAAACTTAACATTGAGTTGAAAAACATGTTAACAAAACGGGAAGTACCCTATAGGTTTTGATTTACTTGCGAGTATCAAAATATGTCACAGAAATGGCCGTATTTTTTATTGCGTTGATTGATTTTTTTAGAGCTCTAAAGGACCATAGACTTACGTATTTGGTATTAATTTCAACTTGATACCTCTACGCGTTCCTGAGAAAAAAAGCCTTGACAGATGACAATGTATTCGAAAATATTTTTTTATATGATAAAATTATAAATTAACAATTTTCGGACTTTTTCCATTACTTGTGCTGTAAGACCTTGCTTCTCGCCAAATTTCATGATTCTAGGTCAACGGAAAGTACCCTATAGGTTTTGATTTACTTGCGAGTATCTAACTATGTCGCATAGATGGCAGTATTTTTTATTGCGTTGATTTAGAAGCTTGAATTTTTTAGAGCTCTAAGGGACCATAGACTTACGTATTTGTTATTAATTTCAACTTGATACCTTTACGTGTTCCTGAGAAAAAGGGCCTAGACAGATGACATACTTGAAAATATTTTTTTTTTGTGATAATATTATAAATTATCAATTTTCGGACTTTTTCCATTACTTGTGCTGTAAGACCTTGCTTTTTGCCGAATTTCATGATTCTAGGTCAACGGGAAGTACCCTATAGGTTTTGATTTACTTGTGAGCATCAAAATATGTCGCATAAATTGCCGTATTTTTTTATTGCGTTGACTTAGCAACTTGATTTTTTTACAGTTCCAAGGGACTATAGACTTACGTATTTCACATTAATTTCAACTTGATACCTCCATGCGTTCCTGAGAAAAAGGGTCTTGACGGATAGATGGACAGACAGACAGACAGACGGACAACAAAGCGATCCTATAAGGGTTCCGTTTTTTTCCTTTTGAGGTACGGAACCTTAAAAAGGGCTAACTAAATGGCTAATTACTTTCCTAATTTATTTATACGTTACGTATTCTAGGTCAGTCAATCTCTGAGGTGTACAGTAACTGGTGTTCAAGTCAGCCGGACAATAGTGGTGATGAGGACTGTGTACACCTGAACCAAAAAGGCAAAATTAATGATATCAAATGTGACGCAGAGTATAGCTTTATTTGCAAGAAGAGCCTTTCTTCATTAGAGCGAAACAGTAGCAGCAATATTCTGCAGTCCAATTTAGGTAAGTTTTTACCGACAAATTGCGAATCACTATTTTATTTTTAGTAGGCTCCCGGAGCCGAACTAGTTAGATTAGGTTTTATATTTTTAACACACTGCAAAAGCAATGGGCGTCGGTAGAGGGTGGATAGTGCACGCACTGGGCGTCGGTAGAGGGTGGATAGTGCACGCACTGGGCGCTGGTAGAGGGTGCATATAGTGCCTTCTTCCAGCCCCCCTAAATGGGTCCAGGGGCGACTTACTCGGGGATATCCATCGCCCTCCATTCGTTCCACCGGACCCAAGATTGTGGCACGTAGTATTCCACGCGCGCTTCTCTAAGACGTAACAGGGAGTTCAACATCCCACTCCCATCTTTGGAACGTGGCCCGCATGGTGCGGGTCATCACCAGTCAGGGGCAGCAAAAACAACTTCGCACCCGTAGCCCCTGACGCAGGTATACAAAAGAACACCGGGGTTGTTTTAGTCAGTAAGAGTCTGACATAACCCTCTGTCTACCCTAGGGCGGAGGACATCCATAAGGATTTCCATCCTAAGAAAAAAAAAGGTTAAATACTTTTTTAGGTTAGGTTATGTTATGTTAGAACTGCGACCCCCTACCCTTGAGCCGAGCGAGCAAAGCAAGCGTGCCGCAGCAGCGGCTGGTGAGGGCCGGAAAGGCATCGCTCGTCACCCGACACTCGGTGCGTTTGTATCATGCGCGATTATATTGCGTGTCGCGCGTGTTTGTAAGATCATTTAATGTCTTTTCCGTTTTTATATGCATTCAATTTCGACCAACTCTTGTCTTAACTGTATTATCTCCAATATTATGCCTTAGTAAAAGCATGCCTTTCTATAATATGACTATTTTCTATTTCATAGATGGACAAAAGAATCGAGTGTCTTTCCGGAAGGACTACACTTATATAAAAGCAGGAGAGAGTTTCTACAAGATCCATATGACAGAGAAGAATTGGCGTGATGCCAAGCGAGAGTGTGCTCTGGAAGGAGCTAGTTTGTTCTACCCAGAAAACAGCGATGAGGCCAATGCTGTGATATCGTTTTGGACACTGTACCAAAACAATACCGTGCCAAGAAATACATGGGTGTTTGTGGGCATATCAGATATAATAACTGAAGGTGTATATGAGACCATTGACGGTAAGTGTATATTTTAATATTTAATTTGTGGCAATCCCAATAAAATTGGAATAAAGACACTGGACAGCTTTATGTCTTTCTCCTGGGATGACATAAAGCTGTCCAGTGTAAAAACATAATAGTTTATTTGGTTTAGCATTAACCCCTCACATGTCTGAGTTTGGGCTATTTTTAGACCCAAAACCCCAGCGGTGAGGGGATAGGGGGTTAGTTGCGAACCCTATAGGTTCACAACTACTGATGGATATGTTTTCCATCGAATGATGTTTTTTTACGTTTATATATGTGATATAAGCAAACATACATACTATGTAAAGTTTTCTCCTAATGCACACATGGAGTGCATTTGACACGGGGGGGGGGTAAGGGGTTGTTAGTTCCGAACTCCATAGGTGCGCAACTACTGATGATGATTGGTTTTCCATCAGATGATGTTTTTTACTTTTATATATATGCGATATAAGCTTATATACCAGTATGTAAAGGTTTTTCCTTATGCACACATGGGGTGCATTCGACACTTGAGGGGTTAAGGGCTAACTAAGGGGCTTATTACTTTCTTAATTTATTTATACGTTACGTATTCTAGGTCAGTCAATCTCTGAGGTGTACAGTAACTGGTATTCAAGTCAGCCGGACAATAGTGGCGATGAGGACTGTGTACACTTAAACCAAATAGGAGAAATTAATGATATCAATTGTGTCGCAGAGTATAGCTTTATTTGCAAGAAGAGCCTTTCGTCATTAGAGCGAAACAGTAGCAGCAATATTCTGCAGTCCAATTTAGGTAAGTTTTTACCGACAATGACGAACTACTATTTTATTTTTAGTAGGCTAGGCTACCCGGAGCCGAACTAGTCACATTAGGTTTTATATTTTTAACACACTGCAAACGCAATGGTCGTCTGTAGAGGGTGGATAGTGCATGCACTGGGCGTCGGTAGAGGGTGCATAGTGCCCTCTTCCAGCCCTCTAAATGGGTCCAGGTGTGACGGACTCGGGGATATCCATCGCCCTCCATTTGTTCCACAGGACCCAAGATTGTGGCGCGTAGTATTCCACGCGCGCTTCTCTAAGATGTAACGGGGAGTTCAACATCCCACTCCTCCCTTTGGAACGTGTCCCGCATGGCGCGGGTCACCAGTCAGTCACATTCGCACCCGTAGCCCCTGACGCAGGTGTATGAAAGAACACCGGGGTAGTTTTAGTCAGTAAGAGTCTGACATAACCCTCTGCCCACCCTAGGGTGGAGGACATTCATGAGGATTTCCATCCTAACAAAAAAAAAAACGTTAAATATTTTTACTCGCAAAAAAGATTTTTTAGGTTAGGTTAGGTTAGAACTTCGACCCCCTACCCTCGAGCCGAGCGAGCAAAGCAAGCGTGCCGTAGCAGCGGCTGATGAAGGCCGGAAGGCACCGCTCGTCGCGCGACACCCGGTACGTTTTTATCACGCGCGATTATATCGCGTATCGCGCGTGTTTGAAGGATCCTTTAATGTCTTTGACGTTTTTATATTATGCATTCAATTTCGACCAACTCTTTGTCTTAACTGTATTATCTCCAATGTTATGCCTTAGTAAAAGCTATAATATGACTATTTTCTATTTCATAGATGGACAAAAGAAACGAGTGTCTTTCCGGAAGGACTACACTTATATAGAAGCAGGAGAGAGTTTCTACAAGATCCATATGACAGAGAAGAATTGGCGTGATGCCAAGCAAGAGTGTGCTCTGGAAGGAGCCAGTTTGTTCTACCCAGAAAACAGCGATGAGGCCAATGCTGTGATATCGTTTTGGACACTGTACCAAAACAATACCGTGCCAAGAAATACATGGGTGTTTGTGGGCATATCAGATATAATAACTGAAGGTGTATATGAGACCATTGACGGTAAGTGTATATTTCAATATTTATTTTGTGCCAATCGCAATAAAATTGGTAAAAGACACTGGACAGCTTTATGTCTTTCTCCAGGGATGACATAAAGCTGTCCAGTGTAAAAACCATAATAGTTTATTTGGTTAAGCATTAAGGCCTAATTATGGGGCTTATTACTTTCTTAATTTATTTATACGCTACGTATTCTAGGTAAGTCAATCTCTGAGGTGTACAGTAACTGGTGTTCAAGTCAGCCGGACAATAGTGGCGATGAGGACTGTGTACACCTGAACCAAAAAGGCAAAATTAATGATATCAAATGTGACGCAGAGTATAGCTTTATTTGCAAGAAGAGCCTTTCGTCATTAAATCGAAGCAGTAGCTGCCATATTCTGCACTCCAATTTAGGTAAGTTTTTACCGACAATGACGAACTACTATTTTATTTTAAGTAGCTACCTGGAACCGAACTAGTTAGATTATAATAATAATAATAATAACCCCACCGCCGTATCTCTACGTTGACGTCGTGGTGGGGCTTGCGCGCTCCGAACTCTAGGCCTGTGCCAGTAGAGTTCACTTTGCCGAAACAGGTCTAGGGTGAGGAGCCATACCAAGAGAGATACAGAAACCCGCAGGGCAGCATGTGGCGAGCTGTTGGGCAGCAGCGACCCCACGGACCCTATCTCTCGGGAGTAGTCTTGTTCCTCATCTCTGGCTTGCCTTTATTGGCCGGCTGGAGTGAATACTGACGGGAACAGAGCTCCCACCTCATTCTTGCCTTTATTGGCTGGCTTGAGTGGAGATTCGCAAGAGCAAACGTGCTCGGAGGAAGGAAGTATTCCAGTAAGTGTTTGTAGGGATCTTGACCATCTTCCGGGCTCTGGGATTGTTCTGAGAACCGTGGGATACCTCTCCACTCCTCACAAGCACCTCAGAACATGTTGCCCCCTTGCCGCTACGACACTAAGTGCTAGCGACCGTTTTCGGCGGCCCATTATTGAGTGTGCAAGTCACCCCCTGCCATTATAGCTGTGTATTGTATTGTATACAAAACATTAGTCAGGCAGGGGCCATAGTGTTTCCATAGTTCTAGGTAACCAGTCCACAACCACCCAAATCCATAGCCCAATATGTTTTGTTTCCATGTTCTGCAATGGTCCTGCACCGGCCGGGGGTTGTCCTTGGGTGCACCTGCATAGTGCATACAGGGATAATCGTCGGTTGGTGCCTCATCATAACTTAAAATTGTCTAAGGGGCCTCTGCGAGTTGGCTTCGGACCCTCGTATGCCTTCCAAAGGTCCGGGACCCTCGGGTCCCGAGAAATGTTAACATATAAAATAATAATAATAATAATAATATATCATTTATTTCGGGTAACTAAGACCCATAACATAAATACCTTACAGACTATCATACATATTTATAAAAAACACAAAACTAAACTACTTATTGCATACGAAGTGACGGCGTCGTATTGCGCTGCGTGGTGTCGCGTAACCTTCCGCGGAATCGCCGATACACGACACCCTTCGGCCAAAACTCTTCCTTGAGTACCCTTGAGATTATGTTTAATATTTTTAACACACTGCAAACGCACTGGGCTTCGGTGGATGGTGGATAATCCCCTCTTCCATCCCCCCTAAGTGAGTCCAGGGGTGACGGACTCGGGGACATTCATCGCCCCCAATTCATGGAGGCGGAACGCGTGAGGTAGAGACAACCTCACGCCCTCAGTCACCGCAGGAGACGACCTGCAGGGCTAACATGACAAGCACGAGAACACGAGATATCACGAATTTTCATTTGTCGTCGCTTCTGACGTTAGTATAATGCCTAACGAGGCCTAACATCGGTCATGTTAGGCATTTAAAGCTCGATTAAATTCGAAAAAGGCACTTTGACACTTCTCTATCTCGCGACGAGAGACCGATGTAGCAAGTTATTAAAAACAAATCATTTATATCATAGCAACATCGGCTTGAGGTTCCGTTTTATTCACTAAATTTTTATTTTTTTAAATGGAATTAGTATGTACTATAATGATTTTACGTGCACCTCTTTTAACCTATTTGTTTAGTTTTTCTTAAATGTTTTTTTTGGCATGCCGAAATTAAAATACAAAATGACGGAAATCAAAATTAGTGGCAAATAATATCCATACATACATACCTACTCACTTGATAACTTAACATAATCAGCCTATTGCTCTGGGACATAGGCCTCTTCTCGGTGAGAGGGAATTGGCCGTAATCCACATCGCGGGGCCAGTGCCGGTTGGTAGATGTCACATATCTTCGAATTCTTGGTTCTAGGACATCCGGTTTCCTCATTATGTTTTTCTTCACCGTTTTGAGAGCAGTGGTGATGAAATGACCTACAACTCGTAAGTCAGGGCCGTTACCACTGGGCCTCCACTGCTACACTACACTCACTCTTGATAATCACCACAAATGACAACGAACTGGAGATTTTAGTAATTATGTTGCGAAGGTTTGATATTGCACAGTCATAACTCCCTAGATTTTGTTAATCACCATAATTGGCAAAGGAACTGGTAGGGATGCTCATCTACGTTACACGGAGAGGTACACTACCTCTCCGTCACAGTTTCTCTCGCGGCCGCCGAAAAGAACTTCATTGCAATATAAATGTAGTTCAAAACTAAATATTTTCATTAATAATCATCATCATTCTCCTGCATATATTTTGGGTCGGCACAACAATTTTTATTATTAATATAATCACAATAAATCCATACTAATATTATAAATTCGAAAGTAACTTTGTCTGTCTGTCTGTCGGTCTGTCTGTCTGTCTGTCTGTCTGTCTGACTGTCTGTCTGTTACCTTTTCACGCCTAAACCACTGAACGGATTTCGATAAAATTTGGCAAGGCTATAGATGGTATCCTGGGGACGGACATAGGCTACTTTTTTTTTCAAAAATAATCCTACAGGGGGTGATATAGGGGATGAAAGTTTGTATGGGAAACTCAGTATTTCTTAAGCTATGGATATGAAAATTCAAATTTATGCTTTTGGTAGGAAATAAAGAAATATGCGGTTCAGTGTTTTTGAAAAATCATCCCCTAAGTGGTAAAATAGGGGATGATTTTAAAATTTACAAAACTGCACAGATTTCGATAAAATTAGGCAAGGCTATATATAGCATCCTAGGGAAGGACATAGGCTACTTTTTGTCTTTAAAAATAATTGTACGGGGGGTGATATAGGGGATGAAAGTTTGTATGGGAAACCCAGTATTTCTTAAGTCGGGGATATGAAAATTCAAATTTATGCTTTTGGTAGGAAATAAAGCATTATGCGGTTCAGGGTTTTTAAAAAATTATCCCCTAAGCGGGTAAAATAGGGGTTGATTTTAAAATTTACAAAACTGCACGGATTTCGATAAAATTTGGCAAGGCTATATAAAGCATCCTGGGGAAGGGCATAGGCTACTTTTGTCTAAAAAAAATAATCCTAAAGGGGGTGATATAGGGGATTAAAGTTTGTATGGGAAACCCAGCATTTCTTAAGTTAGTGATAAATACGAAAATTCAAGTTTATGATTTTGGTAGGAAATAAAGAAATATGTGGTTCAGCGTTTTTGAAAAATCGTCATCTAAGGGCGTCAAATAGGGGTTGATTTTAAAATTCACAAAACTGCACGGATTTCGATAAAATTTGGCAAGGCTATAGATAGTATCCTGGGAAAGGACATAGGCTACTTTTTGTCTTAAAACATAATCCTACAGGACGTAATATATCGGATGAAAGTTTGTATGGGAAACCCAGCATTTCTTAATTCAAATTTATTTTTTGGTAGGAAGTAAAGAAATATGTGGTACAGCGTTATTGCAAAATCATCCCCTCATCGGGGTTGAATTTAAAATTCACAAATAATATTAAAATGTTTGTGTACCTACCTCTTTATAAGAGATTTAAGGGAGTGGAAGTGTAGTCATACATCGTATCTTGAGGTAACATTTTAGTCTTCAAAGTTATGTTATTAGAGTAACTAACTTAATGTTATTAGACTAAGTAAACAAAGTCCCCCCGCCGCGTATGTGATGTTTGAATACGATGATGTCAAAAAGTACCGAACGGATTTTCATACGGTTTTCACCAATGAACGGAGTGATTCAGTGTTACATAATACGGTTTTGTGTAAATTGGCTGAAATATGACGACGATTGTTGAAGATGTCGGAAAAAATCATGCCGACTTCAGCTTTAAGCCCACCATACACATAACGATATATCGTAGCGATTTGAGTTTGCAGTGTTATATCTGACGGCACTATGTTTTCCACATGAATGTTCCCATGGGATGTTTTTCGACATCCACGCGGGCGAAGCCGCGGGCAAAAGCTAGTAATACTATAAAGGCGAAAGTTTGTGAGTGCGTGTGTGTGTGTATTTGTATGTTTGTTACTAGGCACACACATAGGCTACTTTTTATCCCGGTCTACGCGGGTGAAACCGCGGGGCGCAGCTAGTGTAAAATAAAATTATGACTAAAGTACGTGAAATTATGAGACTTTAGAAAAAACGGAACCCTTAAAGGATCACTTCGTTGTCCGTCTGTCTGTCTGTCTGTCTGTCTGTCTGTCAAGACCCTTTTTCTCAGGAACGCGTGGAGGTTTCAAGTTGAAATTAATATCAAATACGCAAGTCTATGGTCCCTTGGAGTCCTAAAAAAATCAAGCTTCTAAGTCAACGCAGTAAAAAAATACGGACATTTATGCGACATATTTTGATGCTCGCAAGCATAGAATTAATAGGCTTAGAACCGCAGTAGTCGCACGCAAAGTGAAGCCATTTCAAGTTAGCCTTTAAAGGCTACGTACGGCTTTCGGGGCGTCAGTACTCAAGACCGAGTACTACTGTAAAGAGCTAGCGCAATTTTGCATAAAAATGACGTACTGTGCAGTGAAAGGGTGTCACAACTGATCACATAATCATGGAAAACATTTAAAGATTCCATTCCACTTGTAGGTACTGCCTAGCATATTATATTTTTGTATAAAACATTCACCAAAACAATAATAATAAATCGTAAATTTGACAGACGCCATTACAATGAAAATGTTGCTAGGCATAGGAAAATATTTTACCCCATTTTTTGTTATTATAATTATGTACTGTATAATCTCAACTCACATAGACTTCATCGGGTTGGGTAATTAACGAATTAAAAAATTAATTAAGGTGAACAAAAATTGTGAAGAACCCAAAAAGATAAGTACAACGAATTAAAACGTTGCTAAATTGAAGAGTACAACTGTGACGTAGCATTATAACTGAAGTGACGGGTATTAGGTTTAGTCGGTTAACGACGTCACGTGGTTTTTCGAACGAAGTTCCATATCTGACTTTTCGAACTTGGCGGATGGGGGGCTAAGCGAAAAAAATTTAAGATTTTTCCGCCATGAAATTCCATCATGAAATTCCGTCACGACGTCTTTATTTTGAATAAGAAAAAAATGTTGTTTTTTTTTTAATTATTATTATTTATAAATAATAATAATAATAAGAAGAAGAATTTTATTATAATTATTATTTAAAAATGTAACATAAATTTATAAAATTAAATAAAGGAAATAATAATGACATGAGTGTCATTTTCATGGGTTTTGAGTCCAAGGTGGCGGTGCGAAAATTTTCAAATTTTTCGTCATGGGTGTCGTTTCCGTGGTTTTCGAAGGCGCTGAAAATGATAATGAGGTCAAAATGAAAATCACGGTTGTCGAATTCGTTCCAGCCAAGTATTCCACGACACTCAAGCATTTTTTTTTGTTTACCTTTAGTTAATTAAGTATCTAACCCGATAGAAGATAATGTAGGTATTTTTTTCCAAATATTAATACCTATGGTTCCGCCCACGGTGTGGGTGTTAGTTGCCAACTCCATAAGTTCACAACTACTGATAATGATTGGTTTTCCATCGGATGATGTTTTTTTACGTTTGTATATATGTGATATAAGCTTATATACCTATAATGTAAAGGTTTTTCCTTATGCACACATGGGGTGCAATTGACACTTGAGGGGTTAAGTACTTGGTTGGGTATCTACGTATTTAATAAATATAAAAAAAAAAATAATTTCATGTTTTTATTTGAATAGTTTTTCTACTTAAGAATCCTATTTCGTTTGAATGCAAAAGTCTGGTTTAATCTGAACGCTCATAGTAAAAATAATATACGTTTTCATGTACAGGGTTAGTTTTCAATGACTACAAATTTTCACTGGGTAGAACATCCTATGAAAATTAGACTGGTCATTTAAAACTAGCCCTGTATATTCTTAATTAAATAAAACTGAAAAGTTGTATTTGTGTATACATGGCTACATATCAAGCTATATATTCCAGTATAAGCTGATCTCTCATTGTATATGCTAATTTTCGTACAGTGAGAGATCAGCTTATATTGGAAATGTATAGCTTCATATGTAGCCGTGTATAACTTCAAGTCGAAACCGATTCAAATGAAATTTCGCACGTAGATTCTTTAGACTGCCGAAATCAGCACCCTAATTGCGTAATCATTTTGTAGCAAATTCACGTGGAAGTGGCGTTGGATTGTAAAAAGTGAAAGAAATAGAGCCATTTAATTTTCTCCTATAATAATAATTACGTGGGTAAGTAAAACATCTGTAGTATATAAGATTTTATGGAAGATAAATAATAAATATATAAAGAATAAATATAAAACTTCTAACATAATAATGTAATTACATACATTTGTGAATATTATATATTAAGTTATAACTTATAAATAAAATTTAATACAAGATACGTATCTAAATAATTAATATTACATTAGTAATATTAATTATTTAATAACAACATATCAAGCGACACCCTACCAGGGTCATGTACAGCACGACACAAAAGAGTACAAAAAATGGGGTCGCCACTAGCCATACATTATGAAATTCAAACTTTAAAAACCATTTCCTTACAGAACTATAGATTGTCTTAGTAATTTAAAATTAATCTAATCGTTTTTATGCACTTTTATTGCCTGATAAAACATGGACTGAGACAACACTGACAAGTATAAAAGATTTAGTTCCGTTTTTAGACGTTTTTGCCGGACTCCACTAATTAGTTAAGACAAATGTGTAACTATGTGTACCTACATTGTGCAATGAATGAATATATAAAAATAAATAAATAAAATAAACTAATAACATAAATAATTTCTAAACGCAATTTAAATAATAATTCTATGCCCATGCCTACCGAACAGTTCCATTTTCCCCACTTTTTGGGGAAAATGTCATTCACTTGCAACATTACTCGTTTGCTTGTGTGCGTGTCGGCGAATGTAATTACGTGCCGCTTACGCACACATTCATTGTGTTGTAGCTTCAATTTTGAACGGAATTTTGAATGAAACTATCACTCTAAGTCTAATTACTCTAAGCTCGCAAGTAAATCAAAACCTATAGGGTACTTCCCGTTGACCTAGAATCATGAAATTTGGCAAGAAGTAATGGAAAAAGTTCGAAAATTGTTCATTTATAATTTTATCACATAAAAAAAATGTGAGGTATGTCATCTGTCAAGGCCCCTTTTCTCAGGAACGCGTGAAGGTATCAAGTTGAAATTAATGTCAAATACGTAAGTCTATGATCCCTTAGAGTTCTAAAAAAATCAAGCTTCTAAATCAACGCAATAAATAAAAACGGCCATTTACCTATGCGACATATTTTAATACTCGCAAGTGAATCAAAACCTATAGGGTACTTCCCGTTGACGTAGAATAATTAAATTTGGTAAGAAGTTAGGTCTAACAGTACAAGTAAAGAAAAAAGTCAGAAAATTGATTATTTGTAGTTTTATCATATAAAAAAATAGTTTTTACTTTTTTTTTCTGGCAAAATGTGGGTGCACTATAGTTACACCTCTGCTCAACGCTTCGGGGAAACAAGGCGTTATGCTATGTTTATGAATGTTTTTTTGCGAATACAAACTTAAATATGCAGTTGGAGAATTGTCCGTGACGTATGTCAATGTATGGGAGAACATGTTTTCCAACTCAATGTTAAGTTCGTCTTTTGGATAAATTCTTTTCAACTACAGAACCCTCATTGTGCGTGGTCCGACACGCACTTGACCGGTTTTTGTTATATTTTCTATTCATCCTACTATTTTTTATTTTTCACTTTTTACCATTTTCAATGGCTTCAGCCCTGGTCTATTATGCGTAAAAAGGTATTCAAATCTACCAAACAGACACATTACATATATATTTTATAATTTCAGATTACACTGTCAATAACAGTACTGGCAAGTGCTACAAGCTCCACACAACTCCACTGAAGTGGGCCGAATCAAATATAATGTGCCAAATAGAATATAGCTCCCTGGCAGTGATCAGCAGTCGAATGGAAGCAGATTACCTTGCGGATTTAACAAAATCCACGCCGATACCACGCATCAATGAGCAATACCAAAGAGGAATATATCACCTGGGCTTCCATAACAGATTCAACGAAGGCTGGCAGACAGTTAGAGGTATGTGTGTGTGTGGCTTAGGCCATAGAGATCAGCAGTGCGATTCTGTAACCATCTCACCGTGAAAATTTGCGTGAAGCGAGCGTGGAGTGAAGTGTCAGTGTCATTCCACCTGATGCTAGGGATGGACCAAGCACATTTTTACAGTCATAATCGAGATTTTAATAATATTTTTTACGCTATTTTCTAGTGATCATTTTATATTAATTCAAAGCTAGTATTTAAGTGTCTAAACATTACTATTTACGGTATTTTTAAATCAAAATTTCAAAACAGAAATTCAGTCACAAACTCAATTTCGTTTTTTTATTTTGCAAGACTAGTCCATAATAAGTAGGTAAGTATTTATACTGAGGTGTGAGCGCGTCAAGCACGAACAATAAATAAAATAAAAAAATGAGCAATCACATTCTCAAAATCGAATCTGACGATTTCCATGAAAGTTGCAATAGGGAGGTTTACGGGAATCTGGGAAAATTCGTTTTCTCTATTTTCACCCGAGCAGAGCTCGGTCGCCCAGGTACTATATTCAAAGTACCTCGGTACTCTGTGTACTACCTACATGGTTAAGTTATCAACTTAAGAAAACGCCCATCAATATTGTTTGATATTAAGTAGGTACCTATGCCCAATCGCGATGTATTTTGAAGAAGCGATACCTAGTACCTTAGATCGAGTCGAGTAAAGACTGTGAGACGATAAGAAGAGATAACGATTGAGTGAGCCTGGCTGACTAGAATTTAACCCCACAAATAAAACGACGTGCGGATTATAAGTAGGTACTTACCTAATAATTCATTGTAGGTATGTAGGCACCTACCTACCTACGCGTTGCCAATAATAAAACACCATATACCGTAATCACATTATTATATGCACACTTGAATTTGGATGAAGTGATAAGTTCACGCTAAGCACTCTCATTAGGTACCACATTGACTTATTTTTTTACCTTACGTACTTATTTAACTCGTAACGCGTCACATAGGCGCCACCAGCTTAACTAGTCGTAGCCAATAACAAAAGAATATTCATCAAACCATCGTCATGATATTACAAATGACCAAATTCAACAGTTCAACAGACTGTGAACTGACAATTTACTGACACAACCTGCGCTGCGCTGAGGTGACGTCACGCGAGGTGCACCCTCGCGTGACGTCACCTTCTCACGCGATTCACGTGTTCACTTCACTTGAATGGCGTGAAATCATCACATCACGCACTAACGAATTGAGTTTTTTTTACTTTCTAGTTACATAATTAACTTGTAACGCGTCACGTAGGTATGCATTACGTAGCTACACATACTTAACTAGTCGTTGCCAATAACAAAAGAATCAAATTATTACTAAATTCAACGAACACACATATGACAGTGAAGTGATGTTGCTAGGCGTCGAGCTGAATCACGTGGGGTGTTATTAGCGGAATCCCGTGCCGTGAAGTGATCTGTTCACGCGCCGGCGCAGTAGGTAACGGAAAATTAAAAAAAAAACCAATGCATAGGTAGGTCCTATGCATTGTTTTTTTTTTTAATTTTCCGTTATTGACGGCTATGTCCATATGCTTTTATGCCTATTCGTATTCGAGTTCAGACAGTAATTAGTACTTACCTATTTATTTCAATGCTTTTACATATTTTATTGTCCAATCCATCTGTCTTTGTGTGCATTTTTATAGTCGGTTTAGTGCTTACATTTTGTTTTCAATAACTACACGGTTTTTAGGGTTCCGTACCAATATGGTAAAAAAGGAACCCTTATGGTGTGACTCAGTCTGTCTGTCTGTCACAGCTGGATATCTCAAGAACTACTAATGCTATCAACTTGCAATTTGGAACAGTTTTAGATGACGTTTACCCAACTATTTTGCACATAAAAAAGAAATAAAAATACTTAAGTATATGTATTTTTCTGCAACAGGGACCGAAAGGGGGTCTTAAAAATTCAAAGTGGGGCTACTAGGGCATGTGGGGTATCATAATTATGAAAGAACGCTGTTTGCACATTCTCAAACATTTTTTATTTTTTTTAGGCCGCACAGTTTTCGACTTTTGATGAAAAAGTGTGGCTGACACTGGCTTGGCCACCATCAGGGATTTTACTTTTGATAACACAAAAATTTAGTCGTTAATTAGTCGAACTTTGTCGCCAAATATCAGAATTTGTCGGTCACTGGTTCAAAAGTTATAAGGGGTCATTGGTGGCCGATCTGGAGAGAGTCTCCCCAGCTTGGCCACCTTTATACCTCCCAGATTTAGTCGCTAATTAGTCGCCAAGTCACAGATTTAATCTGGTCGTAGTTTGGAAGATATAATGAGTTCAATTTTTAAGTATAGTTCAAGAGCTAGATTGAAGAGTTTACGATAAAATCTTTGTTATAGCTCTTGGTCTATACTTAAAAATTGAACTCATTATAATAATATCTTCTAAACTAAGACCCGATTAAATCTGTGACTTGGCGACTAATTTCGACTAATTAGCGACTAAATCTGGGAGAAAACAGATCTTCGCTAGGTGCCCTAGTTTTTGAGATATAAAGGTGGCCAAGCTGGGGAGACTCTCTCCAGATCAACCACCAATGACCCCTTATAACTTTTGAACCAGTGACCGACAAATTCTGATATTTGGCGACAAATTTCGACTAATTAACGACTAAATCTTTGTGTTATCAAAAGTAAAATCCCTGATGGTGGCCAAGCCAGTGTCAGCCACACGATGAAAAATGAAAAAAAATATTCTTCCCCCCCCCCCCCCCCTTATCTCCGAAGTTTGCAAAGAGAAAAATCTGAAATTATTCTATGTGATAGAAGTTTATGTAAAGATTACAGGAAAAATAAAACGATGTCTCATAGCACACTTTTTCAGAAATCTGAACGGAACCCTCGGTGCGCGAGTCCGACTCGCTCTTGACCGGTTTTTTTATTATTGGTAACAAATAGTAAAGTAGTTATGCATCTTCAATAAAATAGGTATTAGGTGCGCTTTTGCGAACGGAGTAGGCACACACAGACACTTATAGGTTGCACAGGTAGGTACGTTCTCTTTTTAGCTAATTCTAACATTATACCTACTAAATCGACCTTAGGGCATCGCACCGCAGTTTTCTCACCATTTTGGTACGGAACCCTAAAAACATTCATCAAAATATCTCATCATCGTCATCAAACCTATTACAAAATTCATTCAACAGTTGAACCCACTGTGTTATAATAATGTAGGTATGTAGGTACCTATTATTCCCAAGTGATGTTGCCATGACGACCACGCCAATTCCCAAGTGATGTTGCCATGACGACAACGAGTACGCTTGCGCGTGATACTAACAGCGCGCGTTACGGAATGGTGTCATGAATATGAAGTGTCATTAGTTTCATAATGAGTTTAAACGTTCAGCACCCTATACCATGTCTCTGTCTGTAAGCATTGACGTCTTTGAGTTTAGAGACAATAAGTAACTACTACCTATTTTTTTCATTGCATTTAGATTTTAATCTCACCTCTTAGCAATGGATATTAGTTTACCTTACATAAGAGGTGAGATTGATCAACTTCATAAAACTGTCCTATGCAAGTAAGAATTCAGTGATTGGAGATTGTTTGTTTACCTAAGCACATAGTACCTATGTAAAAAGCACATAGGTATTAATATCCCACCATCTAGCTACACCACAGGTACAAGACACAAAATAGGCTTTACTTTATTAAGTTGTGCTTAGTGTGTATACATACATAAATTAATAAAATTTATTCATCAATATCACATTAAAAAACATTGCTAATACACATTTTCTACTGCACGGTGAGTCAGCTGCCTCCTTCCAACGAAATTCAACATCTTTATGGCCGGCGAGAACGGATTGGCATGTGGTTGGGTGTGTGTGGACTGCCACCGCTGGAAATAATGGTAAGCATTTATTACTATTTATTTCATTCCTACACTCATAGAGAGTAATTTTTTTAAAATCAATATTGAACCATATATTATTATAATAGAATTACTATTCTTATTATCATCAGTATAGTATGTGCACCAATACTTTCAACAAGTATAGCGCTATGATTTGTTTATAAACACTAAAAGATCAGCGTCTGAATCAATCACATGTGCCAATTCCTATATTTGGAGTACAATTCAACATTTCTTAATTTCATGCTCCATGCCTGTTCATTCCGTGGCCTAATTTATTTTCTCTAGAATAAGTTTATTATATTAATATAGTGTGCAAAATAATTTCAACTTGATGATATACTTCATTTTGCATTCTCAGAGATTTTCCTGTTTCTGAATACATCTCTGTCTTATAATCATTTATTTATATTACAATATCAGTTGAAAATGATTAATTTTATCCCATGGTCTTTTTCATTTCCTTTTTGTGTGTTTCTCAAGAAAGAAAGTCAAATGAGTACCTAGTTAGGCATAATGGCTGGCTTTTTATTATTTAGGAAACATTAAAAACACAACTTTAGATAATTTGGAAGTGTTAAAATTAAATTTATTATGAAGGCACTACTGTCTCCCTACTTTTGTAACCAAAAATAAATAGTATATATAAATATATCTCTTTTAATTTTTGTATGGCTTCTTGCCAAAAACGTTGGTGTTGTGATCGTGATGTACAGGATGTAAGGGTTTCCCTTCTACTATTTAAACTAGCACCATTCATTCATTCAAACAGATAGTGTTTTCGTCGAGTGTGGAACTCACTTCTCTTCCATCAGCACGTTGAGCTGAAACAAATAACACTTGAATTGAACTTGGTGTAAGTGGTGGTACGTTAATTAAAAAAAAAAAAAATGACTTTGTGTAATTGAATAATTCTGATAAAATTTCATCTGAAAAAAGAAATGTATACTTAAGTACATTAACACATATTCTTTATAATAATGTTGAAAGTCTCGTTTTACATAAATGTAAGGGGTGATAAAGTGGTAATCAATAATGTTTGCCATTAACATTGTAGGTTGCAGTCAGCCTAATTCAATATGACAATAATTCATATATTTAAAGTTGGACTGCCTGTCAGAAGCTCAGTTAAGTAATGCTGGCAAGAAAACTTGAGTGGGTGTTGGAATTAAATCTATAATTACTTACTCCTTTTTCAAGATTAGCAGGTAGTGATTGTACGAACCTTTGTAAACTTTTGTGACTAATCCTGTAGTAATTTCCTCGCCCGAAACAATGGTAAGACAAACTTTGAGCCTTTAATACTTCTCATCGTTGTACTGATGTACCTTTTTCAAGGTGTTTCTGGCACGTGCACAGTTTGTGGAGATCTTGAGCCACTTTTGGAGTCCGATGTCACTAACAGGAAACGTACATATGCATCCTTTCAATACTGACAAGAGAAGATCGAAAAAACAACACAAACTTTACTAAGTTTATCTGAAAACTGGAAAAGTCTTAACTTACGAAAACAAAACCGCCTAAATTTGACACAGTACAGCAGTGTTGCCGCTTAGGAAAAAATAAACTCACCAAACTTTTACTAAAATATCACTATATCAGTGTTGCCAACTCCAAAAGTTTTTGGCGTTTTGTATACTAATGTCTAGACTCTACAGTCAAAGTGGAAGTAAATATTACCGTAATATTAAATTTTTAAAAAAATTGCCCGCGAAATTCAAATCTTCTTATGTTTTTTTTTGCAATTCGCAGGATTGCAGGTCAGTGTCAGGTTGTTGATTAAAATATGATTCGCGGTCGTAACTAATATGGCATTACAGAATTATAATCATTAGAATCAGCAATAGAACAAGTTAGAATTGACTTCAAATCTAGCGATTTCATGAAATCATGAGGTTTGAGGTCAATACCTCATGATGGGAACTTATGGAGTTGTATTGCTGATTCTAAAGATTATAATTCTGTAAAGCCATGTTAGTTACGGTCGCGAATTATATTTTAATCAACATAAGTACAACCTAACACTTACCTGCAAATTGCAAAAAAGTAAGAAAATTTGAATTTCGCGGAATTGCAGAAAGGTTAATAAAAAAATGATCTACTTACCAAATACAACAACGCTCACGGTATTTTACTCTATAAGAGAAAAAATCTAAAAATGTATTATTTAGATAGCTAGGCAAAAAGCAGTCGGAAAATGTTAGTAAAATAAGAATATAAATTTTAAAATTCCATTCAAAGTTTTCAGTTTTTTAAATCTGTTTTCCAGTTCAGTTCAGTTTTTTAAACCATGAAAGTAGCAGCCATGTTGTTATGTATGTCATACCGCTGTGTAAATTAAAAAGTGTCAATGTCAACTGTCAACTGATCAGCGTATATTTAAAGTGTTTGTTTCACTGACGTATAAGGATTTATACGTCAGTGGTTTGTTTACACTGGCCACTGACGTCATGACCACAGAGCAATGATGCCGATTCTGTTGTACACCGAACTAAACTAACTAAACTATCACTAAAATTCCTTACTTTTTTCTATGAGAATCTTAGAGCTATTATGCAAAAAAAACCTCTAAGAAAAAATTTTGACACCACTAAAATTGAGTTTCACAATCGTGACTCCGCGTGGTATAGTGCTCGTAGTATATTTGACCCGGTGGCTTTAATTGGAACTAACGAATTAGTAGCGTTATCAAAATATGAATAATATCATAATAATAATAATTTTGAATTTCGCTGGCTACCCTGGCGCATCAACCTTAATTCCAAGTAGGTACTAAATTCAAACTTTCATTTATTTAGTTATAGCAAAACGCAGCGCGAGCCACCATTATTGCCAACAAGAATTTTAAATTCTGTTCTCTCACAAAAACTTGACACAGCGTTGTTGGTCAAGTACAGAATCTGCGCGGTACTTATGAAATTTTTAAAACGTATTTTTTTTTATTTTTACTTTTTTTTCAAGTTTCCAAACGATAATTATGGTTTTGAATCAGTTAGTTGACGAGAATTCCCGCCAGGCCACAGAGTGAAACTGCTCACACCATAGATATAGAATTCCGGCTCACACCGTGAGTGTACCTTTAGTGATTATTAACCGAACAATTTCAAACGTGTATCAGGGTTGCTAACGACGATAATTATGGGGGCTACGATACGATGTACGATAGTGTATGTCGAAATTACGTTAAATGTACGATAATTTTGAGGTTTAAGAAAAAAAAACTTCCTATAACAAAACGTATTTATCAGACGAAATTAAACGCAGAAAAAAATCGACAAAATGTCAATGTCAAGTATGTCATCCAACAAGAAAGTCACACTCACAGTAACTGACATTTGACAGTAAGTGTTATCTCTCTCTTCTCTTTCCCTCACATTTCTTTTCTTTCACTTGCGTGCGACCGTGACTCCGCGGCGCCGACTCCGCGTTATTATACTGTATTCCTTCAATACCTTTCCAGCAATACCTTTATAATTTCTATTTGCTAGTTTACGTGGTGTGGGCAGTTAAATAAATACTTCAGTGATACACTCTGTGGTTGTTGAAAAAAAAACAAAATTTTTATTCAATCGACAAGTGCCATAAAAATGCATTAAAATTTTACATTTTCATATTTCGCGCGAAAACGCTAGGATGCCATATTGCTCTGTGGTCATGACGTGAGTTGGTAGTGTAAACGATCACTTTATAATGTTGACAGTTGACATTGACACTTTCTAATTTACACAGCGGTATGACGTAATAACATGGCGGCTACTTTCATGGTGTTCGAAAACAGATTCAAAAACTTTGAATTGAATTTTAAAAATTATATTGTTATTTTACGAACTAAAAAAAATCAAATCAATCGGCAAATCTAACTTAGAGAGATATGTTGATGATTCTTATGGTATAATAATATTATGTAGGTAACCACATATGTTTTACTGTCGCGTATTATATTTTGATCAAGATACAACCTGACACGGACCTGCAAATTACAAAAAACCCGAAAAAAAAATAATTTCGCTGGCTACCACTGCGCATCCTCCCTAAATTCCAAAAACAACTGCACTATGCTGGAAATAAACAAAAGAATTTTTGAATTTAGTAACTACATTGTCAGTGATATTTTTAGTAAAATAATCCATCCATAGACAAAGATTACTAAACTTTATCATCTGTGGTGGAAGCGTGCGTTGGTCTCTGGCTGGCACAATTTAATGACTGACATCAAGAAAAAAAACTATTTTCAATTATCCAAAGTGTAATTAACAGTATTTAGATTGTTAAACAAATGAATCTTTGTCAGTCACAGAATTATTAGTGCGCTACAGTCGTGAATGTGATAGTAAGTAAGACATAATGGCACGATTTAATGTCAGCGGGAGCGTGTGATTTAAAATGACGATATCTCTTAGGATTTATATTAGAGCTGAACATAATCTAATGACATGTCGTACAATGCGTTTCAACTAAGAATAGGAACGTCAATGACCTCTAACTGTCAACTGAAGCTAGAAATCTAGGGCTTGCAAAGTTTTGTAGCGTTATCCTTATCCATTTTAGTTCTGTTTTTGGAATTTGTTTTTGTTAAAATATGTCACTGACTTTGCAATTAATGTGTAAACGAGATGCTGTTTTGCTAAATCTTTACAATATGGCGCAAGGTCATTCCTATTCTTAGTTGAAACGCATTTGTATGTTACGACATTTCGGCTATCTTGACAAACTCAAAAGTCCAAAGCATTTATTTCAAAGAAACCAATTACAAGCACTTTTGAATTTTGTTGTCATTGGGTTGGTCAGTCAGAACAAACAAGGTAATCGCCCATTCCAAAGCATATTAGGTACATAAGGAGAAGAACGCGCAAGAAACTCCACGGACACTCTTTTAAATCAAAATATGGTTACAAAATAGTGGTTACATCGTCATGTTGAAATATTATACATGTGAGAACGATGCAGAATGTCACAAGCTTCCATAATAAAATCTGTCCTGTCCCAATAGCTGAGGGGAGTAAATTTTATTAATCTGATAATAATTATATTCTATCTCTCAGCTGCAGAAGAGCCTCTTTGATGTTGTTGCTGAGGCAAGACTGTAAAGGAACACTCAATAATGTGGCTGCTTTCCAAGGTCATCATTTCACACACTATATTTATTTTATAAACACATTCTGGAGAAAATAAATTAGGATATGGAATGAACGGGCATGGAGCATGAAATTAAGAATTACATTACAATCACTGTAGGTACTCAAAATATAGGAATTGGCCCATGTGATTTAATAAGTGGTTCAATATTGATTTAAAAAAATATACTCTCATTATGTGTAGGAATTAAATAAAACAAATAAAAAATAAATATATTAATAAATGCTTACCATTATTTTCAGTGGAGCTGTGCAGTCCACACATACATTTGACGGATGCCAATCCGTTCTCACCAGGCATAAAGAAGTTGAGGAGGCTGCTGCTGGCTCACCATGCAGTAGAAACTATGTATTAGCAATGTTATTTGATGTGATACTCGATGAATAAATTTTATTAACTTATGTACCGATGTACCCACTAAACAACCTAATAAAGTAAAGCTTGTATCATAAGAAATTTCTTCCAGCAGACCTGCGACAGGAGAGTTGGATGACAGATGTAGACTCAGTGTGTAAAATAGTACATAGGAAAACATAAATTCGATTTTAAAGCAACATGAATTTATGAATTTCTTGTTAGCAAGAGAGGCGCAATTTGTGTGTAGTTCTAAAGATATTAACAGCACCCATAACTACATTATTGATGTGCTTCTATATTTATGTTATAAGGTTTGTATCTTGTACTGTGGTTTATCTAGATGGTGGGATATTACTAACTATGTGCTTTTTACGTAAGTATTATGTGCTTAGGTAAACGAACAATACACCAATCACTGAATACTTGCACAGACAGATTTATGAAGTTGCTCAATCTCACCTCTTGTGTACGCAATATCCATACCTAAGAGGTGAGATTGAAATCTAAAAGCATTGAAATAAATAGCTATGTAGGTACTTATTGTCTCTTAAACTCTCAAATACGTCAATACTTGGGTGCTGCTGAACGTTTAAAAAATTTGTCATAAGATACTAATGGTTGCTAGGGGCGATTTCACGGCGCGACGTGCCGTGGTTGGTTAGTCGTCAGACCAGTATGCTTACTCTTGAAATCAATCCCAATCTCGAACGCATTCCAATCCGATCCAATTTCAATTCCAATCTTCAAAAAATTGGCACTCTTGAACGAAATCGAGATTGAGATTGGAATCGACTGCATGTTCGACTACACCGATTGACATGGGGTAGCCATACAAATGAAAACGTTAATTACCAAATTTAAAAATATTGAATAACTCGTTAAATGTATTATTAAAATTGTTCCGATATTTATTTTAACATGAATAATCATTTAAGTGGTCTTTGCTTGCATTTATATGTATTTTAACACTAAATATTTAGGCAACATTGGCTCATTGTGAATGTCATTGCCTACGTTACGTTAGAAAAAACTTCTCGCGCATTTGTCATTTTGTCATCCACTTTAAAATCGTATTAGGTTCCTACTTGAATAAAAACTGTGAATTATTACTGTTGCGATAAACAAAAGTTTCAAAGCGATGTTATCTGAAAGTTTTCAAGTGTTTAGTTTGGAATGTGTTAAAGTACGTTTGTATGCTCAAGTTCAAGTTATTTTTACTTTAAGACAAGCATTCAACCGAGGAAGACGAAAATATCAAGGTAAGGCCACAGTTCTATTAAATATATTGTAATTCCTTAAAATTTTAATATTTAACACTTGCTTAATACAAACTTTCATTGTTCTTACAGGATGAGTAGGACAACACACCAACAGCTAGAGACTCTAGTAGATTTCCTGGTATAGAACCCAGTGCCAAGGGGTTCTTGCGTACTGCTCATGCTAAGCAGAAGACAAAGAAAAAGTGGAACGAGATAGCAGTATCCTTAAATGCACTAGGCGGTGCACAAAAAGATGGTAAAGGCTGGGCTACTGTCTACACACTAATATTTTTCTTTACACTTAATTATATGACTACGGTACAATAATGAATACATTTCTTTCCTTTTCAGCATCGGGCTGACAAAAAGCATTCGCTTATCAAGATATGTGGTGAGCATGCACAGTCGATGAGGCATACAGGTGGTGGGTCTGAAGAGAATTTACCTATACCTACTAACACCCATCGACCATCGATACTTATATTAATTTACCATAAAGTAAATCAGTTTTATAGTGTTTTTGTTTCCATTAAGTTTTAACATTAATTCATAGTGATAATAGTGTTAATTAAGCAAAAAGTTGTGATAAAGTAGTGATTCTACGAAAAATCGTAAGTACAACCCTTATAAACCTCAATTAAGTGGGCCCCTATACATAGCCATAATTTAAATTTTTTTTTTTGGTGCGTCCAGATACCCTAGACCAAGACCTAGCCCTGGACGATGTCTAGTCCTTTTGAAAAGCTTACTCAATTGAGTTTATATAATAATTATGTTGTAAAACTTTAGTCTGTTAATTTTTGTAAATATGGTTTTTACAACTATCATTCGAGGGTGTGCCCTGATCAGCCTGCAAAACACTGTAGTGTTATTTTAAATGTAGGATTGTTTTAGTTCAATAGAGCAGCCTGAGGTATCTATATGTAGCTTATAAGTCGGTTCAGTACTTTTCGAGTAATAAATCATATAAAACAGTTTTTGATTAAAAATTATAATTTTATCCTATTTACACTGAAATATCTTTTCAGTGGAAAAAAATAGATAATATAAATAAGAGTACCTCAGTGGATAGATATTTTTTTACGGGATCCAACAATGTGTAACATGCCAAACACAGCAGGGTACTTTTATAAGTTTCAGTTTTTCAGTTTTTTTTTTTTAATCTGTTTTCTAACACCATGAAATAGTAGCCGCCATTTTATTACGTCATACGGCTGTGTAAATGAAAAAGTGTCAACTGTGGGGCTAAAACGGCCACTTTGGCAAAATCATAATAGGATAATATGTATTTATGAATCACATTTGAAATCGTAAAACGGTCACAAGCTGACAATTCATAGCACGCAATTATTCTGTTTGAAAGTTTTGTATTGAGATTCGTAAAATGGTCCACAAATTATGAATTGCTTTATTGAAGTTTAATGTCAAATACGTCAATCATAATAAATTGCTGGGAATTCAGGAAATGAATCGCTTTTAGAGGAATTGCTTAATGTGGCCGTTTTAGGCCCCCTGATCAGCGTATCTCTTAAGGTGGGCTTGGACTAAACAAATATAGAACCAGAACAAGAACTAGAGCATTCTTTTGTCGATATTCTTGACATTTTAGTAGGGAGAGACCAACGAAGGAATGTTCTGTCCCTGTTTACACAAAAAGAATTTAGTAGAGTGGGGATATTAATATTAATATTAATAATTTAATATTAATATTAATATTATTAATAATAATTTATTTATTACACCAGAAAAAATACAACGATTTACACATACTTATTAGGCTAGTATTTAGGAGTATTAACATGGGAGCATCTGCAGCCGAACTAGGACGAGTCCTGTATCTCGGCATACAGCGCCAAACCCCTCAAAACTGACATTAAAACATATATTAGCCCAAAAAGACTTGCAAAAAGATTCATCAATGAATTATTGTGAACAAGAAAAACTGAAACAATTAAAAAACAAAAAACAAAGGAGTATATGTGTGTGTGTGTGTTTGTTTGCCTGATTTTGTGTAAGTGTATAGTTGTGAAAAGTGTTGGGGTGTTTGAGTAGTGTAGATACGTTACCGAAAAAAGAAATATAATAAAATTGTTTAAGTGACTATTTCTGAACAATGAATAGGTTCTCTGTTTCCTCATATGAAAGGCCAATTAGATAATTATGTACCTTTTTCTTACATAAAGTTTTGTTGAGTGGATATATATTGAGTTCTTTATTTATTTTATTGTAAAGAAAAGGAGAGATAACTGTGTAAAATCTTCTTATGAAAGATGTTTTGGGCTCATAGGATCGTGTACATACCTCGTGCTTTCGGCGCTTGTTAGTAAGTACTGGGTCATAAACGAGTTCGCTGTGTTTCTTCAAAACAATTCTTTCTATGAATAATTGCCTAACAGTAGAGACTTGGCAGTACTCATAAAGTGTTCTTGTCGGGAACAAGATCGGCTTAAAATTGCTCACTTTTAAAATCGCACGTTGAGCAATTTCTAAGCTCTTGATAGTGGTTTTAGGAGCTCCACCCCAGGATAATATGCAGTATGAAATGACGGATTGGCATAAAGCTAGGTAAATCCTTTTTAATAAAGTCGCATCTGTGACGTGCCTAAGATTTTTGAAGACGTAGATAAGTTTACGTACCCTAGAAGACAATACCTTAATATGTTCTTTAAAGCTCAAATGACAGTCAACTGTAATACCCAGGTATTTTATTTTATCAACGCACTCTAGCGGTTTACAACTGCAGTTTGCTTTGGATACACATCTGTGTGGAATAATGTGGTGTTTTTTATTGATTCCAGATTTTTGGCGGATAGAAAACGCTAGGTATTTTGTTTTTTCAGTGTTAAGGGTAAGAATATTTCTATGTAACCACTCATGAACCATATTGAAACCGACCTGAGCAGCATCGAAGACCCTATTCCAAGTATCGGCAGAGAATAGAAGGGCAGTATCATCTGCATACGAGATTATTTCACCACATGGTATACATAGGTTTGTAAGATCATTGATGTATACGAGAAATAAAGTAGGTCCTAGGATGCTGCCCTGTGGAACTCCGTACGATACAGGAAGTTCCTCACTGCAGTAGTTACCCACCCGCACACGCTGAGAACGTCCAGTTAAGTAACTCTGAAAGAGCTGAAGCTGAATTCCCCTTATACCAAGTTTTTCTAATTTTTGCAAAAGTTTAGGGATAGAAATTGTATCAAAGGCTTTTGCGAGATCAAGAAAAACCGAAAGACACTTTTTTCCTTTATCCAACTTGGTTGTGATATAACTAGTCAGTTTATGGACTGCTTCATCAGTGGATTTCCCTGCACGGAAGCCAAATTGGTTCTCAGAAAAAAGTTTATTTTGTTCAAGATATTTGACAAGTCTGCTATTAATTATTTTTTCAAGAATCTTGGACAAAGAGGGTAGAATTGAAATTGGCCTGTAGTTATTAAAACGGTCTCGATCTCCTCCTTTATCTATGGGACGCACGACTGATTTTTTAAAGGCTTGTGGGAAGGTGCCAGACTCAAGACATCTGTTGAAAATTACTGTTAGAGGCGGGACTAGGAATTCTTTATATTGTTTTAATAGTTTGTTAGAAATGCTGTCCCAGCCTACCGAACACTCAGTCTTCAGTCCATCTATGTGACGAGCAACCTCCTCTTCATTGGTATCCCTGAGAAAGAAGGAGTATAATGTAGAATCATTTGCAGGGTGAGCTGATGAGAGATTACCTGCGTACGTATTATGTGTCTGTATTATATTTTCCGCTAAAGACTTGCCTACATTTATGAAATAGTTGTTCATTTCACTCACAGTTTTCTGAGGAGAGGAACATATTTTTAATAATTCAGAAGGACAGTCTTTGTCCTTTTTTGTATTAGTGATGCTTTTAATAGCATTCCACAATTTTTTTGGGTCATTACCAGCCATTTCAACCTGATTTTTATCGTAAGATATCCTAACTTTCTTTAAAACTTGGTTACAGTAATTTCTATAGCGGATGTATGTAGCTTTTAGAATTTCGTTTTTAGGTGACTTGTTATAGTTTGCATGTAATTGGTCTCGGTTTCTCATGCATCGCAACAACCCCGGCGTGACCCACGGTTTTATTATTCTTTTACGCCTTGACTGACTAACCAATTTTGTGTTCTTTTCTATTGACAACTGTATGCTATTTATGAGGTAGTCTGTGGCAACGTTGGGATCCTGTGTTAGTAATATAGGATTAAGGTCAACGCTGAGAAGATCTTTCCCTAAGCTCTCAAAATCTACTTTTGTTAAAGTATTTGTGGCGTAGTTACGTGTATGCTTAAGATTCAAACAAAGGAGAACAGGAAAGTGATCGGTCAAGGTAGTTTGGGGTACAAGGGTCGTGCTCAAATTTTGGGTTTTGAGTAAGACGTGATCAATACACGTACCGCTTGCCGCACGTGTGATCTCAGTGTGTGCCGGTAGAAGTCCATGAGAAGCAGCTAACGTGAGATATCTTTCTCCAGGAAGTTCTATTTTGTCTTCATTTATTGCAATATTAATGTCCCCAATTACAATTATATTATTGCAATGTGATAACTTCGACAGAGTACTACTTAGGGAGCCTAAGAAATTATCTAGATTTTTATAAGATGGGGAGCGGTATAGTGAAACAATTGCTGTGACATCATTTTTGAGTACTAGACAGTTTCCTTCCTGAAAATCTGGCTCTTCAACAATGAAGTTTAAATGCTCTCTACAGTAAACTACGACGCCATCGTTTTGTTTGTAGTTTGCTTTAGTTGCAAAAGATCGATAGCCCGTTAGTTTGGGAATTGTGTCACCTTTTTTTAACCAGCACTCTGTGAGTACTAGAACGTCACATTCCACTTTTAGCCTTTGTAGCATTGTTTCCAATCCATAAATATTGCAATTAATGCTACGGATGTTCTGTGTCAAGACTGTGAGCCCTTTTATGTCCGTTAAAATTAATTTATGGCATTTATCTAAGTCACATGTAAGAGCCTTGGAGACAGTCAAGGTGTCAATATTTTTAGTTACGTCGATCAAGTTATCGAATTTCAATTAGAGGTAAAAATTGGTCAAAGAATCTGGTTTTTGTTTTCAACTGGTCAAACATTGAGAAATGGCATAGTAGAATTAAAGTATTTATCGGTGCGTATGAATTATGTATATAGGTGAATTTGCTGTTTGATGTGTGTGTTTGTTGGTGTGTACTTAAACAAAACAAGTAGTTTGAAATTTGATTCCGAGATACAACGAATGTTATTGTGATACTAAAAACAAGTACAAAAAAGAAAAATAACTTTAAAAACCTAGGATTAGCATGCAAAATTAACAGAAAGACAAACATTTTACAAATAAGATAAAGACCTAGTCATGCAACATTCTTTAGTTTCTCTATGTCAGACTCGGAGTTAATACGAATTTGCTGATCTTCTACAGATTTACGGAGATAGACAATACCGTGAGAAGTCCAGCAAAAATTATATCCATGCCCTTTTTGAAATTGTCTTGCCGCGTAAAACAACCGCTGACTTTTATAAGTTAAGTTTTCTGAGACATAAACCGGTTGTGCTGAAGACTGGAGACCCAAGTGGGTGGTGTTGAGCTTTTCTATCTTATCCCTAGATCTGTTGAACTTCTTTACTCCCGTGACGATTTTGTCCTTGAGAATCACTGTATTAAGTTCTATTATGATTGGATTGGAGTTGTCTTTAGCATTGATTCTGTATATGTCTCTAATATCTGAGTGTTGAACTTTGACATCAAGAGTCTTCCCCATATTTACAACCAGGTTGCAAAGATGATCCTTATTTTCCCCGTTTAATTTGGGAACATTGCGAACCTCTAAGCCCGCCGAGCGAGACTTGCGCTCCAAGTACTCAATTTTCTCCTCCAACTGATGAATATATTTTTTATCTTCTTTCCGCTCCGACTCAAGGCAAGTAATACGAGTCAAGAACTCATCATATTTGCTTGACATGACTTCCACACTCCTTTTTAACTCAATATTTTGCTCCACAATATTGTTTAATTTTGTCAGAAGGTCTTCAAAACGACTCTCCTGCAGTTTCGAAAAATCAGAGAACGCGTTCATCGTTATAGCGCTTTCATTTTCATCAACACCATCAAACTTCCGTTTTTTACTCCGTTCCGTAGCAATTACTGATAGATCAGGCGCCGAGACACACTGGTGCAAAGGCGACTCCTTAGCAGCGAGACGAGCACGTTCCGGGGCTTCGTCCATAGACTCAACAACAGATGACGTCGGTAGCAGAGTGGCGGGGGGCTTGCGGTCAGTGGGCATCTTTACCGGGGCTTAGTACCAGGGCGGCAGACACGATAAGTAGCAGTGATGGCTAAAGGTGCGAATTAGCACACAATTATAATAGAGGTCAAGCTTGTCTGGTCGCTATCGGTGGTTTCTAATGTTTTTACTTTCCGTCCAACCCAACAAGACCTCTCAGGTAACACGAGTGCGCACTTTTTACTCAAACAGTCTGCACTACTCTCGCATAGCTTATCAATCGAAACAGGATAGCGAGATAGCGGCGTTTCTTTCACGACTTTTATGCAAGTATGTGTACAGAGTACTCACGTGCGTGCTGTGTGCGTTTTATTATATAGCCGCCTTCTGTGTGAGTGCGTGCCTTGATTTTGTGCGCTGCGCTCCGTTACACCTCCTGTATCTTATGTAGCTCTAATTTTATTCCGAGAATTAATTTAAATAAAAACGTAAATTAATTGTAAAACAGTCAATAAATAAAACTTATAACACGTCTGTACTCCACAGAGATCCAAGGGGATAAATATGGTGTTTAGTCCTAAGTTATGATGTGAACAAAATAAAAATTGTTTTTTGTTGTGGAAATGCCTTGTGAATATAAATGGAAACTCATAATAAAAAGGCTATGATTATATTTATTCAAATAGATACTTTGTAATATTAATTAGACATTCCCTTTTAATCTTAAGATTTTTACTAATTAAAATTATACCATGAACTTATATTATAATTGACTTTTAATGTAAGCTTATTATTATTTGATTATTAGTAACCCCTCAGCACAACACATTACTTACATTATTTTAATACATAATAGAACAATAGTCTTACAATTGAGTCTTAATAAGAGAGAGTACAAGTCCCTATTTACTCGGTAATTTTTCTTAAATTCATCGTCAGTCATGGCAAACGCGTTGTCTGCATAACGCGCCATTCGTCTCAAATTCCGCCTTTGTCTCATATCTTACTTATGAGCATTGTCCAAAATATCACAAATAAGTTCTAAACGTGCCATTATTCACAATAAAAACTTCAGCCATCCGTTACAAAAACAAACTCGATCCCGAAAAAGTAGCCTTTTTGTAATCGTTCAATTTTGACACAAACACGACTTCAAACTCGATACGGTAACGTCAAAATCTCGTCAAGAGTACCGAAAAAGTGCATTCGTTCGAGTAAAGTCGATTTCATTTAGTTCCAAAAAAATCCGTTTAATACGATTCCAATCGTGTGCTAGTGTAGCATTCAAGAGTGCCAAATGACAAGATCTCGATCCCAATTTCCAATTCCGTTTGCGATCGAGTGTCGAGAGTAAGCCTGCAGGGTGATATTCTCACGCATGCGCTTCGGCAGGGTGAGATGGTTCAACTGTTGAATGAATTTTGTAAAGTTTGTTGATGATGATGATATTTTGATGAATGTTCTTTTATTATTGGCAACGAATAGTGAAGTAGCTATGAGTAGGATATTATTGGGCACGCTACTCCACATTCGCTTCGCTCGTGGAGTTGCGTGCTCCAATAATATAAATGAAAGGGACTGAGCATGAAATCCTACATAATGCAGTAAAATACTGGTTCGGCGCGTATTCCACACGATGAAACAGAAATATTTTTCAGTGTGGTTTGAGCGCTACTCCGCATTTTGAATCTTGCATAAATGAAATCTTACATAGTACAGTAAAATACTGGTTTAGCGCCTATTCCACCGATCGGAAGGTGAAATATGAAATCCTGCATCATATGGAGGTAAAATAATGGAACGGCGCCTACTCCACTTCGGCCTATTCCTCGCGATGAAACAGAAATATTTTTCAGTGTGGTTTGCATGTAATACATTAATTGACTCATTATTATTAGCAGGGAAGGTGTTATAAATAATTGATCGCAGTAATTTAACGCTACATTCGATCTTTACTACTGTAGTGAGAAGGTTGAATTATCACGAAACTAAATACACCTGTCATAACTAAGTTAACTACAATGCATGACTCAGTGAAATCTGATTTAGAAGATATTTGTAATAAACTTATTATCAAGAATTCTAGTGGCGAGGTTATATTTATTCAAGATTTGCAAATTGGTCAGAAAAATACAGATAACTGTTCTTCAAAACACCAGAACAGCTATACAGCCCAAACAGAAGATTTGTTCCACCGACAGATACAAGATTCGGTTAAATCTAATTTAGAAAACACTCACTATCTTATATTGAAGGACAACCGTGGTAAGGTTGTTCGTACATTTGCTCGAGTTAGCGACAATGAGTTATAAATGTCAACGTAATACAATAATTAACTCATTATTAATATAACCGTTCAAGCAGTCGTCATGAAATTTGTAAAACAACCACAATCGTTACACGTAAATAAGCTTTGTGTTCATTCTCAGGAGACTGGTTTACGTCATGGAGAATTATTACCTAAATCGGTACGATGCATCATTTGTGGACCGTCAAATTGTGGAAAAACTAATTTATTAATTGGTCTTCTTATACACGAGAATGGCTTAAGATTTCAAAATGTTTATGTTTATTCGAAAACCTTGCAACAACCCAAGTACGTTTTTTTAGAAAAAGTCTTGCAACGAGTACCAGGCATTTCATTTCAGAAATATCATGAAAATGAGCAAGTACTGAGTGTTCAGACCGCAAAACCGAATTCAGTAATTGTATTTGATGATGTTGCTTGTGAAAATCAAAGTAGTATGCGTGATTATTTTGCTATGGGGAGACACAAGTTCATCGATTGTTTTTATCTAAATCAGACGTATAGTAAAATCCCTAAGCAGTTAATAAGAGACAACGCAAATCTAATCGTACTGTTTAAGCAAGATGAAAGAAATATGAGACATGTTTATGAAGAACACGTCAACACTGACATGACATGGATTGAATTTCGTGAAATGTGTTCTAAAATATGGAGTATACCTTTCAATTATGTTGTAATTAATAAAGATTGTTCCAAAAACAAAGGATGTTACAGAAGTAAATTTGACACGTTTGTAGTCTTTGACTAAGAACACGAATACATATAAAAGGCTGTTACCTGCTTGACATTATTATTCAACTTACGACACTACATCAATAACACACAACCACAATCATTACAACCTATTTTACCAATATGGAAAAATCCTTGAAACGACAAATTGTTGATGCGGCAAAAGCTGTAAAGATAAAAGTACGAAAAATGAGAGATGCTGAGATTAACAATAAACAAGCACTGGAGTCTGTTTTCAAACCTGTAACAGAACCTCTAAATCTAATTGCTAATGCTAGTAAGCAAACTCCTCTACTGCGTGCTAGTGATGATTTTGCTGATGTTCCGTTTATTAACGAAACTGTGCAGAAAGAAGGAACCGGTAGCGCAGAAAGTAACGATAATAATGGTGATGAAGACAAATATGAATCCGATATCAGCAGTGCCTCTTCTTATGAATCAGTAGTTGACAGGAATCAAGATTGTGATACGTCATCCTGGTCATTATCTTCAGAAGCGTTGGTAGATATTCCATTTGGGGTTAGAGCAGAGCGCGGGAAACTGATGTTAGGTTCTGCTTTCATAACGATCAACGATCAATACATCACCGTGGCTGGATGTAAATACCGAAATACACCTGGTTTAAAACAGTTATTGCTTAAGAAAAATGTAGACTTAAGTTTGGTTACAGATAGTGATATGCAAAATTATAAGTCGATGCTAATTGATACAAATGCACATCGTCGAGACTATGAGCCAAGTAAGCCAATAAAAAGTAATAAAGGTCAAAAATATTTGCAAGTTATTAAACCTCTTTTTCAATTGAAGAATGCAGTTCAGGGAAAGGGTCTACCGTTACTAAAAAAGTGGAGAAAAAACGTTGATTTAGTGTACTGGGATGATCCTACTGAATTAGTGGAAAGGTTGAAATTATTAATTGCATCTAGAGATGCTGGCAACACAGGATTAGATAATGAAATTATATCTATCATTGAAGAATTGCGTGAAAGTAAAGTTATAAATAAATAAAAAAATAAAAAATGTGTTTATTTTACTATCAGCCTCTCGATACAATACACCTTAAACATGAACGTAGACAAATTCGGACACTACATTCACAAAAGACTGCGTTTAACAGAGATATTTGAGTTTAATGAGAATGCATTGTTAAAATCCGAAAATGGAGATTTTGATTTAAAAACATCAAGACTGAGAGGAATTAGATCTCCAGTAGAAGCAGACGATGCTGTGAACAAGGATTATGTAGATCGAATGATTGCTAACACGTTAAAAGAATTTAATAATCTGGCTGTGAGCAAGGATTATGTAGATCGATTGAATGCTAATACGATTAAAGAACGTAATAATCTGATTGGTGCATTGCGTTCTCAAATCATAAAAGATGCAAAGACGACAGTTCAAGCTACTTTAAAAGATAAGATACCTGAGGTTTTAACTCATTTGCAAGATAAGTTTTATACTAAAGCAGAGTTACATAAATTACCTCAAAAAACCCCGTAATGGTAAAACAGCAAATTGTAAATGAAATACACAAAGCTGCACGAAGAAATTTCTTTCGACGTTCTGTTATTCTGAAAGGAATCCACGACTTATGGCAAGCAGATTTGATGGATATGCAAAACCTGAAAAAGTATAACAAAGGTTACAGTTTCATCTTAGTTGTGATTGACTGCTTCTCAAAATATGCCTGGGCTGAACCGTTAAAATCAAAAAATAAATTTGATGTTACTCGTGCATTCAAACATATACTGCTTAGTAGTCGTAATAATCCTGTTAACTTACAAACTGATATGGGGACAGAATTTTATAACATCACTTTTCAAACACTTATGAAAAAGCACAACATTAACCATTACTCGACGTTTTCTACTAAAAAAGCATCAATTGTAGAGAGACTTATTAGAACGGTAAAAAATAAATTATATAAACATTTTAGTCTCATTGGAAACTATAAGTGGTTAGGTCTACCATTCCGATTGTATAAAAGAAATTAATAGTATCTACATACAAAAGTTAATTACGATAAAACTTAAATATTTGATATTTTAATAATTTATACATTTAAAACCTAAGATGAATAAACACTAAAGAATAAGAAAGCAAATAAATGTCAAAACTTTTGCTGTACCAACTAGATTATACAAAGCAATTATTATTATCTACATTACATTTTTTTTTTTTTTTTTTTTTTAACTTACCTACTTACCTACCTACTAAGTTAACTACAATAAAACTTACATATTTGATATTTTAATAATTTATACATTCAAAACTTACTCAACATAAAAACCTAATATGTATAAACACTAAAGAATAAGAAAGCAAATAAATGTTACATACCTAATAATATTACTACAAATCTTACACATTATCTTATGAAGTAGGTACTTACAAAATAATGACACATGTTAATAATAACAACTGTCCCCACAAAGTTTTCTCGATATTTTGTTAATTAACGATTGCGTTTCCTCCATTACATGGTCCACCAATTCAGTCACTACATACTGCGCACTTAACATTACCACACCCTGATTGTCACTTGCAGGTTCTTGCTGTTCACTGATATCCAACACTTGTACCTGGATCAGTCGTAAACCTTTTTTCTTCTCATTGTTTATAACGTATGATTCACATGTAGGCGGTGTAAGAGATGACTTCTGTTTTAGACACTCCCTTCTGGCTCTAGGTCTCTTGTTGGCGGGTCCGTAGTCTCGTCTTCTAGGTTCCATATTAGCAGGTGTTTGTTGTTCTGGCAAATCTGGGATATGCCAGCTTAAACTCGGAGTCGGAAAACCTTGAGCGTATTGTGAGAAGTCGATAATATCTGGAGAATCACACATTATCAATGATCTGAAACAAATGAAATAATAATTAATTATAATTACATAATCAACATGATGCAATAATGTTATAAATACATGGGTACTTGTACAATACTTACAATTCGTTTCGTTTTTATTCAACGTGATATGACTGGTCCGGCTAACTGCCTTGTGATGTATGATCAAGTAGTCATATTAATAAGAAATGCAAACTCGTAACATTGCACTGTAATCAATTTCATGTTTTATCACGTTCAACCTGATGGGTAACATGAAGCGACAAGTGCGCGAACGGTATTGTATTACACAAACCAGTCATCGCAATGCGCTTTGTCAGCGGGAGTGGAAATGAAACAGATTTATGAACTAAAATATTATATTTATTTAAGTACATGTTTAGTAGGTACATACATTTTTTACAGTTCGTTCAAGCGATTTTGACTTGTATTGCGTTGGTTGCGTGAAAAATTACAGCTGCAGTGAACGGTAACCACGTTTTTTGCTTTTAATACCATCCTTATGCCTACTGAATAGAAGTCAAAATCGGTTGAACAGACTGTAAAAAGTTTAAATTAATTTATGTCTAATCATATTTCAAATAGAATATACACTTAAAATTATGGTAATGCATTACATAAATATATTTGCATTACCCCAAGCTAAAGTAGATACTTTATCAAATGATAGCAACCGTTTGTCATCATTGCTTGAAAGTGCAATTTTATTTACGTCCTGAGTGAATATTTCATGTTTTATTGACCTAAACAATACATTTTTTTTGCGAATAACATTGCAATTATTATACAAAACATTTTTATAATCTAACATATTAAAATTTTTGGTTATACATTTTTTTGTACCTTTTGCCTTTTTAATAGTTTTGTTTAACGTTTTAATACAATAAAGCTTTGAGCGCAGTCCTACGAATTCTTTGATAATGTTACCACCCATTTCATCCTTAAACAGTCCTGGAACCTTCTTATTAATAATTGGTAAGTTATAGTCATTGTTACAGTCATAATTACTGGTATCAAAATATTTTAGAAAATGGAGCTTGAAGTCTTTATAAACGTCATTGCTCTGTACATCATATACTAGACTATCTGTATCAGTATAGCACAATTCAATTCGGTTACCATAAAAAGGTTTTATGATAGAGTAGTGAAAGTCATACATGTGAGTCTTAGATAATTCTAATACTGCAAACCCTATGTATATTGGTTTATTAAGTATAATACGCACAGGTTTCATTTGGATTGCCACTAGATCATCAGAAAATACAGAGGCGCTATGAAAATATGGGCTGGCTATCAATTTTTCAGCACAAGTAGTCTTTTTTGTTTTATTGGTCGAGTCACACCACTTGTTTACTAACTTAACGTCTATTCGATGTTCATTATTTTCCAGCGTCTTTCCAAAAATACTATTGTTCAATAATTTGAAAAAGTCTTGTTCAAACGTTGACTCTGCTTTTTGCCGTAACTGAGTGTTAATATCAATATATTGCTTTAAAAAACAACTTTGCTTAAATGTAATAGCGCGATGAATCCTTCTCAATACTAAACCGTGCTGTAAACATTTTTTTAAATGTATGTAATGAATAACATAGTGATATTTATCGTACAAATTTGGTATTAACTTTTTATTCTTACCACCAGGTGGCAAGCATTTTTCTGGACAAAAGGGAAAGTCATTGTGTTCCATGTGTAAATTCTCCGGATATATTAAATCAACTTCAAGAATGTATCCGTTTTCTGCAGTATCACTGATATCTGCTAAGTTCAATTGTAAAAAATCAATTTCTTGTCTATTCATAAATCTAAAATCGGAATAAGGTAGGGATTGACACATGCTATAACCATATAAATTGTTACAATCTAAATAAATGATAAATGAATTTGGACGAGTTGGATCGTAAGTATCTAAATATTTATGATTGGCTTTGACATGTCTTTTGGAACACATACAAACTCCTCCTCGAATACCTTTTTGTATCATTCTAAAAATTTCAACATCACTAATCAATTCTAATTGAACTCCTGTCTTTAAAAGCATTGCATCAAAAGATAGACTTGGTGCTGTAAGATAGAACGCGGGATCGAGATTGTAATGCAGTTTACAAGTTTTTCGAAAATTTTCAAATACATCTGTTAGCAACAGAACATCTGTTTTGAGATATAAATCTGTGTACATACCCATGTTTTGAATATTAAACACTGACCAAACAGACCGAGCGTGCTCATAGTCTTCGTCGGTAATTGTCTCATTAGTTAAGGAGTTGAAAAAATATTTTTTAGAGGGTAAACACGTATCTTCATAACGTTCCCATTGAGACATATAGTCATATGGATACACTCCTTTACGAGTGAGTAGGTTAAATTGTTTTTTATTAGGAAAATGAGATTTCAATTGCTTAAAGTCTTGGTTTTTCATTGTACTAGCCAACTTTTCTAAGCTAGTTCCTAAAAACTTGAAAGAGTCTACAAACCGAACCTGAATGCTTTCCCCAGTAGAAATCGGAATAAACTTAGTGAATGAAATATAGTTTTCTTTTGTTTTAGGTATCACTTTAATAGATCCAGGAGCTTCACCTAATTCTTTTATGAAAAGGTGGCAATCGTAACCGGACAAATTATGAAAAAATACTGGCAAAAATGTTGGTATTTTGTATTGTAAGTTACAGTAACTATGAGCTGCGCCACGATATTTACCAGTCAAGTGACAATGATCGCGAACCCTGTCGCCGAACAAGAAGTGTTCACAAATATGACATGTTATCGCGTTTTCAAAGTCACGAGCATTATCATTTGAATAAATCATAGGAACACTATTTTGTAAAACATCGTAAATTTTTTGTGCATCTTTATAGATAGACTTTACAAAATTTGATACACAATCCGAACCGCGATAAGAAAAGTAACGATTGTGGCATTCATCTAGCGTACACGTTATATGATAAGCGTAAGCTACAGGCACATGTCGCTGTCGTGTTACAGTACTCGCCTTAGTGGGGTCAGGGTCACAAGATTCATACCGTTCTAGCATTGTTTCAAAATCTGCGTATATAACAAATGGTACGAATTGCTTTCTATTATAATTTTTAAACTGTATGAAAGAACCCTTTGGAGGTAGTTCAGTGGCGACACCTCCACAACTATGTGAATTAAGATTATCACATGAATTAAAAAACATTAAACAAACGTCACAAAAGTACAGTTTACTGTGGTGTTTTGTTATTTGATTCTTAACAAGTCGCGACAGGTCTTTAATGAGACAGTAATGTGACAAATCATTTCTTTCTAAATAAAGTAAATGAATCACCTTTCCGTTCAAAGCTTTTGGTTTGTAAAGCGGTCCTATGATAGTATTGTTTTTTAAACCATAAATGTAAATGCAAATTTCGGGGTTATTCACTTCGAACCGCGCAATATCTGAGAAATTCACTGGAAATGACATGCCCTTTACATTTAACACGTTACGAAAATCAGGGTAAGAAGATACTCTTTCAGAATGAGTCTTAGCTGGATATAAAGCAGCTACAACAGACCATGAAAAACAATAGTCATCATTATTGCGGATATTAACACATGCTTTTTTAGATTTTATTGCAGAAGGCAATTCGATAAAGCCTGAACCACGCAAAGGTTGATATTTGTTAACATTGACTTCCAAATGAGAACTGCTCAAGAACGTCCATCCACTGTCTCGATCCTGAAATTCTTCTATCTTTTTTTTTTAAAGTATTTTTGACTTGAGACAATAGTGAATCAAATTCATAATTCTGATGTAGAGTTACGTTTTTTGTGGCAAATGATTTCATCTCCTGAGAATCATTTTTAAACATTAAAAACAAAGCAAAATATTCGAAATTAACTTTTATACAAGTATGTTCTTTAAGAGACATGTCAATTAAAGTTTTAATTCTGTCCAAATTATTATTAAGAAATGGTTCCAGAGAACAATTCTCAGACGGATCGGTAATTCTATAAGAAGCTATACGATTACGAAATGCAGAATGTATTATTTCAACACCTTCACAAAAATGCGAAATGTTTTTGTTTTTATGATTAGTACTACGTAAATGACCTATCCAGTGACTGCGCTCAACTGATGTATTACAAACGGTACAGAAAGGCATTTTAGATTATAATTACGTCAACTAATTTTGTACGCTTAATTAGGATTAGATTAACAATACTAGTAGATTCTGCAATAATCAATACAATTAATTTGGTGTCCCCATCAATTTAAAGCCAACTTATTTTAAATTCACACTATCCCTATAAAAGACAGGCTCGGAATTGTCAAATAATTCGTGAGTTCGTCTCATAAACCTTTGCAGCCCGTCCCACTGGGGAGTGTTGCGATCTAGTTGTACTTTTAACGCGACCTGGGCTTTCTTCCATCGTTCTTCCATGGGGGTAGAGACAACTTCGTCTTTCGAAAATACCTTGATTTCCACGTAGAACTCTCCTGTAAGGTCTGCCGCTCGCCGTACTTTGCCGTTGGCAACACGGGTGATGAGCGATGAACCGAAGTCCCCGCTTGAGGTCTTCGTCTTTTGATCGTCCTCCAAACCAAAGAGGTCCGTGCTCAAGATGCCTCTTTTACTGTAAACAATTACACATTTTATTTATAATAATTTGCATTTATTTCTTAAATAACGAAATTAAGGAGTATTATACACCTCTGTTGAATTCTATGGGGAATTAATAGCGTAATACATATTGGGATATAATAATTTCATGTAACTGTCATCATTCCTGCATTGAATATGATCGGAAATTGATTTACAGTTCTAAATTCACTAACCATCATGTACCAGTGCGTATATCATTTTAAATTACCACAAACACCTAAACATAGAAGCAGCAATATAAATTACCTTGACTTAGAGTCTGATGAGTAGTCGGCGCTTTCAGGTGCTTGGCGCTTCACCACATTTTTCTTAGGCTGTTTTTTCGTCACCTTGGCTACTGCAGCAGTAGGCCTTTGTGATTGGTATTCTGATTCCGTGTCAGACCTTAAATAGAACACACTAAGATTATTTTTTTAACTGTAACCAACCTCAATAATTATGGAGAGGAGAATGTTAATGGGATATAGATTACTAGAAGATGGCATGGATGGTATGATGGGGATAGTTACGTCAGCCAGCAGGTAAGAACCAGGTCCGTAGCTGACTAGCGATTAATCACATTATCAAATTAATTTGATGATAGTTAGACCAGCCGGCAGGCAAGAACCAGGTCCGTAGCTGACTAGCGATTAATCACATTATCAAATTAATTTGATGATAGTTAGACCAGCCGGCAGGCAAGAACCAGGTCCGTAGCTGACTAGCGATTAATCACATTATCAAATTAGTTTGATGATAGTTAGACCAGCCGGCAGGCAAGAACCAGGTCCGTAGCTGACAACTATGTTAAACTTAGTAGGTAGTACTTACTCACATTTTATAGTTGTAGGATGATGTAGATCACTGGAAGATACTGGAGCGAATGTAATTTTATGATTAAAATTCGTTGGTTTTATACATAAAAAATACCATTTCAGCAATATTTACCTCATAACAAAATTAAACCTTAACTACAATATTCACGGTTGTATGAGTAATTTATGATACTTACGTCTAATTAATCCGTAGTGATTGAAAACCTTTCTGTCAAATTGCAATTTTCGTGAGAAATGAAATACAAAACTAGCTTCTTACCTCGCCGACAAAGGTGAAGCCGATACCATGCTGTTACAATAGGTATTATTATAAAGTATGTATGTTTGTTTAATTAACCTTGATATAAAATTTTGAATGACATCACACTCATGAATATAATAAAATGGCATTTTTGAGAGCCAGAAATCAGGATATACATAAGTATGTAAAATCCTTACAAAATTTGTTGTATGCAGAACAATCAACGTGAGCAAACTCGCGTTAAAAACTTAGTTAATTTTATGTTGCAGTTAAACTCAAAGCGAGTGTAAAATCGTCATACTACTAAAAGACTAAAACTAACAAACTTTAATAAATCCTTTCATGCAAAGGATGTCGGTTTCTAAATTCAGCAATGGGAATGGGATGGGCTTTTCAAAGATTTCCTAGACTATAACCAGCTAATTACAAAAAAAAAAAAAAAAAAAAAAAAAAAAAAAAAAAAAAATAAGGAAAGAATCACTCATTTATAATAAGCTAGCGGAATTGGTAATATTCTTATTTAAGAAACAACCCCCTTTGACGAAAATCATTAGGTATAGGAAGTTCGCGCAAACTCGAATTTTAATTACGGACTACAACATGTACAGCGATCGTCTTACAATACAATAAAGTTCGACTAAGCAAATTAATGCATGATGCAATGTTGCTGACTTCGACATTGTAAATGATAATGTATACACACACAACGGCTGCCTGATACGTTTATCGTCAGGCGGTTCACGAATGAGTACAGTGCAGCGGCGAACCGTTGAACGACGCAACACCGTTTTGACATTGGCTATACGGCAGTTTAGACGGGAAACGGCAAGTGTATAAGTATGCGAAGCCAGCAGTATGCTCCGACAGCAGAATGTGAGAGAACTACGCAATACATTATTTGTATGTACGGGTAAGGTTGTATCGTCTGTTTGAATTTAATTTTAAATTAAAATTTGGATGTCCTCGAGCCAATCTGGTCACTAAAATAGAATGTGCGTGCGTGGATGCCTGTGCGCTATTTCTTACTTTCGTGGAGAGACGTGAGACAAACTGTCCCATATTTTAGTTTAATGTTTACGGTATCCTAAAGTTCAGATATCCTTGGTACCCCAATCTGGGGTCATAGAAATAGAATGTGTGTATGCCTGTAGGTGTATGCTTATTCTTGCTTTATGAAGAGACATGAGGCAATCTGTCCTGAATTTTAGCTTACTATTTTCATATAGTTCGATTAGTTAACAAACTGTGTGTGAAACTTCTTGTTATAAAACTTGACAACCAAAGTAGTGGCTTGGTGCTCAATCCGAGAATCTGCTGTAGTTGATCGAGGTAAAACATCGGTATTCATTAGTCACTATAAACAAATAGTTCACTTTATTAAACTTTCAGACCAACAGCTAAAAGAGTTTAACTTTTAGTTACATAACGGTAAACGGTAGATTCGCAGGGATCGACCTAATGCAACCAAATAAGATTTTAAAAGTGGAATAGGGCTTAAACCGCAAAGTTTGTAGATCCATTATTTATGTTATTAGCTATTTCTAAACCACTTTCGTTCCATTCGCAACCAAAAGTGATTAAAAAAGTGGAGTAGCGCCCAAACCACACTGACAAATGTTTCTGTTTCATCGCGACGAATAGGCCGAAGTGGAGTAGGCGCCGTTCCATTATTTTACCTCCATATGATGCAGGATTTCATATTTCACCTTCCGATCGGTGGAATAGGCGCTAAACCACATTAGGATTTCATTTATATTAGTGGGCATTCTAATCCCACCGAGAGTGACGAGGCGAACAGAGTGAGCCGATGGAACGGCAGGTGTGGATTAGAATGCCCAATAATATCCTACTGCTATGTATCTACAATAAACAATATATATTACATTCAGGGTGAGAGCCTGGTCGTCTGTCACACAGGGTACCTATCATAATATGGACGCCACGCCAGTCTCTCACAAAGTAGGTATCATATTTTATGGATTTTTGTAAAAACTTTTTAATTCTTGGCTCTAGGTGCGTGTAAAGAGAGAAAAATACTTACAAGATTAAATAGGTATTATTAGGCATTTTCTTAGTGCGCATGCGTGACACGATAAAGCAGTAATTACCTAGTTAGTAAAAAACCGTGTAGTTTAAGGACTTTTTAGATGCACAAAGACAGTTGGATTTAGACATTAAAATATCTAAAAGCATTGAAATAAATAGGTGCTAATTACTGTCTTAACCCGAATACGAATAGGCTTAAAGGCATATGGACATAGCCATCAATAACGGAAAATTAAAAAAAAAAAAAACCTAACACGCTTGCGCGAGGGGGGGGGGGGGGGGGGCGATCACTTCCACTTCCCTTCCCGTGATTCAGCTCGACGCCTAGCAACATCACTTCACTGTCATATGTGTGTTCGTTGAATTTAGTAATAATTTGATTCTTTTGTTATTGGCAACGACTAGTTAAGTATTGCATTTTCTTAATGTGTACCTACGTAATGCATACGTGACGCGTTACAAGTTAAATAAGTAACTAGAAAGTAAAGAAAACTCAATTCGTTAGTGCGTGATGTGATGTGATCACTTATGCATTTCACCGAATCCAGGTGAACGTATCAGCGAAGTGAAGTGCGCGCGCAGCGTATTTGTGTCAGTAAATTGTCACTTGAACTGTTGAATTTGGTCATTTGTCTAAATGCATGACGATGGTTTGATGAATATTCTTTTGTTATTCGCTGCGACTAGTTAAGCTGGTGGCGCATACGTGACGCGTTACGAGTTAAATAAGTACGTAAGGTAAAAATAACTCAATGCGCATCCATGTGGTAATGAGAGTGCTTAGCGTGAACTTATCACTTCATCCAAATTCAAGTGTGCTTATAGTAATGTGATTATGGTGTTGTGTATTATTGGCAACGCGTAGGTAGGTGCCTACATCCTGCAATGAATTATTAGGTAAGTAGGTACCTACTTATAATCCGCACGTCGTTTTATTCTAGGGGTTAAATTCTAGTCAGCCAGGCATTGACTTATATATTACTGCTTTTTATATCAATGCAGCCAGGCTCACTTTTAGCAACCGGTTATCTCTTCTTATTGAATAGGTTTCGGTTAATAACAACGCTGAACAACGTCTCACAGTCTACTCGACTATAACTACTATCGCTTCTTCAAAACACATCGCGATTATCAAACACCTATGTTTTATTTTATATATTGTTCGCGCGTGACGTGCTCGCGCCCCAGGCTATATAATGGCCAAGTCTAGGCAAAAAATTGAGTTTTGTCTGAATTTCTGTTTGACTATTTTATTTTAAAACCCCATAAATAGCCAAAATAGCAATGTTTAGACACAATAAGTACTTACTTACTATCTTCCAAATAATATAAAATCATTATTAATAGAATTCGCATAAAAAATGTAATTAAAATCTCGATTATGATTGTAACTTGATTGTAAATGTAATTTGGTCAATCCCTAGCATCCGTGGGATGACACTGACAGCTCACTCCACGCAAGTTTTCACGGTGAGAATTTTACAGAATCGACCAGCGGATGTTGAGAGAGGAGTTTCGTAGTCGAAGCACTAAATAAATACAGCAGCTTCTCTCATCTGCAGTACCTAAATGTAGCTGGCAATGTTTGTGAACAAAATAAACGAATTCTTTGGAATGTTTAATTAAAAGTAGACGTCGATTAGCTTTACAAGTTGGTTTAAGTGAATAACTTCACAAGCCAACTTTGAACTAACATAATTCAAAGTTCGCTTGGTTAAAAAAAAGCGGCTAAGTGCGTGTCGGGCCACGCTCAGTAATAGGGTTCCGTAGATGCACCATTAATTTTAGAAATCATTGTATATTTTTACATGGTTCATAAACTTATATTTACTACCTGTTTTACACAACTAACAACGTTATACACGTAATTTTTAATGGAATTTGTACGAAATTTTTACTTTTCCAAGTACATTTTAAAAGTTGGTTGAAATGACTGGTAAACTTGAGCAGGTTAGCGGGAAGGGGATGTGATGATGATGTGGTGAGGGAGGTGAGAGGAATAGAGGGATGGGGAGGGTGAGGGGGGTGAGAGGGGGTAGTGAGGGATGGGAAGGGGAAGGGTTAAAGGGAGAGTGGGAGGGGTTAGAGGGGGGAAGAGTGCTTTTACACCTTAAAGTTGCTTTTTGTATGGCACTGATTCATTGAAGAAATCCAGCCCGACAGAAATTACCGAAAGATAGGAAGTTAGAAACTCGGAACGGCACAGTCGTGCGTTGGAGCTGACACACAATTTTTTTTTTTGTTTATTTGAACGCGCTAATCGCTGGAACTACCAGCCGGACTTTAATAATTATTTTTAGATAGCCCAAGTCAAGGAAGGCTATAGGCATATTTAACATCACTCTAGGACTCTTAGGTGTCGAGCAAAAAGAAAACTGTCAGAAAGAACGCTAAGCGAAAACTAAGTATTAGCGCGGCCAGATAATGCGATGCGACGGGGTGGGTCGGGGGAACAAGACATTTCACGCGCACGAAGTCACGGGTAGAATCTATCTCAATATACAGGGTGAAATTGAATAGATGCGACAAAATTTAAGGGGGTGTTCTACGCATCAATATGAACAACTTTCACTATGGGACCAAACCTGAAATCGCGAAAAAAAAAAAAACCAGCTGTTCAGTACATTTTGACGAATTATGCGAACATTAAATGTACTGAACAGCTGATTTTTTTTTCGCGATTTCAGGTTTGGTCCCATAGTAAAAGTTGTTCATATTGATGCGTAGAACACCCCCTTAAATTTTGTCGCATCTATTCAATTTCACCCTGTATAAAAAAGAAAAGTCCTGACTGACTGACTCATCAACGCCCAGCCAAAACCCTTGGACCTACAAAGCTGAAATTTTGCACGGAGTTTCCCTTTATAATGTAGACAAGGAATAAGGACGGATTTTTCCCCGAATTTATATTATATATTTTCTGATATCCACGCGGGCGAAGCCACGGGCAAAAGCTAGTATATCTATTTAAAAGGCAAAAGTGATTGACTGGCAACGCACAGTACAAACCGCTTGGCCTAGAGATTCCAAATTTGACACGTAGGTTCCTTATAATTATGAGGTCTAGGAGTGCACTAAAATTCACCGCCTAAAGGAGTGAAACGGGCGTCCAAACTTTGTATGAAAAATCTTATTCCTTGAGTTAATAGACTTGAAACTTCCACGCGGGCGAAGCCGCGGGAAAAAGCTTGTCTATTATAAAACAAAGTCTTCTAACTCGAGAACGCCAAGACCGATTTTCATGGTTTTCGATTTGTTGTATTTGTCTCCATCCCGGATAGCAGAGTAAATATTAAAAACATTGTAAAATTGACGAAAAAAACAAATAAAAGAAAAAAAAGGCCAATACGACAGTGCCGCCGTCACCGAGACGTCACCGAGCCAGATGAGCTTACTGCTCTGTAGGTAGTAGGTACCATACTAGTCGCGCGGATCTTTGTGTTTGTGAAGCTATCTGCGGGTAGCCTTTTTGTGGTAATTTTCTCGATAGTAGGAAGAAATCCCAGGAATCTCGGTTGTAGTTTATGTCATTGGTTTGATTTATCAATCACTTTTCCAGGAACACCAATGATTTTAGATGCCGACGCCTGGTTCAACAACTACCAGCCAGACAGAAGCCAATACGAGGAGTGCGGCTCAATGTTCTACACCGGTCGTCTGATCAACACCGATTGTAATACGAAGAGCTTTTTCATTTGTGAACACGAAATAGATAGCTCGAACTAATACATAATATATCATTCAAACTAAATGTATAAAATTGTTTATCTACACCCATGCTATAAATCCTCTATAAAAATTTCTGAAACAGCTTATTGCCAACAATAGAACAGCCAGTGTCATAGTTACCATAATATCATCCAAACGGGTGATATAATGTTGTACTAAATTTCACTTTGCAACTCCTTTGCTTTTTCGATCCCTTCCTTACTCACTCAATCGTTATGAATTTCTATCTCGTCAAAATTTATTGAGCAGCCGATTGTAGTGTATGTCTGTTTTATTGTTTGTTTTGTTTTGTTTCGTGTGTGTGGGTGAAGTGGTGAGAGAGTGAGTGTGGTGAGTGAGTGAGTGGTGGTGAAGTGAGTGAGTGAGCGGTTATGAAGTTAGTGGGTGGTGCGTGGTGTAACAAATCTACTGGCCTAGAGAAATAAAAGGGGCAGAAAAAATAGATTTGAACTAATATATTAAAAGATAAAAAAATACAAACCGATTTAGAAAAACACACCCTACCTAACACACTCAGATAGACCAGGTTAGGCGAACGCGCAGATTATAAGGAAGATGGAGATTTGCTTGAAGAAGAAATTGAGTCGCTCCGTTATATTAATTGGTTATTATCTATAACACTCCTTTTGGGCTTGGCCGCAGTCGGGTAAAACACAAGTAACAAGTGAAAGATTTCCCGGACGTAGTTGATGAATTATGAGTGCGTGTGAATTAATTTTATAAATGTAATTTAAGATACAGTTATTCAATAATCAATCAAAATTACTTATCTATAAAAATACAATATTTGAGCTAACATATTGATAAAAAACCGGCCAAGTGCGTGTCGGACTACGCACAATGAAGGGTTCCGTAGTTGGAATGAATTTATCCCAAGAACAACTTTAACATTGTAGTTGAAAAACATGGTCTCCCTTACATTCCAACTGCAAATGTAAGTTTGTACGCACAATAGACTAGCTAGACTGCCCGCGGCTGACCCGCGTGGTTGTCGGATTTCATGGGTTTTCATTTTCTTCCGCGGAACCTCAATTGTGTTTCTAAAATAAAAGTAGCCTAAGTAACTCCTTAGAGCATCAGCTATCTGCCAGAGAACATGCTGTCAAAATCGGTCCTGCCGTTTCGGAGATTAGCCGGAACAAACAAACAAACAGATAGACAGTACTAACTTTGACACCCCTTAAATCCTCTGTGTGGGTCGTTTTAAAAACTTAAAGTGCCAATCTTTACCATTTACTGAGGCAAATATTATGCCAAATTTCAAGTTGACCAAAGGACTTTTAAGTTATTATTATAAACTGTATCCCTTCCACTTCAGGGGTTGACTTTCGAAAAACCCAAAAACTTATTATTCTTTATTTTATGTCAAAAGTATAAATACTGAATTTCGAGTTAATCGGACTGCGCTTTAAAATTCTTCCAAACAAACTTTAACATCCCTAAAAGTAGTTTTTTTTAGGGTAGTTTTGAAAAACTATTGATGAAAAACTTATTATAAATACTTTAAATATTTACATCATTCATATATTCATCAAACAAATAAGTTTTTCATATAAACTGTATTCCCTGTTTGCACGCCCACAGGGGTGGATTTTTACGAATCGTTTGGGATGTTTCCATAACTCGAAAATTGGTGTAAATAATCTTTGAGTCAATTCAAAGATTATTTACACCAATTTTCGAGTTAATCAAGCCCCCCCGTAAAATACTCTAAAATTAAAATTGACTACCCCTTTTTATGCCTTATGGGTACATTTTCGTAAAACCCTGATACACATTCTTCATTTTTGGTCTCAAGTATAAAAACTGAGTTTAAAGTTAATCGGACCGCGCATTAAAATTCCTCCATACAAACTTTGACACCCCCCATCCTTTTTTTTATTAGGGGGTAGTTTAGGAAAACTAAAAATGCCAAACTTTATAATTTACATAGATAAATATTCATGCAATGTTTCAAGTCTATTGACTCAAGGAATAATATTTTTCGTACAAACTTTCATACACTATTTTATCCCCTTAGGGATCGAATTTCCAAAAATTCTTCCTTAATGGATGTTAACACTGTATAAGGTATCTATGTGCAAAATTTCACGTCTCTAGGTCCAATGGTTTGGACTGTGCGTTTATTACTATCAGTCAATGAGTCTGTGAGGACTTTGAAACCAGAGACTTCTAATAGGTTTTCCTGTAATCTATAGGTAAAGAAGTATTTTCTATATTTTTTTCAAAATTTTAGGCTCAGTAGTTTTGGAGATAAGGGGGGGGGGGGAATGGTCAATTTTCGTCTATTTTCGTAAATAACTTCAAAACAATTTATTTTAAAATTATAAAAAAAATATATTTGAGACTCCTACAGTAAGACCTTTTATTTGATATGTCACACGGTACAGTTTGCAAAACTTTTTTTTTAATTGTACTTATTTTCCCCCCAAAAGGAACCCCCCATATTCAAAATTCATTTATTTACGTTACACGTCCGTGTTTGGGTCACAGAAATTCATATGTGTACCAAATTTCAACTTAATCGGTTCACTAGATTCGGAGAAAATTGGCTGTGACAGACGGACAGACAGACAGACAGACACACGAGTGATCCTATAAGGGTTCCGTTTTTTCCTTTTGAGGTACGGAACCCTAAAAGACTTTAAATTATATAAATCAAAAGGAACGTTCATAGACTAAGCCAGTAAGAAACTCTATGAGAGAAAGCTAGATAGAAGAAAAAGTAATGACAGCTTGACAGCCTGTCGTAAGTGTCATAACAATGGAAAATACCTATTAGTTGCCTATTAGTGTTTTTATTTCAGATTTTAAAGAAAACGAATTGTTTTAGACCAAACCGCAAAATATTAAACCAAAAATATTAAAAAGGAATGTTATATAGAAATAATATATATATTTTATATTGTATAACAATTAAAAAAAAAGTAAGTAAAGGAAAGGAAAAAGAAGGAAAAAAAAAAGAAAAAAAAAACGGAAAAAAAGAAAAGGAAAAGGAATGTTATATAGAAATAATATAATACGTTGTATTGTTGTGTTGTTGTATTGTATTGTGTTGTTGTCGTGTTGTGTTGTTGTTGTTGTACACAATATAACAACATATCAGTGCCTCCAGTCAAAAACGGAATAAGTCGAGTTATGCCCTTTTGTTTTTATAGCACCATTGTAATCTACGTGTTCTGTTACATAACATATCAAAAGGACATAACTCTAGCTCAATCCTAACTTATTTTTTCTATTTTATCAAAGGCATAACTCGACTGCTTGTAAAGGCACATCCATCGATATCAAGTAAATTTCAGTGCATAATAGACACATCTACAAGAAATCCCAAAATACAATCGAACGCAAAGGCATGAACACAGTTATTTTATATACAGTAAGACATAAATGCATATAATCCATTTGATAAGCATGTTTGAAAGGGAACAACTGCATTTTTTTGCGATTGCTTCAGGCAATGTCAAGCAGTATTTCCCCACTAAGCACGGTAGTAGTGGGTAGTCAAATAATTACTTTTTAAAACAAAAGTAGGTATGTTATTAAATAAAATGCGTTATCTTCTTAAAATGTTTTTTCTACGAATAATTATAAGTGGATGTGCAAAGTATGATTCTGAACTATAAATATAATTTTAGATAGTTCTAGTTTCTCAATAAATGAACTGAGGTAAAAATTTTCACTTTGAATTTATTGAGATAATATTTTTATGTTAAGCGTATTAAATTTAAGTTTTTTAAACAAACTTTTAAAAGTGATATCACATCATTTTATTTTAAGCTAGTATTCAATTAGACCGATCTTAGTAAGACTTGTAACTGATTTTTGACACTTGTTGTTCGAACTTTCCGTTGTTTCGTTAAGAGTGTATCATAGCGGAAAAACAAAACAAAACGAGCAGAAAAATGACTGAGTTAGTGTTAAAACTATCTGAAATTGTAAGTCTTTTACGGAATTACTTTGATTTAAACTGTGGCGTGCCATATTATCGACCTAGGAATAGAACCAAACATAGGGTGGTAGCAGTAGGTACCTTCCCTCGTGTTGAACTTTGTTAACGTTATATGGTATGAGTTACATGGGTTTATTCTACAAATAGGTCAATGCATTTTATAGATGCCTATAAATTTTTATACCTTACTGTTTTTGATATAGGTACCTACTTAGGATCATTTTAAAGCTGATAGAACCTATTTATTATTTTATCATCAATACCAATAAAGAAAAGATACACTGGCCTGATAGATACACATCACAAACCATCAGCTGGTTGTCAACTATAAAGCCAATTTAAATGGTGAAATAGATGATTTTAAACAAATTTAATTCCAAAGTCAGGGAAGAGCCAGAAATAGCATTTCATTGAGTGTCATCTCTGATACACCTCTCCCAATAAGCGTGGAGAGAAAACGAGATAATAATATCACTTCTACATAAACACATAATGTCACGATTTGTAAACGAATTTGCTGACTTCTGAATCGGAAAGAGCAGAAGATGATCCTGACTTAAGTTTTATACCGGGCAAAGAAGAGAGAGAGAGAGAATTTAAATGTTTTTATATGTTAAAGCGTTGATTTATTAAAGAAATGTAAAATTTAATAGACTATTGTTTTAATTATACATTTTTTGTTAGTTATTTTAAATACTCGACATCGATAACAGAAGGGAACAACTCGTTAAACTACTTTAAATACGACCAAAATGACTAGTATAAATAAAGTTACTTCATTATTACTTCGTTATTATTACCTACTTGGCTATTTTTTACCTACAATGTAAGTTTAAAAGAAGTTTTGATTTTAATTGCGAAACACTAAAAAACATCAAAAGTGTTGTTTTTTGCCTCTCCTGAAAAGTGACGAATTTGAGTTGTTCCCCTTTTTACTGGAGGCACTGATATGTTATATTGTGTGCTTTGTTACACCTATGTAAGGAACTTGTAATTTATAAATAAATAAATAATAATAATAATGGATGCAAAGTGTAAGTAAATGATGATAATAATGATGTAGTATCTGTGTAAAATGTAGATACTATAGTAGGTGAAGTGAGTGAGTGGTGAGTGGGTGACGGGAGTGAGTGGTGAGTGGGTGACGGGAGTGAGTGGTGAGTGGGTGAAGTGGGTTGGTGAGTGAAGTGAGTGAGTGTGGTGAGTGAGTGAAGTGAGTGTGGTGGTGAGTGAGTGGTTTTCGCGATTTCAGGTTTGGTCATATAGTAAAAGTTGTTCATAATGATAAGTACAATGACCCCTTATCAAAGGGTTGTGCGTTTAAATAAAATTTTATTATTACCTATACATACTTTGTTTGTATTAGATACTCAGCAATTAAACTTTACTAATTAACTTAAGAATTAAATAATTAGAATAGAATTTACTTAAGAGTTCTTACAACACTGTATAACACCATAATTAGGTACTAAAACACTCATGTGATGCTTTTGTCACACTGTAATTTTGCGAACAAAGAAATAAAGTATATTAAACACATAGACTTATAAAAAAAGATGGACTCCGCGCCACGAATATCGAAAGTGAAGCACCGTACCGATCTATGTGTGCATGATTTGAGTACCTGCAAAGACGGCGTCGCTCGTGTCACGTAATGGCGGCCGGTCGGCATACTATGATGTAAATGTGTGCGCGAGGTGTGTTTGTACAAACGGTCCGGCATACTTACTGTGCTTCACTTTCGATATGCGTGGCGCGGAGTCCATCTTTTTTTATAAGTCTATGATTAAACAATAAGTTTCCTTTTATTTTAGAGACAGCCTCTATTATTTTTTTACAAAAGTAATACGTTACATTTATAGGTATTGGTATTGCAAACTTGAAAGTGGTTTGATTCGAATTTGTAATAGAATTGATAAGTTTTGGAAATTGTAATTTAAAGAATTCCGTACGTAAAACGGAACCATTATAAGATCACTTCGTTGTCCGTCTGTCTTTCAGTCTGTCAAGATAATTTGCCTCAGAAACGCGTGGAGGTATCAAGTAGAAATTCAATACCAAATACGTAGGCTACGGTCCCATAGATCTTTAAAAAAATCAAGCTTCTAAGTCAACGCACTACAAAAAAAACCACTCAAGAGTGAGTCGGACTCGCGCACCGAGGGTTCCGTTCCGATTTCTGAAAAAGTGTGCTATTTAGAGACATGCTTTTATTTTTCCTCTAATTTTTACGTAAACTAATAATTCAGATTTTTCTCTATGTAAACTTCGGAGACCGAAGTTTACATACGGTACGGGGGTACGGTACCTATTTTTTTTTTTTACATTTTTCATCAAAAGTCGAAAACTATATAACTATAAAATGTTTGAGAACGTGCAAACAGCGCTCTTTCATATGATACCCACATGCCCTAGTTAGTATCCCCACTTCGAATTTTATATAAATATTTTCATTTCTTTCTTATTTGCAAAATAGTTGGGCAACGTCATGTAAAACTATTTCAATTTAAGAAAATAAGAAAATTAAGAAAAAAAAGTTTTGCAATCTGTACCGTGTGACATATAAAATGAAAGGGAATAATAATTAACTAGAATAATTTCAGACTTTTGTCTATGCAAACTTCGGAGATAAGAGGGGGAAAGGTATTTTTTTAAACATTTTTCATCAAAAGTCGAAAACGATGCGGCCTAAAAAAAAGAAAGAAAATGTTTGAGAATGTTCAAACGGCGTTCTTTCATATGACACCCCCACATGCCTTAGTAGCCCCACTTCAAATTTTTAAAGACCCCCTTTTCCCTGTTGCAAAAAAAAACATATATTTATATTTCTTTCTTATTTTCAAAATAGTTGAGCAAACGTCATCTAAAATTGTTCCAAATTTCAAGTGGATAGCATTAGTAGTTCTTGAGATATCCAGCTGTAACAGACAGACAGACTGTTCACCATTTTGGTACGGAACCCTAAAAAGAAGTTACTGGTCGGCTCTGTGAGCCTAGACAAATGGCATTCGCTTCGGAGCGATTCTATTTCTACAACCGCTACAGCTTCAAAGTGACATTGACATGATCACGTGACATTTCGAACGACTTTAGTCGTTCTTCTGAGGCTTATGTCAACCCTCAGAACAACGACTAAAGCATAGAAGTAGTGGTAAAATAGCAACTGAACTCAATATATTTGTTTCATTTTGACTTATGGAGCCGCTATGATGTTAAAGAAGGACACGTATACAGAAGACGTTTCGAAATTTTGTAGGTTGTCATTCATTTTATTCCGACTAGTGATGTACCCACTAAATTTCAACGTCGATAGAATTTACAATAACATTCTTTCTTATACTGCCAAGAATAATAACCGTAGGTACACACGGCTACCCATCAAGCTATACATTTCCAGTTTACACTGACCGCTCATTGTAAGGAAATCCTATACAATGCGAGATCAGCTTATACTGGAAATGTATAGCTTGATCTGTAGCCGTGTGTACCAAAAATTTTGAAGTAACTTGTGATCCCAATACTTAATATATTCGTTCAAAATGAAAGAATACTTTAAGTATGAACTAAATAGTTCGTCATCATCATCACCAAAGTCTTCCTTGGTTCCCGACAGCTCTTCATGTATTAAATCTGACCCGGCTAAACCCGAATGTATTTAATTGCCATAATAACTGATGAGTTTATTGAAAAGAAGTGGGAGACATTCGGTTTTGCAAATGTTTTTAGCAACTTACTTTCTCATATTTATTTCAATTTTAGATTACATCATAGTCTACTCAACAAAGTCTAGGGAACAAGGGTATTCAAAGTACCTAATAATTTTTAGTTTAATACTTTTTATAGAACACATTATTTTAAATCAGTAGAAGCGTAATTTAATAGAGATTTGAATTATTTGATTAAATAAAATGGTTGTTAGTGAAAATATAAAATTTATTATGAAAATTCAAAATGGTACCAAAGCGACAAAAACTTTTCGTACATAAAAAAATAAATAACGACCAGATAATATTTTAAATAAAAAGCCTAGCAACTTTAATAGGTAATCTGCTACGCGAATTCCAGCCCACACCATAATACGGATGAACTTCCTGAGGATTGTGGAGTCGGCTCTGGCGACCAGGAACTCGCCAAAAGCGCAGTCTTCTTGAATCGGGATGGAATCCAATTATTTCTGAATTTGTTATTGTCATCTGTGTCAAGGATTCCTAAAACGAACAGTTCTCAATAAAATTTATGTAAGATTTTTTATCATCATTTTTATTTAGGTAAATAGTTTTATTTGTATGTCTTACCTGACTGATGTGAGATGATTTCACGAGATGTCAATATCAGTGGCGATTCATTAGTCTGTACCGATGTACTATGTCCTGTTTCAACTTCCATTGCTACGGGATCCTACAATTACGTATTTTTTATTAAAAATAAATAAATAAAGTTGCAGACGATTATATTTCCGAATGGGATAATTAGAAGAATCAATCAATCAATCAATCGCATCAATGATATTTTTAATATAATATCATTGTATCGCATATATCAAGTGAACATATTTCTGAAATGTTATACCTGTCTTCATGTTAGATTGCTGTTGATTGTGAGCGGTTCTTTTAATTTGCAGTACTGCGCTATGTCCTTCTTCGCAGACTTCCATAAGTATTTCCTGTAATGTAATAAATAAAGTTTTAATTTGAACGGGATACTATTTATTGCCAATAAAATACCTTAATTATATCATAATACTGGGTGAATTTTTTATCATGCACCAAATCGAAATGAGAGATTGTACTCATCATTATGAACAACTTTTACTATGGGAACAAACCTGAAATAGCGAAAAAAAAATCAGCTGTTCAGTACAGTTATCTACATCAAACTCGTCAAAATGTACTGAACAGCTGATTTTTTTTTCGCGATTTCAGGTTTGGTCCCATAGTAAAAGTTGTTCATAATGATGAGTACAATCTCCCATTTCAATTTGGTGCATGATAAAAAATTCATCCTGTATATCAGAGCATTTCATCTGTTCTATCCATAACAAATAATGTGACGACTTAAAGAACATGCTACATCCATTATAAAACACTATCGAAAACGGGTCTTATCGCGATATTCTTTTTAACGAGGTAAACAGGTACCTACTTGTTTCCCGACGTTTCGACCGCCTTGCAGCGATCGTGGTCACGGGAGGACTGATGACAGCTCAGCGACGTCTTCGTAAAGTGCGGGTATGTGCATCTACCCTCACTTGGTCTTCACAATTTTTATAAATGTCACTGTCGGTACTTCTACACACAACACTAAGGACGTCTACACACTGGCGGACCTCGTCGGACGACCGGCGTTGCTTGCACTTGCTAATGACTGGATTCCAAGTTGTAGGCAGTCGGTATCCATCCTCTCTGTTGAAATTTCTATATTTCCTGATCCTGATTTCAACCGCTTCACGTACTATTCTGGAGTAATAGTAACGATCAGTGGAAAGAACCTGTGGCTTGTGTAGTTGAAAAAGTTTAAATGCTACATCCATTTCATAGGTTCATTACCAAATGAATAGTAAGTAGAACTTCCATGTTGTCCTTAAACAAACGATTCGGACATCAACAACCAACATCAAACCATTTGTTTAAGGACAACATGGAAGTTCTACTTACTACGGTTCAGCTGAGAGTTAAATCCGTAGATGGAACTTATGTAACACTGCGTGCGCTACTCGATCAAGGCTCACAAGTGAACTTGATAACAGAAAACGCTGCACAAATATTACGTCTTCCTCGGAACGGGATCAACGCATCAGTATCGGGAATCGGCTCTGTTTCTAAAGAATGCAGAGGAAAACTGAAATTGACCTGCCAATCGATTCACTCCGATTATAGTTTTGAAACTCAAGCGCTTATCATGACGAAGCTAACAAACAACTTGCCTACGAGAACGTTCGAGAAAGGTGCATGGACGCACTTAGAAAACTTGAAACTTGCAGATCCTGACTTCAACATATCTCGACAAATCGACCTGCTACTAGGAGCCGACGTATACTCCGAAATTATCCTAGAAGGGGTATTGAAAGGCAATAACAGTTCCCCAGTTGCACAACACACGCAAATTGGGTGGATTTTATGCGGAAAGATGAAACAAACATTTGGTTGCCACGCAACTTTATTTAACTTAGAGGATCTCACAAAATTTTGGGAGAGTGAAGAAATTCAAAACACAAAAGATATCCCCAAGGACGACCAGTGCGAACAATTTTACAAAGAAACTGTGAGAAGATCATCCGATGGAAAGTACATCGTCAAAATGCCTCTCGTTCCAGACTACGAAGAAGAACTAGGCAAGTCTAGAACAATTGCGGTTTCGCAGTTTAGGCTGCAGAAGAATGAACGACTTTCAGCAATGTACAAACAATTCATGGAAGAATATGCTGATCTAGGTCACATGAAACTTGCACCTCAGATACCTACTGACAGCTACTTTTTACCGCATCACAGTGTCTTGAGAGAAAACTCAACAACTACAAAGTTGAGGGTCGTATTAAACGCTTCTCAACAAACTACGAGTGGCTTCAGTCTGAACAATGTCATGGAAAAAGGCGCCAATTTACAAAAAGTGTTCAACGAACATGGCCAATCAATCGTAACTCTACTAGCTGCTCGAACAAGGGTGGCTCCACTGACACAGAAAACAACATTACCTAGACTGGAACTGTGCGGCGCGCAACTACTGGCTGACTTGATGGAGAAAACCAAGCAAACATTCTGTGGATATAACATATCAATACGGGCCTGGTCGGATTCTCAAGTTGTCCTGGCGTGGATTCAAGGCGAAACATCAAGATGGGAGACGTACGTAGCCAACAGAGTTACAAAGATCAAGAGCGTTACTCCTGCAGCTCAGTGGCGTTATGTCAAATCAGAGCAGAATCCCGCAGACTGCGCATCAAGAGGTCTTTTGCCAAGTAAACTGCTGAACTTCAAACTATGGTGGCAAGGCCCCGAATTTTTAACAAAACAAGATCCGTCGGAAGATATACCTTGCGCTTACCAAACGAATTCTGGCTGCATAAATCACGTTCAAATCGAAAAATATTCACAAGAGAACAATGAAAATAACATAATAACTAAATTATTGAACAAATGCAGTTCATTGACACATGTAAACCGTGTCATCGCATGGATATTACGGTTCATTACAAATATGCGCAATAAGACGAAATCGGAAACTCCGTACCTAACAACAAGTGAACTAAGCGCAGCGCGTAAAAGTATCGTAATTCATGCGCAGCGATTGCAGTTCAATTCTGAATACAAACAACTTGTGAACAACGAAACAGTGTCAAAGAAAAGCGCAATTTGCAAATTGAATCCCTATATAAACAGAACGGGAATTATTTGTGTCGGAGGTCGTTTTAAGCACTCAAGCTTACCCAGGGAGATGAAGAATCCAATCATCATACCACATAGAGGACGATTTACACAACTTCTTATAGAACAAGCTCATTCAACCACGTTACATGGAGGAGCTCGGCTGACGTTGACTTACATAAGACAGCGTTACTGGATCGTTGGCGGCAACCGGGCTGTCAAGAACCAACTTCGAAGATGTGTACGCTGCCATCGCTTCAACAAGACAGATGGCTATCAACTGATGGGTGACCTACCACAACAAAGGATCACTCCGTGCCGACCTTTCACGCACACAGGAGTAGATTTCACCGGTCACGTGGACGTTAAACATAACAAGGGTAGAGGCGTAAAAACTTCAAAAGGATACATAGCCATATTTATATGCATGGTGACAAAAGCCGTTCATATTGAACTCGTGTCAGACCTTAGCACAGAAACGTTTATAGCGGCCTTCCAAAGACTGTGCGCGAGGCGCGGCACCCCCAAGCACATGTACTCTGACTGTGGTACAAATTTTATCGGCGCTGCAAAGGTACTACGTCAAGAATTCGAAGAGTTCAAACAACTACTGAAACCAGATCTCTTCAACGAACTGGCCAAATTGGAGGTGGAGTGGCATTTCAACGCCCCCGCCTGGCCAACTGCTGGCGGTCTGTGGGAAGCTGCCGTCAAGTCGATGAAGCACCATCTGCGACGAGTACTAGGGGACCAAAAACTAACATACGAGGAGTTCATAACAATTTTAACAAAAATAGAAGCCTGCTTGAACTCAAGGCCTCTATGCCCGCTAACTGAAGATCCAGAAGAGTTCTACAACTGCCTCACTCCTGGACACTTCCTAACAGGAAGCTCAATATTGTCCATGCCGCTCTCGGATTACAATGACGTAAATAAGATCGATTTACGACGTAGGTGGCAGCTTACCGAGCATATGTTTCAACAATATTGGAAAAACTGGTCAAATGATTACCTTACTACTCTACAAACACGTAGTAAGTGGAACAAGCCTTCTAGAAACGTCAAAGAAGGCGATGTAGTACTGGTGAAAGAAAACAATCTACCGCCGGGAAAATGGGCCTTAGGTCGTATACTGGAGACTCATCCAGGATCTGATGGATACGTTCGAGTTACTACCGTCAAAAGTGTCAAAACTCAAGCAGGAATCATAAAGCGCCCAATAACAAAACTATCGCCATTGCCATTGAACTCTGAAATTGAGGATATCAAGGAAAACGAAACTAAAACTAAGCCTCGTCAGAAAAATGAACGGCGGAAGACGTCAAACAATCCTATTTCAACGTTACTAATAACAATGTTATCATTGTTTACATTTGTAACGGGATCTTATAGCGCCATTGATGGCACGCGCGGAACACCGGCGTTGACCGCTCAGATAACAAGTCTGGAACGCGAGCGGCCCATATACTATGACAACGTCGGCAAAATGCAAGTAGTGCACGATGAATGGATACTACTAATGTACTACAATCTAACAAACTATTGGGAACGAACTCGTCATACCCAAACTTACTTCGAGAATGTCCAGAACTTATGCCATAACACGAATCTACAACACTGTAGGTCAACTATGCAACAAAAATCGCAGAACTTCTTATGCAAGTAAAACCTACCATCATTTAATCTACACAGCAAAAGCGCACCGTGTGAGGCAAAACTGCTATCACATCAAAATAGCGAACCCTGTGACGTCGAACGCGCGTCATGCAAGGACACTTGGATAGAGTTACAAACACAAAACAGCTGGCTGGCGATTTGCTGCGAAACATGTTCGTTACGAATCATATGTAGCGATGACGTCACATCACAATCCATCTCATCATCGAGCATAGTGACATTATCTCAGGGATGCGTATTGCAATCCACCGACTTGACTATCTACGCTCAACGCCAATACAGCAGTCATATGAAGATGGATTATGAGTTCACAGCTCCAACATTTGATACATCTATTAACAAGATAGTGAACTTCACATATCGCTATGTCCCAAACATCCTTCAGTCAAAGGCCACGAATCTAGCGATTGCAACAATTGAACAGAAAATTGTAACACAAAGGAAAAATGAAGCTTCACTACCAACAATAACAAGTCACGACATACATCAATATGTCATCTGTTACTCTATGCTGACGGCCGCCATCATCGCTGTACTTGTCGTGGTTGGAAGGAATCGTTGTCCGCAATATTGCACAAACAACGCTAAGAACAAAACTACAAGTCAACCACTTGAAGATATTGAACTTCAAGTTATCCGGAAACCAGAGTACCAGCAAGAAGCAGTCGCAGCACAAACAACAAAGGACTTGCGGCTGGAGCCTCGACCTGGGACCAGGAACATCGCCTTTCAATTTGATTGATTATTTTACTAATTAACTTTGTGATGGCTTTTCCTTTCTCTTTTCATTTGCTTCTCCTTTTGGGGTTGCCAAGATGTACAGTCTTAAACGGTACATGTTTTGCTGACGCGGTGGTTTGCACCAAACGCGTCACTTTAATACTAGGTATAAATATTCATACATTTCAATAAATCAATGAGTGCAATTACTGCTACGCGGTGACTAACATTAGAGAAAGGAATCGTCAACAGTATTACTTGTATACACTATACGTAATAAACCTAACGGGAACTAACTGATCTTTTCTCTACGCGCTTCAACCTTAACAACTACAACTACTTCAAGTGTACGAACCGTACAGAGCATATTATGTGGCTGTGCTTTTTGGAGTCCAATTTCATCTACCAATACAATTTATCCAATTTTTTTTCACATCGTCTAGGAAATCTGTAAAAGAAAAGTATCGACAACATTATTTACGTCACTATGGCTGATCAAGATAACCCCAAAACAATTTCCGAATATTCGCTAATAACTTCTATTGGAATAAATATTACGACTGGTTTCTGCTATATAGTGACACAGCAATATTTGTTATGTATTTATATTCGTTTATCAGATCATATGCAACAAGAAATTGAGCAAAAACTTACCGATGGAAGGTCAATATTTATTGTTCATTTTATTTTCGCTATGAATGGGACTTGCAGCCCCCAACCACAAAAGAAATTGCTCCACAGCGTCCACACACTCACTATTTGTAGTTAAACAAAGAATTCATGCAATCTAACAGTAGAAATATTATTAAAACATCGCAAAACCATGGAAGATTACGACAAACACGTAAACAATGAACACGCGAATAAGTCAGGTAGTTCAATGAACGAACTGTCAGGCATTGAAACAAAGAAACTATCAAATTTGGCCGCGTCATACTATAACTTTTTTAACCAAATGACAATTGATCTTGTGACCATGCCAAGAAAGTAAAACAAAGAGTAAAACATTTATCTCTTTCCCACATCCTTTATCGTACCTTTAGCGTACCTAATAATAGAACGGGACTAAAGGTAGTTACAGAATTCTGTTTTTAACCTTCCTTCTATGCTTTGTTATTGTTCTGAGTGTCAACCCCACACATTTTGTGACTTTTCTCTTAGTGTCATCGCTAGTTGAATGTTTTCAGCTTAGATTATGAAATGTCCAGATTCCTAGTAGGCTACCGTAAATTGATTCCAAATTTAAGTCGCTAATATGGTCAACTCGTTCGATCCCCGGGCCAGACGCTCGCCGCGCAAACGTCACGAGCCGGGTGTAATTTTAATATAAATGACTGTTTGTGGTGTGAAATCGTGTAAAAATTACACTACAAAAAAAGAAAAGCGCACTAACATCTCATTTCATACGTAAATATTCAATTTCAACGTGTATTTCTTAGTAAAATTTAAAACGAAAAAATAACAATGTGACTGTTTTCAGTATTATAGCAGTAACTATAGCAGTATTAGAATTACTGCTTTAATTACATTGCTGCTGATAACAGATGCCAACTCGGGTCAAGTCGTAAATATTATGTGTAATATTAGGTATAATTTTGCAGATATTGTATCTAGCTAGCCCATCGTCAGTTGACCTTACGGGTTAGGAAAAACCGATTTGAAAGAGATAGTCGAATTACAATACTTTGATAGAAAAGAAACTACGTCCAAAAGAGTAGTGGTAGATCTCGCCCTCGCCAGACGCTGGCGGATCAATTTACCCATAGATGGCGTTGTGCAAATAAGTAATTTTTCTGAATTGCGAGATTTTCCGCGGATTGACGAACCTCTCGATTTATTATTTCAATAATGTCGGTGGAATACAGCGGAAGAGTTTGATTTTTTGTTAGTTTGTTTGAACGCGCTATCTCTGGACCTACGCCAGTTGGATTTGAAAAAATCATTTTGCATTTTATAACCCACTTCTTGATCACGCTAGGGCCCTTAGGAGCCGAGCGCGAAGTAATAGCGCGGGCAGGCGATGCGGAAGGATATAGGCTATTTAACATCACGCTAGGGCCCTTAGGAGCCGAACGCGGAGTAATAGCGCGGGCCGGCGATGCGGAAAGATAATAGGCTATTTAACATCTTGCTTTGCTAGGGCCCTTAGGAGCCGAGCGCGAAGTAATAGCGCGGGCAGGCGATGCGGAAGGATATAGGCTATTTATCATCACGGTAGGGCCCTTAGGAGCCGAACGCGAAGTAATAGCGCCGGCAGGCGATGCGGAAGGTTTTAGTCTATTTAACATCACGCTAGGGCCCTTAGGAGCCGAGCGCGAAGTAATAGCGCGGGCAGGCGATGCGGAAAAATATAGGCTATTTAACATCACGCAAGGGACCTTAAGAGCCAAGCAAAAAGAAAAAATGTCATAAAGGATGCTATTAAGCGTAAACGAAGTAATAGCGCGGGCAGGCGTTGCGATGCGATACGTCGGGGTTGGTGGGTGGGGGGGACAAGAAATTTCACGCGGAGGAAGTCGCGGGCAGAAGCTAGTACATAATAAAATAATCATCCATTGCTTTTTTTATAAATTTTCAAGGTTTAAAATTTTGATACCCTAAAAAAATGTCATATTACTCGAAAATGGTTGACATTTGCATAGGAGTCATAAGGGGTGATTTGGTTTTGGTCTCTCCTACATCCCCATAATGGATTGCCGACATTATTACCAACTAGCTTCTGCCCGCGACTTTGTCCGCATGAAATTTCTTATTCCCCCAACCCACCGCGTCGCATCGCATCGCCCACCCGTGCTATTACTTCGTTTACCGCTTTTTTCTTTTTCCTGGGTTCCTAAGATTTATGTATCATGTCGTGATGCTTAGTACCTTCCCCAAGAATTGGTCTATTAAGTAAATGCAAAAGAATTTTTCCAGCTCCAGAGATTACGGCCTAAATACAAACAATTTTACTTCTTTATAATATTAATATAGATAACCCTGTATTCAATAGAAAGACGTTTATGAAAAAAATCACAGATCTCATGCACCACATGACCTTCAAATAGTATTGGAAATGAACTTCGATAAAAAAAAAACAATAATCATCCTTTTCCCAACTATGTTGTGGTTGGCTTCCAGTCTAACCGAGTGCAGCTGAATACCAGTGTTGACATGGAGCGACTGCCTATCAGACCTCCGCAACCCAGTTACTGGATAATATAGGCCTATCCTATCCCTTGGTAAAACTGGTTGTCAGACTTTCGGGCTTCTTGCGACCCGTAACGACTGTCATAAATCCACGAATGACAGCAGGGGCCAACGGCTTAAGACGTGCTTTCCAAGGCACGGGGGAGTCTCGGTACGTAAAGATGGTCACCCATCCACGGACCGTCCGCGGCGAGCGTAGCTTAACCTGATCGCTGTCGAGCGATCAGGTTATGCTACGCGTGCCCGTGCGGCTGTTATTACTTAGCCACAAGCATGGCATGTTATCATCATCACATCACACTATAATATTATAAAGGCGAAAGTTTGTGAGTGTGTGTGTATGTTTGTTACTTCTTCACGCTCAAACGGCTGGTTCGATTTAAATGAAATTTGGTATGTAGATAGCTTATACCCTGGATTAACACATAGGCTACTTTTTATCCCGGTCTACGCGGGTGAAACCGCGGGGCGCAGCTAGTTAACATTATAAATGCGAAAGTAAGTTTGTTTGTTTGTTACCTTTTCACGCTTAAACCACTGAACCGATCATCCTGTAATTTGGCATATACGTTGTCAGGTAAAACATAGAAACGGACATAGGGTAACTCTCATCCCGAAAAAACCGGCCAAGTGCGTGTACTACTTCATTGTGCTACGCACAATGAAGGGTTCCGTAGTTGGGATTAAATTAATTATCCCAAGAACAAACTTAACATTATAGTTGAAAAACATGTTCTCCCATACATTCCAACAGTAAATAACTATAAGTTTGTACTTAAAATATTGAGAGATTTACCATGTTATTTTAAGACCACAAACTTTTTATAGGTTTTCCTGTAATCTACAGATATAGAACTATTTTCTGTATTTTTTTCAAAATTTTAGGCTCAGTAGTTTCGGAGATAAGGGTGGGGAATGGTAATTTTTTGTCTATTTTTTTAAATAACTTTAAAACACAGAGAGCACAGGCACAAAACTAAAAATAAGAACAATATAGTACCTGGGTGGAATGTTTACGTTGCGGATAAATATGCCGCTTCGCGACGGTCACTTGCTCTGTGGCACCAAGCCGGTTGCCCCTCCAGCGGCCCTATAGCCGAGGAACGAAAACAGTGTCGTACTGCATTCAAACGCGCGCTTAATTATTGTCAACGAAATCACGATCAGATAATTATGGACAAGATCGCGTTGGACATGAAACACAAAAACTTTCACAAATTCTGGCAAAGTATTAATAAAATTATCAAGCCGTCGACGCAATATCCATCACACATCGATGGCATAACAGACGATAAGAAAATAGCAAATATGTTTAACAATTTATTTTGCCAACCTGCACCTGCGAAGCAACATAATTTTACAACAAAAGAAACTCATGACGAAAGCTGTGCAATAATATCTGTACAGGACATAGCGGACGCTGTGAGGCAAACAGCTGGCGGTAAATCGCCAGGGTTAGATGGCCTAACAATTGAACACATACGCTACGGAGGTCTGGGCATGTACCATGTTCTGTCGATTCTGTTTTCTGCCATTTTAAAATCTGGATATGTGCCTAAGGCCCTCACAGACACAGTTATTGTTCCTATATGCAAAAATCGAAGAAAGAACATCTCCAGCGCTAGTAACTATCGCCCCATTGCACTTGCTAATATTGTAGCCAGACTGTTGGAGAAGATTTTACATAAACAAGCTGCACCTTTTATAATATCTTCGGACTGCCAATACGGCTTCAAAAGCCAAGTATCAACCAGTACTGCTATCTACGTACTCAAACAGGTTGTGGGATATTACAAGAGTAGAAATACTTCTGTAATAGCCTGTTATCTAGACCTCAGCAAGGCGTTCGACCGCGTTGACCATGATATGCTCTGGCAAAAGCTATCCGACCGTGAAGTCCCCAGCGAGGTGGTGCGGGTACTGAAAAACTGGTACCAGCAGCAGGAAAACCGTGTCCGATGGAAAAATGTGCTATCGACGCCATCTCGCCTTAAGTGCGCTGTGAGACAAGGTGGAAGCATGTCCCCCGCACTATTTAACGTCTACATGGATGGGCTATCGGACAAACTAAACCAAACAGGTGTAGGGTGTTCGATTAACGGGACCCTAATAAATCATATTTCATATGCAGATGATATGGTTCTGCTAGCTCCGTCGATATCAGCGATGCGCAAACTATTGGCTGTGTGTGAAAATTACGCCAAAGACCACAATATGGTGTACAACCCGGACAAATCACTGTACATGGTGTTTGAAAGCCCGAACAGATGGTCGGATCTGCCGCCACTTCAACTCTGCGGCACTGCGCTTGAGAAAGTCGACGTGGTCAAATACTTAGGTCACGTAATAACAGCCGACCTCTCCGACCACGCCGATATAGAAAGACAGCGACGAGCCATATCTGTGCGAGGTAATATGCTAGCGAGGCGGTTCAGCCGCTGTAGCGACGTTGTGAAGGCCCAGGTGTTTACCAGTTACTGCACAAGCGTTTACACAGTCGAGTTGTGGACAAACTACACCAAGGCGGCACTGAGTGATATGCGAGTGCAGTACAACGACGCGTGGCGCGCGATGTTTCGACTGCCTCGGTGGTGCAGCGCAAGCGCCATGTTCGCCGCGGGCCGCGCGCCCTGCTGGCAGGCGCTGCTGAGGAGCCGGTCGGCCGCCGCACGCACCGCCATATATCGATCGGCGAATTCATTGGTGGCCGCAGTACGCGAGTGGAACCACAGCCCCCTACATAATAGGTGGCAGTCCTACCACACGCCGATAACCTAATTCGCGCGAGCGCGCGTGTGTGTAATAGGTCATAACCATGTATGATGTTGTGTGTGTTTGTTTATTTAATTTTAAGTTTATATGGATTTTTATCTGGAAATAAAAAGATTTCATTTCATTTCATTTCAAAACGATTTGTTCTAAAATTATAAAAAAATATATATTTGAGACCCTTATAGTACCTAAGCCCTTTCATTTGACATGTCACACGGTGCAGTTTGCAAAACTTTTTTTTTTAATTTTCTTATTTACCCCCTAAAAGTGACCCCCATATTCAAAACTCATTTATTTCCTTTAGCCGTACTTGTTTGCGTCACAGAAATCTGTATGTGTACCAAATTTCAACTTAATCAGTCCATTAGATTTGGAGCAAATTGGCTGTTACAGACGAACAGACAGACAGACAGACACACGAGTGATCCTTTATGGGTTCCGTTTTTTCCTTTTGAGGTACGGAACCCTAAAAAGGACTGTTCCCGAGGAAAACAACAATAACGTTCTTATGATAATAGATGGCGCCACGTGTCTTTCGAATCATGATTGAATTATATTAGTACAAGCAGAGTACAACCCAAATTGACTGTCAAATTCTAAATTAACGCGACGCTAGTTCAAGTATATTTTTCAAACTATTTTATTAAAATTGTTAAAGATAGAAAATACAGACGTGTTTGCTACTAAGTACGAACGCAACCTCGGTTAATGCGCATTTTTGCCACAGATGGCGCTACCGCTCTCTCTGCCTTGTTCCCTTTGCTTGTGTCAATGTGTCGGTTTATTTTCATTATACTAATTACTCTCAAATAGTTTCATTTATAATTGGACCACAATAATTTCTTCAGTTTTAATACTAGGACATACACAATACCTACTAATGCTAGATAGTTACAATTGTTACGACCATAATTCTAACGAAAACTTTAATGGCCAATAGCCATAAAGTAGCTCGATTGCTAAAACAGCGTGACTTAGATGTTTCGCCTTTTCCTTCTACGAAAGATAAGGTTGTACCTAAGCACAAATCTAACACAACAGCAACACACTTCCCTATGTAGGCTTGTTGCTGTTTCGACATTATTATCCTGCATCAATCATAATATCAATCGGCGCGCCGCTCCTCGGATACTAAAAGCAGTGCTAGAATCCCGGTAGTACGTTCTCGTGGGATATTTTCCGACATCCACGCTGGTGAAGCCGCGGGCAAAAGCTAGTATATAATATATTGCATTCGCATGCAAACTTTATGCAATTGACTTTTGTGGCCTGTCGGAGAATCTGCTATCTGCTGGCTACGCCTGCGCATACGTTTTCGTGTCGCAGTTCAACACGCGTGTACATTATTGTTTTATCATTCAATAAAATGTTTTCAAAAACTTTGTTCATATTTGTTTTAGTGAACTTTTTGTCGGATTATTCATGTGAGTATTTTGATACTAATGGCTTTTAATAATCTGGGTTGTGATTGCAACAGATTCACAATGAAGTTGCTAACATAAATAATTAAAAACTGACTTATAGCAATGAACGTCTAAAGATTGAATGCAGTGAGTGGTATTTTCGTTGTGTAAAATAAACTGCCATTACAAGTAAGTAGTTATATTTTTCTATTAACAGATGGACAAAGGGATAAAAAGTTTTTCCGGAAGGACTACACATACATAGAAGCTTCAGAGGGTTTCTATAAGATCCATACGTTACGTAAGTCTTGGGCTGAGGCCAAGCGAGTGTGCGCTCTGGAAGGCGCCAGTTTGTTCTACCCAGAAAACGGCAATGAGGCCGAAGCTGTGATATCGTTTTGGAAAGCTACCCAGCCATTCTCGCAGATTTATGTGGGAATATCAGATTTAGTGGTTAAAGGAGTTTTTGAGACCATAGATGGTAAGTACTTATAGTATTTTTTATTAGTTACTCGCGGCTTCGTTCGCATCTCCAATTTTGTAGCAAAGAGCTGTTCGATCAATTTATTTATTTATAAATTAAGTCGGAGACACTATCTCAGAGAGAAAAAGTAGATTCATGTAATGACTGTGATCGCGATTGCTGATGCATGCACTGACTGGACGGGTCCACACAATCTGAGTGGTGGTTACCTCAAAAGACCATTTCCGAAACCAATGTAGCTACACACAGCTCCCCAAAGTTCTTAGGTTCAAATCCGTGGTAGGCCGAAGATGGTTTTCGTATTTTGCAAAAACATTTAATTTTTATTTATTTTTTTTGCGTTTAATAAAATATATTTGTAACAAAGAAAATAATTACTTATTCTTCTTATTTCATAAGGACCTACATTAATTATTTGTAATTTAACTCTTATATATATTTATTTAACATTAAAACATGTCAAATACATAAAACCAGTTTACAAAAAACTTTACGTCATCAGAAGTCCACAGTCCCTAGACGTTCCCGGCGCAAAGGAGCCCATGACACTTGCAGCGTTTCCGCGCTGAATTGCCAGGGCTAGCCTCTGCACCAGGAAAGAACCAGAACGTAGGTCACCGCCCCTCTCTCTAAGTCGACGGCCGATCTCCGCCACAAATTTGATCGCGTCGGACCCCCAGCAACCAGTGGTTTCCACTGGCAGTGGGACAAAATAGTATTTTGGCTCTAAGGCCGCATATTTGGCTCGCTTTTTGAGAGCAGCTGATTCAGCCGCGGCACTGGGTGACCCGACAGTGCGAGGGAGATGGCTGGCGGCGAACGTGCTAACACACGTTGCGTCCCAAAGTAGGCACTTACCCTTTTGCCAGGGTACTAACGTCAGGACATCCGGTCTTTTGCCATCCTAGCGACAGAGACCCGGCGGCTCCAGGACGCAAGGGATATTGGTGCCAACCAGCGCCCTCCGGACAATGTCGTTGAGAGCATGGTGCCGCGGAAACCTCCCTGAGCAACGACAGCAACTTAATGCGTGGTGGCCGTTGGCCTCCACTCTGGACCCGCAGATGCATATATGTGGTTCACAGACATCGCAGCCCAGGCGGAGAGCCACCGCCACCCGCAAAGAGTCACCGTCAAGTAAAGTGCCCAGGTGAGGTGAAGGAAGCGCTTGCAACCACGCTCCTGATTCGGGGTGATACTGCCAGGGCAATGGCCTGACCAGGCCGCCAGAGCGTCCGCTGCGAAAGGGATACTGACTTGTTCGCCATCAAGAGAAAGAATGCGATCGACCAAGTCGGTAACCCCATGCGCAGACGCTAAGAAGGCCGGCAAGCCGACATCCTGTGCGCGACGAACCCCCAGACCTCCATGCCGGATCGGCAAAGCCGCTTGTGTCCATTGAACTTCGTTCAAACATTTTATTATAATTAATGTATTGTTCTAGTGAATAAATAAGTTATTAGTATTTATTTTTTTAAAGTTTTTATTACCGTATTTTCTTTTTCATTAAACGTTAGAGCTTTTATCATTGCGTATAAGCAATAATAGGGTTAACATTTAAGTACGAAGAGATATTCAACGTCTAAATAGCCCAGAGGTTTCAAGACCGCCTGCCGTGCATTAGATTGAAGGTTCAAATCCTGGGCACGAAATGTGCTTTTTGTCATGCATTATATTTTTTTATTGTAAAGTATTTTTCTATTTTGTTTTAGTAATATTTATAAAGAATTTAAAAATCAAGAAAAATAAAATACTTTATCTACACCCATGCTATAAATCCTCTATAAAAGTTTCTGAAACAGTTAGCTTATTGCCAACATTAAAACAGCCAGTGTCATAGTAACCATGGTAACCATAATAGCATCCAAACGGGTGCCTTAATGTTGTACTGAATTTCATAATGCAACTCGTTTTCAAAAAAAGAACATTGTAATGCACACGCGTTTCACTACAACAGCGCCGTAATTTAAAAAAGAACTCATTCGAATTCACGTCGTATACTATGACGCCGGCCGCCATGTTCGATACGAGTATTAGTATTGCAAAAAACTGTTTCAGAACCATTTATAGAGGATTGATAACATGGATGTATATAAAGTCTTGTATGCAACTGTACATAATTAGGTATTAAAACACTCATGTGCGTGTTTTAATACCCCTTATTATACGTCAGTTGCATAAATAACCATTATACCATTCCCCCTCTAAAAAGCTTTTTTTATTCACTGAAAACAGTGAATAAAAAGCACTTTTACTCACTGTTTTGATGTTTGAAAATGGAACACACCAATGTATTGGACCACAGATTTAGAGTACCTAGGCTATATACGGCACGTTATTGGATAGTATGAAAACCGAACGTGTCATCTTTTTTATACCTACGATAACTTCACCCCAGCCATTTAGTGATGTGCTCAACGTAAACAGAATTGTTTCAATCGCTAAGCGCCACTGAGTTAACAGACTTTTTTTAGTACGAACAGTCGAACATGCAGGGCACGCTTGGTCGTGGCTTGCCGTATCTAGTGTAAGTGTAATCTTTGTATTCGACCTATATTGATGTGTTCTAAAGTCAATTTGATTGGTCGACATTTTCGACAAGGAGTTTAGCATTAGAATAAAAACTGTTTTGTCTTCTTTGCTGTCCTTAGTAAATTGGCGCTATTTTGAATACTGTAAGTTGTACGAACACAAAGTTTAGTGTTACTTTAATCTTTAATTTTGTGTTTGTTTAGTGTTGTTCTAATCGATTTAAAATGCATTCTAGTGATGAAGATGTGTTAACACCTGAGTTTATGAAACAGCGGCCGATATAGTGGAAAACTTGCTACCCAAAAAATCACGGTTGGTTTACATCAAAGCCAATTTAACTTTCCTTTTTCTTCATTATACCTATGTCTATTTTCACTTAAATCTTTCTTTTTCTCGTAGTCATGGTATAAAGTATAGTATGCAACTCTTGAATAAAACGGATTTATATCGAGGGCCATGAATCACTCGCGTCGCTCAGGATTCATCTTTGGCCCTCGCTTTAAATCCGTTCTTTATTCACTAATTGCATAATATACTATTATACCATTCCCTCTCTAAAAAACTTATTTTATTCACTGAAAACAGTGAATAAAAAGCACTTTTACTAACTGTTTTGATGTTAGAATTTGGAACATACCAATGTATTCGACCACAGATGTAGAGTACCTAGGCTAGATACCGCATGTTATTAGATAGTATGAAAACCGAGCGTGTCATCTTTTATACCTACCATAACTTCACCCCAGCCATTTAATGAAAATTATTGAGCAAAACAGTTTTAGTAATGACAATTATTATCATTTACAGGTCACCTCATATCAGACGTGTACCACAACTGGGGTGCTGGCGAGCCCAACGATGTCGGTGGTGTTGAGGACTGCGTCATGCTGAGAAAAGACGGCACCTTTAACGATGTAGAATGCAATAAAAACGATCCTTTTATATGCAAGAAGAGTCTCCTCTCCTTAGAATGGAACCAACAGTGCAAGATACCTAATTTAGGTGGGTAACCCGGGCATCAGTGACCTGCACCAATTGCGTAACACACTTTCAATCACAATCCGCCGGGTTTTGAAGATAATTGCTAATCCATTGCTGCATAATTATGTTTGAAAAGTTTGTCTTCACGATTAGGTACGTAAATCACACAATGGCAGGCAACCTGAAAAGCTCAAAGCAGATGGTGCTGTCTGTTTTGGGGGTCATGCGAACTCTCAAACATTGGTTATTTCTTTGGAACGACGAAGTTTTCACCAAAGTTAGTTATTTTTCTTAAAATAAAAATGCCTCAGTGTTGTGTTGTGCCTTTTGGCTCCTCAAGAAAGTCAGGAAACAGGTTCTCAAGCGATGATAAGTTAAGAAAAAAGTGGATTAAACCGTATTTGCAACCAACATTTAGTTCAATAGGACTATCTCTCTTATACACTTCTCTCTAGACTCTGTTGTTGAAAATCACTTTTCAATATTCCGAACATCAAAAACGTGCGATTATAAATCATTTGATACATTGCTGGAATCGTGGTCATTAATAATTCCCTTCATGGATGCTGCAGAGAAAGTGCCGCTAATATCCAAGACCTCTTCTGCCTGCTATTATCATGAAATGATATCATGTCCTTATAACATTCAAGTCGAGGGTCACAGCAAATATTGCTCCTTTTCTTGTTACACATATTATATTCTGATACAGAATCATTTATTAAATACAAGTCTGCCTTCTTGGGAGAGATTTCTAATCTCCGCTGCTTAGGCATATGCTATAATCGCTGTTCCTCCGCTCGCTTGTTATACCTAGAAATTCCCGCAAATGAAGTCAACACACGAAAAAAATTCAAATTGCCTTCGAGAAACTCAGCTGTACCTATGTTCTATGTTCTATGTTAGGGTATGGTTTCCGCACTTAGTCCTTCATGTGGACCATTGTGCGTGGGCCATATCGGCCGTCGGGAGATTATTCCAACCAGCCCGCCGCAGCCAGGAGTGAGGTCTCCAGAAGTCAATTAATAATACATAATTAAGTCTCCTAGTCTGTTCAGAACATCTGTGAAGGATCCGGGTGTTCCAAGAGTTTTTGTTCTAGTCTGGGCGACGCCTGTGCATTCAAAAAAAACGTGCGTAACGGTTTCCTCAGCCTCCAGGCAAGCCCTGCACAGAGGACTGTCCGTTATTCCTATTGTTCAGCTGTACCTAATGACCGCCAAACTCACTAGCGCCACCACGCGGGAGCAATGGCGGTCCCTGCCATTGAAGGGTTCTAGGGAGTGATATGTAGGTTCGAATAACGCTTTTGCGAAGATAGCCATTTCGAAAAAATTTGTGACCAGGGGCCTAAAACGGCCACTTTAGGATAGGTAGGATATAGGAATAGGATAATATTATGAATAATGTTTGAAATCGTAAAACGGTCACAGACTGACAATATAATTATGTATTGTCAGTTTGTGACCGTTTTACGATTTCAAATATTATTCTTAATATTATCCTATTATGATTCTGCCAAAGTGCCGCTTTAAGGTGAACGTCAACTGGTCCGCGCCGGCCGCACCGCACGCACGGCACGCAACGGATTTCGGTTTTATGAATTTATATAGCACTGCGTCCACTATCGCTACCGGCCGCACCGAACGCCGGCGGCATATATGAGCAAAAAAGGCGATGCGTGCCGGTGACGTCATAAGGAATGCCGGTGACGTCACCGGCACGGAACGCATTTTTGAACTCATCGTATCTGTCAGTGTCATCCTACTGATTCTAGGGATTGACGAAGCATAACATTTACAATGTTTTTTTATCTAGACTAGTCCTTATATGCATAAAGACTAGTCTATACAACATTAGTTTTTGTTTATACTAAACCCGAAAAGGGGTCATTGTACTCATCATTGAAAAAAAAGATCTGCTGTTCAGTACATTTATCTACATCAAACTCGTCAAAGTCAGCTGTTCAGTACATTTTGACGAGTTTGATGTAGATAAATGTACTGAACAGCAGATTTTTTTTTTTCAATGATGAGTACAATGACCGTTTTTCGGGTTTAGTATAAACAAAAACTAATGTTGTAAAAACAAATTAAAAACAAAATTGAGTTTCTGGTTTCTGACTGCATTTCTGTTGTGCTTTATTATCAAAATTAAAAAATAATAATAATGTTTAGACTCGTGCTCATAGACATGAGCGGCACGCGTCAACGGCAGAGGCAACTGCACAGAGTACTTTTTGGGCAACTGCCATAGACTATACACTAATATCTGGAATAGTAAATACCGGTCTGGTATGTAAATTACGTGAAAAATAGATGGCACTGATACCAACTATCTATTATCCGCTAGATGGCAGTATACTTAATTGCAAATGGATATAGGTACTAGGTAGGTGCCATGTATATTTGTACTAGCTTTTGCCCGCGGCTTCGGCCGCGTGGATGTCGGAAAATATCCCATGGGAACGTTTATGTGGAAAACATAGGGCCGTCCGATATAACTGTGCAAACTCAAATCGCTACGATATATCGTTACCGTGTATAGTAGGCATAAATCTAGCAGTCGGCATGATTTTTTCCGACATCTTCAACAGTCTTCGTCACATTTCAGCCAATTTAAACCAAAAAATAATTAATTACATTGAATCACTCCGTTCATTGGAGAAAACCGTATGAAATTCCGTTCGGTACTTTTTGACATTATCGCATACAAACAGACAGACTTACGCGGCGGGGGGACTTTGTTAATAACTTAAAATTTATTATGCCAGTCACGCTCTAATAACAAATAACTTTTGTCCGAGTGTCCACTCGTTCAAATAATTTCCTCGTAAAAACGTCGAATGAAATAAAGACTAAATGTTACCTCAAGATTCGAAGTATGACTACATTTCCAATCCCTTAAATCTCTTAAAAAGAGGTAGGTACACAAATATTTGTCAAACCCTATTGTACCCTTTAGGGGACGATTTTTCAAAAACGTTGTACCATATATTTCTTTATTTCCTACCAAAAGCATAAATTTGAATTTTCATATCCCTAACTTAAGAAATGCTGGGTTTCCCATACAAACTTTCATACCTTATATCACCCCTAGACAAAAAGTATCCTATGTCCTTTCCCAGAATGCTATATAAAGCCTTGCCAAATTTTGTCGAAATCCGTGCAGTTTTGTAAATTTTAAAATCAACCCCTATTTTACGCCCTTAGGGGATGATTTTGCAAAAACGCTGAACCGCATATTTCTTTATTTCCTATCAAAAGAATACATGTAATTTTCACATCCCTAACTTAAGAAATACTTAGTTTCCCATACATACTTTCATCCCCTATATCACCCCCTGTAGGATTATTTTTAAAAAAAAAGTAGCCTATGTCCGTCCCCAGGATACCTTACCAAATTTTATCGAAATCCGTTCAGTGGTTCTAGGTTTCCCATAAAAACTTTCATACCCTATATCACCCCCTGTAGGATTATTTTTTAAGACAAAAAGTACCCTATATCCTTTCACAGGATACCATCTATAGCCTTGCCAAATTTTATCGAAATCCGTTCAGTGGTTCTGAGTTTCCCATACAAACTTTCATCCCCTATATCACCCCTGTAGGATTATTTTTTTAAATAAAAGTATCCTATGTCCGTCCCCAGGATACCATCTATAGCCTTCCTAAATTTTATCGAAATCCGTTCAGTGGTTCTGGGTTTTCCATACAAACTTTCATCCCCCATATCACCCCCTGTAGGATTATTTTTTAAGACAAAAAGTAGCCTATATCCTTCCCCAGGATACTATATAAAGCCTTGTCAAATTTTATCGAAATCCGTGCAGTTTTGTAAATTTTAAAATCAACCCCTATTTTACCCCCTTAGGGGAGATTTTTCAAAAACGCTGAACCGCATATTTCTTAATTTCCTACCAATAGCATAAATTTGTTATCCCTGACTTAAGAAATACTGGGTTTCCCTTACAAACTGTTGATTTAATTGATTTAATTATTTACAAAAATCAATCTTTAGTCGATTCTGTAATAATCGATACACTGTAGGTACCTCCTTATTATATAAATACTACCCAACATTATTATTACTTCACTTCTCGTTAGCGCCTTAAGAAAGACGGACGTATAAACTTCCTAGTGACTTTTAATTGGCTAATAATAATTTATACATTTTAAAAAGCCCATAACTCGTTTTATTGAAGTGTTAGAACCTAGATTTCCTACAGGTTATGGGCCCAGGTTACGTTTTTACTGCAATATAAGTGGTTAAAATTTAAATAAAAAATACGGGCATTGTTAAGTGAAATGGACGCAATAAAAAAAGTTCCAATGTTATCGTCGAGTAGGTGACGGCATACTCATAATAAAATTTAACAATTTTTGATGATTTGATCATCGAATTGTTAGCCGGCACGCCGCCGCCAAACCACGCCACGCGAGGTAGCTCATTTGTTGCTCAACCTACCCCCATCTTACGATGGCGTGATAACTGCGATCGAAATTTTATCGGAGGATAAGTTAATGCTAGCATTCGTTAAGCCAAGGCTTTTGGATCATGAAGTCAAGTTTAAAAATGAGTCCAGTGATACCAGTGTCAAAAGTTTTGCAATTTGAGGGATAAATAGACAGGAATTTCGAAAAACAAAATTCGATAATTCTCAAAATAATAAAGGGAATAATAGCTTCAACTAGGAAGTTAACAAGCAGAAGAATAAGTCTCAGTTCATGAAGATACCAGTGTCAAAAGTTTTGCAATTTGAGGGAAAAATGGACAGGAATTTCTAAAAACAAAATTCGATAATTCTCAAAATAATAAAGGGAATAATAGCTTCAACTAGGAAGTTAACAAGCAGAAGAATAAGTCTCAGTTCATGAAGTGTTATCACTGTGGCCGCAAGAAGCATATGAAAAACAACTGCTTCTACTTCAAAAGAGCTCCAACATTACAGCAGCAGCAGAAAATACGGAGAGGACAAGGACGGTCCAGGCAGTTGGAATCAGTGAACCATCCACGTCGAGCTATTTTTCTGGCTTTGCTTTTATGATGGCAGACTATCAAGCGGATCATGATGGAAGATACTTTCCTGTTGGTTTCTGGAACATCGGACCATATTATAAACAGGGAAGATCTTTTCATTAGTCACACCGTCTTGCAAACGCCATTAAAATTTCTATTGCTTAAAATGGTGAATTTATTTCAGGGAACGATGTATGTGACCAGCAACATGGGCGTTCAAGAAGTTTTGGAGAACGTGTTCTTCTATGCTGCGGTACCACCGGTGCGGTGCGGTGCGGTTCTTAACGAAAATGCAACGTGCTGGGTTGACAGTCATTTTCGACCAGCAAGGAGCACAATACGTAAGGTTAATAAAACTATCATGCAAGGTATGTTGAAAAATAATTTAATTGCTGTAGACTTAATGGCATCTGTAAATAAGTGTCAGTCTGTTTCTCAAGTATGCAGTAATAAAAATATGTACAAATTATGGCTTTGGTCATAATAAGTGAAAATTAATTCATCGAAATTAAAAAAAATATTAAAATGGTTGATGACACCAGCCAAATCGAAACTGCTATGCGAGCCTGGATGATAAATTGTGTGAGGCCCACGGAAGTGAGACCTGTATAAATAGGAAACAAAGTCGATTTCCGTTCATATCAGGTCAAAAATAAAAGTCAAACAGCTATTATTTATTGTGCACTCAGATATTTGTGGACTATTGTTACTGTTTATAACCCCAACTAACGACAAATAAAAAAACTACTCTGTACTTTTTGTTGATGAGTAGCATTACTTTGTTTAGTACCTGTTTAACCTGTAAATCAGACGTGTTTGCTGTTTTTAAAGATTTCGTGGCTAAAAGCGAGGCTAAGTTTAATTTAAAATTAGTCAACTTATGCTGCGATAATGATGGCGAATATCTATCGATTGAAATGAAAGGTTATTGTGTAGAGAGAGGGATATCATAACATTTAAAAATTCCGAGAATACCACAGTTGAATGGCGTTTCTGAACGTATGGTCGGAACCATTACTTACTGGAAAAGTTCGTTTCATAATAAACGCTGCTAAATTAGACAAAGTGTTTTGAGGCAATACGCAGTATGAACTGTTGTTGATATTTGATTAATTTGACCCCAATTAAAACTTTGAAAGTTTTCAAAAACACCATTCGAAATGTGGCATGATACAAAACCTCGAATAAAAAAATATTTGAAGGTAGTTGGTTCAACTGTTTACGTTCATAATAAAAGCAGTAAGGCCAAGTTTAATGGAAAATCATGGAAAGGGATACTTGTGGGTTATGAACCAAACGCTATAAAGTTTGGAACCCAGAGTGCGAAAAATTACATAGTAGTCAGGGATGTTATTATTAATGACACTGGATTTCTTCAATCCAGGCCAGACCTCAAGTCTGAAGGGAATATTAAAAAAATTCTCACGGCAAAGCTGATGATGTAATATCCAAGTCAGTGCCGGTCAAGTCTCATAACTCTGACAGTTCTAAATCAGATACGTCTATGGTCTAAATCTGATGAGCACGAGTGTCCTAGTAAAGTTCGCAAATTAAACCATGATAATATAAAATTGAATCGGAGGAAATAAATGATAAACTTTTTGATAACCCATCTTCACCAAAAGAAAACACAAATAAAATCCTGACGTTAGATGATGCAATAGGTTCAAAAGTCGTCCACCTATGTCGTATAATAAAGACGATGATCGCCATTTTGTGTGCTCAGTCTATTCTATGTAAAATACCAAATTCATTAGAAGACATCAAAACTCGAGACAACAGATCTCAGTGTGAAAGTGCAATTAGGGACAAACTAAATTCTCTAAAACTAAATAATACGGACTTTAGTACCAAGACCTGAAAATAAAAACATTGTCAATTTATTGTAAATGGATGTTTCCTATAAAACATGATGAATTTGGAAAACCTTTACGATAAAAAAAAAAGGCACAACTTGTTGCAAGGTGTTTTAGTCAAGAATACCTCACGGACAAACTAATGAAACTTTCGCACCAGTATAAGCATGAATAGCTAGTTTCAGATGTATCTTACTTTTGCGAATCAATTTAATTTGCTAGTTCGTCTTAGGGATGTCGAAACTACCTTCCTAAATGACAAATTAAAGGAAGATATTTTTAAGAAAGTCCCTGAGGGTATCTCTTGTTTAGATAATTATGTGTGTTTGAAATTTTCAAACGATCTCGTAAAGAAGAAGGTTTTCAAAATTCTCCAGTCGAATAGGTGTCAATGTAAGCTAGACAATGAAGATGTACATAAAAATATTTGTCGTTTTATATATAGGTGATTTAGATATAGTATACGCTGATATTGAAATAATTATAATAAAAAAAAAAAAAAGGTATTGAGTAAATTTAAAATGACGGTGAATGAAATGAATGATGATGATAAAATAATTTTAATTTTATGAAATAGCATTAAATCAAAGTGCATATAAATGGTATTAAATAAATTTAATATGCACGATTGTAAACCTGTCAATACACCAATGGAAAATAAACTTAATTATGACGCATTAAACTCTGAAGAAAAATATAATGATCCATGTTGAAACGTTATAGAATGTTTAATGTATGTCATGTTATGCACTCGTCCAGATTTAATTACTTACAAGCGTTAATATACAACAAAACAAAAATAGAACAAAAATAGTAGAGAACTCTGGCAGTGTCTAAAGAGAGTGCTTCGGTACTTGAAAGGTACTGTTGATTTAAAATTAAGTTATAGGTAAAAGATGTGCCTACACTAACATTATATGTAGCTACGTAGATTCAGATTGGGGTGGCAGTGATTCAAATGACAGGAAAAGTACAACTGGGTATTTCAAGCTGCAAGCAAACCTGGAGTACAAAGTAACAAATGTCAGTTGCTGCCTCTTCAACTGAGGCAGATTGTATGGCATTGTATGAAACTGTCATGGGAGGCTTTAGGGATTAAATCACTAGCAGTTAGTACTAAAATAGATATCATTAAATCTATCATATTCTATGAGGATAACAATGGCTGCATTGCAAATAATCCAACCAATCACAAACGTACAAAACACATAGATATAAAGTATCATTTTTCTAAGGAACAGATTGAGAAAAATGTAATAAAATAAAATTACATTCTAATGGTTCAGCAGTTGGCAGATGTTCTGACCAAGGCATTACCCGCTATCACTTTTCAAGAGATGAGAAGTAAAATGGGCTTAGAATAAGATACTGATTGAATGTTCAGTGATTCTACATAATAATATGATTTATGATTAATTTTATTATTAAGAATAATTTAATGAAATGGTTTGATTAAGGTTTTCTGGGTTTTCCTTAATCCTTGGCAGCAAATGTTGGACCATGTGAATTTCCCAGCAAACACTAGGAAGTGAATATGTTCCGGTCAATTAGGTATCACTTTGATTTATTTTGTTTGTATAATTGGTAGATTAATTTTTGAGGGGGCGTGTTGATTTAATTGATTTAATTATTTACAAAAATCAATCTTTAGTCGATTCTGTAATAATCGATACACTGTAGGTACCTCCTTATTATATAAATACTACCCAACATTATTATTACTTCACTTCTCGTTAGCGCCTTAAGAAATACGGACGTATAAACTTCCTAGTGACTTTTAATTGGCTAATAATAATTTATACATTTTAAAAAGCCCATAACTCGTTTTATTGAAGTGTTAGAACCTAGATTTCCTACACAAACTTTTATCCCCTATATCACACACTGTAGTATTGTTTTTGAAAGTATCCTATGTCCTTTCCCAGGATGCTATATAAAGCCTTGCCAAATTTTGTCAAAATCCGTGCAGTTTTGTAAATTTTAAAACCAACCCCTATTTTATCCCCTTAGGGGATGATTTTTCAAAAACGCTGAACGGCATATTTCTTAATTTCCTACCAATAACATAAATTTGTTATCCCTAACTTAAGAAATACTGGGTTTCCCTTACAAACTTTCATCCCCTATATCACCCCCCGTAAGATTATTTTTGAAAAAAAAAGTAGCCTATGTCCTTCCCCAGGATGCTTTATAAAGCCTTGCCAAATTATGTCGAAATCCGTGCAGTTTTGTAAATTTTAAAATCAACCCCTATTTACCCCCTTAGGGGATGATTTTTCAAAAACGCTGAACCGCATATTTCTTTATTTCCTATGAAAAGCATACATTTTAATTTTCACATCCCTAACTTAAGAAATACTGAGTTCCCATACAAACTTTCATCCCCTATGTCACCCCCTGTAGGATTATTTATGGAAAAAATAGTATCCTATGTCCTTTACCAGGATGCTATATAAAGCCTTGCCAAATTTTGTCGAAATCCGTGCAGTTTTGTAAATTTTAAAATCAACCCCTATTTTACCCCCTTAGGGGATGATTTTTCAAAAACGCTGAACCGCATATTTCTTTATTTCCTATCAAAAGCATACATTTTAATTTTCACATCCCTAACTTAAGAAATACTGAGTTTCCCATACAAACTTTCATCCCCTATATCACCCCCTGTAGGATTATTTTTGAAAAAAAAAGTAGCCTATGTCCTTCCCCAGGATGCTTTATAAAGCCTTGCCAAATTATGTCGAAATCCGTGCAGTTTTGTAAATTTTAAAATCAACCCCTATTTACCCCCTTAGGGGATGATTTTTCAAAAACGCTGAACCGCATATTTCTTTATTTCCTATGAAAAGCATACATTTTAATTTTCACATCCCTAACTTAAGAAATACTGAGTTCCCATACAAACTTTCATCCCCTATGTCACCCCCTGTAGGATTATTTATGGAAAAAATAGTATCCTATGTCCTTTACCAGGATGCTATATAAAGCCTTGCCAAATTTTGTCGAAATCCGTGCAGTTTTGTAAATTTTAAAATCAACCCCTATTTTACCCCCTTAGGGGATGATTTTTCAAAAACGCTGAACCGCATATTGCTTTATTTCCTATCAAAAGCATACATTTTAATTTTCACATCCCTAACTTAAGAAATACTGAGTTTCCCATACAAACTTTCATCCCCTATATCACCCCCTGTAGGATTATTTTTGAAAAAAAAAAGTAGCCTATGTCCGTCCCCAGGATACCATCTATAGCTTTGCCAAATTTTATCGAAATCGGTTCAGTGGTTTAGGCGTGAAAAGGTAACAGACAGACAGACAGACAGACAGACAGACAGACAGACAGACAGACAGAGTTACTTTCGAATTTATAATATTAGTATGGATTTAGGTAGGAATTTATTTTAAATAAAAGAACAATTCCCTTAATAATATTTACTTCTTTTTATTTTTGTAAACACTACGTTTATGTGTACATACATTAAAATAGCGTTCTGCTTTGACTTTTACGTTATCCCCCGATCAAAATTGCTAATTTTCCAGATAAAATTCTGTTCACACCTGTGCACCAACTATGAATGATTCTTGTAATAGCCCGATTAACAATAAAATCTAGCTTATTATTTTTATGCAACGTGCAGGTTAGAAGTCACAAATTGATTTAACCACTATTTTTCAATATTTTCTTTTTTTTTTTTTCACATCCAAAATAGCGTTTTTCTTCATGTTTTTAGTCTGCATGTAACTAACGACCAACAATATCCAAATCGAGTACACAACCGCAGGTTGAGAAAGCGGGGTGAATCAGTAGGAAAGTATCACGAAGTCCAGGGACGGAAGCAGCCTATGGGTCAATCGGTGAACAAAGTATCAGGGTCGAAAACAGAGTTAACAGTAAAGCCAGGTCTCACAAAATCCAACAATCAATGCAAATCTCTCGAGAAATCTGAAAATAGTTATAAGCAGTAACGAACGAACGACAGCACGGAAACTTCAAAAAACTTTGAAATTTGAATTGTGTCAAGTGCCAATCTGTCATCTTGTTATTGCAAGTTATTATTATTAAAAGCTCCATCTATCAAGCAATAGTATACTTTTTATTAAAAGTTTTCAAAACGTGAACTATGGATGTCGCCACCTTCCATACATTTAATATTTACTGTCAGATGTATGATGGTTTCACCCCCCTGGCAACTGCAGTCATCTTTTGCGAACAAGCAACACTGATAATCTTCGTCAATCTCCATGACAACGCGCGACGTCTACTGACAACAACAAAAACACTCAGAATAAATAAAAATGGTGGACGCATGACACCGGCAAATCCGTTCCGGCCGGCCGGCGCGGACCAGTGGACAGTGGACGCATGCCATCGGCAAATCCGTTCAATCCGTTGCGTGCCGTGCGTGCGGTGCGGCCGGCACGGCACGTATTGAACGGATTTGCCGGTGTCATGCGTCCACCATTTTTATTTAGTCTGAGTGTTTTTGTTGTTGTCAGTAGACGTCGCGCGTTGTCATGGAGATTGACGATGATATTATTATTAAGTATTATCAGTTGCTTGTTGCAGAGGGGTGAAACCTCAGAACAATAACAAAGCATAGAAGTAGCGCTAAAATAGCAACTGAACTCAATATATTTGTTTCATTATGACTTATGGAGCCGCTATGATGTAAAAGAAGGACACGTATACAGAAGACGTTTCGAAATTTTGTAGGTTGTCATTCATTTTATTCTGACTAGTGATGTACCCACTAAATTTCAACGTCGATAGAATTTACAATGACATTCTTTCTTATACTGCCAAGAATAATAACCGTAGGTACACCCGGCTACACATCAAACTATACATTTCTAGTTTACACTGACCGCTCATTGTAAGGAAATCCTATACAATGCGAGATCAGCTTATACTGGAAATGTATAGCTTGATCTGTAGCCGTGCGTACCTAAAATTTTGAATTAACTAAGCATCCTTATGATCCCAATACTTAATATATTCGTTCAAAATGAAACAATACTTTAAGTATGAACTAAATAGTTCGTCATCATCATCACCAAAGTCTTCCTTGGTTCCCGACAGCTCTTCATGTATTAAATCTGACCCGGCTAAACCATAATGTATTTAAATGCCATAATAACTGATGAGTTTATTGAAAACAAGTGGGAGACATTCGGTTTTGCAAATGTTTTTAGCAACTTACTTTCTCATATTTATTTGAATTTTATATTACATCATAGACTACTCAACAAAGTCTAGGGAACAAGGGTATTCAAAGTACCTAATAATTTTTATTTTAATACTTTTTAATTATGTATTATTTTAAATCAGTGAAGCGTAATTTAATAGAGATTTGAATTATTTGATTAAATAAAATGGTTATTAGTGAAAAAATAAAATTTATAATGAAAATTCAAAATGGTATCAAAGCGACAAAAACTTTTTGTACATAAAAAAATAAATAACGACCAGATAATATTTTAAATAAAAAAATAAAATGCCTAGCAACTTTAATAATCTGTTAGGCGAATTCCAGCCCACACCATAATCATTCCGCCCTGGTACGAATGAACTTCCTGAGGATTCTGGAGTCGGCTCTGGCGACCAGGAACTCGCCAAAAGCGCAGTCTTCTTGAATCGGGATGGAATCCAATTATTTCTGAATTTGTTATTGTCATCTGTGTCAAGGATTCCTAAAACAAACAGTTCTCAATAAAATTTATGTAAGATTTTTTATCAACATTTTTATTTAGGTAAATAGTTTTATTTGTATGTCTTACCTGACTGATGTGAGATGATTTCACGAGATTTCAAGATTAGTGGCGATTCATTAATCTGTACCGATGTACTAGGTCCTGTTTCAACTTCCATTGCTACGGGATCCTACAATTACGTATTTTTTATTAAAAATAAATAAATAAATTTCGCATCAATGATATTTTTAATATAATATCATTGTATCGAATATATCAAGTGAACATATTTCTGAAATGTTATACCTGTCTTCATGTTATATTGCTGTTGATGGTGAGCGGTTCTTTTAATTTGCAGTACTGCGCTATGTCCTTCTTCGCAGACTTCCATAAGTATTTCCTGTAATGTAATAAATCAAGTTTTAATTTGAACGGGATACTATTTATTGCCAATAAAATACCTTAATTATATCATAATACTGGATGAATTTTTTATCATGCACCAAATCGAAATGGGAGATTGTACTCATCATTATGAACAACTTTTACTATGGGAACAAACCTGAAATCGCGAAAAAAAAATCAGCTGTTCAGTACATTTATCTACATCAAACTCGTCAAAATGTACTGAACAGCTGATTTTTTTTCGCGATTTCAGGTTTGGTCCCATAGTAAAAGTTGTTCATAATGATGAGTACAATCTCCCATTTCAATTTGGTGCATGATAAAAAAATCATACTGTATATCAGACCATTTCATCTGTTCTATCCATAACAAATAATGTAGGAACAGCATGTTCTCTAAGTGACAACTTAAAGATCATGCTACATCTATTTCATAGGTTCATTACCAAATGAATACAAAGTAAAATGCTTGGAGCATATTATGTGGCTGTGCTTTTTGGAGTCCAATTTCGTCTACCAATACAATTTATCCATTTTTTTTCACATCGTCTAGGAAAAAGAAAAGTATCGACAACATTATTCACGTCACTATGGCTGATCAAGATAACCCCAAAACAATTTCCGAATATTCGCTAATAACTTCTATTGGAATAAATATTACGACTGGTTTCAGCTATATAGTGACACAGCAATATTTGTTATGTATTTATATTCGTTTATCAGATCATATGCAACAAGAAATTGAGCAAAAACTTACCGATGGAAGATCAATATTTATTGTTCATTTTATTTTCGCTATGAATGGGACTGGCAGCCCCCAACCACACAAGAAATTGCTCCACAGCGTCCACACACTCACTGTTTGTAGTTAAACAAAGAATTCATGCAATCTAACAGTGGAAATATTATTAAAACATCGCAAAACCATGGAACATTACGACAAACACGTAAACAATGAACACGCGAATATGTCAGGTAGTTCAATGAACAAACTGTCAGGCATTGAAACAAAGTACTATCAAATTTGGCCGCGTCATACTATAACTTTTTTAACCAAATGACAATTGATCTTGTGACCATGCCAAGAAAGTAAAACAAAGAGTATTTGGGGATAGTTGGCGGTTAAGTAAAACGCTTGTCTCCAAGTTGAAGATTGATTCAGAATGATATTTTATTTTCCAAATGTTCCCGCTTATATCCTATTTTACAATTATGAGCTAACCAATAAAAACTAGAGAATTAATATTTACAAAATATTAGCCAATCAGAGCGCAGCACACTGTTGTCCGTTGGCGCCGCGAGGTGGCGCTAGTGTCGCTTGTGACGCGCGCGCGCGCTTAAGGTTATAAATATAGGTGACGCGCGCCACGCGTCATTCGTCGAGGCGACCGGGTCCAGTGCAGATGTGTTGTTTGTGCTCGCGAGCGGCGAGAGCGGGCGACAGAAGATCGTAGTGTTAATCGGTGCTGCTGGTCGGCTGAACTTGATGAATGGGATCCGGAGTGTGGTTTCGCAGGTTCCTGTTTCTTTAGTGGACGGACGTCAAAAACGTGTAAATAGTTCTTTTCAGAACTGGTGTTTCTTTAGCGGGTGTCAAAACGTGATGTGATAAATAGTTCTTCTCAGAGCTGCAATCTCCAGTGAACGATAATTGTTCACTGGGTATTTCTTTAACGGAAGTCAAGACGTGATGTGATGTTGTAGTGTGGTGGCTACAGTACTCCCCCTCAAGCGAAGCGTACCGGCAGCTTGATGGCACGACCCGTACGTGTTGATTTGTTCATGGCGGGTTGTGACGTCATGTTGGCGGGAGGTACTTGTGTTGGTTTCTTGGTAACGGGAGTGGTATTGCTCTGAGTTTTCTTGGTAATGGTAACGGTATGGTTTCTTGATGTGGTAATCTTGGTTGATGGTGAGGTAATGGTATCTTCTGTGACAACGTATGCAGGCTTCAATCGATCGATAGAAATGTTGACTTGCCGATCTGGTAACTGTATGGTGTAAACTTTATCTGTACGGTTTACGATTCTGTAGGGGCCTTCATACGGTGTCTGAAGTGGTTTTTTTACTGCATCTGTTCTGATAAATACGTGACTGCACTTGAGTAAATCTTGATGCACGAACACGCTTTTATTATTGCTGTGATGCTCGGTGACGGCTCGCGGCTTGTTTGCTTGAATAATATCGCGCAATTTTTCAACGTAGGTATAATCCATTGTAGGTGTGCAGGTACTTGGAGTGAAGAATTCGCCAGGTAAACGTAAGTTGTAACCATAGGTAAGTTCGGCGGCGCTCACGCCGGTATCTGTACGTAGGGCGGCTCGTAGTCCAAGTAGCACGGTAGGTAACTCGTCGATCCATGTACTTGCGTCGGAGAGTTTCGCGCGCAATGCAGTTTTGAGAGAGCGATGCCACCGCTCGACGATACCGTTGCTTTGCGGATGATAGGGCGTAGTGCGATTTTTCTTGATACCCATTTGCTTCATTAGGTTTTGAAACAGCTGACTCTCGAACTGGCGACCTTGGTCGCTTGTTAGTGTAGTCGGACATCCGAATCTTGCTATCCAATGTTGATAGACGATATCGGCTATTCGAACAGCTGATATTTCGTCGGTAGGTATTGCTTCGGGCCATCTCGTTAGTCGGTCGATCATTGTTACTAAGTATCGATGACCTTGAGTAGTTGTAGGTAGCGGTCCGACGATATCGACGTGTAGATGTTGAAAACGCTCGCTCGGCGGGAAAGATGAGATGTTCGAGAATGTGTGTCGTTGTATCTTGCTTTTCTGACAATGTATACAGGTTCGAGTCCACCGGCTGATGTCTGCGTTCATTGAGGGCCAGAAGTATTTTGCAGTTGTAAGTTTGCGAGTAGTGCGTGTACCAGGATGACTAATGTTGTGCACGCTGTCAAAAACTTCTTTTCTATATTTCTCGGGTATGTACGGGCGTACATAAGGGGTAGACGTTTCGCAGAATAATTCAACGTCAGTGTTAGGTATCGTTATTTTCTTCAGAATTATGTTGTTTTGTGATAATAATTGTTGAATGTTGCTGTCCTTTTCTTGCGCGCTGGCTATGTCATTGTAGTTTATTGAAGATGGGCATGAAATTGTTTCTATGCGGCTGAGTGTGTCGGCGACGATGTTTTGTTTACCGCTCACGTGACGTATGTCTGTGGTAAATTCGCTGATAAACAGAAGTTGTCTCGTTCGTCTCTGAGTTTCTGAGTTTGAGTGAGTCTTCGACATTATGAATGTTAGCGGCTTGTGATCGGTGAATATGATGAGATGACGGCCTTCGAATGTTTTTCGGAAGTGTTTGACTGCCATGTAAATAGCGAGTAGCTCACGATCGAAAGTAGAATACTTCTTTTGCGCGTCGGTGAATTTCTTCGAATAATATCCAAGCGGTTGCCATGTTTCATTGATGTATTGTTGTAGTACGGCGCCAGCTGAGTTGTCGGAAGCGTCGCAAAATAAGGCGAGTGTTGCATGGTGCGATGGGTGAGCGAGTAGAGCTGCGTTTATGATGCTAGCTTTACATTGCTCGAACGCTTGAGTTGCTTCGTCGGTCCACGTGATTTGAGTTTTATCCCTCTTCTTTACATTATGTAGGTATGAGTTTAGTGGTGCTTGTAGAGATGCGGCGTTAGGTATATGATCGCGATAGAAGTTGATCATACCGAGAAATCTTCTTAATTCTTCGATTGTAGTCGGCTTGGGATATTCGGTGATAGCTTGAATTTTGTGTTGCGGAGGTTTGATACCTGCTGTTGATACAGTGTATCCTAGGAACTGGACTTCTGGTTTGCCTAGGTTGCATTTGGTGGGGTTGATAGTGATACCGTTTTCTTCTAATCTCTTTAGTACGGTGTGAAGGTGCTCTCGGTGTTGAGCTTCGTCTTCTGATGCCAGCAAGAGATCGTCGATAAATGGGAAGACGAAATCTAATCCTCGTAGTACTTCATGGATGTATCGTTGAAACGTTTGTCCCGCGTTTTTCAAACCTGGGCACATACGTGGAAATTCGAATAATCCCATCGGAGTGATGATGGCTGTCTTCTCTATGTCTTCTTCTCTTACGCTCAGCTGTTGGTATGCACGGTTGAGGTCTATTGTAGAGAAGATAGTTTTTCCTGATAGTTGATGAGTAAAATCTTTGATGCGTGGAACGGGATAGCGATCTGGTATGGTGATGGAGTTGAGTCGGCGATAATCACCACAAACTCTAATATCACCATTTTTCTTGGGCACGATGTGTAGTGGTGATGCCCATGGACTTTTGCTAGGTCGGCAGAGTCCTTGCTCGATCATATTTTCAAATTCTTTCTTCACTATTTCGAAGCGATGCGGTGGAATTGGTCGGGCGCGGCTGTATATCGGTGGTCCTCGTGTTTCAATGAAATGTTGCACGTTGGTGTCGGAGTTCAATTGCATTGATGTAAGTCTTGTTATGCCGGGATATTGAGCTAAGATGTCGTGGTAGGATTGCGACATGTCGATACTGCGTACTGTAGGCACGTTCGATACTCGTACGGGGGCGTTGACCTTTAAACTCGTGACACCGTCGATTAGTTTTCGGTTTTTCAAATCGACGATGAGTTGATGATGTTTGAGGAAGTCGGCACCGAGTATTGGCTTCGAAACGTCAGCTACGATGAATTTCCATTTGTATGGGCGTCGTAGTTTGAAATCGAGAGATAATGTTTTTTCGCCATATGTAGCTATAGTAGTGTTGTTCGCTGCGTAGAGTTGGAATGGTAACGGCGTTGCGACTTGTCCCTTTCTTCTCGGTAGCACGGATATGTTGGCTCCAGTGTCGACTAAGAAAGATAGGTTCGAGTTTTTGTCGGTGATGTACAGGCGGTGTGATTTTTCTTGAACGCCGGTGTCCGCCTCTGCCAACGTTCTGTCTAGTTTTCCGTATTCTTGAATGAACAAGGCGTTGTACAGCGTCTAGCTTGCTCCTTGAAACGTCGGTGATAATAGCAGAATGGTGATGGCGATGCTTCTCGACTGCGTGATTTTGATGTGTTACGACGGTGATGAGATGGGTAGCGGCTGCGGCGATGGTTGTTGTTGTATGGTCTTGCTTTAAGTTCAGCTATTTCAAGTGATAGTTTTCTTATCTCGTTGATAAGATATTGCGTATCTGCTTGCGGTGCGGATGGTGTAGGTGGTGCGGGTGACTGCACGGCTGCGACTTCAGTAGATGCAGTCTGCTCCATCATTTTGTCGGCGAGTAGGGCGAGTTCTTCGAGTGCTGTTTTGGTGCTGAATGATTCGCTGACGGCGAGGACTGATCGGACGTGTGATGGAAGGTGGTTGGTCCACATGAGACGTAGAGTGGAGTCGGGAACTTTGTCTCTGGCGAGGTTTCGCATGCGGCGGAGTAGTTGGGTCGGCTTTTGATCTCCGAGTTCCATCTCTGACAGTAATTTTTGAAACTGGCGGCTGTCAGATTCTTCGTAAGCGGATATTAGCCTTTCTTTGATGGTTTTATACTGGTCCGTCTCTGGTGGGTTGTACAGTAGGTCCATGATCTGCTCGATGTCTTGACGCTCCAGCTGTGCTATGACCATCTGGGCGAGCTGTGCTTGTCCTTTCTTCAGGTCGTTGGTTGCGGCCTCGAAGCTAATAAACCAGAGTCGTGGTCGGTCGCGCCAGAACGGTGGGATGCGCATGGTGAGAGAGATACCAGCAGCTTCAGGCTTCGTGACGGTGTGTGATGTAGATGAGCTTGACTGATCTTCGGATGAGGAATTCGGCATCTTGAAGTAGTTGAGAGTCGATGGTTCTTCAGCGGTTGAGTATTTTCTTCAGGTGTGTCTGGTTCGGGGTCACCACTTTGGGGATAGTTGGCGGTTAAGTAAAACGCTTGTCTCCAAGTTGAAGATTGATTCAGAATGATATTTTATTTTCCAAATGTTCCCGCTTATATCCTATTTTACAATTATGAGCTAACCAATAAAAACTAGAGAATTAATATTTACAAAATATTAGCCAATCAGAGCGCAGCACACTGTTGTCCGTTGGCGCCGCGAGGTGGCGCTAGTGTCGCTTGTGACGCGCGCGCGCGCTTAAGGTTATAAATATAGGTGACGCGCGCCACGCGTCATTCGTCGAGGCGACCGGGTCCAGTGCAGATGTGTTGTTTGTGCTCGCGAGCGGCGAGAGCGGGCGACAGAAGATCGTAGTGTTAATCGGTGCTGCTGGTCGGCTGAACTTGATGAATGGGATCCGGAGTGTGGTTTCGCAGGTTCCTGTTTCTTTAGTGGACGGACGTCAAAAACGTGTAAATAGTTCTTTTCAGAACTGGTGTTTCTTTAGCGGGTGTCAAAACGTGATGTGATAAATAGTTCTTCTCAGAGCTGCAATCTCCAGTGAACGATAATTGTTCACTGGGTATTTCTTTAACGGAAGTCAAGACGTGATGTGATGTTGTAGTGTGGTGGCTACAAGTAAAACATTTATCTCTTTCCCACATCCTTTATCGTACCTTTAGCGTACCTAATAATAGAACGGGAATAAAGGTAGTTACAGAGTTCTGTTTTTAACGTTCCTTCTATGCTTTGTTATTGTTCTGAGGGTGAAACTTCCATACATTGGCTTCAAACAAAATATTCATAGACAATGCTGCCATCTGAAGGAAAAGGAACGGAAGCTTTGGCCATAGTTTTACATTTTAGCAGATAGATAGAGCTACTTTTACCTACCTTAATTCCTACAGCAAAAGTATAGCTACTATACAAATTAAATAATAATAAACAAGCATTATTGATTATTTTACTATTGCATTAGAAATAAATTTATTAAATATAGTAGCAAAATATAGAACACCTTTTTCACGAGTGAAACTAAACGTAAATGATGATATAGAAACCATAGAAACAGTCAGTACTGTTGACTTTTGAAAATATCTGTTTCGTTGCTATGGTTTCGTTCAAATTTGATATTCCCTATAACAATATTTTAGGAATTATTATTTATTCCATTTCATTTTGATTCCAAATCGTCACTATTATTTTTGTGAATACACTTCATAAATTAGTGAAATTAATGTGTGTTCCTACAGTTTCGTTCATTGTTTCTGTGTCGTGTGTTGTGTGTTCGTGTGTTTTGGTGATCTGTTTTGTGTTCTTTTACAACTTAGGACTGTGCTTGTTTTCTAAATAAATATTATTTCATTTCTATCTACCATTTTATTCCGTTTCATTTATTGGTATGTCTCTTGATGATGGCATTTATAGTTTAGGATTTTGAAGAATGTTTATGTTATTTATTTTGTGAAATAAGTAAATTCTTATGTGTATGTTTCGAATTCTAAATTTCCTCTAGAATATGAATTTGTCATCATAGTCTTATTTTATACACATAAGAATTAATTTATTCCACAATTAAAATAACATAATCATTCTTCAATACAATGTTTAGGGATTTATTACTAGAAACAAAAACTCCTAAAAGCGCCATCTAGTGAGCTAGCGAAGGAGTAGAAAAAATTGTTCAAAATTATGAGTACAATGACCGATTTCGGGTTTAGTATAAACAAAAACTAATGTTGTATAGACTAGTCTTTATGCATATAAGGACTAGTCTAGATAAAAAAAACATTGTAAATGTTATGGCTCGTCAATCCCTGGAATCCGAAGACAGTGAATTCTATTCTCTGTCTACGCTGGAATCAGTAGGATGACACTGACAGATGAGATGAGTTCAAAAATGCGTTCCGTGCCGGTGACGTCACCGGCATTCCTTATGACGTCACCGGCACGCATCGCCTGTTTTGCTCATATGGATGACACTGACAGATGAGATGAGTTCAAAAATGCGTTCCGTGCCGGTGACGTCACCGGCATTCCTTATGACGTCACCGGCACGCATCGCCTTTTTTGCTCATATATGCCGGCGGTCGGTGCGGCCGGTACCGATAGTGGACGCAGTGCTATATAAATTCATAGATAGCAAACCGAAATCCGTTGCGTGCCGTGCGTGCGGTGCGGCCGGCGCGGACCAGTGGACGTTCACCTTTAGCCCCCTGTACGCCATCGCCTGTTCGAAAGTCATGGTATCGAAATCCGATGTTGAGTTAATTTATCTTTCTTTTATTTATTTTTTTCCAAACCAAATTAAAGACCATGCTCTCGGTGTCTCGTCTCATTGGGGTCGTGAGTTCGATTCCCAGAAAAATTAACTCAACATCGATTTCGATACCATGACTTTCGAACTAGCGTAGGTACTGCTCGCAATTTTTTTCGAAATGGCGACCTTCGCGATAACGTCATTCGGTAAAGCAGTTTTCGTTTTAATGAGTTTTCGAACTGACGTACCACTCGCAAAAATTGTCGAAATGGCGACCTTCGCAAAAACGTCATTCGAACCTACAACTCCCGTTTAGAACAGAATACACCAGAATTAAAGTATTAATTGTTGTATATTTACTAATACAGAGAGACAGAAAAATAATTACCACAAAACTGTGTTTAACAGTTCTTTAGGCTAAACAACTGTTTAACGCGACATTTATGTATGGAGTTTGACATAAGACTGACATAAGACAATTAATCATTTTTAACGAAATGACAATTCAGAAGTGTCTTTTACTGAAGCTAATTCATTAAGGTATAAACTGTCTAATTATCAATTCATTAAGTATTATTAACAATAAGAGGTTGGCTATACCCTAACCGTTGTAGAGCTCCAGAAAAACGTTTCAACGAGACTGTCCTTAGCTTTTTGAGACAACTTTTGAAAAAAAAAACTATAGTCAACAAGAGATTAAAATGCTGTATTTTACATAAAAACTTTTTTTGATGCCAATCGATGCTGTTTCATAAAGGGATCAAAAAACTCTACAGGTTGTAAGGGACAGCCCTCCGCAGACTGATGGGGTGAATTCAGTATATCATACTAAGATGATCGGTACATGAAATTATTTCAGGAACGCTATGGAAATCCAATAAACCTGATTTGTGTGTGTTTTGTGCACAAATCGGAGCGTCTGTTATTGGTTGGGAGGGGTAGGTAATAGGTATGTGGTGAGTTCGATGAACTCTGTAGCCTAGGTAGAAGGTGGACAGCTGATTTCACGCGTCGTTCGTTAGAGTATTTCAACATCCATTGCTGGTTTTTTTTTCTGCTTTTTTTACATAAATGGAGTGCTGCGTACATACAATGTATTTTTACATTGAAATAAAGGAAAAGTAACTGAAAAACGATAACAAAAAATTAAAATTTTCTTGAGAAAATTTCCGGTGGAATATACTTCAAAAGAAGGAGCTGAATGCACCCTGTTAGTTTGCGGAGGGCTGTCCCTTACACCCTGTGTAGAATGTTCTTACTGAGGTTAGAGTACTAGAAATGTCACAAATCGTTTTCCGATATAATATTATTATTTTGTATTTGACAACATAAACACTATGACCCTGTTTTCCCCGAAGGGTTAAAAGTCCAAGCTTAGTTAAGTTATAATCGAGTCAATGCTCTTTCAGCTTACGCTTTATGTTTTTACTATTCATTGAGTCTCTAATGTCTACAGGTATTTGGTTTAGTAAATTGGGTATTATGAAAGAAGCGGTACGCCGCGCGCCAGCCAGCCTAGCGCAAATTCAATAACGTCTGTGTTACATTTGGCTCCAAAATTATGTGCAAAATGGTTAATGCTTTGGCTATGAGTTGGTTGGTTACTTTAAAGATAACTTAAGATTGACATTTAGTAACAAAAATTCGAAATCCAACACAACATTATTTTTCTTCATTATATTAGGTAAAAAACTGGATTTCGTAAAAAGTACAGTTGGCTCTTTCTAGTTTGTTGCCATCTTATTGTTATTTTATCTATTCTTCCGTCGACAAAACCCCTTTCTATGGTGGTCATGCTACGGGTGCATATTTGAATAGGTAGGCGTCGTCTCAAGAACAGGAAGATTATTATGGTAACTTTCTGTCTATGATGAGTTGACAAAGTATTGTAAATGCAATACCCCAAATCCCCGAATCTCCCATATTCGTATCCTTGCAAACTTGCTTGCCTTGTGTTACTGGTTTCATTTTTTAAACAGTAGAATCTTATAATTAGAAATTAAACAGGTTTGTTTATCATGTAAATGTAATCAATTATAATAAATACGGGTCATAAGTGGCGTTATACAGTGTCAAATTGTGAACTAACTACAAGAAGTATTCTATTTCTTAATTTGTTAGTTATCTAACACCTTAACTTGTTTATCATTAGGTACAATACAAGTCCTTTTTAACCGACTTCAAAAAAAAGAGGAGGTTCTCAATTCGGTTGTATTTTTTTTCAGATTACACTTACAATGAGGATAATGGTAAATGTTACAAGTTGCACTCAACTCCATTGAACTGGATGGAGGCACATGCTTTGTGTAGCGTGGAACAGTCCTACCTGGCTGTGATCAATAATCAGTTGGAAGCGGATTATCTTGCAAACTTAACGCAGTGCGCACCAAAACGAAGAGTCGGAGGGAGTTACCAAAGAGGAATATATCACATAGGCTTCCATTGCAGACTCAACGAGGGCTGGCAGACAGTCCGAGGTACGTACTGTGTGCATTCTTCGGAACCACAGATGTAGATAGACCTAGATAACGCAAGAGCAACTACACGCGTGAATACAAAAATCGTGTATGAACACAACTGTACTGGGCCCCAAGTCTGCTATTTTTTACATTCCAACACGATCCCATTGTCACCGCATTGTCATTTTGCTAAAAGTTCGTAATCTGCTAAATTCATAATTTCATACAATGGAGTGTAGTGGTTGACCATTGGAAAGTCATAATGACACCATTATGACGCCATTATATTAGTAGATTACCAAACTTGTCAAAATCAACAATTATGAAATCAATGATAGACCATTCTGACACTATTGTAATAGCAGACTTGAGGCCCAGTACTGTGTCGTGTACACAACTAGTGAACGTAGGTACCGACTTTTATTCATCTCCCGTACGTATCCACTTCAATCGTAAGCCGCCACTTTCGCACTCAGCGGTGCGGCTTGCTAGTCGAACGCCAGTTCAAAAATAAAAAATGCCTAGTTGCACTTTTATAAATTGTAAAAACTGTACAAATAGGACAAAAAAAAGTAATCGTTTCCTTCCATATCGGTAACTAATTTTGTGATGAATATTATGCGTAATTAATTTAATAATAATAATAATAACCCCACCGCAGTATCTCTACGTTGACGTCGTGGTGGGGCTTGCGCGCTCCGATTTCTAGGTCTGTGCCGGTAGAGATTACTTTGCCGGAACAGGTCTAGGATGAGGAGCCAGACCAAGAGAGGTACAGAAACCCGCAGGGCAGCATGTGGCGAGCTGTTGGGCAGTAGCGACCCCACGGACCCTATCTCCCGGGAGAAGTCTTGTTCTTCACCTCTGGCTTGCCTTTATTGGCCGGCTGGAGTGAATAATGACGAGGAACAGTGCTCCCACCTCTTTCCTGCCTTTATTGGCTGGCTTGAGTGGAGTGGCTTCGTAAGAGCAAACGTGCGCGGAGGAAGGAAGCATTCCAGTAAGTGTTTGTAGGGATCTTGGCCATCTTCTGGGCTCTGGGATTGCTCTGAGAACCGTGGGATACCTCTCCACTCCTCACAAGCACCTCAGGATATGTTGCCCCCTTGCCGCTACGACACTACGACGCTACTGTTTTAGTGGTGTTCATCGTTGGACCTACAATGCGACTTTCTCTTCTCAGGTCTTCAAGTATGGTTTGTAGATGCACTTTTGTTGTGGCGAATAATATGATATCGTCGACGAAGCGTAGGTGGGATAGTTTTTCTCCATTTATGTTTTGTCCATATAGTTCCTATTTTAGTTTGCGAAAGATTTCTTCTAGGACAGCTGTAAATAATTTAGGGGATACTGGGTCTCCTTGGCGTACGCCTCTATTTATTTTTATTTCTTTTCCCTCTTTTTCTAACTTTATCCTAGCTGTACTGTTAGTGTATACATTTTTCAAAATTCTAATGTATTTATGCTCGACTCCTTGGTTCTACAGACAATGCCAGATATGTTCGTGCTCTATTGAGTCGAATGCCTTGTTATAATCTATAAAGCAGCAGTAGAATGATACATTGAATTCTTTGTTCTTCTCAAAAAATTGTCTTACAGCATGTATATGATCTAGCGTTGAGTATCCCGTCCTGAAGCCTCCTGAAGGCCCACAGTACCTATTACCCGGTAATTCCAAATTTGAGAAAAACATAGGTCATCAAAAGTAAACTGCTTATTCGTATTATATTGCGGCTTTTACCTGGAGTGGTTGATGCGACGATCTGTTTTAACAAGTGATGAATATCGAAACAAGTGAAGTGATACTATCGTATGTACCGCTTCGGTTTCGTACTACAAGCACTTTTATCATTTTTCCGTCAATTATGGCGATTAGTGCTGTTCATCCCAATGACGTATTATTATTGATTTATGATTTTGTTGTCCAGGAACACCAATTAATGATGATGCCGACGCCTGGTGGGACAACTTCATGCCGACCGGAGACGAACAAAAAATGCTGTGTGGCTCTATGTTCTTTAACGGACGTATGAACAACATTAACTGTGATACGAAGAGCTTCTTTATTTGCGAACATGAAGTAGAAAGCCCAAATTTGACCTTTGGGAACTTAATTGTATAAAATACATAAAATCTTAATTAAATTATATGTCTGTATAAAAATATGTTTTAAATCATGTAAAACTGTAAATTAAATGGTCTAAGGCTTCACCACAGTATCAAATACTTAAATATGTACATAATTCTGGTAAAAAAAAACCATAAAAATAATATTCCATACCTACGTACATTTACATTAAGCTTTAGTATGTTTTTTTTTGTTATTCTTTTAACAAGCTAGTTACACGTTGAGTGTAACTTGACTGTACTGTAACTACAACGTCATTAAACTATTTTTACGTTATTTTTACCTACATCTTTTGTTAAATACTTTTTAGTTTCTTATATTTTTAGTTTGTTTTTAGTTTGTTCACACAGAATAGTACATTTTGACGCAAGTGTGCACAACACAAATTAAATGCTAACGCATGTCAACCGGTGATTTTCAATAATCGACCTAAACTTTTTTGTGAATTTTTGCTGTAAGATGTTTAGAATATCACATAATTTTACGAATAGCTGTGACGTCTCAAGGGTATGGCAAAAAAACTTTTTTACAAAAAAAAACAACCGACTTTCAAAAAAAAATACTACAAAGTGAAAAATAACTTTAATTTCGGAAGTCGGTGTCTTTGAATCTAAATTTTAGTTTTTTGCCACCGACTTCCGAAATTAAAGTTATTTTTCACTTTGTAGTATTTTTTTTTGAAAGTCAGTTGTTTTTTTTTTTTGTAAAAAAGTTTTTTATTTTTCACTTTTAGTGGGTCAGTTCGTAATTTATCTAAGTTACAATAGCATAATGTTGACTGCTCATCAACCTTTACAAAATATGGTTTTTCCCGATACCAGGACGTTAATTGTTGAGGAGATCTTCTAGTAAGGAACCAGGAGATCTGGAACTGATGGTGAAGTCACCATCAAACTCCACTTCACCATATGCATTGTGACGAGTATATATGGGTTTAGGATGCTGATGGGGCTGCCGCGATACTGTAGTGCATCGGGGATGTTTGCGGAGGCCAACACCGACTGCTTTAGAGCAATAGTGCGCAAGAGAGTGGCCTCCTTGATGCGTCGTGTACGGTGCAGCTCCAATGAGCTTCTAAACACCATTACAGAAAGGGTTGAGTGTCCTATTGTGGGACACTGGAATAAGTAATTATATTAGATAATTTGTTAGAAAAATTAAATGAAATTGAATTAAGTACGTTACTAACATAGTTTTAAGCTTTACTAACAATTTATGGAATTACAATGTTCTGAAACAAAATTATAAATAAATTGCCATAAATTAAAGTAATCGAATCGCAACCCAAGTGCGTATTATTGTTCCGATGGTCATCTGTAGTCTTCCTCATCAGTTCCACTTCACCAAATGGTGCTTTCCGGGAGCAAATTTAATGCACGAGTTACTATAAAAAATACCCAAATCGCTATAGGTGTGCCTATAAAATTTGAGGATTTCCCTCGATTTCCATGGGATCCCCTCATCAGATTCTGACTTGGTGACAATGTGACCACCTCGACAGCACACCCTTCTAAACAAAAAAATAAAGAAGGACGGTCAAATCGTACCTGACTACGAGGCGGTGGTGTACAGATATGCCATATATATGTAAAAATCTAGTATTTTTTAAGGTCTTAAAAAACATAAGAACTAGATATTTAAGTCGCCAGAAAAAAAAGCACAAACACATTTTTTTTTAATAGCATAATTTGCAAATTATTTAGAATAACATGTTCAGAACGCACCTTTGACGATTCATTTTGCTTAAGAAATGATTTAGTACTCAAAGATTATAATTATTCACGTTATTAGATGTAATTCAATTCTATATACTTGTGTATCAAACCAACTAGTGCTGTTTTTAGTATGTATTGGATTCTTGTCATAAAAATAATTATGTGGGTTCATAGTAAGTATCAGCATTTTGTTCAATTGTGTACAACGGAACGTCATAATATGTCATCGACGCGCGCCATGGATTGACAGTGTCAATACTGTCAATTACAACGGGTGTCAATTTGACACTAATATACTGTAGTGTGTAGTCTTTGCACCCGGCGATCTCGCATTGTTGTTGTGTTGTTGTTGTTAGTGTGAATATTGTGATAAGTACTGTACTGTTTTGGATTTCCTTCTGTTGTTTGACCTTGGCATTGTTTTACAGACTGATAACTAGGTACCGCTTGTGACGATTATTCTGTGCTTTTGATTTCCGGACACCGATAACCTCAAAAGTATTTTTTGCATTATTGAAATATCTTGGCTATTTAGATATTATTTTCGAAAGGGATGGTGTTTACTACATAAAACAATCAAATCTCACTATAATTTGCTTCTGTACACTGAAAATAAAACTCAGGTCCAGCTTCTATAGAAATATGACCGATGTTCTTTCAAAATCGGTCCACAATTGACGGAGAAATCGGTTTACATACATAAAAAATATATATATCGACGCAAAAAAGCGGAAACGTAGTAACCCGCACCCAAGTCAAAAAAATTTTATTGCAGATTCGGAATCAGAAAAAAATTCTGCGTCGATTGGTCCCACTCCCGTAACTCTACGACCAATAGAAAATTTTGTACAGCGTTTAAAATCAACCCTATTTTTTAAGGGAACACCTAAACAGTTGCTGTAAATAGCATAAAAAATTTAATTTTTTATCATTTAGCATTTACACCAATTCATCGTTTTGAAAATTTTTGATTCCGGTAGTTACAGCGCTGTTGAAATTTTGAGCAGTGTGGGTTACAGCGTTTTTGCATATAAGAAAATAGTAACGCACCGCGTTTACTACAATATAATAGATGAGAAATTGTTACTAGTCTGGTTTACTACAGTTCACACGAGCTACAGCTATCAATTACGCCAATTTAAAACGTCTACATTCTAGGATTTTGCACATTTATGCCCTTTGTAATACAGTCGTTGAATGCTGATAATGCAAACTTACCGCCATTTTAACAAGCGTTCGCGCCACTATGGCTGGCGACTTACCACGTCGCTCAGTCCCTACGCGACAGTCGACAGAGTATGTTATGTTTGCTGTGATCTAATTTCTCCGTGTGACTGGTGTCGTTTCGAAACGTAAGTAGAAATTTAGTTATTATAATTAAAATTAGAGTATGAATGTCTTTGAAATAAATAAATTGGATAAAACGAGGTAGTTGATTAGACTAAGAGAAATTGTTGATGCCAACTTTAAAAAAAAAAAAAATATTTTAGAACAATCTTTGGAAATTACAATACATCCCGAGCTACATAATGAGGCCACAATGAAGAATATAGGTCAAGGTGATAGTAACAAGTATGGAAAAATTGATACAACACAATATCATTGATGAACATGAAATAGTAGTTACACCTGAAGATAATACGATCGCTGTAAATTTACCCAGCTGTGAAACATTGAATGCAGGTAAACCTTTTTTTATTCAAGAATTTTAGTGTACATTGTCATAAATTAAAATAATAATGTAGATAAATAGTTCACTTGTATTGGTTATCATCACTAATTTAAAACAAAAATCTATTTCAGCAACTGAAAATAAACAAAACTCAAAATTAAAGAGATCTAGAAGAAAGAAACATTACGATAAATCCTACCTCGATTACATGTCAGATGAAGATCTTGACCAACTCTTATTAGATGAGGCATTCCCTTCTGAAGCTTCTAGCGAGGAATATTATACTGAAGAAAGCTCGGACTTATCGAATGATGAAAAAAAGGGTTTGTATTATCTTCTATTTAATAACAGAAATTAAAGTATTATTTTTAATAATTTTAACACAACGCTATTGACACGTAAAAATCCGTTTAAATAAAAACTTAATAATAGCAAAATATTACGCTAATGTATTACTTACAGATAAAAAACGAAAAGGTAAAAAAAACAAGAAAAGAAAAAGATAAAGAAAGACGTTGAAATTAAAAGAAACACTGAAACTAACGATGATCATTATAATATTTCCGCTGAGAAAAAAATAAGCAAAACTACAATTCGGAAAGAAAATAAGGAAAAGAGGCAAATGGGAGAAACTTATACCAATGCTAAAGGAGATTTAGTTGAAGGTAAATCAATAAAACCTAATCTATGCGTAGGAAAAAAGTGTGGAAATGAGTGTGGCATTATATCTGAGGAAAGACGTCAAAGTTTATTCTCATATTTTTGGAACCTTAACAGTGACCAAAGAAGAAAAGACTGGATAGCACAGTGTGCTGTAAGAAAATCTATTAGGAGGCCAACCAAAGTTAATAATGTTAGGAATTGTGTTTACGACTACTTTATTAATGAAGGCGAAGGACGAAGAAAAGTTTGTCAAAAATATCTTATTAATACTTTGGACGTAACTCAACGATTTATTCTCTACACACTGGAAACGATGACTGATGGATATGTGAAAACTGATGAACGTGGAATAAATGGTGGGTGTAATAAAACTAAGGAGGAAGTCATAGAACATGCAAGAATTTTTATAGAATCTTTGCCAAAGATGCCATCGCATTATTATTTATTATTGACTCGAAGCGGTTATATTTCCCTGAAGAATTTGGAAATGTGACCAACCTATATCGCAAAAACAACTGCAAAGAAAGCGAAAATAAAGGAATGTCTTTTCAGGTCTTCAGAATCTGCTTTAACAAGTCATATAATATTGGATTTCGCGTTCATAAGAAAGATAAGTGTTCTTTATGTTGTAGAATTAACAATGAAGAGGACACTGAAGAAGCAAAAGCAAAAATAGAAAGACATGTAAAAGAAAAAGACGAGTCATACAAAAGGTTCAAATATCATCAAACTGTACACGGCAAAGATAAGAGTATAATATGTGCAAGTTTCGATATGCAAAAAGTGTTGAACACCCCTTATGGAGATTCAATGATGCTGTACTACAGTCGTAAATTTGCTATGTATAATTTTACGATATATGAAAGTACTACTAGGAAAGGATACTGCAACGTATGGACAGAGACAGATGCACATCGTGGCGCTAACGAAATTTGTGCATGCTTATACAAATACATCAAAAACTTAGACTCATGTGGTTAAAAACATAACTGCTCTACTGTGATTCCTGCTACGGCCAAAATAAAAATAAATCCGTCCTTAGCATGATCCGATATGCCGGGCTATCTCAGTGCAATAACATAAAGACCATTCAAATCAACTATTTGATTCCTGGCCATACTTACATGCCAGTTGATAGCATCCACGCTACAATTGAGACCAAAATAATAAAATCTACAATATGGGCGCCGTCGCAATGGCCAAGTATAATGGAAGTTGCACGTCAACATCCAGAGCCATATAAAGTTGAAGTACTAACGGGTAAAGATTTTATTGGATTTGATGATGTTGTTAACGAAACATTAAAAAAAAGAAACTTGCAATATCATAACTAAATATTGCCACTTTCAAGAAATTAGAACCGGATGTGATGTACATTAAAAACTCAATGTTGCCTAACGCTGAAGCTACAAAAATTCCTTTACTTCCGTTATAAGGTATGGTTGGCTTTAAGAAAAATTTATATCCCACACAGTTAGGTATATCTGCCAACAAATACAAAGATTTAAAAAATCTCGTTGACAGAAATATTATTCCTTCAAGATTCGCTAAAGAATACAAGAATTTAAAAATTAATAACAAAGCAAAGGATTATTTAGTAGATAATGATTCAAGATAATGATGAAAAGGGGAATTGAATAATTGAGCATGTTTAATAATAATTTGTGTTGTGATCAAAGGTATACAAGGTCCTATTAAAACAGATGGACAATTTTTCACAGGATGTTCCATGAATATTAACAACTTTTACTATGGGACCAAACCTGAAATCGTGAAAAAAAAATCTGCTGCTCCCTACATTTTGATAAGTTTGGTGTAGATAAATGTACTGAACAGCTGATTTTTTTTTCGTGATTTCAGAGTTAGTTCTGTAGTGAAAGTTGTTCATATTTATGGGCAGAACACCCTGTGAAAATTTGTCCATCTATTTTAATGGGACCTGTGCAAAATGTGGAATCGTATAAACCTGAAACTTAACTTTAATTTAGAAGTTTAGAAGTAATTATTGTTTTGTTTAAGTTTATTTTATTTTATATTTAGGCTAAATTAAGCTACCAAGGCACTTTTTAGAGTTTTGTTATGTTTTATTTTTGATCTCATTTATATTTCCAATAAGACAACGACATGACTCTGAAGTGATTTTTGTTTTAAACATTTTAAAAAGTCATTAGATAAATGTCATTCTATACTTACATCGTTTTAATTTTACCATCCATTCTAACTTCTAACAGTAAAGGCATTTCAGTACATCTGTTTACGTGGATTATATTGCATTTAAGTCAAAATAAGACAAAAGAAATACATTGTGGTTAGTAGTTACAGCAATTTGGCTTTAAAGGAAAACACTTGATTTGGATTGCCCCATACATTTATCCGTTTCATTTACAGCGTTTTATCGTAACAAAAAAAAAAGTGCAATTGCTGTAACCCACAGAAATATAGATCAAACGTAACTTCTAGTAGACTTTAAGTGTTCGTCTTGATAAAGGATCAGAGAATAAATTTACGTTAAAAGAATGGCACTTGTAGGTTTAATAATAAAGGAGATATGATTTTTTTTCTGAAATCTCAAAAGTTTTTCGGCTCTGGTGAACATTTTCCATTTTGTGGGTTACTACGTTTCCGCTTTTTTGCGTCGATATATATGCGACGAATTGATAACCTCCTCCTTTTTGTTTTTGAAAAGTCGGTTAAAAATTACAATGTATCTTTGTGAAAGTTGTCTAAACCTTAGAGTAAAAACAATGTATGAATCACTTTTTACCACTTTCATATAAAATTTTTGAGTGAAAAATTGTTGATGACAGAGGACTAAATTGAATAATAAAACCACGACTCGTTATTACCGGATTCACTGTCGGTATTCCACAGCTTAACAAACTATATAATTAAACGCACTGATATAGGCAAACATGGCTTTGGTTAAATATACCGACCCTACAACACTACGCGGCTAGAACATTACGAAACTTGTGCACTGTCTTACCCAGGGGGGGCACACTTAACACTGTCATCAATTTCCATAGATGACAGCGACATCTGGAGTTTGGTGTGATAACAAAACTTGGCAGCCATCTTGTCTTGCTTGTCTTAAAAACATTTCGGATTTTCTAGCTATATAATCTGTGGGATTTTCGGCAATTGTCAACACGTTCCCGACGTTGTTGACGCGCTTTTCGAGTTTATCTCAGCTAATTCTGTTAAAATTGTATATTGTTACTGTTATTTGTTTTGTTGAGTTTTGTTTTTATTCCTATTATTGTTATACTTTGTTTTCCGTTAGCAATGTTCATTAGACAAATTAGTTGTTTTGAATGAATTCCCAAGAATGAGTGAACCCCCAAGAAGATATTGTATTTTTGGCTGTGATGCTTTAGGTAAGTGTTTACTACCGTACCGTACCGTGTAAACCTTTAATAAAAGTAAGAAAAAGTTTTATTTAGCCTTATTCTGCTATTCATTAATTTCATTCCAATTTCAGTGGCATACGGTGTACCTACCTCTTCACCGGTTCCCAAACCCTGACAACCACTACGAGGCCCGATTTGTTCGCTGCTTGGATAGCAGCTGTTGGCGGCGAGGTTAGAAAAAGTGATTGTATGAAGATTTTAAGAACAAAAGCAGTGATCACCATTTTGATCCCACATTCAAGACTGATTGATTGGTAATAATAAACGGACATTTTCCTGAACTGCATACGTGTTTTTTAAAATTATATTATATCCCCGATTGCCCATAATTTACAAACTCGTACGAGTTATATAGATAGGTACCTACCTATAGCTGGTATGCATACTATGAGTACCTACTCAGTATGCATAGGTAGGTGTATACATTAGACCCTTAGTTCACCCACCAAACGTAAGGTGGCAGCACTTTCCATACATGCAAATTTTACCACAGAGTTGTCACTCTTTCTCTCTATACTTACTTTACTCTGGTCTTACCTCTGCAAGCGAACCAGCGTACTGTCTAGTGTCTAACAAAATTTGAGAGTGGGCGGAAAAGGATTAACATTTACGACCACTTCCGGTTCTAGAGGTTTCGACAATATTCTAGCGTAGGTATTCTACAGTGCTTCCCCTAGCGTCGAGGAGCGACAATTACATCGACCATTGATAAATACACAATGGCCCATTCATTAAAAGCGGCCCTCTGGCGTCGAGCAGCTATAACTACAAATAATCATTATACTATTATGGGATTCATTCATAAACGCAAGCGCCATCTATCAGCCACTAGCGCAAATGAACGACACAATCACAACATTTCTTCCGCTGCTTCCGCTGCTATCGCTTCCGCGATAGAGGTCGCTACGCTACAGTAAATTACTATTTATCGTGGTGCACAAAAATATTCAACTAAGTACCTACTTAAGTCAAATTTTTGAGAAAATTCGCAAACTTATAGAAATACAGTATTTTCACTGTAAAATTACGTCTGTAAGATCACTCAAATCAGCAAAATTGGCAAAATTTCGCGTACAGCCTCTTAGACAAATGTAGATACTTACATATTTAAATAATGAAAGAGTTTTGAATTAGGTACATGAAATAGGTACGACGACGGCGCAGGAGATTGCAAAGGAAACCCGAATTTATATAAAACTTATTATTTTAATTATGGGTGAAGCCAGATGAGCGTAATTTTTTGAGTTGTGAGTCGCGTAATTTCGGTCGCATAACTTCTGAGGCGCAACGGCTTTCGATAGTACCTACGTATGTACGTAAGTTGTGAGTCGACGATTTGTTGTTCTAGGGGCAGGTTTTGCAGGCACTCCCGTTGTTTCCCGAAGTGATGACTGAGTTTGTCTTCACAGGAGGTAGGTACATTGTCTTCATCGTGAATTGCTACGTACGGGTAGGAAGGTATGATGGCTTTGTTATTTCTATTGGGGGGTATTGTTAGCTTATAATAGGTTGTTGGATTTAGGATAGGTTATAGGGAATTTGAGAACTATAACTAACATCTTATTCATTGTAGTAGTACTGTAGAGGTTTTATTATGTACAAGCCAAAGTATGGATAACTGGCTGACATTCCGATCATTCAAACATCGAATATTCTTATAAAAAGTGATGGTCGCTTTTTATAAGGATTGTCAGATAGCTGATAGCTAGGGCTCCTCGTAGGACCTAGGGAGTGTATTATAATTTGATTCTTATATTAATATAGCGGGCTTCAGCCCCATTTCTTCTATGCACTACCTACTGTCTTTTTATTATAAAGTAGTTAGCCTCCCGCTGTGAGGTTCGAGCCCTAACAGTACATATTTACCGTAGTTTAATTACCTATCTCTAAAAGTAACATCGGGAGTGATATGTAGGTTCGAATGACGTTTTTGCGAAGGTCGCCATTTCGAAAAATTTTGGGAGTGGTAGGTACGCCAGTTCGAAAACTCATTAAATCGAAAACCGCTATATCGAATGACGCTATCGCGAAGGTCACCATTTCGAAAAATTTTGCGAGCAGTACCTACGCCAGTTCGAAAGTCATGGTATCGAAGTCCGATTTTGAGTTTCTTTTCTTTTTTTTTCCCAAACCAAATCAAAAGACTATGCTCTCTGTGTCTCGTCTCATTGGGGTTGTGAGTTCGATTCCCAGACAAATTAACTCAACATCTAATTTCGATACCATGCAGGCCCGGACTGGGACCTGAAACCGGCCCGGGCATTCTAGAGACGGTCGGCCCTCCAAAATATGTAGATTATAATTATAATACAATTACATATAACACTGCTTATCGAGATAGCCTCGTGCGTACTAGCATCAATTTATGTATTATGTTCTAAAAAGTAAAAAAATAAAACTGTAGCAGCAACGTCTATCTTTTATGGAGAAGCAAAAACAAGTTGATGTGAGGATACTTGTTCTTAGAGAATACTCCAGGCGGCACACAAATACTTCGTAAAATAGTGTACAGTAACATGGAATTTTTAAGCCAATGTCCTGCGTCACAGGAAACGACTACCGTTAGAACTGGAACCGCACAATGTAGAAAGTTTCCCCTAAAACGTGTTTAGACAGGGTTTGACAGGGATGTTTCGAAAAAATCTTCATTAAAAAAACCGTTTTCTACACTACTGTGTACAGTGGCGTATTTTAAGATTCAGCGCCCCGGGCCTGTAAGGTTTGCCGCCCCATGAATAAACGGAATATAACAGAAACTTTTAATTATAAAATAAAATGCGGTGCGTTGATGCGGGCTGAGAATGGTGATAATCAATCAATAAACCGGCCAAGTGCGAGTCGGACTCGCACACGAAGGGCTTCGTACCACCGCACAGTGTTCCAATCGATCAAAAAATTTCCCAATGCTATTTATGGTATTTATCGATCAAGGGATGCATTTAAAATGGACGAGTAAAACACCCACGTGTCAATTTCAAATATTTTTTTTTATAAAAATGATGAAGTTTATGTGACAATTTCATGAAAAAAATTAAAATAAATTCTCAAAACGTAACTGTCCAAGGTATTTATTTTATATAAATAAGGTCTGATAAAGCATCTTTGGGCACATATTTTTGAGTTTTTATTTTTGGAAAATCACCTCCGTATACCGAGTAAAATTTTTTTTGTCAGATTTTTGTTTTTATTTTTTTTCTCGCTAAAAACTCATCTCAAGTCGTGATTTTTTTATCAGTGATAGGCCTTGTTATGAGAAATATTTATGTGCTAGTGAGAAGTCGCACTTTTGAGGTTTTAAGGAGAAAAAAATAAAAACGAAAATCAGAAAATAAAATATTTCTCGGTATCCGGACGTGATTTTCTAAAAATAAAAACTGAAAAATATGCACCCAAAGATGCTTTATCAGACTATATTTATAAATATCTTGGACAGTTACGTTTTCAGAATTTATTTTAATTTTTTTCATGAAAAGGTCACCTTCATCATTTTAAAAAAAATCATTTGAAATTGACACGTGAGAGTTTTACTCGTGCATTTTAAATGCATCCCTTGATCGATAAATTTACCTTAAACAGCAGAGGGATTTTTTTTTTGATCGGTTGGAACACTGTGCACCGTACCTACAATATTTAACACTAAGTGCAACGACCATGGGTTATGTGGTCGTTGCACTAAGTATATAAATGATATTTAAAAAACAAAACGAAACAAAAAATGTTTTACATCTTAAATTTTAACAATCGCAAAGATGACTTTGTATTTCATAATGATACTGTGAACTACAAAGTTATTTTTGACGGTTGCAGAAAATCACCCATATTTAAAGAAATACCATATGAATCGGCGTTTTTAGTATTTGTTGATTAAGTACAGTATTTAACTACTTACATGATATACAGAAAATTTAAATTCCTATCCTATCTTGTAGCAATAGAGCTCGCACAAAAATGGTCTAAAACTGACAACTTTTGCGGCCCCTTATTTCTTTATTTTTGAAGATGAAAATATGAAAATTATATTTGTACTCTACTCGACGAGTTCTATAATGACTTTAATGACAATGCCGGTTACGGGTCTTGGGAAATGACCCTATCGATAACTTTTCACTTTTTGGAAAAAGTGCCCATCTTTGACTATACCTATCTTTGCTACCAATAGACCTAGAGTGCTTGAGTTAGGCTCAAATTGTACCGAATTTAGTTTGCTTCACCAAAATAAAGAACAAAGATTTATTTAAAAAAAAAAAACGGATGCAAGTCCCAGAATTTCGCAGTTTTTCGAGCACCATGGGAGTAGCACAAGGTTTTCAGTGTTGCAAACTTGGGTATAGACAACTTTCAGGGGACCTAACAACATATAAAGGAAAGGAATCGTAGTTAGGTACACACGGCTACACATCTAAGCTATACATTTCCAGTTTACACTGACCTCTCGTTGTAAGGAAATCCTATACAATACGAGATCAGCTTATACTGGAATTGTATAGCTTGATCTGTAGCCGTGCGTACATGCGCGTTTGCGATGTTTACATTTTTTGTGTCTATTGTGACTGGACTACCCCTTTAATTTTGTAATTTAATTAATTAGTTATGTAGGCTTTTTTAAATTTCTTCAGGCATATAAAGTCTAAAAGAAAGGCGCACAAAGTTGAGCGCGAGGTGCGGCTTGCGCCGCCCCTCGCAACCTGCCGCCCCGGGCCATGGCCCTTTTGGCCCTAGGGTAAATACACCCCTGACTGTGTAACTCTACACAAATGTTGGCCGTAACGAGTCACGACGGCTCGAAACAAATTGAAGCAAGCTACTCGTATTTGACTATTAGGTCAAGGTGCTTTGGTAGACGTTCCATCAAGGAGCAAAAAAAGACGGGATAGACGAAGACCGTAAAAGATCTGATGACTGCTTCAGGAAACATAATGAACGCAGACAATCTGAGGATTGTACTAAAGTTATAGAACGCACATAAGATGAAGAATATAGGAAACTACAAGAACGAAGATAATTTGAAGAATGTAAAAAACTTGAAGAACGACGACAAGCTGAAGAAAGTAGGAAACTACAAGAACGAAGACAAGCTGAAGAATGTAGGAAACTACAAGAACGAAGACAAGCTGAAGAATATAGGAAACTTGAAGAACGAAGACAAGCTGAAGAATGTAGGATGTAACTACAAGAACGAAGACAAGCTTAATAATATAGGAAACTACAAGAACAAAGATAAGCAGATGAATATAGGAAACTTGAAGAACGACGGCAAGCTGAAGAATGTAGGAAACTACAAAAACGAAGACAATCTGAAGAATGTAGGAAATCCGATGAGCGTAGAAAACCTGATGGGCTTGACTTGGAATTATGGATTATTTTTTGCTAAATAACATAGTGTTACAAATAAAACGAAGACCATGAATTTTGACATTTGATGCGAAATCTTGTTCAGAAAAAGCTGACAGTGGACTCATTTTGAGCATTTGATAAATTGATTAATTTTGTATTAAAAACGTTAAAATTCTTGGTGTTCCTTTTATTTGTGACACTACGTTATTAAGCAAAAAATAATCCTTATGATGAAGCCTTTCGATTGGTATGATAAAGCTACAGGGTGATTATTTTTCTCAAGTAACGGGTTCGATTTCCGGTTCAACCATGTAATTATTTAAATATCTATGAATGCAGTTTAAATTGTTTTTAAATTCAAATAATGTCTACTTTCAGTAAAATGTTCCATCTACAATATTTACGGTACTTTCCCTCCATGTGGCATATCCGTGAGACGCCCTGCATATATCCAAACCAATAAAAAAATACAACTATAAGCAGTTGTATTTTTCATATTGATGTTGCTAATAACGTGTGTGATATTTAAGATGTTGGATAATCTTGGATATGAAATAAAAGACAAGAGATATTTTTTATAATTTTATGTTGAGGTGTAAGTTTATTCGCATTTAACAATGTTTCATACAAATTTCCTCATTTTGTACACACCTTTCTTGGTTTTGTTTTTGTAGTTATTATCTTTTATAAAAGTTGTTTCTCTAAATTTTAACATGTCGTCATGTCTGTTCCCTATATCTAATTCGCTTCACCACTGTTGTTAAATCATGTAACAATAACAGAGGATTTACTAAGGCAAAGTATTAGGAGGAAAGTAAAATAGTTACTGCGGACTAATAGATTTAAGAAATAATAATTATACAAAATTATTGTGTTTCGATGAACACGGAATGGGGCCTTATCTCGTAGTATCAGCCTTCCCATGGTTCGACGTGGCACTATAGTGTAATATTGAGTTGGGCGTTAGTGCCGCAGCGCATCGGCGCGGCGGGGCCACGCGCGCTGCAGCCGGACAGACCGGGTACGTATTACTAGACATTGCACACATCGCACTGGTATCAGTGGACTCCAAGCCAGTCCACAAGGCTGCCAGTTACACCTAATAAGAAAATTCGTTACTAAATAACAACTAAATCACTTTAAAATCAATTCAAAATGTACATTATTCATCTTATCCATGTAAACAAATCTAATCTGCTACAAAAAATTAGCAAATTTAAATACAAAGATCACCTAGTCCATCTATTATAAAATTAATCACTTAAGTATTAGAAAAACACAATAGTGAGAGTGTATGTTGCGCTGCGAGCTGCAACTCACTTGTGATATCGTTTATTATGCCTTCTAGTGTACATTCAACGAATGAATAGCGAAACATATTGCGTTGACACATTAAAACTAAAAAATTGACTGTACATTTTATATTTAATATGTAAATATTTGTACATATTGCACTCTGAAGTAACGAAATTATTAAGAAACATCTGTCGAAACGAAGAATATATACGCAGAACAAAAATATATCAGTAAATACAAATTCAAAGTAAATAGCAATCACAATGTTCGTAGCTCGTACACTAATCTAAGTCCCTATGGCTTACAAAGCTTACAAAAGATAAATACAGAGGTCATTTACAAAAAATATACTTCTACCCAAATAATATAAAAATAACAACAGCCATCTGTACTTTCTTAGATGAATAAAATTAAACGTACATATGTCAAACATATGACAATAGAATCTAAAGGTACCTATGTACAAAGTTTAATGGACACATAGTAGACTTTATCAAATCCACCATATTTTATTTATTAGACTGGACGTGCCACGTTTGGTCACTACAATACTCAGTGCTTCCGAACAATATGAACTAAAGTATAGATCAAAGGCATTGAAGAAGGGCAACAGCCGAACTCGGAGCTCCGCCGTGTGTCGCGATCGCGGACCGTCGCCGGTCCAGTCTCCCCGCCCCCCCGTCTATCGCTCAGCCAGGTGCTGCCTATGCATGTCGTATCGTATCTCTTCACTATTACATCTCGTCAAGCGATATAAACTTATTATCTTACTAATGTTCAATTATCAGCTAAAGACACAAATTATATTAGGGTATCGCATTATTTATTACTTTCTCATGTGAGATTATTACATACTTAATAAATCTATTACAATTTCGAAATTGAATAATATTTATCAAATACGACCGGCTGTGCACCGACAGAAGCCGAAATCTATGAAGCTATATTTATGAAACTACACGTCGAATGATGTATAACAATTACTTATCGAATGGCAGTTATATTTGTCACAAACTTGAGATGCGGCCGAAGGCCGCACGCGCGCGTGGCCGCAGCTTCGAGGCCGTACTGTACGGCCCGCTGCGGCCACGCGCGCGTACACATCTCAGTTATAAGGCAACGTATCGCAGCGTTAGATTTTAATGAATAATGTTCACTCCTATCACCTACGGTTCACAACTGAAACATTTATCAATAGAAAGACCCGCTATGTCACGCATACAAGATCGCACCATGCAGTAATTATACGTTTATAATGGCAGTGTGTTTGTTATCAATACGCCCCTATTTCAGCAGAGACACTCCAGTGACGTTTGTGCTTCATTTGCTATTTTATAAAAGCCTAATGCTACTATAAAATTATACAATGTTAATCGAAAAGATCATCTAAGCGGCCTAGCGCGCGGTCCGCGGTGCAAGCGCGATCGTCTCACTCTGATTTTATACGTATATTAAGAAATGCATTTCCAAAACTCCAAACACATGTATTATGTAAATATACAACACACTTAATGGCATGTAAAGAAGACACATTCAACACGCACCAAACAGACACTTATGTTACTTATTTATCGATTAAATTTAATGGATGAAGTGACTCGAGCTGTGACGTGAGATGAACGTGACACACGATACCGGTGTTCTACCTATGACTATGAACAAACATTGCGACAGACAGAAGGCTTCGAGACGGCACCGTACAGCATCAACTATGAAGGGAACGCGCCGTCGAAGTGAGCGAATGAACGAACGACGCCCAGAACGGAAAACACGCTTAACGTATTCTTTAACAACGCTTACCGGTAATTGAGATCGATTAATTTTATGTTCTATATACTATGATTTTCCTCTCATCAACAATGTAGGTACACGATACAGGTAACGCGAAATAAGGCATTTCGTATGTGAGTCATATCGCTTTACGGGCAGTATCTTATAAGTGTCGATTAAGTAGTAATTTTATTGTATTTAGTAATGTGTTCATATTGCTATAACGAGGCTCTTACTGTAGGTACTGACTTACTTGACGTGACGACAGACAGGTTCGGTTCACGCTGCGTGCATGTCATCTATCAACATGTTTACACTTTAGTGTCTACACCAATATTGTTCCCATAGAGTAAGCTCGGCCAAATCGATACTACTTCGCTATTACTTTTATATTGAAGCCATAGAATAGAGGTAATTCAGCTGCCATTTTGTACTTTTTATAATATACATAGAATTAAAGGAATGTTGTATCTAAACAATAAAATAAATACTTACAAAGATTAATGTTTTAATTTTTAGGCTCTACCGTTTATTCCATACCTACGTTACAGCTGCCTTAGAACATGCACGCAATGTCATGTCAACACATAAGTAGGACGATACTATATATACACAATGTTAGGACCCGAACGAATAACTGGGATTGAGCCAAACCTGTCTCCGTTTACCTAAGCGTAATGTGACACAAGTAATCTATTTCACGTACCTCTAATTATTTATTGTATGATTATGAACGTAACCTTAAATTGCACTGACATTTCAATTATTACTGGCTTCAGTATCTAAGTTTTAAGTGTTACGGTGTTTGTGGGTACGGTGTATTCGTTTAGATACTAAAGTTGAGTGATATTATCCGTATGGTGAATGTACATCGATTATTATTGCGGGCCGAGTGTCCATGTCAGTTAAAACACTTACTAAACAGAGGCGTAACGTGTGAAAGCTATCAACGACATACAGTTTGTATTGTATTAAAGACGCACTTATATCAGCCTACGGTAGATAATCAACATGTTATAAATGTAATCACAGCAATAAATTATAATTACTCATTTAGTTGAGAGACGCGGGCACAGGACGATGGAACGAATCGGAACTAAATCGAAAGGACACGATAACACGCCTCACATAAACTATATATAAACAAACATGTCGTAGATCACCACGAGGACGTGGACACAGCGGACGACTCCTCACAATATCATATAGACAAAAGGACAAATTATTGTTAATTTTGGTAAATAAACATAACTATCAACTTTTCACCCAATAGAAACATCTCTTCATATATTACTTTGTCTCTAATAACTCTCGTAACGTACTAAACGTACGCATGTGTAATTTAGGAGGTGTACTTATCGAACGAAGTCTTATCATACAGTCGTATCCGAGTGACCAACTCAGTATCCAGTCGTAAACGAAATAAATTCGGAGCCGCGGCGGCCGTCGGTCAGCTCGACCGGCGACGGCGCGGGCCCGTAACGATCAACACTAATATATATTCTCCAAACGTTCAACAACACATATATTCACTAATCTCTCGCACACATCGTCGTCGGTCACCGAATACGTACGAAATCGGGTAGGGGTGTACCCTCTTAAGTGTTAAAATTCGTCCTTATAAATAGGTTGATCACGTCCGACGTCAGTGTCCGTGCACTTCACTAAAACTAGCCAGTCTATGAGCGTTCTCTCCTGAGGGCCAGGCGGTGCTGGAGGGCCGGGCCGTGGGCCGGGGCGCTACACGCGCGCGGCCGGCGGACGGCGCGCGCGCTAGAGCGCCGCGTCGGTGGCCGGCTGCGCGGCCGCGGTGGACACGTCCGCCACGTCCCAGATCTCCTCGAGGAACGGCGGCAGCTTCCTGTTCTTCAGCTTCAGCGAGATGCACATGTTGGAGTTCTGCATGCCGAGCGTCCGCAGCTCCGTCAGTATCCCCAGGATCTTGCCGTAGACCACGGCGCAGCGCGGCGACGCACTGTTCTGGTTCAGGATGTATACCCGCAGCGTGTTCAGGTAATATCGCTGGATCTCCTCCACCAATAAGGGTTGCTCGAGCCCAGGTCGGTCTGGAATCAAACGACTTCATGTTATTTTCTGTAAGTTACTAAGTACACAAAGGTACGTCCCAAATGGATCTCTGTAAACCGGAATTGCGGTTAGAAATGGAAGGGAACATTGCTTTAATCATGTGACCATAATTTGTTAGGACACTACTACACACTACTGTACATTTCTCAAATAATGACTTTTCGTATGTCAAAAACTTCACTACAGATTGACTAGTCTGGGACCAATATGAAGCAGCTCACCTGAGAAAATGACGACGGCCGTAAGCAGCGCGTAGTGCACATTGTCCATCATCATGGAGTACATGCACCGGCAGAAGTGCAAGAGGTCCTCGATGACGTAGGCCATGCCCGCCTTGCGGTAGTTGTCGCGAGTGTACGCCTGGTTGTTGGCGAATAGCACGCTGTCCGTGGCCGCGTCGTACCGCCGAGCCACCCGCAGCATCATCACCTCACTTGAGCACGCCTGCAAGTTATACAACGTTGTGTTACTGAGGAACGAAGAAAGAGTAAATCTGACATTTGGGAGGCTTTATGCTTTTAAAGTATGTGTAGAGTCATACCATAATTTTGAAAGCTCTAGATAAATATTTCGATTCTGACAAGAAAGGACATAAATGTTTTGTTACCTTTAATAACGTGATCTGATCCGACTGCGAGATCTTGGCGAAGCCTGGTAGACCTTTTGCGAATTCTACGATGAGCTGAACTGTCAGGATCGTCATCTCGGTGATCTGGCGGAACGGCATATCCGACTCCTCTTCATCTTCGTCCGACTGCCAGGTCTGAAAGTGATAGATATCATTAACGATATAATACAGATTAAAATAAGAATGTTACTGAGGCTGTGTCAACAAAACTTAAGTCATCAACGTCTTTGAAACTTAAAAAAATAACTTAGTACTATGTTAGTTAGTACTAGTTTTAAAATGACGTTGTTATTACTCATAGCTCATACATAGCTATGGTTATTTGAATGCCAATTTGAACAGTAAAATTCTCATTTTATTATAATTTTGAAACAGTAATATAAATAAAATCGATTGGTACAGATAAAAGCTGTTTTCGCCATAACAGAAAAGTTCGGTTTCATAGCTTTTCATTTTCAAAAACTACTAAACCAACTTTCCTTTTTGGCTCGAATAAAAGTTTCAACAACGAGAGTCAGCTTCTAGGTGTAAGCATAACCAGTTTATAATGTTCCCACTTCTGGGACGCAGGCCTTCTCTCTGTGAGAAGGAGTGGTCTTTAATTCACCACAAATTTTTGGTGCTAGGACATGCCGGTTTCCTCGCGATGTTTTCCTTCACCGTTTTGAAGTTCAGGGTGCAAGGTAGGACATTCACAATCGACGTTAAACCGTTAGAAAGTAAGTCATTGCAATGTAACTCTTATCTTATATTGTTATAATAACGTATAAATTTGAATGATTGCCGAGAGTATTATAAAACTCACGACAATCTTTCTAATTTATACTTTACAACAATATAAGTTAAGAGTTACATTGCAATGACTTTCTAATGGTTTACGGTCATTCAAATTTGATCGTGAATGCGTGCTTCAGGGCGTAAATACGAATTATCAACAAGAGACAATTACCTGCGTCACCCTCTTGAGGTCCTCCTCTGAAGGTTGCTCGTAGCCTTCTTGGTACCACACGAGCCTCGCGATGAGCGACTTCTGGTTGGCAGTGAGGGGGGGCACGTTCTTCAGCCGGTTCTGTTCCATCAGCTTCTCGTTGAGGAACCGCGGCACGACCTCGTGCTGCAAACATTCCAGCTTCACATAGGAAACCGTCGGGTCATTATTTGCTTCGAATATTAAGTGTGGGGGGGGACTAGCTATGAATTTATTGTTCAAGACTTTGTTATGATTTTTTGAACTGATAAAATGAATGTGAGTATGGTTTAAGGAATAGATTTACTGATAATGACGAGATACTTTGTGATTTGCAAAATATCTATAAGTATGATGTGTATGATTTTATTTTTATCTTGTAAATTTAAATGTATAGTGTATCCTGATAAAGTCCTACACTGCATGCATGAGGAGATCATGATAATACAAGAAGCAAAGACCGGGATAAGTTCACCCCGCAAACACAGTAACATTTTTCATTTACATTTCAAATACAAGTTACTATTAGAAATTCATAAAACCGACGGTCTCACACAAAAGTGAATAATAAAGCAGAATTCCATTAATTTTGCATTAAGGATCCCGCGGACAGGCGCTGCAGGACAGCGCGACTCGATTCTAGGAGAACAATTTCTATGAAAACTTCATGGAAATTCTTCTACTAGAATCTGTCTGTGGAAGCCTTCAATTTTCAGGGTGACTTAACAAAAAAAAAAGTACGACAATATTCTTAATTTCAACTTTCAAGTAACATTGTCGCATGTCGGTAAAATAAACTGTATTTTGGAAACTTATTGTGGTTCGTTTTCCAACTGTTTGTACTGCGACTTATAAATCAGTCGAGCCATACTTTCAATTACACTGTAGTTGATTAATGAAGAGCAATAGTCACAATGAACTTACAATTCTTGCGGCCTCTGGGGGCGGAGGATCACATTGCATGATGGGAGGCATGTGATCGTCTACCGTCGTCGTACTGACGGGTAACTTGTCTTTCTCCCTCTGTGCCTTCTTCTCTTTCCGTTTCATCGCACACTGGTTCTCCGGCACCACACACTCCGGCCTCATGCCGACCGCTAGACATTTTTTCAACCGACACTCCTGACATTTTCTTCGCATGTACATATCCATCTCGCATGCATGTCCGAATTTGCATATGTACACTGCATTTTTGGTTACACTCCGCCTGAAGAAACCTGGAAATTTAAAAACCGCCATGTTTAGCATATTTTCACAACAACTCCCAACATTATCTAAGTTAGGTAGACTCTAGACTAAAACAATGAACGATGATGCAGCATTTGCGAAACCAGTTTTTAACGATAACATTAAGGAGTCATGAACGTTAAGGTCGCCTGAAAGGCGAGGGTCATTGACAGCAGCACGTATGCCGATTTTTATTACAAAACAAATAAGATAGATAGCTCGCAAATGACTTGAATTGAACGTAATTGGTATGGACAAGGTATGAACCTATATAATATAGTAAGATTACGGGCGCGCTCGGGGTTTATTCAGCGGCTTGAGTTAAATAGGCATATTTATTCTCAGGTCGACAGTGAAGGTTGGCGGAGACACACGGAGATGTCCGATAGGCGTCGGTGAGTCGTGAAGTAGACGCCCTGCAGACAGCTATTGTGACGACTAACTGTCTGTTACATGCACGCGCAGCTCATAACAACCTCGGCACAATGCGCCAATTTAAAGCTGAATTGGCACATTCGTGGGCGAGCCACAACTGCACAAGGGCTACGTATGTATGAAATATCTAGGTTAGCAACGTACGTGACCTAGTTATGCTAAAAGTGTTTCGAGAACGATTTTGTTGTTGCATTACCTGTGTTTTGTAATCATCAAACTTGTACGCGAATGCTATTTATCCACTGACCTCTAATATGCAAGTACGCTGGCCCAAATATGCCATAAGAAATGACAGTTGATTTTTGTGCCGATTCAAAGCACCGCTCGGGCGTCTCAGGAACTAAAATTGACATATTTTTGCAAATGGCTTAATATTTGATGTCTTTGCAAATGGCCGACGTGTTGTTTTGGTACGTCTCTGATGTTTTAAGTCTAAAAATAAGACTTGTTTTGTGAATTTTATGTTTACTACGTGATATTTAGAACATTTTTATCATGAGAGTATGCGCATTTTGTAACATTCGCTACCTATCTTAAAGGCAGTGGAATAACGTTCATAATGTGAATTTCTATGTCCCATCTCTAATATTAATTCCATGGACGCTCACGTTGCTATCAGCGCCAAAATGGCGAAATTCAAATGTCTTCATTTTGACATCGTTATTATGAAGTCCTACTGTATAGAGTCTGGCCACGCTAACTCTGCCATGCAATAAATGGGCAACCCCAAAAAGTTTTACATTTTCTGACGTGTATGTAGATCTAATGATTTTGGTATTTTGCCTTTTGATTTTTGCATAATAGATTATTTATCTAAGAATGTTTTTATTACTTTTTTCCGTAGTACAGACGGTGATGTCTTATACAGATTTCCAAATTCTTCCATTATTTCACTGCAGAGTTAGCGTGGCCAGACTCTATTACAGGTTAGTGTATTTATCAAATTTCAATTCAATTCGATTGGGTCTCTTGTCTTTTGTTTTGCATCTAAAATAATGATGTTTGTTCAGAGTCATGTCACATTCTGCACTCGTTGAGCAGTGGCATTACCTTTACAGCCTTCACAAGTGAGCGCGTTGTAGTGATACCCGGAGGCTCTATCGCCGCAGACGAGACACAGCTCCTCCTGCTGCCGCGGTGCAGGACCTTTCTTCTGCCGCCTCGCTTCGCCATCTGTACTGCAGCCGTTTACACTCGAAGCTGGTGACAACTCCTCACGACCTGAGAACAATAAAAATCGAAATTTAGCTTCAGGGGTAAAATGCAACTGCGTAGTAGTAAAGAGAGACGAGTCCGGTGGCCGCGCGGGCGCCGTGTCGAGAACATCTAAAATCAGACGCTATAAAATTTGCATACATTTCATGAACCATTTGTCGAGTCGGCGAGCGAATGAAGCTCGTTTTATTTTTCGTTTTTACATTCGGGACGATGTTCTTCGTCGAAGAGATGTTTTCGTAACGAATTACTCGCAAGTAATTTTCGGCAGTAGCGTGGACATTTCCTGCCCAAACAAAGGTGGCTAGAGCGGGTCCCGCATACTGATGGGCTCCAGTATTCAGTTTTGGTATTCGAGCGGCGCGGGAGCGGGGTGCGTGCGATGCGCGTTGGAAATGTAATCGGCAATTGTCAATCACGCAGTCGGAACTCCATAAAAAGTAACGATAGAATTGTTAATAATACCTCCTCAAGTTCGTGCAGTAGGTAAGGCTGTCGTCAGTGATAATAATCAGGCGATAAACCTATTCGCTAATGAATACAGTTAGTTTTTTAAAAATAGGCTGTGTTGGCCAATGTGTTCGCATGATTAAACGAGCTTTCGTTTGCAACAATATTTATAATTATTATATTTATAATTTAATGTAATGTCTACCTATAACCAGCGGAAACAATCAATCAAGACGCTTCAAACGATACCTCAATTTTGTCAAATTATGTTAAGTAGTTAGAGAAGTTATGAGGAAACAGATGAACATACATAATTACATAATACTGGTCAAAATCATAACCCTCATAAGGTAGGGAATTTTCCCGGATAAAATATCTAAAATAAACATAAATGAAATTGTGTATTTTCCATTCCTTAAGGCGCTACCAAAATAAATTGGAGGATTTTTCGCAACCATTTATTTCACTATTGCAGCATGTATGGATTTAATTTTTGGATATATGTTTATTGACTATTTGATTAATACTTTGACTGAAGGAAAACACGATTGTGTTAAATTTCCTCGATAGAATTTAATTCCGAAAAGACCTCTACTTTTTTATGTTTTTTTCTATAATTCTAAAATCCTAAGTAATTTCATTGCAAAATTGCATTTAAAATGTGCGTATTAGGTAATTGAAAATTCTGACTGAACATAATTTTGATAGATAGCTTAATTTATTTTTAAACAATTTTTATTTCATTTGGCGCTTTTATTTTGGTTCCAGCGCGTTGTCGCGCTCTCTTTTTTTCGCATGTAGAAGTAATTGACTCTGTCTCTTTCTTATTCCCGCCCAGTTCACTTTTTTGTATCACCTTAAAAGCGTAAACACCACGCTATTAGCCATGGGCGGATAAACAAACGACAATGGTTATGTCGGACGCGACCGCTCTAGCCGACTCTAGCGTATTAACCGGGGGTCCGTTTAAGCCTCTCCTCATTAATTTTATTTACATTTTATGGTGTCCATTAAGCGTCGCGGCTGTGGGTCGCTGGCCTAACCACAGCCGCGTGTACCTTAGTTACGCAACCGGCCGAAATAGCCGCTGCCAAAAAAACTAGTTCCACGTGGGATCGGAGCCAGCGGCATGCTTCGCGGAAACATTGCAACTCTCAATGTGAGAAAAACAATCACAAATGACCCGTATCACGGACATCATTAAAATTATTAAAAGCTTCAATGTAAGCTTCAATGATATTAAAGAAAAATTTAACAATCTAACATTAACGTTAAGGATGATGGGCAGTGGTAGCCCGCGAAATTAATTTTTTTTTTTGTTTTTTTTGCAATTTGCAGGTCCGTGTCAGGTTGTATCTTGATCAAAGCATGATACGCGGAAATAAAACGTATGTATTTATATAATTTTAACCATAAAAATCATCAATACATCTCTCTAAGTTAGATTTCGTGCAGAGTCGTTAGATTTCGTTCGTTTGACGAATCTGCACGAAATCTAACTTAGAGAGATGTATTGATGAATTTTATGGTTAAAATAATGTAAATACATATTTTTATTGCCGCGCATCATACTTTGATCAAGATACAACCTGACACGGACCTGCAAATTGCAAAAAACCCAAAAAAAAAATGAATTTCGCAGGCTACACAGCGCAATCACCTTAAGTTCGATTCACTAGCGTTTCGTCCGACTCCGATGCGTGCCAATTTTTTTCCATTACACTGTTTACGTTGATTGCTGAAATTATGTATCGTGCAAGGCGGGCCGTAATAATTCACTCGATAAAAATGTCTCAATAAAGAGGTCAAGTGCGTTAGTTTTATCGCGAAGTTATTTACATCGACGTGAGTACCAGCTTACTGTTCAATTTAACAACACCAGTATCTTCTCATTATTGCACTGACCTACGCACTATGTACTACACTTATACATAGGTACCACAAGCAAACATTTTTATTGTTATTGTTTTTTAGGGTTCTGTACCTCAAAAGGAAAAAAGGAACCCTTATAGGATCACTCGTGTGTCTGTCCGTCTGTATGTCTGTCTGTCTGTCTGTCTGTCCGTCTGTCACAGCCCATTTGCTTCGAATCTAATGGACCGATTGAGTTGAAATTTGGTACACATATGGATTTCTGTGACCCAAACACGTACGGCTAAAGTAAATAAATGAATTTTGAATATGGGGGTCACTTTTAGGGGGGCAAATAAGAAAATAAAAAAAAAAGTTTTGCAAACTATACCGTGTGATATGTCAAATGAAAGGGCTTTCTATGAGCGTCTCAAATACCTATATTTTTTTATAATTTTAAAATAAATAGTTTTAAAGCTATTTAAGAAAATAGATGAAAATTGACCATTCCCCCCTTATCTCCGACACTACTGAGCTTAAAATGTTGAAAAAAAAAATACAGAAAATAGTTCAATACCTGTAGATTACCGGAAAACCTATAAGAAGTTTGTGGTCTTAAAATAACATGGTAAATCTCTCAATATTGTGAGTACAAACTTACATTTACTGTTGGAATGTATGGGAGCACATGTTTTTCAACTATAATGTTAAGTTTGTTCTGGGGATAATTTCATCCCAACTACGGAACCCTTCGTGCGCGAGTCCGACTCGCACTTGGCCGGTTTTCTCAATTCTTTAGAGAGTTTTATCATTATTTTAAACATAGATTATTATGTTGTACTCCTATGTATACATAGGTTATTTTCTGTGTCTTTATTAGTAACGCTTACTTAAAATAATTGACCGAATGACCGTTGGACGTAGTTGCACAAAATCTTGGCACTACTTCACAGGTAGGTGTGTTTCCGATTAAGATTGACGACCGCGTTCAATAGGTTACCCGAATTAAATAACTTTTGTGAGTTGACGCAATGTCACGCCTGTTTGAGAATTAAAGTAAAAAAAAATACTAAACTGGTATCATACAGTTGTTTTAAAGTCTTTTCTATTAGTCAGAGCCTAATAATAGAAGTATCGATTATTTCAATCTTATTTATCAAAGGCGTCGTCATAATATTGTAGACACAATATTAAACGCCCATAATTAGTAGCACTATCAAATTAGTAGCACTATCAAATCACTGCCCGTGAAAAAGAAAGCTAATCAAAAGTTGAATGCACGGATGACCGAGTCAGTGTGTTATGTTATTACGTCTCAGCTGTTCAGTGTGTTGCGCTCGCGCATTGGAAGGTCTAGTTCGTGGCAGTTCGCCGACGCTCGGGCGCGGTCGGGCGTGCGAGCGAGAGGCTCTTGAGGAGCGACAAGTGGGGCGCGAGCGTCGACCGGGGGCAGCGTGCGGCCTTGACTCTTGCGTCCCCCCTTCCCCACTTCCTCGCCACGCTCGCCGCGCAGCCACATTATTTATGATAGCATCAGAGCTCGAAGCAAGCTCGCGATTCTCTTCAACTAATAATAACTCGTTTTTCCTCTCACGCCATTTCGTTTTTTCAAATCACCGATGACTTTAACAGGCCATGTTGCAAAGTGAGGCTTTGCGGTTTTATAAAATGTGAATATCAATCGTTAAAACTTTTTACTGGCGGAAAGTACAAAACTACAATTTTAAGCCATTGTTAGCTGACGCACATTGAGAGGCGGCGACAAGCATTGATTAAACAATACGCAACTTTCACTGACCTCAGAAAACAGACAACGCAATAATTTCGCAGGCGGGCCGCGTAAGCGACTAGTGAAAGTTACCCAAAAGTAGATATTGCACAAGCCTACATGGCACACGTAATTGAAATTCGGGTGCGGCGAAAGTAAGCTGCTCTATGTGTTGTGACATCACATAGGCCTATTTGGCATTCATCAAATGCGTGCGGTGCGCAGAGAAGTTGTGTTAGTGGCGCTCAACTAGGCAATAAGCAACGTCTTTTGTAATAAATTGCATGCATGTACATACAAGTTGATTATACAATGTATGCCACTTATTAGGATTTATAAGGTTTTTAAGAGAAACGCGATAAGAATCGAGAAGCATTCCAATAATCGAAGTTGGCACGCGTGGTCTGATATAAGCGGGCAGTCGGGATACAGAAAAAACTGAAGCAGAAAAAGTGGTGTACACGTGATCGATGCATCGGTTGGGCGGAGACAGAGTCGCGATGTTACTTTCTACAATACTTTCTAGCAAGAGATGTGGGCCGGAGCCGGCGCAACTAGAGCGATCGGTTTCTCCGCGCGCCGGGAAAATCGGATTGAAATAGAAATCGCATCGCGGAGAAAATCGCCATTTTCACGTCACTCTGCAAGCCAGCGTGGAAACTTTGTAGATGAAATACATTTCAATTAGTTTAGCTGTATGGTTCTTGAGTGGAAACCCAAAATATCCATTTGGTCACGTATATTGTTAGGAAGTGGTGTGGTACACAAAATGTAGGAGTCGTGTTTCCTCGGTATGGGTGACGTGATCTATATTTGAGGGGAATCAGGAAACGAGCGGCTGGTGTGCTGGGAGTGATCTTCAGCGAGGAGGGCGGACGTGTCGGGCGGACGCACGTGGAAGTGTTTACATCCGTCGAGATGGAGCAGAGCCCACTGCCGAGTGCACGCCATCCGGTGTAGTTTAGCTGCATGCTCGAAAATTCTTACTGACATTTTTTATGAACCTCACATTTCTGAAATTCACAGACGCCAAAATAACACTTACAATCAGTGTTGGCACTTATTTATTTACTTCCTTATTACTTTTACAGTTTCTTTTAGCCAACCTTGAATTGTGAAATCAAAGACGCAATTTGTTATTTCGGATTTTTTTCAAAATAACTTGTTTTCAAGTAGATTTGTCAGAAAATCTTGTTGGCCTCTAGGGATACAACGATAATTTTGTGTTTTTAAAATTCCTATGAAACGAAATGTCAAAATCAATCTGCCTAGCCTTTTCCCAACTATGTGGGGGTCGGCTTCCAGTCTAACCGGATAAAAAAACTAAATGCATATGGTTAAATCATTTGAATTTTTCCAATATTATGTGTTATTTTACTACCTATCAATATCAACAATACTTAATTGTACTTAAACCAAAACATGACTTACTTACTGTCTATTTTCTGTTCTATACGATTATCAGTAAAAAGTTCCTTATTGTATCGTAAAATTGAAGTATGTTAAGAACTTACTAAGCTAAAAATTGATTTAAGTAGGTACTTATAGCATTTTGTTATGTAGATGTAGCTAAGTAGAGTAATATGTAGATATGTACAGATGTAGATTTACATTCCGGTGTGCATGAGTCTTCTGCCTCTCTCGTGTCAAACTAGACAGCCATAACGCCATTTCACTTACACACCGAGCTAAACCACGCTTCAATATAATCCTCTTAAGACATTTGTATTTCGGCGACAATGTAGGAATGATAAGTGCAGATAGACGGAACTTAGTTGCTGAAGCACCTAGAGATTCCTAAAGGTTTCGTCATCACCCAAACCGTAAATTAGAAAGTGGTGGCCGGTTATCACGTACACACGGTACACGCCACGAGGAGTACGTAATGGATATCCCACAACTCCCCAACAGATTGTTCCATTTATTGACAGAGTGCTGGTTTATATCGGGCCCTCTTACTTCCCCATGCGATACTTGATAGATAAAACTAGGTTTTTTGTCTCTGTCTACTCCCCAATTTAGTTGAGCGCGCACCCACGCTCCGGCGCGCCTTTTCGAGTAAACATGGGAATGGGTAAATAGAAAAGGGAGGGAGATATAATTAGAATAAATGCTGCATGCTTTCAGAACTCAGAACTTTAACTGTAATGAACTTTTAAAACCTTTAGCATCCTCTGCTTGAAATAATTGACACGATAGCTATAAGCGCGGAATTAAAGGCTCCTACAAACAGGAACGACACGCGATATAAAAGTACCGCGCCTGTTTGAAGGAGCCTTAAGAGTGCATAAAAAATCCAGTTGATAATTTCTAATGTGAATTTAAGAATGTAATTTAAACTGCATTTGCTAATGCCGTCATTCAAGTAGAATAGGTCAAGCTCGATGCTTAGTGCCTCCAACAAAAACCACTGTTTTTACCAAGTTGTGAACTATGTTTTATGTTGTGACGCATTAGGGCCATCGCGCAACGGACCGTGACTCGCCGGTATCGCTGCCCTTGCCCTGCTCCCGCGCAGCCGACCTCGTGGTCACAGCGCGCAGCCGTTGACACCAACAGGTAACCATCTGGCATTTACTAACACAGATCAACGATTTACTCCATTTATTAACAAAAATATTCATAATTTACCTCAAACATTAACAATTAATTAAATTATTAACCTTATTCAATGGAAAGTAGGCCAAGGCATGATAAACTCGGTGACGTAAAATAATCGACCGCGTAGTAGTCGCATAAATAAGGACTAAATTAAAAGGAGCCAGTGAACCAATTGGGTCAACGACTCTTTGTTCTTGATGCTGATAACTTATCTGACATAATGACATAACCCGCTCCATATTTGTATGAAAAAACACGGATTTGAATCAATATGAGAATTATCTATAACGTTTACGTGTCAGTAAAAATCTTCCACTGATATTATTGTTCCATGTTTGTTTATTACAAAATCACCTCAATAACATTCTTTATCTAGGTCATTAACACTGAATTTCTGAGAAAATGGCGAACGTAAACGAGGAAAATAAAGTGTCGGAATCGCAATGTAGGTCGAGTAGAGCATCGAGGAATATCGAGGCTGAAATAACAAAATGTTTGTCCCAGTTAAGGTAACCAATGCTAGTATAGTAGCACATTCACGTTTAATTGCTACGTTTATTTTGGTGAGCAATGTTTTGGCCGCTAAAAATATAATAACGGTGGCGCTCGTCCGCTCACAAATAGTGGCTAATTGATAAGGCTCTTTCATACTGCATTCAAGCTGCGAAAATGGGCAACATTTATTCAAGAAAGAGTGGCTTAATATTCGTCCGGGTGCTTGCGAGGTCACTGACCGAGTATCAGTGGAGATAAGCCAACGCTTCAGCGCTTATCACCGACAAAGAACGTCTTTGTTTTTGTCGTATTTGACGCCACTCGACCGCACTGATTAGATCAATCACGTTACAATACCAATTCCCATTTCCAACCGTTTTTTATCTACAAATGTCATTAGTGGGCAAAGTGCACCCATTACACACAAAAACCTGTCTTTTGGTGCAGAGATAACAACTTATAGTGAGTTTTGACCAGGTTCAGTGAAAATAATAGGAAAAGTAACAAAAAGATAAGATTACCTACAGGTAAAAAGACAAATAAAATTATCAGGTTGAACACGTCAGTGAATTGCTTAATATATCAAATCCAGCAGCTGAATTCGAAAAATTGTGCACGAAAATGTATTTATTTTGCCCGCGGCTTTACCCGCGTGGGTGTCGGAAAATATCCCACTGGAACGTACTACCGTTAATCTAGGTTATAAACTACCTGTGTGCCAAATTTCATCCAAATCCGTTCAGGCGTTTTTGCCCCAATCCAGACAAACAGACAAAAATTCTTCGTTACTATTTTATTTATTATATAATAGATCACAACATTCACAAGTTCACAACACATCTAAATGTTAGTGTTAGTCGTTATAATTTCAGAGTAAAGTGGTCATAGCAGCCTGCAGGGCCTCAGCCGCGTGACCAGAACTCGGTAACGAGCAAAAACAGTGATACAACATCACTGAGGCGGACATGGAAAAAACTTCTAACAAGAATACTGGAAGGGGCAACAAAACTGTATAGTACTTACATTAGTTACGTCAACTGAGAGCGTCATCATTTAGTACACTAAATAGATACGACGAAAATTATGGCTCTTCTAGATGATACAGAGATGATTTTGAAGAACAAAATACAGTTGAGATGAAATGCAGTACGTACTTACATGCAGTACGATAAAGTCACACAGCAATCACTATAACTGATATTGCGGGACATCAATATACAACAGAAAGTGTGCTAAATAATTCAGCAGATTTACAGTGAACATAAATGTAGGACAAAATTAGCAATTTTCGTAAATTATAAGACAGATGGAAGTGGCTCGCTACGTTGTCGCGAGGTATTCGTACGTAAAAGTGATGAGACAGAAATAATCGTTTGTGGTGGCACATCTCGTGAACTGTGTCATGGGCTCGGCCCACGCTCGACGGAAGGTCACCCGCCCTCCAAGACGGACTCATTACTCAATAGTCTGCCGTTTACGACCGAAAGTCAACACAGAAAATTCCATGAGTCACCTTCAACCACCGGACGTGAGCCGTTTTTGATCCTACACTTTTCCCTTTACAAAGTTTATAAGTCGTTAAGTATACGTGTGATTTTTGCACGATAACTACGTGAATACTACACCATGCATCAAAGTAAATATGAAAATAAATTATGAGCTTCAACAAAACCCTTTTCTAACCCTCCAAACGAATTTTTGTGAAAGGTACGCGCAAGTACGCGTTGGTAGCGGAGTAATAATAATCGCTGCTGTCAGTATGATGGATGGAGCCGCGATGACGAGGCGTGGAGGATACCGAACCACCCCGACCCACCTTCTTCGCCCCCTTCGTCCATTCAACGCCGTTACCGCTGACGGCAACAACATGGACGGAACTGCTAATCACCTCTCATATAAGATTCATTTACTAAACTAAACGTATTCCCTGTAAAGAGGTTTCACGTTAACGGTATCTCGCTTTGTCTTAGTTCAAAAATTAGTAATGTTCTAGCAGTTTCCACACGTACGGGCAACTTGATTTTCTCTAGAAAACCATTTTGACTCGGAAAATAAGATTGTAGGTAGACAAATTGGATTTGAGTTCTTGTTCAGCTCATAGGTACGAGTTCTCTAATCTTATCATTACGTACTTCAACGACTTTTGTTTATCCGATTTGAAGTGCAGTTCGAAGGAGACATTTCCGATCATCATATTATTATAATCAGCCTATAATGTTCCCACTGCTCACTGCTGGGACACAGGCCTCCTCTCTGTGAGAGGGAGAGGGCTGTAATCCACCACGCGGGCCCAGTGCGGGTTGGTTTAATTTCATTTTCCAATAATGATAAAACCTCCGAAAATACGGCGAAACTAAGTAACTTTGTGTCCATCTTGAACTAAAGAAAAAAATATCGAAATAAATCCAGGTCTATTTTTTCTAGTTTTTACCAATTTACTCCTACAATTTTCAAAAGTGTTCTTAAATTTATACAGTTCTCTAAGTACAAAATAATAAGCAATGATATCATGTCATTACTTTTTTTAGTCCAATCAGTATTTTCAGTGTAGTTTGATTTTTCTAAATAGACAATTGCTTCATATTTTGCAATAACTTACTAAGGTTGTGTAATCGCGCTTCTCTTTTTTTTCTATGTAGTCCGACAGTGACCGCAATTTTACGGGAGGACAAGCTCTAAAGCTTTAGCAACACGTCTTCCTGACAACACTAACGGAACCTCCCATCAACGCGCACCTACACCTCTCAAACCATGTGAGAAACACGGAAATTATTTATCTAACGTCACACTCATAAAGTATTACCGAGGACATCTCATTTTATTATGTATAGCCTTATGAGCTCAGTGGAATTCATCATGTCGAACTAAAATAGCACTTGTCTAGGCGGCATTGTTAAAATTCGGCAAACAGCCAGGTAGGAAGGTCGACGACATCGACATTACGAACATCAAGTTAGTAATATTCGCAACCTATAATAATTAGGTGTCAAACAACACTGCTGAAGGCTAGCTCGAGTATCTTTATTTGCTCTATGCACATTACACGAATAATTTGCTCTAGAAACTTTAATTATATCGTTTAGCACATGATTCTTCGACTGATAAAGTCCAAGTGGTCCTTGAATAAATAGAAAAAGGATAAATTATTTCTACAAGCACGTTCCCACGTTCGAACATCGTTCAAAAACACTTGGTTATTTATTAATCCTATTAGAGACACTACAATGCAACTGGCGAGGTAACGAGCACCAATTGGATCTCCATACAGGGAGAAGTTTTATTATAGCAGCTACTGAAACAAAATACATTGTTAGCGCATTTGCAATCGCTGTCGGGTTGTGATAGCCAGTGTAGTTAGCGAGAGCAAGAGCATTCCTGTGGGCCGGCCCGACCGGTTCCACTCTGCCTGTTTATGCTTGGACCAGATATAAATAGATGCGCTGCAAACCATCCATCTTAATGCTACCATTTTTAAATGTTTTACACGAATAATATTCTACTTCATAGCTCAGTTAGTTCTGCATAGTTCAGTGCCAAGTTATAATCTTTGGCTTCAATCTCTCCGTACGACTCTATGCACCCAAGCGGCGCGACGAGGGATCAAGTACAAAACCTTGCAGATTTAAATTGGTCGATAGTTTGAACACAGGATACGTTCGTGATTTATCATTTGAACGGGACTTGTTCTCTCTGACATATTGTGTTGTTAGAGCAATTTATTCGTCTATAGACAACTACATATTATCAAGACAATAGGCCTTGTTAAGAGTTGACGCGTTGACAGAGCCATAAAACAATCTAATCAATGCAGCAAGCAAGTAGTCAGATATGGAGTGACGGATTGCCTCTGGCTGGACAAATGCAAGAAAGCCGCGGCGGTTAGTTACAGATCTGTATCTGCAGACATTATTACTGGCATGCAAGTAGTTCATTGCCGACACAGCTTAGAAACATTGTCGATAAAATCTGCTAAGTAGTTAAATGGACGGGCAGTTGCTCTCACGAGCGTACTCGCGGTATTCACTTTCACTACGAATACCAATCTACCCTCTTCTACAAACGTTTCGCGAACGCGTTACATTCCTCGCGCTGCAGGCTGCAGGTGACCCAATAACAGGCTCATGAGCTTGTCGACTCTGAGGACACGACCGTTGCATAACGAACCACGTGGAGTGGGAGCGTTGACCCCGGAAAATGTGTTTGAAGCACTATCACACAGACCAACGTACCTGCAGTGGAGATAAGCGCGATATTTGGGCGCCCGATAACGTCGTTCGACAACAAAGAACAAAGCCATCGAAAACACTTGAGCAATCAAACCAAAACTCGAAAGTCATCGTTCGTTTAATACATGTTCGGGCCGTAGATGCGAGATGGCCTTACTCAACCATCTCTACATTCCGTTCGCGCTGGAGTTACCCACTTTAGTCGTAGTTTGCCAATTCGTTGCATAAACGACCCACTAATGTCAAAGGAGGTCATTGTCGCATTACACGAACGTTCGCTCGCCTCGCAGGCGCAGGTTGAGCGCTAGTTGCAGGTTAGATAATTATATCGATTGAACTTCAGTCTCCTTCGGCGTGTCTGTGACCCCGATGTAAATAACTTGAGGCGGTTGTACTGTAAACAACGATGCTTGCGTCGATCGCTTGCATGGTGTAGCGACGCCCGTCTCGGCTCTCATTCCCATTGATATGACGCGTTTACTGCAGTACTATTTAAAGCCACCAGAACAAAAACCATTTATGGAATGGAAAACTTAGAATACGAATCTATGACGCAACGAATTATGTTCGGTAGTGTTGTGAATCAATCTGTCATTCGTGGATCTTTGACAGTCGTTACGGGTCGTCACAACCAGTCTTAACAAGTAGTATCGTATTAATAACTGGGTTTTGTAAAATACTGGTATTCAGCTGCATCCGGTTAGACTGGAAGCCGACCCCAACATAGTTGGGAAAAGGCTAGGCAAATTGATTGAGTGTTGTAAATCCGAATCGTCATCTAGTCTTGTAAAATAAATGTAATGATTCTAATGAGTAATTAATAACCTTCTACATTGACGTAGCAAGATGTTTTTTTTCCTTTTTTTAAAGCTAAATTCTGGCAACGATGGCGTACTTATTCTAAAAAAGCCGCGATTTCTAAAGATAAGCTGCCACTCTAATTAGCGACTTTACTGAGTATCTACTTTGATATTTATCTGTCATCCGTGTCTGAAAGACTGAAATTCTCTCTCATTTGTTTCAGATTCAAAGACAGCATGCCGTGAAGGATATTTTATTGTAAAAACAAAGCAATGTTCTTGGTTATCGTCAACATTATTTAAAGTGATATCGCGGTCGTTATTGTTGAGTCGCGTTCAAGGTATAATTACTTACCTACTCATATTTGTTCCACGACCGTGAGTATTGAACGCATGTATGTACCTCATCATCTGCCTAGCCTTTTCTCAACTATGTTGGGGTTTACATGGAGCGACTGCCTATCTGACCTGATACAATACCCCTTGGTAAGACTGGTTGTCAGAGACTTTCGGTCTTCTGACAACCCGTAACGACTGTCAAAGATCCACAAATGACAGCCGGGATCAACGGCTCAACGTGCTTTCCGAGGCACGTAGGGGTTTAGTATGTAAAGATGGTCACACATCCACGGACCAACCGCGGGAAGCATAGCTTAACCTGATCGATCGACCCACAAGCCCCTCCATGTATCCTATACCTACTAAGCTCATAAATTGAATATAGTTGAAGTCTTAAAGGCGACACGCGACGACGAGGCGCTCTATTTTTCTTCATTTTAAATCAAGAATTTGAATACAGGCTGAATATAAAATAAAAAAAATAAATCGCTAAATTATATTCCACGATATAAATATTTCTACTCGTGCAGCGTTTGTGTACAGCTAGTGTTACGACTATCTACATAGTAAGGTGACCTAAATGATAAGATTATTTCAATACTCGCTACATAAGCACACAAGTACGAAGTGTGAGTGTGTGTGAATTTGCATCGGGTTCGTTCGTACAATGACATTGTCGACCTTGACTACTGCCTCGTATATCAGACACTCACACAGACACAGCGGTGCAAGGAATGAGTGCTCCACAAATGTTATTAGTCTGAATAAAACCATGCCGAGCGTTTACATCGACTAAAAACACTCGAGCGATAGATTTTCAGACAAATATAGGTCTGGCAAACTTGGTAACATGCAAGATTATTGGCGGGTGGTGGGTCATATAATTATCACATAACACCTTTATTTACCTCGTCGCGCATTTATACAATACTTCAAAACATAGGACGTGATAAAAGAGATCTCTGGTGCAATATTTAAAAACAAATTGGGCATTTTTAGACTGCAATATAGGTCCAGGTCTGGTCGAATAGATACAGAACAGTTCAACACACGATAAGGCGCTCAGCGACCAAGGCCAGGCGAGCTTAATTATCACAAATGCGATATAAACGAATACTTATAAATACATGTGAAATCATAATAAATACTTGCACGTACACTTTAACACTTTCATTATTTTGTTCTATAGCAAAATAATGAAAGTGTCAAGGCTCTTACAGACAGAGGCGATATCGCGGTCGCGCCGCGATATTTCGATATTATATCCGTAGAAAAATATCGCGTCGCGACGCGATATCGCCTCTGTCTGTAAGAGCCTTTAAAGTGTATGAGCCATTGATTAGCTTTTGATTCATGAAAAAACTGTTGTCATCGATCATCATGCTGTATAAAATAAAATGGATGCCCGTCTCGTTCTTAATTTAAATGCTCTAGTGATGCGCTCTGAGTTAAGGGGTTACATTGAGTATCGTTAAAAGACTAGTTTTTTTTTTATTCATAAATAATATCACATTTTCTAGCACTTGAGTTAATAATAAATAAATAAGTACCTACGTACCTACATTTCTTATTACACAGTGTGTTGTTTTTGGTTTGCCTCATTAGGGCGCGCGGGATACACGAGGATGTTTTCATCCAACGCGATATCATCGTAAGACAGAATATGTCAGTTAATTAAAGCAATACGATATAATTAATAAACTATAACTTACATTATTAACGATGAGGCTTCCTTTGAAATAATATTAGAGAAGTTCGTTATCCTTGTCCATTACTTAGTAAGATGTATTAATAAAGGTAGTAAAAAAAATCGATATAATAAAGCGCAGGTCACACCGCCACACAGTGGTCCGGATTTGAAAAATGGTGGACTTAGGATCAAAAGTCATTATTTTGATTTGAAAAAAATTGTATTCGATAGGAAACCTGATTTACATTAACAAACGTCATGTTCAATTTTTCGATATATTGACTCTAACATGTTGAAAAAAAATTATTACGAAAAAAATGTATGGGGCAAGATTGATTTTATTTTTTTTCTCGGTGTGTTCAAAAGTGTTAGCTGTGAAACCTTTTATATATTGTTGTATTCATTTTGGACTTTACCCCTATAATTAAATTATTCGCATATACTTGCAGTCTTGGAGTGAAATCGCTGTTGAAATTCCAAAATTTTAACTTTATTTTTCTAAGGCTGTGAACGTTTTCAGTTGCATTTGTCCACATCAGTGTTGTGATTTCTCAATACTTTTTTAATATATTGCGCCCACAAATGATGATTTTAGCTCTAGGAGTGTTTTCCGTGAATTAATGAAATATTTAATAAAATGTCAAAAAAGCATTACGAAAGCTATATCGAGGATGCCCCTTCTTAGCATTGGGTTTATGTTATTGGTGAAGCTTCTATCAACTGTACTTAAGCTTTAAAGTTCATAATTAGAACATGTGTGCTGTGTTTTCATGTTTTTTTTTTGTTTTAGTTAGTTATTATTGCTTATTAGTTTTATTATTTAGTTCGGGTGATAGCCGTCACCCGTCGATATTAATGTGCTTATTTTTACTAGCGTACTTAATCTCTTTCTCTCAGAAACTTGAAACATATGTTAGCCCTGAAAAGGGCTGTTGTGTTGCTCTAAAAGAGCGTGTAGATAAGACAGTCCCAAAAGAAATTGAGTGTGACCAAAGCCATCACTCCAAAGGATCTGGCACGTTTTCTGAAGCTTCCAAGACGTCCATTTCTTCTTCTTCTTCAATCTCTTCGACTGCTAAGAGCTGCACAGCTTCGGGAAAAAGACTCAATTTCTTGTATTTATCAGTGAGTAATTAGCCCGACCGACCGACCAATCAGCGTCGAGCATAATATAAAAGTGGAGGGGGAGGGTTTGGTGCGATTGGTGGGAGTCTAGCGACCAGTGTATGTAGGGCTTCAATTGATGAATATTTGTTTTTAAATAATCACACATGTATTGTGATGGAATTCTATGTCAGTTTTAATCTTACCTTAGTAATAAACATTGTTTATTACTAAGGAACAGCAGGTTGCAGTTCAATAAATCTTGCCGAGATTTTTGAAGGACCTGAGGATCCCGAGCATGAGAATCAATCAGTAGAAGAATCTACTTCGTTTGTTAGTGCATCTACGAGTACAGTGACAGTCGCTAAGGATGTGGATACTTCCACAGAAATCCGGCCCAGGAAACCTTTTGAAGACTTAGGAAACAAGCAGAAGAAAAGGCGTTCAGATACGCTGAGGGAATATTCAGAAGAACAATTATCTTTTGCTTTGGTTGCTAGCCTACGATCAAATGGGAAGGAAGTCCTTGCTCGCGTCATTGAGCACCTTATGAAGAATCCTGACAAAGCCTTAGACGTTCAATCCGTATTGTCTGCAAATGACAAAACAGAAACTCTTCAGGAAGATCAAGCTTTGGCTCTAACTTCATCGTTACATCTGTCAAAATGGAAATACCTGACGTTAAGAAATGCGATGTCAAGTTGTAGGAATTCTCTACAACTTCCTTCCTACTATAAACTCTTAGAAGCAAAGAAGAGATGCTATCCGGATGCCAAAGACGTTGAAGTATCTGAACACGGAGCAAAAGTGAGCCTGCAAGCACTTCTGGATTTAACCACTCAAAGGATTATGAAAGTTGTTGGTGACGACCGAGATATTTCAAGCAGCAATCTGAAGCTCACTAGCAAATGGGGCTTCGATGGCTCGTCAGCACAAAGCACCTACAAGCAGAGAAGCGAGCTGGCAGAATTTGATGAGTCATCGGTGTTTATGACGAGCCTTGTTCCTTTGAAGCTGGAGTCCAGTGATGAAGTCATATGGGAAAATCCGAAACCGTCTTCAACGTTTTACTGCAGGCCCGTCAAATTTCAGTTTGCGAAGGAAACAATTGACTTCGTAAAACAAGAAGAAGCAGCTATGAAGATAGAAATTCGAAATTTGACCGTCTCGAGATGCGGAAATCTTGAAATCACACATGAGCTGCACATGACGATGATTGATGGCAAAGTGGCCACGATTATCACAGAGACACCCACCATCTGCAGCTACCTGCAATGTATGTCTCGCTAAGGCAAGTGAGATGAATAACCTGCCACAAATGTTTTCAAGACCTGTTCGAGATGATGTCTACCAGTATGGACTTTCGACTCTTCACATGTGGATTAGAAGCATGGAGTGTCTGCTGCACATCTCTTACAACTTGGATTTCAAGATGTGGTGTGCACGAGGCGAGAACAAGAATCTTAAACAGGCAAGGAAAAACATGACCCAGCGTGAGTTCAAGGAACAAATGGGGCTGTTGATAGACATCGTCAAGCAGGGTTTTGGTACTACCAACGATGGAAACACGGCAAGAAAATTCTTCAGGAATTACGAAAAAACTGCTGAAATCACGAAGATAGATGCAGATTTGATAAAACACTTTGCAGTTATCTTGCAGGTTTTATCTTCTGGAAGTCATATCAACATCGAAGGATTCCGGGCATACTGCAGGGAGACAGCTGAGCTTTTTGTGCATCACTATCCCTGGTACCACATGCCAGCCAGTGTGCATAAGATGTTGATTCATGGTGCTGATATTTGCAAGCACTTCTCTTGCCTTCCTATCGGGATTTTATCCGAAGAGGCAGCTGAAGCAAGGAACAAGGACTTCCGAAATACAAGAGAGCATCACACAAGGAAGATGGGGAGGACACTTACGAATGAAGATATTTTACATAATTTTCTAATTACTTCAGATCCTTACATATCGCACATCAAGCCGAAGTTGGATAAATACAAGAAATTGAGGCTTTTTCCCGAAGCTGTGCAGCTCTTAGCAGTCGCAGAGATTGAAGAAGAAGAAGAAATGGACGTCTTGGAAGCTTCAGAAAACGTGCCAGATCCTTTGGAGTGATGGCTTTGGTCACACTCAAGTTCTTTTGTCTTATCTACACGCTCTTTTAGAGCAACACAACAGCCCTTTTCAGGGCTAACATATGTTTCAAGTTTCTGAGAGAAAGAGATTAAGTACGCTAGTAAAAATAAGCACATTAATATCGACGGGTGACGGCTATCACCCGAACTAAATAATAAAACTAATAAGCAATAATAACTAACTAAAACAAAAAAAAAACATGAAAACACAGCACACATGTTCTAATTATGAACTTTAAAGCTTAAGTACAGTTGATAGAAGCTTCACCAATAACATAAACCCAAAGCTAAGAAGGGGCATCCTCGATATAGCTTTCGTAATGCTTTTTTGACATTTTATTAAATATTTCATTAATTCACGGAATACACTCCTAGAGCTAAAATCATCATTTGTGGGCGCAATATATTAAAAAAGTATTGAGAAACCACAACACTGATGTGGACAAATGCAACTGAAAACGTTCACAGCCTTAGAAAAATAAAGTTAAAATTTTGGAATTTCAACAGCGATTTCACTCCAAGACTGCAAGTATATGCGAATAATTTAATTATAGGGGTAAAGTCCAAAATGAATACAACAATATATAAAAGGTTTCACAGCTAACACTTTTGAACACACCGAGAAAAAAAATAAAATCAATCGTGCCCCATACATTTTTTTCGTAATAATTTTTTTTCAACATGTTAGAGTCAATATATCGAAAAATTGAACATGACGTTTGTTAATGTAAATCAGGTTTCCTATCGAATACAATTTTTTTCAAATCAAAATAATGACTTTTGATCCTAAGTCCACCATTTTTCAAATCCGGACCACTGTGCGCGCCAGCTAGCGGGCGGGCGGGCTAGGCGGGCGAACATCGTTTCACTACTTCGGTCAGCTAGCGGTGTGAACCGAAGTATGTAATAAGAGGTGAAACGATGTTCGCCGGCCTAGCCCGCCGCCCGCTAGCTGGCGGTGTGGCCTGCGCTTAAAGATATAATTTTACTTAGTTTGTGTTAACAAAAACAATGATTGTATGTAATGTAATGTAACGCACAGGCCAAGAAAACATATTAATCACAGACAATATAACATGAAAACACTCGGTTCAGGCATCGACATGGTGTAATTTTATTATGGTAATTAGACGTGATCAAATTACCTTATCACATTATTCAACGTCAAACAATATTTTGTGTAATTCCGTTTATTTCCGTATTGTTATAACAACTCATATGTCAACGTACTGGTCATAAACAGGTTTTGACTTTTAATAGACATTAGCTAGGTACGTGTTTGAAACAATTACCCAAGTTTTACTGTGAGAACAAAGTTCGTTCGTCATCATAACAGGCCGTCGCCCTCCACATAACGTAACACTTTTTTGAGTATACGTAAAAAAAAGAAAATAAAATAATAAAATGTGTTTCTAGATTAAACTGATAAACAGTATTGTATGCTACCTATGTATCATGTGAGATTTGGGTATCACCTCACTAGATACCTACGCCATTTGTTTTTCTGTCACTACACGATTGTCAATTTTTATTAATTTAAGTTTGGAATTCGAAATCGTACGCATCGCACAGTGTCCGGCGTGGAACAAGCCAGGTGGACAGAAATATTTTTTCATGGTTTTGGAACTTTAACTATAAATTATTTATATAGTACAGTCAGCAACAAAAGTCTTTTTTTTTTGACATTTCACACAACGCCATCTGGTCCCGAGCTAAGCAACCTAATGCTTGTGAGATGGCTAATAAATATACTTTTTTTTTAACTTGCAGTTTTTAATCTTAATTAATAAGTGAAATATTTAATTCAAATCGGAACAGAGGTACTTAAAATTTTAAGAACATTAACTCTTAACAGTTAAACGAAAAAAAAGCTTTTATCGAATCATTTTGTGTTAATTTATATGATGATGCCAAAAAGTAGCAATGTTAACCGACTTCTGTTGCTGACCGATATTTTTTTTAAAGAAAATGCATAGGAATTGTGCTAATTATATATTATAATTATACAACCTTACACTAACATAACTATTAAATACAAAAATTATAAATCTAACACTAGAGGACTAACACTATCTATTTACATTAAAACGAATTCTCAATATCAAATCAAATATCGGAATCATCGGATTCAGAATCCGATGAATCCGATAGAAGATTGTCTTCCTGAGTTTGTGGAGGTCTTGGTTGCAGTTGGAGTCGACGCTCTATAGTGGGAGCTATGATGAGCTTTAAGACCTCCGCGCACAATTTATTAGACTTTTTTTTCGGTACTTCCCGGAGGCTGTTGATCAGAGGATCAGACGTTATAATCAACATATTGAGCAAGTCTCTATTCGTGGCTAGACGAGAGCACTTTCTGGTGTTGTGCTCTCTAAATCTCCGGCAATCTTTGTTTCTCGCTTCCTGGGCTTCCTCTGAAAGCTGCCCTATTGGAACTATTGCCGTCTTAATCACCTCTGTACTGTGAATAAGCAATTTATGCACAGTAGCAGGCATGTAGTACCACGAGTAGAGACTTAGATAAAGTCTTCTTGTCTCGAGACAAAGTTTTTTAAATTCAACAAGATTTATCTCGAAGCCAGAAGACAATGTCCTCAACAATACATCAAAGTGTTTGATGATTGTAACATCCAATCCTGTGATCTGAGCACTCAGTTCGGGGTTCCCGAAAAAACGTCGAGCTGTGTTTCCATCATTTGTGGAACCAAATCCTGGCTTTGGCTTGTCCACAATTAATCCCATTTCATGCTTGAATCGTTGTTTGATTTCGTCTGATCGTTGTTTTACACTTGCTTTTTCCTCTGAAGACCTAGCTTGCCATTTCTTAATATCTAACTTATAACTAATGTGTAAAAAGCACTCAAACGAACGAATCCAAGCATGTAATGTTGACAAACCAAAGCAAAATTATCCTGATTGCTATCAAAATGCCTTCCTTCATCATTCATCATTCTGGGAGTAGCCCCACAAATATAGCATTTCTGCGATGAATGTGTCTCTGTCAAAGCGTTGCACACTTTTCCATCAATCATAGTCAGCAGAAGCTTGTGCTTAACAGAAATTTCAAAACCACCAAGATCACAAGATGTAGCATCCAAGTTGTTTATTTGTTCCAAAACCTTATCTGTCTCGTTTTTTGTCAATTCCGTAGTTTCTTTGGCAAAAATGAATTTAATTGGACGACAAAACATCGTCGATGATGGACGAGGATTTTGCCAGATAATGTTGTTACCTTCGTCGATTAACCTCAAAAGAACGAACGAATAAACAAAAAGGAACTCATCAGTGTCTTCGCTGTTCTCAAATCTCTGTTTGTAAGCACTATGACCGGAACTTCCGTCACATCCTCATTTACTTATAAGAGTAAACGATGAATTGGGTGTTAGATTGGGGAGCACACTTGTGACAACTTCTCTCTGAGCTTCTACTAAACGTTCTGCTGTTTTATTCAAAATAGCTTGCAGCTCAATTTCTGCTCGAGATTGTGTCACAACAATGTGCTCCTCGGAAGGATAACACGCTTTTTTTGATTTAACAATGCAATCATATGATGGAAACACCTGATGCCCGACTTTCATAGTCCACTTCCTAGTCTGTTTATAAGAGTGAGTTGTTAATTTTGCATCAATATAATACGCTAATGCCTCATCACTACTTAGCGGTCTATCGCTTTGCACAGCACTTGGTTGTTGAAGGCTAATGCATGCACTTGCAGAAGCCGGGTTTTCGCCAATGTTCTTTAAAACTCTGGCAACGTTTTTATGTCCAGTTGACCGTGCAGCTACTTCTGCAGCAGTCATTAATTCCCCAACACTCCGCGATTGAACTAGATCAGCAACTCTACGTTTCTTAGTTTTAAAGGACGAATCTTCAAAGACTTTTTTAGGTCTTCCGGGTCGAGAAAGATCAGCGGATGAGGTAGAAGGTTGCGGTTGAGTCAATCGCAGGCAGAATTCGATCTTCTCGTCTGCCAGCCATAACTTATTCTTATTCAGGAAACGCTCTTTCGACTTTCCTGAAGACACCCACTTGGTAGCAATTTTCGAAGAAATGCTGGCTAATTTCATCTTAATTTCCCTTTGACATTCTTCAGTGATGTCAGAGAAATCACACTTGGACAAAATAAATTCAAATAGACGATCATTTCTTTCGTCTTTTTCGTGCTTAAGCCACTCTTCGAAAAACTCTATTTTACTAATAGAGCAAAGCTTTTCTGCAAAAAAAGAAACAAAAATGTTGTACTCAAGTGTGCTACATAAAATATATGTCATAATCATCTAAAGCCATGTAGCTAAAACATATCAAAAATTCAGAGTGGATACAAGAGGATACATGGCTTTTCCAAGCCTGATAAGTTCGAAAACAAAGAAAAACATTGTTTTTTTTTTTGTGTATTCACATATAGTCTAATTTATGAATGTGTATGACACATTGAAAGATTCTAATAAGAAAATAATATAGTACATACCTTCAGAAGTAAAATCCATCACTAAAACTTTCCACAAAATTAGAACTGCCACCATGAGATGTTAGTGCAAGTGTCGCGAAAATGCAACTGACTTAATTCTTTAATTGAATTTACCTCATTAGCTCATTAGCAGAAACGATGACTCATCAGTATGGAATGTTAGACGTAAACAATTCTTAGAAACAGAGGATTAGGGGTGTTGTTTACAGGTAGAAAGTACAAATTTCCGGGAATTTGAAATTGACTTTTGTCCACCTGGCTTGTTCTAGGTCGGATACTGTGCATCGCGAACATGACATAGAGCTTTTATAGTTTTATTGTACCTACACGCTTTACGTAAAGGGTCCTTTACTTACCTTATATTTGAATTTGCGTGTGGTTAGTCTAAAATAACTTATTAAAGTGTGAAGCACTGGCGTATGCCGTGAATGTCGTCCACAACGAGTCCTGCGATTTAACCTCTCCGATACAACACATTTAAAGTGTCACGTAAGCGCACTTCATTGCCTTATTTGAATTGAAGCTACGTGTGCACTGATGCCAACGTCTGGTGTAAACGGCCGCTGGGGTCGCGGGTTGTTTAAAAAAGATACCGTGGCCCTGGCATAGGCAACTGAAGGAACACGGGTGGGTTTTAGTCAGTAAAAGTCTGACATGCCCTTCCGCTCCACCCAGAGCTGGAGAAGTTATTTGATGATTTCCCATCCACAAAAAAAAATGGTGTAAACGGCAAGAACGCTCGTAACATGGATAAAGACAGAATGGAGTGTGCAGACTTCGGCAATTTAAAACCAGAGCGAACTAGTAACTAAATTACAGTTTTAGTTCTTTTACAGCCAAGAATGCATTTATTTATTGATTGGTAACTATAATTTATTACTTACCACTTACTTTTACCTTGTTTAGGTAGGTATATCCGAATGAGGACGCGAACTTTATCAATATCGACTAATGAAAGATCGTTTCGCCTTATCGTATCAAATAAATGTTTGATTATTGGGACAAATTGCGTGTCACTCAATTTAGACATTGAATGACGTAAAATGTGATAAGTGGTAGAAAGTAATCTTGATTTGAGACGCCTCGAATTGTTCTACTGCTCATGATTCGTACTGTGATCCTATGGCGCTTCATGACTTGTTTTGAAGTAAAACTTCTTCGGGTTGGTGACGCTGAATCGGGTATACTCGGCTCCAGTCGGTCGGTGACGCTGAATCGCGTATACTTAGCGTAGAATTTAAATCTAGTTTCCTTTTTAAATTAATTTTCTTTAACTGAACCCACTAATAGTACAAGTGTAACGGGCCCTATTTTGCGTGGTGGGCGAGGCTGACTGTGCGTAAACGAGGATTTTATTCGACAGCTTTTTATAGTACGCTATAACAAGAACAAGACCGAAATATTCGCGTTATCGAGGCTAGAAATCACTGTGGTAGAAAATTAGTGTATGGTATCATAAATCCAGTTTTTAGTAAGGTAAATTGCACGGTTGGTATGTGCTAATAAATTAAAATAACAGGTTTAACTTGTATGGAGCTGCAACAATACAAAGATCATATAAATAAAGATCATCGCCCTACGTGAGTGCGTCTTTGATTGACAATGCTTAAAGATACGCATTTTAACTACACAATGATACCTATAGCTATACTGCTTGCTATATACTGTGTACACAATGACATGCAGAGATTCAGCGTGACCGTTATGATCACTCGATTTAGATCGATATTCGTGAGATCCGGGATGTGTTCACAGTTAAACAGTCACTTCACTACAATGCCAACATTGTTAGAGTAAAATCAATGGATACAAATACAACATACAATAGATGTTATCGATTAGAGAAATTTTAAATTGATTACTTTGGAATGCTCATCTTTCAATTCGATTTCGTGCAATGATCTATCGGTCTTCGATTTATAACGCAGTGAAATAAAATTAATAATGGAAAACTTGTTCTATTTGGAACTTGGCTATTCCGGAACTTAGGCCTGGAACTAAATAAGTAGTCATATTAAGTAGGTAATATTTCATTGCCATAAGTATTGTAAAAAATAGAAATAAGGGTAATGGTAAATAATGGTCAATTTTCGTCTATTTTCTTAAATAACTTTAAAACAATTTATTTTGAAGTACTTAAAAAAATACATTTGAGACCCTCATAGCAAGCCCTTTCATTTGTCACACGGTAAAGTTTACAAAACTTTTTTTTATTATTTTCTTATTTGCCCCTAAAAGTGACCCTAATATTCAAAATTCATTTATTTATATTAGCCGTACGTGTTCGGGTCACAAAAATCCATATGTGTACCAAATTTCAACTTAATCGGCCCATTAGATTCGGAGCAAATTGGCTGTGATTGACGGACACACGAGTGATCATAATATAAGGGTTCCGTTTTTTTCCTTTTGAGGTACGGAACCCTAAAAAGAAAATATAGTAAATGTGATGGTAGACGCATGAACCGCCAGTTTGTAGCCGTTCATAACGATGACATTAAAGAATGATCTTCCACAACTAATCTATGGTCATAAAAGTTCAACATAAAACACGAACTGAAATACAACTCACTATCTTTTGAATCGCGGCCTTAAACATATCAGAATACAAAGGTATAACTATAATAAAACGTTGGTTTACCAAGAAATTCAAACTCCAGTGATTTGTCTCAAGATACTCGATCTCAAAGATGGTTACAGCGGCCGCTTCGAGTTGAGATAATAGAAGTAACAAGCGACGCGATGGCAGCGCTTGCGCAACCGAGCGAGACGCGCGCTCGACCGCATATCCGCCGCTATGCCTCTTCCTAGATTCACTTCATCGTCATTAGAAAAAAAAAACCCTCTTTCTCTGCCTTTGTAATTCACTTTTCAACATAGACACAGCAAAAAAGTGTTTTATTTTTGTGCAGATAGTTTCCTTAGAAACCTAATTAGCTTCACTGTTCAAATACAACCAATAAGGATGTATTGCAAAGTTTGTTTGTTTGAACGAGCTAATCTCTGGAACTACCAGTCGGATTTGAAAAATTCTTTTCGCAATTGATAGCTCAAATCTTGAGTAAGGTTATGGCTGTTTAACATCACGCTACTACCCTAAGGAGACAAGCTAGGCGTGTGATACCGCGGGCACAGAAGAAATAATAGTAGCCGGGGGAACAGCTAGCTTCGCACTTGACTTTTGATGAATAGGTCCTATCTACCAAAGGAACATAGTGCGTCACTAATAGGAAGTATGTCCTTAGGTCCGTATTACAGAACGTCACTCAATACTCAAGCATTACTTAAAACTAGATTCAAGCCATTTGATTGGTTGAAAACTAGATTTAAACAAAGATCAGTGCTTGAGTTTCCTTCTGTAATACGGACCTTAGAGCTTGAACACTAAATTACGTGCTGAGTTGAGGAAAAAACTATCAGAATGGTCATTATTACGGTTTAGTGTTTACGTAATTATAGAGCACTCAATATCACCTCATGACATCAGAATGTTGAGTAATAGTGATAATAAAGCCTTAAATTCTACATCTAAGTAAACTATTAAGTAACTTTAACCTTTATTATTTTATACACCTACATCACGAACTCTTTGGCATTAGACTCTCAAATTGAGAAAACTCATGTGACTTGATGTGACGCGGTCCGTTTTTAGGCATAAATATTAACTAAGTGTCAATGAACTTTAAACAGATTGAAAACCTAACTAGGTATTAAAAACTGACATAAAAAAACACTTATTATTAACATCAACCAGTTTTTAGAATTTTGGCTATCGATGAAAAGCTTCCGACAGACAGACGCCATGCGACTAGACGAAGAACAATTTCTATGAAAACTTCATGGAAATTATTGTTCTACCGAAGTCGCGTCGCGCCTGTCTGTGGGAGCCTTAAGTCACATAATTACGTTTAACCCACTCCTAATACGAGGGGTCCCTAACAATAAAATAGTCACGACTCTTATAAAAGCCGCGTGCTTAGAAAATAGGGGGTCAGACAGACCATTAGATTATACAGTCAAAGGGTTGCCAAAAACTTTTTATTATTGAAAAATATAATATGACCCTCGCTAATGTTACCAGCAGCTGCCGAGTTTCACTAAAGATTAATATTATTTTAACACTAAGCCCGGCTTTAGTAGTTTAGTAGTTAGTAGCGACCCAGTTGATCGGATTTGTATAATATGCTAATTCAAAGACCAATTATAAATGGACGGAAGCATACAATAAGGTATACTATTATTACATAAAATAAAAGAGTTTATTTAAGAATAACAACATCGTGTTACATGATTGCTAATCGTTACATAACACGTTTTATTTAAATCAGATGAAGTCATAAGCTATCACTATATTATATGCTCCTCCAGCGAGTCGTTGACCCCTTTGATTAAGGAATCATCAATCATACATAGCTCAACGACTGAGAGGGTATCGCATTTCACACATTGAAAACGTTTGCTCGCATATAAGCAATCGTTATATATGGGATTTCGGTGTCATGTTCTGCAATAGCTACAATAGTATTCTAGTGGTCTTATTGAAACCATTATACGTCATACAGTGGAGTGCCTACAAGTTTCTGCTCTACCATCTAACAAGGACTGAATAATAATTTCTGATCAACAAAAAGTATTAATCACATACCACTTCATACCAACGAAGGTTGTTCACTATTAAGTATTAAATTAATCAGCTAAAGATCTGTCGCGCGTTCTTACAAAGTGTATTTTTTTTAGCTCCAGTCCAGCTGTCAAATCGGCAAGGTCCCGCCGAGGTCCGTAAACCCTTTCTTTGCGATAAAACAAACGATTATTCAAATTGAGGAACAAATGATTTCCGGCTAAGTGAACTGGGTATATTTAGTGGCTATGAAATAATTAGTGCCGTGTACACTACACTGGCTGACTTCTCGACTATTTATATGCGACGTGTCAAAAAACGGCTGTGACCTTGGCGCCCCCACGCGGACGCCGCGATACATTCACCTCAGGTGAGGCCCGTGGGGTTCTCTGTACCCTACGTTTCTTTTGCAATTTATTTCGTAACTATCGATGATATAAATCATTCGTTAACTGGTCATCTGAAATTCTGAGACCCGCAACAGGACATACCTCGAACATTTCTAAACCACTATTGAACTATTCAACGCTAAGTTTTCTTATAGTTTAACACAACTATGCCATGTTTAATCATAACACCAAAGTGTGATTCCAGTTTGTAGTGTTACAGATAAACTATAAAATATTCCTCGACTTCCAAGGTGATCTGAATGGGATTCGTTTGGCCTTTCAAAACAGACAAAACACCAAATGATTCGGATCGCTTACTACAGAATTACAAGAGCGTTGATTGACCCAGTTCATTTCTTACAGATGAATAGGCATCAAGGTGCTAATGGAACCTTTTCGCCATCTTGTTTTTCGACTATTTAACTTTATAGCGGGAAAATTTAAACATAAAAACTCCTTTGAAGGCAAATAGTTCAACAAAGGAATTCTTCGATAAGTGAGTGGTTACTGTAATAAATTATCACTTACTGAGATAAAATTGATAAATGTATCGTTACTTAATGGATTTACTACAATAGAAAAGTTACTTAAGCTAAAAGCTACTATAATTGATAATGAAGTAGGTATTTCAATGGATTTCAAATCAATTTCTACGGGATCTATCAAATTTTATTGAAGTCGGGATTTTACAAAAGCATAGAGTTATTATGCCTAACTTTCACAGTTTTGAAATGAGAAATTAAGTGATTATATTTTTCGTACTAATTAAAACAAAAATAGTTTTAGTAAATTTGAAACATTACTTAATAAACAAAAAATTACTTACTGTGCTTTTATGAAGTTTAGGCTATCGTAGTTACTTGAAATATATTGGAAATTCTATTAATAAATAAAAAGAGAAGTCCTGACTGACTGACTCATCAACGTCCCAGCCCAAACCCTTGAACCTAGAAAGCCGATATAATGTAGACAAGGAATAAGGAAGGATTTACCGGTAGGACGTTCCCGTGGGATATTTTCCGACATCCACGCGGGCGAAGCCGCGGGCTAGAGCTAGTAATTAATAAATTATATATAGAACAGTAAATTACATACTTAGTGCTTAGAAATTATTCTTACTTAAAAATTTAACAGTATGGCATTGACCTGGTATTAGATTATTCTGAAAGAAAAATGAGGTAGGTAGTTACTTTCTCTTGGTATAACCAAGCTTAATTTTTCTGAGCATGTAAAACTTGATGGATTGGTCGGCTAACGCCATAATGACGAAGTATAGCGTTATTATTCACTGAAATCTAATTTAGTAACAACAGTACTAGGAGCTTAGGGAAAAAATATTTTCTCATGAAAAACATTACTTAGACAACTATTTCGATTGTTGTAAGTAATATTTTTTCAAGTAGGGTTTGATTAAGTGAAATCAAAATAAGTACAAAATGGAGTTAATAGGACGAGGAAAGATGTAAAAACAGTCATCCCCAATAAAATGGCCCGCATACACGTCATCCGAACTAAATGCGTCAATAAAACTGACTGTGAAGCCTCGGCTATTAGTAACATCACATCACAGATAACTGTAGTATGCGGGCTGTTACCATATAAAATATCTCAGTACGCTTTAATAAGGGAAAGAAGATATCTGGGACTGGGACTGACGGAGCAGACCGCAATGTTCCTTAAATAATTGTTTAACTTTAATTAAAAGGGTAGGATTCCCGACACACGAGGGTTACCATCTGGCTACAGGCAACAGGAGTAATGTTACGTGTAGTAAACAGACCATCAGAATAATCTATCCGACAAAGAACAATTTTCAAAAAATGTACCCAAGCTTTGCTTTGATGACATCAATGTGTATCAATTAACACGGACACGTACAAATAAGCAATATTTTCGAGGAAGGACATTGAGCAACTTTGCCAAACTCGGAAGAGACCCTGGCGAGCTCGAAATAGCAAAGCACACATTCTAATCTAACCACAAGTACCTTACAATAACCTCTGGGAAATGACTAATGTGCCACAAACATCATTCAGAGTTTCAAACAAACTCAAAGAATCCTTTTTATAAGTAGATTAATGACAGAAGCAGTTCGTACACGTACACCCATCGGAGACAAAACAGTTTTGTCTGTACCACATTTTTGTCTTTGTACGCCATCATTGTTTTCTTAGAGCGATAGTCTAGCTTAAAGCATGGAATTAGTATGTACTGTGTCTAGTATTTGTGTCAAGTCAACTACAGCCTAAATTACTTCTAAATTATTGTCACTTCAATAAATACATAAGTAAGTAACTTAATTTTCTAGAGAGCTGATTCTGAATAGTTAATTAAGAAACATTAGCAATTATCGAGATATGTACCACGTACGTGAAACTTGAATTTATCGCATGGCCGCGCATTGAAGAAAGTGGAAATCTGCAAGGGGTGACGATTTAACACTATCGCTATTGTTTAACCAGGTAAATCTGAGTAATATAGTTATTTTTTCAGTGAAGATTAAGTTAATTTTAATTTCTACCAAGACTATTGACATTGTGAGAATCAGAGAAATTATAGCTTTATAATTAGGTATATTTCGACGGTAATTTTTCGTAAATTGGCCAACTTTGGGGATCATATTCTGAGAAACTGAAAAACTTCGACAACTTTGACTTATTGAGTGGTAGCGAATAGTGTAGTCCATAACAGCCTCGCTTTTCGCATTTTTTTCTTTTATGAAAGAAAAGTACGAAGCAAGTTTTTGAAAAAATGCGCGACTGCATTTTTTCGAGCTCGAGGATTGACTAACTGTACATTTATGAAAAACGTTAGTTCATAAAAAAAATACTATAAACAAAGAGAAGAAGTGCCAAATTGCTACTTATTGCGATGCTTCGCCGTGCTTCAATCTAACTAATCTGTCAAAACGCAATTTTGTGTTAGGCTCTAACATCCAGAAGAAAATTCGACGTAGGTATTCCACATTGGACACCCGCTTAAACGGCACCTGAGATATTCCACATACGGCACCTATCGATATTTTTCGCTGGTGCCATTAGTGGAACAATTTATTATTTAAAATTTTATTCCACAAATGGCACCTACGGATCGGTACTAGCGTTGGGACGTTTATTTTTAAAAAATAAACAGAAAAAGGATCTCTCAATATGATAGTGATTTATGTTACACTATCTACTTGACATTCATTTGAAAAATCAACCTTTTCAAATGAACCATACAGACTTCATAAAGTCGTTTACAGCTTAAATGCGGCTGCCAAGTGCAATCGATTGACTTCACATTCAGAGATCACAATTTGGATTTCCTTACCTTTTATTTGTAACATCTTCACATATAGTTAGTTAAAGTATATCATGTGCATACGTGCCTTGTCAGGCGATGCGATTTACCATCAGAAGTAGTCTTGAAACCGGTTGGACCGGCGCGACCGTGGTCGCTTCGACGAACCTCCACTGCAACCAGCTCTCTTAAATTGTTTAATACAGTATTTCTTAGCAAATTGAAATTATTTCAACACTCACTGCTAAGGTTCGCTCTTTATTAAGATATTTTCCGTGGAACCTGGCACAAAGATTAACAAACTAAGTTGCTCTACGGTCGCAAAATTTAAAAGTATTTTTGTAACTAAAATTAGAAGTAGGTATCTCAAGGTTTTTTTTTCATAATATAGGTAAACTTGTGTCGAGATAATATACGGACAGCTAAACTCGTGTTTTCAATCGTTGCATTTGCAGAATATTAAATAGGTGATTATTTAGTGAATTATTTTAAGAACGTGGACTTCGTTTCGTTTTTGGAACATTCTTTTGTTTTGTTATTTTTGTAAATAGCTTTGTTACAAGAATAGATGATTTTACTTGTTGGTTGAGAGGGTGCGGCCCTCTTTTCGTCCCTCTGCCCTCCCATTTGCCTCCCTCTGCGATTGATGATAGATTAAACATACTTATACAGCTCTACGAATATTTTCTGTATGTTCGTGAATCCTTGAAGAAGATTCAGTGTGTTAATTCGTACTTCGTACCTTCATACACAATTGTCGCTTGATTAGTCATTATTAGATGCATCTGAGCACTATGACGCAAGATCCGTGCAATGTTTTGATTTAGAAACACGTGACTAATACAATTTCAGTTACGAGGTCAATTTTTGTACATAGCCATCAAATGAGAGCAATGCGAAATCAGCACAGATTTGTGAATCATATTTTTATGTGCTAATAACTTCTAATAGTGCAAACCGTAGATAGGTACCTACATAAATTCAGGAGGTAATTTTCAAGTGGTCAAATCCATAATAATCAATACTTACCATCCAAAGCGTCACAACAGCGTACATCATGAGTAGGTACCTATCATGACGCTAATCCAAATTTCACTTTTCTCAATTTGGCATAAAAAGGGATTTGACTGCTATTAAAAATTACCTCCTGAATTAAATAAAGGATGTAAATAATACCAAATTTTATTTAGTAAGAATAGATTTTCTGTGTCAAACATTTGGTACAGAGATGCAACGCTTGATTAAACATTTACGTATTGATAAGAATACCTGCTATATTTCTGATACTAATAATAGGTATGTACTACATCATAATGTTGTGACGTACCTTATCTAGTACACTATTCTATTTAAACGCCTATCAATTGAATGATTAGAGTAATGTCGCAAAAAATCCAATTTCCTATGTGACATAGTAAATTTTCCATGGCAACCTTGAATTTATAACGTATTCGCGATAAGAATCACTCATACTAGTGCTGATCCTCCTACACTAGCCTTAGACGCTAATCAAATGTCAAGACGTAAACTACTGTTTACTAAGAAACTATACAACGTGTAACGTTAAATGCGCAAAACCTCTTAAGGGGTCATTGTACTCATCATTATGAACAACTTTTACTATGGGACCAAACATGAAATCGCGAAAAAAAAATCAGATATTCAGTACATTTTGACGAATTAAGCGAACATAAATGTACTGAACAGCTGATTTTTTTTTCGCGATTTCATGTTTGGTCCCATAGTAAAAGTTGTTCATAATGATGAATACAATGACCCCTTAAGAGGTTTTGCGCATTTAGCGTTACACGTTGTATACAAATTAACGCATAATTAGAAACCATATGTGGCAAACAACAGAGAATGAAGCTAGCACTTACAAATATTGAAAGTCGTATTTTTGGATTCGATAAGTGATATAATGACTACCTCATAAAATTAGCACATAATGCAGTGCACCTGGATGTCACTGTTGCTAATTCAATACATACGAGTACGTATTAAGTAGGTACTGGCATAAATAGATACTCGAGTATTTTTAGCCGCGCGCCCACAGTTGATCATTCCTAGATTAGTCAGACGAACACTAGCACATTCAAATGTATTGTTATGGTGGTGTATTAGAATGCAATCAACATTGGTTACGCACCTATTTACTAGATTATTCATTGAAATACCTACTTCATTGATACGCCCCCACCGCGTATTTTAAAATAAAGCGTGTTTTTGTTTCTTTCTTTAAATATCACTTCGACTCGGTAAAACGTATAAAATGCTCAGACGTGTAATCTAAATGCTATTACAATACTACAAAAACATGATAGATAACCCTTCCATTCGTCGAACTGAATGTAGGTAAACAAAACGATTGTGATTGTTGGAAGGGCAAGGAGACATCGGCTCGTAGCGGCCGGTCAAGGTATCCGGGCCAAAGGTCGATGACAGTCGCGGCTCGCTCGCGACCGGCCGAGGGCTACGCTTGCCGCCAAAAAATACGCTAACTTTTTTGCATGTTATTGTTACTTTTTACTTTACAACATTCAAAACAAAAATATCTAGTGTCTTACTAAGTATTTTAATTTTTTTTTTTCAAACTGACCTGATGACATCGACTCATTTTCTGATTTCGGTGTTGTCGGGGGCATTGGTAAAGGCATCGGCGGTAGGGGTTGTGTTTGCTGTGGCTGCTGCTGCTGTGGCGGCTGCTGCTGCTGCTCCATGGTGCAGGTGCCCAGTGACTGCGCCATGCTGTACGTGATGCCATCGTCGTAGCCCCACAGCTCCAGGCCGCCGTACTCGGGCGACGCGAGCGAGTCCGGGGACATCACCATAGCCGGCGGCAGGCCGAGAGCTGAAGACGACGTCACCTCAGACGAGCTCTCCTCGAGCATTCGCAGCGTCTGGAATCCTCCGTTGTTATACCAGCGGCGTCTCATGTCTGCGAGCGTATCACACGCTCCGGTATCCACGAGCGCCGAGGGACATCCTCCGACGAAGGCTTTCACTTCACTTTTTCCTCGCACTAAACTATCTAAACGCGACTCTATGGACATGCACCACTCGTCTACGCAACGTTCAAACCGAAACGAATCGCTATCCACTGTCTTGACTTTTGTGCAATCCAATAGGACTCGGAAATCTCGTTCGAGCGGCGACCACTTTTTCTAGTCACAACACAATCCGAGCAACAGGTGAGAAGAGCACGCGAGTCCCACGAGTTCGTGCGGTGATGTGGAGACGGGGTTCACGCGTTGCTCGAGCAGTAAAAACGAGTACGTTGCGCGCGCGCGACCGTCGTCAGCGGAGTACGTAGAGCGAGCGAACGAAACGAGCGACGCGGCCGCTCTCACTACTCACTAGTGATGGCAATTAATGCGATTTAGAATAAATTTCATTAGCATGCGAATTCTTAAGTCTTCGCACGCTAAATGCTATTGCTATGCTATTTGCTAATATGACGATAATTAATAATAGTCAAGTAAGTATGTGAATTACAGAGCGCGTTCGCGGGCTAGCGTCTTAGCGCGTTTTTAACAATTTAAAAAATAATCGCGCGCCACGCACGTACCACACAAAATCATAAATTATTATTAACAATACAATCATACGCATTCATTCAATATACGATCCTAAGTACGACCTAATCGAAGATAATAATTGCTTGACTTCATTATTCGCACCACCTAAATTGCTAATAATTTCACTTGTGAACGAGGTCAGGATCACGTCAAACAGATAGATTTAGTAGTTCCGACTTTTCGTGGGTGCGACAGAGAGCGCGCACTGCACGCGCTGTCGACCTATGAAGTACGAAGGGATGAATAATAATTCATTTCACATTTCACAGAAATTCGCAACTACATTTCATTTGCTAAATGCTAAATAAGCATTCGCATGCTAACAATGAATGCGAATGCTAATTAATCCATCACTACTACTCACTGCCACGGTCGGCGTGACGTCACGTCCCCCGCGCCCCGCGCCGCACGTCGCCGGCCCCCGCGCGCAACCGTGGCACAGAAAGTCAAGCCACCGGCGACAGAATGTAGCGCGCCGATAAAACACCCTCAATTTATGAAGACTCGTTCTATCAAAACAACTTCGCTGTTTGTTACGCAACTTTTGAACTTGAGAAAGTTATTTGCGAAATTATCTAATGGTAAACATTCCTGATTTCCTGTTTAACCGAGTGTCACAGTGTCACTAGGTGCTGGTTTGTTCATTTGGACATGTAGTACCGACTCTACCTGCTATCTGCTGAAGTGCGGCTATTACCATGCATTTATAAGTAGGTAGCTATATTATTTCTACGGGACGATATTAATACATCGGCATACTTAAGTACTTACCTATTTAAAACATAAATACCTAGGTTCCTAGGTACTTACTAAAGTAATTAAAGCAGATCTTATACAATATTATAATGTCATGCTAATGTAGTTATGTAACCTCAAAGTCACTAGTGCATTTTAAATGCTAGCATGTAGATGCTTCGTTCATTATCCATTTAGTTGTGTGATTATAACTTTATAGAGTACACTGTATCCACGGTTATGTATGTATTATGTAGGTATTTACTGTTACATACAGACAGCGGGCAGGTAGGTATGTTATTAATTTACTTATAATTATAAACCTAGAACTATTTTAGCGGACGCCCTTAATAAAGAGATAAACAGCGTAGGTATACCTACAGCGTTTGTTTTGCTAGACGTATGTGACACATTGACACGAATCACTCTGATGTCCTCCACCGAAAAATGGAACGACGACCTAAATTGCTGCATTCAGGTTATCACTCTTGGGCTGTAGGAAGGTGTGGCGATCACTTTATCTGCACAACCGCAGCGATAGCATTGGTTTGTTTAGATTACATTTCGTTGCGTGCTCCGCGTGAACTGTGCCGTGTTTCCGTGCGAGCAACGATGTATAACGATTTGTTTGGGTATCGTCACCGGCTAGATTAGATTAGAAGTAAGAATGACGAGTGAGCCATGATTGTAGCGAACGCTGTTTAGCGTCACAGCATCACGTGGCACGGAGCGTTGACCCGCCATGTTTTGGAAATACGCCGCCATTGCCGTGCCCAACGTGTCCGTCATGCAATAAAAAAAAACTATTTATCTGCATACGCTATGTTGAAATTACTTATTAATTTATTATTTTTGTTTAGCACCCATTTCGTACGCAAATACGTAGGTGTGAGACGATTTGTCTAATTCCCTCGCTGATTTATTTTTAAAAAGATAGATGACTAAGCTGTCTAAAATATCTAAAATAGCTACCGCATTTTTGCTATGATTCAACAATCTGGTAATCTGGTTCATAATATAGATGGAAAGATTATTCTACAATTCTCCATGCCTGAGGCACTTCCACCAAATCGCATCTATTAAAATGAGGTAGAGTCTAAACTACATTTTTATTTATTTGATTTATCACGTCCAATCGGAGTGATATTCTGATCGATATCGATCGATATCGGAGTGATATCGTCTTTGCTATTGGCTATTCTGGGCAAGTGCCCAGGGTCCCGCGATATATGGGGCCCCGGGCCTGGGGGCCTACTCCCTAAGTCCGTCCGTCTTCCCGTCCGTCCGTTCATCCGTCCGTCTGACATTACGATCCATCAAAACAAGTATAAAGTTAAATTTTTCGGACGGGCAAAAACACATCGGTAGTAGAGACAAGTGGCAAATCATGTTGTCAATCATCCATTCGTAGGTGATAGGTACGGAGTAAGAAACGCCCGTAACGAAGGCCGAAACTACGGGCTTCGTGCTTAGGGAGTAGGCCCCCTAGTTCCTGTCAGCTAGCGTCGCAGCTAGTGGCTGTCAAAAAAAAAGCTAAAGTAGATCTCAGACTGGTCCTGGTTGATAGGTTGCATGAGTCGACAAAGTAACTACTATTTCTCTATGAACTCTCAAAAGAAATCCTATACTACCTAGGGTACTATAAATTTCGAGCTCGCTCTTGCATCTTGCATTCTCCATATCCTAAAGTGCCAGGGCCTCCAATAGATTAGATACGGCCCTGATACCCACGTCATTCTATTGGTTACATTGGATTCCTTCTTCCTAATAAATTACCTATCTAAACTTTTATCAAAGATCATCTCCACTAAATACTACAAGTAACAACAATGGTTACCATCTATTATTTTATCTTTTTACATCCGATTACTAAGCGTCTGCTATGGATTGCTAAATGACAAGCGATTTTGTTGTAGCTATCCGATTTGTAACATTTCGTCATGATTTTGTACAATTGTACAATTGGGTACACCCATATTATCATTTCAGCCGAAATACGTCCACAGCTAGACATAGGCCAAGCACCGCCACTTCGATACAGCGATATACCTAACTAAATGAAAATGAAGACAAGTTCTTTAATTTTGCTTCGCCCGCGTGGATATCGGAAAATATCCCACGGGAACGTACTACCGGAAAATTCTTCCTTTTTCCTTGTCTACATTATAAAGGGAATATCTGTGCAAAAATTCAGCTTTCTAGGTCCAAGGGTTTGGGCTGGGCGTTGATGAGTCAGTCAGTCAGTCACGACTTCTCTTTTTATTTTTAACTAGCTTTTGCCAGCGGCTTCGCCCGCGTGGATATCGGAAATTATCCCACGGGAACGTATAATACTGGGAAATTCTTCCTTACTCCTTGTCTACATTAGAAAGGGAACATCTGTGCAAAATTTCAGCTTTCTAGGTCCAAGGGGTTGGGCTGGGCGTTGATGAGTCAGTCAATCAGTCAGTCACGACTTCTCTTTTTATTTATATAAATAGAAGATAGAAGAAGAAAACTGTTAAAAATTCCTGATAATTAATTTAAGTGTGCTAGTTATTAGGTATAACTATTAATCTGTGGTATAAGTAAGGTGGCAAAGGTAATTATAGAATGAAGATTGTATAAATGTGTATTTTGTAGCTTGCGACCCGGGCTCACAATATTATCCGTATCAAATTAAGGAGACCGAAAAAAAAATCCGATCGGAAACCTGCGTTTCATCTTCGAGGCATCGCTTTACCAACACGAAAAACGAACGCACTCACTTACTCGAGGTAGCCGGTAGCTTCATTTGGAAAACAAACAAAAATCAGGAACGGCCGAAGTCTTTTTTCCTCGTCTGTACCGTGCAAAGTGTTTGTACAGTGGAGTCGAGTCGTGAGCTCCAATCGTGCGTGCAGTAAAAGCCTCGAATGCTCGATTAGTTCCTGTACCCCCTCGCCCCACCAGGTCGTCCTCTTTGCCGAATTATAGCAACCTTGCCGACCAATTGGTACAGAACATATTTAAAAATAATTTAGATAGCACGGCTCTATAAAAAATCGCGTTAATATTATGTACACCAAAGAGGAAAAGAATTGTTTCGAAAAGTTGAAACAAAACAGCTCACTCCAAAACAATACAGCTAAGCCATAGAACAGATACAATATCTGTTCTGTGAGCTAAGCTATCGAAAATACTTCAACTTCTGGGCTTGGCACAAGTGAAATAATGAATACTTGGTACTCACAATCAGTAGAACAAACTGTGAAACTACTTCAACAATCTACATACATTGTAAAACTTTATAAACTTTTGAGCCGCAACATGTATGCCAAACGTTTTCCAAACAGTGCTTTGGCACTCACTGCTATGATTGTGGCGTTCCAGATCTGACAGGGATTACTATTTACTAGCCTCATTCCTTGCACCTACTTATCTAAATTGTAATTACCTACAGGTGTAGGTTCTCTGCAAAGTTGTAGGTTCCTAGGAAATCAGGTTAATCTAGTGTTCATAGAATTTCTTATCCAATAGATTTGCTAGGTGCTTGTCCAGTTGTTATAAATATTCGATAAAAGTTCGGTATAGAGCGCAGAAATATCATCAATACAAAGATTTATTCACTGCAATCATTTCAATTCAATTAACTATAGGTATATTTCTGGATATTCCCCATTAATCATGGTGTTCCATTGTTTAAAATCCGATTCGGAAAGCCTGGTATTACCACTTCAATACGAATCCAATCGAGATTTAAGATAAAGGAGTAAATTTTATACTTCGCTAATTACATACTCGTAAAGGTACGTACTTATATTTTTTATGATTTCCTCATCAATGGCGTCGATTGTCAAGAATTGCAAAATCCTACCTCTACCTCTTAGTTTCATCATCAGAAAAACTTGTATGGTCTGAAACGTATTCCAGCCGCGATTCGATACAGCCTTGTGTCTGTATTCCGGTACGTAGCTAGCTCTGCTCTGCTGAGTGTTGCCATTTTTTGCTCTTAGCTTTTCCATTAAATGTAAATTAGAAATGAAATTGATCGATCTCTGTGCTGGCGTCAAGGTTACCAGAGACAACTACTTGTCACTGTGCGGTGACGTCATTTTCGCAGGTTTTTTCGTTAAAATTACCTGTTCAGTCGTTTAGTTTGTTTTCTTCAACACCTTTTACATCTTATTGGAATTCATTTTTAAATCTGATATAATCAAAAGCTTTTATAGTTATCTCATAAATTGATCGCTAATGGCTAATACTTTTCTGGTGCCTAATCTTTTTGGGCCATTCAAGTTTTTAATGATATTCATCGAAATAAATAAAACTTTTGTTTTCTTTTATGTTCGGCTATCATTAGTTGGTATGTACGGATTTATAAATGGCGAGTTTTACGTACCGAGGAATGATTAATATAGCCGAAAGTTGGCTGTATGCCATCAGCCTTTGTTGTGGCTTTCGCGAGAAAGATGGAAAACATCAAGTATAAATTAAATATTTTTACTTACGGCCTTTCCTTTCGGAACCTTGTGTTCACAATACCTTTGTTACTAACATTTATCACCATTATGTTCTTAGTTTGTTCTTAACTTCTTACCTGAAACAAAAATAAAATAAATAAGTACAAAAGTCAACATTTTGTTTTTGAAAGTTTAAAAAGTCAGTCTTTTTATGGTTTATTCGCGTTGCGTCTGTGTCTACGTGAAGAAACTTATGCCATTTCGTGATCATAATAACAAGAAAGCTGATTTATCGAGTAAGATCTGCAAAGGATTCAGAATGTCTAAGTGTGGCTTTCTCGGTAGAGCGCACTTGAGGTAAACCAACGAGTTTGAGGAGCTGTCGACTGGTTGAGTTTTGTTCGAGTTATTGCACCATTTAGAACCGTCTGGGTAGGCGTCGTTGTCGTGTTTTTACTAGCGATGTGCAGGCGCATAAAAAGTGGCCGCGGCGGAATGGTCCGAGCAAGCGCAATTAAGACCAAGGTCTCCGGGTTATCAAACCCGTGTCGGCGACTCGCGATGCCGGCCGCACCTCACTGCGGTCGCAAAAAAAATGTAGCGAATAATGAAGTCGATGGTATTAAAAGATAATAGCAGAGTTAACACGCCGGCTGCATAGCTTTAACTGCCCACGTCGCACAGCCGCACCAGTCGCACCGGCCATTCGTTCAGCATTACCGCGACATAATAAGACGACACCAGCGCCTAGACATCTCATTCCTCTTCGGCCGCGTTATTATCTTTAATATGGCCGGAATTGAGTATGCGGGCGCCGGCAATGCTAATGCGGAGCCATTCTGGTAAAAGTTTCAATTTATAGCTGTTTATAAAGCAAAATAATACAGGAGTTCCCGAAGACGCGTAGTGGGTCAGTGAATGGTTCTGGCCGCGAGCCATGCTAGCTACTGGAGGAAGTCAAGGCTACGATGCGTCTATTGCATACGCAATGCTAAATCCTGTTCGTTGACTCCTATGCACTTGACAGCGACTGATGTCATTCGCACCAATGTGACCTGCTAAGGAACCATGTTACCGTTCCTCGCAGTCACACGAACACTTACATAATGCAACCTAGACAATGTTAGCCGGCGTTAAGTAAACTTGGACTGTTTGTGAAAAGCCTTGGCTTTACTTTCGCTTGCATGCATTTCGCAGTGCACTGCTCAAGTATTCGCATTCGAATGAGCCTAGAAACGTGTGGGAGAGGAAAATAGAACCTTAATCTTGTTAGCAGAAGCTCTTCCTTTCATTGTCAAGTGATTTAGTGTAAGTCGTTCTTGGTATACTGCGTTCATACTATCATTTACGTGATGTAACTATTGAGTCCGACTAGTGATATGAAATTGCGAGTTAGATCGAGACCTGCTGGTTTCCGACGCATTGTAGTCCCTGGGAATGGCCTACGAGGTATTGATGCGTGCATTGTGCCAATTACTGCTGGGGTGCTTAAACACAGAGATTGCTAACTGTTATTTTCTGATTACCTAGTACCTTTAACTATTTACGGTCACGATTGCACAAATATTCGAAGATATATTATATCAGATTGCTCTCGAGCTTGACTTCTGCCAACGCCCAGGTTGGTTTGTAATGGCAGCCAGTTAGCATGAAAAGGATGTTTCTAATTTGGATATTCGTATAATATCCTGTTTTGACACCGCAGTATGCCTAAACGGATATTAATCATGATTAAAGTCAGCAAAATGTAATAATTGGGTCCGGTAGAGCTTTACGAGCTTATTTACGAGTTCTGCGCGAGAACTTTTTTTTTCGTGAAAACAAACTTAATGTAAAATATCGATGTTTGTTTTGGGTGTTTGTGCAGGCTTTATTACGAGTTTACGTAAACACCCGCTGTCAGGATATTAACGTACCGAAACCGAAATTAAGGCTATAAATTATAGAACAGTTTGTAGAGATGGAAGAAACCTTCAATTTCAATGTAGCCACCTTATTTATGTTGCTGGCAAAACACGGAGTTTATTTTTAGCGCTTTCGCTACTTGCAAAAAGTTACTAACACTTTAATACTTGATCTTGTTACTACGTTGAATCATAGGACCTTCATAGTAATACAACCCATTCTCTCCATTTCTGATAAAAGAACACCAAATAAAATACAATAGTGTTTACTGGAATCAAACAGCAATTGGGTCACAGAAGCTACGATGCACCGGCGCGGCTGACCGTTGCTCGGTGCGCGTGAGTCGACTGCCGATGCAGGCGCACTCGTTGCGTAATGCATTGTCTTCGCTACTGGTAATATTAGGTGCGATGACACAACGATAACATGCATTTAGGTCGCTTTTGTTGCCAAGGGTGCTTATTTAGCAATTTTATAAAAATAAAACAGAATTCCAGCTGGGTCGCAAGAGTTTAAATTGAATAGCTCTGAAAATACTCCCATCAGAATTATCGTGGACAGTAATTATTCACGATCACAGCGGAACAATGAGATTGCAAGACTTTTTTCTTTATTTTTAATTCTAGAAAAAACTATTTATTTCTCTGACATGAGCCGTGTCGGCTGTCAGAGAAAACGTTGACTCCGTGTAGAGGAGGGGCTTATGCCAAAAAGCACAAACTTGCGGGTTATAATAGTACCGGATTGACAGCCTGTGTCGTCTACCACTTCCTTGCCAACTATGTAATTAGAGAAAAAAACTCGCCACCACATTAAAATATTATATGACATGTGGGGGAGTTTGATAATTTGCACGTTTGCTTTAATTACTTTGAGATCATAGTTCATATTAAGACCATTCCGCCAGATGTCATGCAACTGTTCAACAGTAGCTCGGCCTCCTAAGCCCGAGTATTTTTTATATAACTTTGTTTCAGCCAGTTACAATTTGTTCTATTATCGGAAAGGACGAATTACGCAATAAAAATTTAATTCCGAGCAAATAAACTTCCGCGGTAATCTAACGAGGTTTAATTTGCGAAGGCAAAATAATTGCAGAGAGCTAGTCAGACATCAGTCCAGACTACCGCGAATAACATTGGTAGCAGCACAAATTGAAGGTAATTATATCTAATTGCGAGTCACGGTCATGGCCAATAAGCACCAATAAGCAATAACATGGGAAGGTAGAGCGAAGGTCCGTCGTTACCTCAACTAAGTTATTATATCATCGTGTGCACATCTCGTATCGAACACGCATTGTTCTACTTGGTTCTCCACTCAGATGGATGGGTCGCCTTCCTCATAAATCCACGAAACGCGATGACGACAATGTGCAAACAAGTATGAAATAAGATCTACATCTTTGATGTACACTTCAAACAGATTCATAAGAGGCAGTAGATATGCATTCACGGAATAGCTGCGCATTTGTTTTCAAGGAGCAACAGCATTTCATTCACCCGTGCAAGTAACTCTTGAGTAATTTATGTAGCCAACGTTGAGAATTCCATATAACCTATTAAGGTGATTGCCAACAAACGGTCTACCGATAGTCACCTATGAGAGCTTGCCCCAGTTGTGCTGGAACAACGCCAAGGCCTTGTCTAGTCATGGCTTTGGCTATTCGCAAATATCTCAATACGTACGAGCTTCATATCTTAATTTCATAAATACAAACTGCAGCAGAGAGGCGCCTCTAAGTGAGCTTCATAAATGATGTAATTTAAATATGGCCTGTGTCTGCGGCAGCGCCAGTACAATTTGAATAGCAGAACCAGTCGGGCTCGCTCATTCTTGTTTACACAAACTTGGTACGAGAAAGTTGTAGACTTAAAAAAAAATTACAATAACAATATTTTCAGTCACGTATGAAGCCAAAATAACATTTATAGTTCTCAATAACTCAATTTCAGAACGTTGCGAACAACGCGAAAAATATCAAAATAGTGCATTTAGTTAGCGTGGTGTAATGTGGCGTGAGTGCGCGCGGTGCCCGGGTCACGGGCACGTCCTGCTGTATTTATAGCATCGTAACTTGCACCAATGATCGGTGGACGGCAACAAAACCGGCTATATTACCGGCAGGCCTATTGTTCGTGCTAGGAATAAAAGTGGAATAGTCGCAAATGCTCGCGTCGCCAATAAGTGCACTTGTTTTAAGTTCTCTTCTCATTCGCATGGGTAAAGCAATAATACGTGAGCTTTACTGCCGCATTGCGTTGCATACAACTATGTTCTTGATATTTCCTATATCGCAGATGTTTTGTGTCATATTAGGTAGTACCCTCGTAGATGCTCGAACACTTTAAATTTCACTGAAAAAGTAACTGTATTAATATTAACTTTAAGTATGAGGAGCTCGTGGCTAAGTAATAACAGCCGCAGGGGTTGGTCCGTGGATGAGTGACCATCTTTACATACCGAGACTCCTCCGTGCCTTGGAAAGCACGTTAAGCCGTTGGTCTCCGCTGCCACTCGTGGATCTTGACAGTCGTTACGGGTCGTCAGAAATCCTAAAGCCTGACAACCAGTCTTACCAATGGTTATCGTATTACCCTACCCAGTCACTGGGTTGTGGAGGTCAGATAGGCAGTCGCTCCATATAAAATACTGGTATTCAGCTGCATCCGGTTAGACTGGAAGCAGACCCCAACATTGTTGGGAAAAGGCTAGACAGATTGATATGTTTTGTGTCATAACAGGGCCGTTTGTTCGTGACTGTGCGCAAAAATCTTGAGTTACGTTTTAATTGTAAGATTTATTAGTTCAGAAATTGCGAGATGTCGTCGAACTGCAATTTATTGGTTGTGAACGTATAAGAGAGACTTGTAATTACGGACGATCATAAACAAGGCGCGATGGCGAAACCTTTTGACTTTTAATTATTGAACAGATCCGACAATAGCTGAGCTCGAGAGCTGACTGGCTGGCTGCACGGGGTGCTGCCCTTTAATAAAGTCTTGTAAATCATTTTGCCAGACGCTTCATTCACCCAATACGAAATCAAGATAAAATTGTTGCCGTTCAGCCGACGCAGAGAATTGTTGCATTTTTATTTACGCTCGTGTATCTTTGTATCTTCTTGCCTCAGAAATTACTGTCGTTAATATTTTTCCTTTGCAACATTCTCTAATTGACAAGAGACGGCCCTCGAGGTATATGTAAGTATACACAGTAAATATATGAACAACCGTTGGTTATTGATTGTTGTTAATGAAATGGCATTTACTGCATGCACATGTTTGTAGTGGCCAATCAGCAAAGTTTATGTGACCTTTAATAGGTCTATAATATCATACAACAAAATAAATTGTTTCCCTCGTAGCAAAATGTAGTCACACTCGCAGATCACGTCCAAGCCGTTGTGGACTTTTTATAGAAGCTTTTATAGGTACTTCACATTAACTCTGACATTTTAAATGCCCACCTATCGCCATAATTACTTGCCTTAGTATCTCTTGTCTTTGTCTTGTCCTTGGTCAAAAGTGTTCTGTGCTTGTCTAACGTCTAGCGTCTAAATAATTAGTCGGTGCTGTTAATTATACTAACCCAGGTTACTCAGGTATTGCATTATAACTTTGATCGTTATAGTAGTCTTAATGCACCTGGGCCTAATGCATCCGTTACGCAGGAAACGTCATTTCATTCTTGTTAGTATAAATTAAGTGTTTTAAATTTTAAATGTTAGGCTGTAGGTACGGCAAAATAAATTACATTAGGGTTTTTGCAGTGAAACGTGTGTGAGTTAACATTGTCTGTAGGATCGTTTTTAAACTGCTGTAGTTAAATATGAAGCCGTATCAGAAACATATTATTTTCATGTCATGAAAGAAGCTATTTTTAACCCAATATTGTAAAATAGGAGCGAGGCGAGGGTGGGACACCCCTCGACGGTGTATTTTCGTATTTGTATCAATATCAAGTCATGTTTTTTAACAGGCACAAAAGCCAGAAATCATAGTCCCCAAATCGTCTCAAGTTTGAACTGATGAAAAACATAATGCTCTTATAAATAAACACAGACTTTCCTTTCTAAGGTATAGAGACAAGTGTGCCAAATTATCTTACAATACCCAATTGATGATCAATTGGAAGAACATATTCGCTCATTTTGACGAGAGTAAATCGTGAAATTATATATCCAAGAATAGATTGAGTAACGTTGGCAAGGCCCAGAAATACATCAGATTCCATCAGGTTGTCGGAAGCCGCGGTCATCTATCTCCACCAATAGAATAGCTAGGTACTTAAAATCATCCGTAAATTACGAACTATGCCACACTATGCTTCCGAGTTTGTAAATCATTATCTTTACGTCCTTGTTGTTAGTGAACGTGTCATTAATTCTGTAACAGGAGTTAAGCTTGTAATATTGTCTCTACCATCTTATTATCCATAAAAAGAACCATTAAAACCTCGTCTTTGATTCTTTACAAATGATGTATAGGTTAACGAATCGTGGGCGGAACGCGCCATAAGTATAATAAATCACTACAAGTAGGTATGCTTATTATAGGTACTGACTGTGTATTTTTGCACTCAAGTGTATGCATAAATCTGTTGTTGAGATGCAAACAAGCAGCATTTCTTTTCAGTTTGGTAGTTAATTTGTGAATGAATGTCTCTTTTAATTTATTTTAGATTAAGTGGCTGTCGATGGTTTTAGTGCCCGAAATGGTTTATCTTCATCAAAAAGGGAGTTTTTGAACCCATCGAGTATCATCAAGAAGTTTTCAAAGTCAGCCTAATCGTGAACAAAGTCAACATTAACACTATCTATGGAATGCAGCAAGACTACAGATGCTCGTGATGACGACACACTCATGTTCATGTCATTAACAAGTTGCTGTCCTGCACGGGCGCAGGCCTGGCCTTGAGTGCGATAACCAAGCGTTTGTCGATAGGCGAGACTCGGTTATGTAATGTTGCAACTTGCAATGTAGGTAATAATAAATACATTCAAGTATTTTAATTCCATCACGTTGAAACGAGGGTATTGTGACTGATTGATGGAAAAGTGGCTCAGTTATGAACATAAATTAATAAAATCTGCAAGCACCAATTGGAAGTAGAGCTGCGTGCATATCTAAATGAATATAATTTGTGATTTAAATGTAATTTATGTGATTTTATAACGTGCGGGTCTCTCATTGTCATTAGAGATGATAAATTCAATCGACGATGTGAACGTGACGGTCTTCATGTCAATATACGATTATTTTTCCAGGGTTTTTTAAGGTTCCGTACCAAATTGTTAAAAAGGAACCCTTATGGTGCGACTCAGTATGTCTGTCTGTTCGTCTGTCACAGCTGGATATCTCAGAATTACTAATGCTATCAACTTGAAATTTTTAACAATTTTAGATGACGTTTGCCCAACTAAGTATTTTGCAAATAAGAAAGATTTTTTTTTTACAACGGACTGAAAGGGGGTCTTAAAAATTCGAAGTGGGGCTACTAGGGCATGTGGGGCATGGGGGGTTTTAATTATGATATATTTAAAAGAGCACTGTTTTCATATTCTCAAACATTTTTTTTCTTATTTTAGGCCGCATAGTTTTCGACTTTTGATGAAAAATGTTGAAAAATACCGTTCCCCTTTGTTTTGTTTAGAAAAGTTTTCTAAAATCTGAAATTATTTTATGTGATAGAAGTGTATGTAAAGACTACAGGAAAAATAAAACGATGTCTCTAAATAGCACAGTTTTTCAGAAATCGGAACGGAACCCTCGGTGCCGTCCGACTCGCTGTTGATCGGTTTTTTTTCGGTGTCTTGAAATTTATGAGCGCACGTTTATTTATTGGATTATAATTGGTTTCTCTTCCAAGAACAACGCAGTCACACGAATATTGTCTGATTTCTATTTATAGATTTATTATTAAGTAATACGCAGATAATGGGTATTTATTTTACTTTTTCATTAATCAAAACACAACATACCTACACACACATATGTATGTCACAAAATTTTATTTCTTTTGTATGATCTGTTTTATATTATCTATTCTGTTAATTTATTCAAAACGGACACACATGACATGCACTTCCCTATGTGTTTATAGCGTATGGCACTCATGCGCTGCAGCTTAAAATTTGCGTCAAATGGTATACCTTGTGTTATCAACTTATCATCTTTAGTTATTACAAACTAAAGTCGCATTTCGTGTCTGTCTGTGTGGCCGCGTTGTTCTTATGAACTACGCAACGGATTTTGAAGCGGTTTACACTATAATTTAGAGAATGTATTCCGGAAGGTTTATATGTATAATACATTAATATTTAACTTAGATATAATATATACCTTCATGTTTTGTCAAGTAGTAAAAACCGTGCGACAGGGCCTGGTCGATAGTTATCATTAATTGACATCATGCTGAGCTGAGGTATCTAGTACTTACTATTATTTATTATGTGGCCCTTTTGGCATTATAGGCACTGTTTTCTGTTTTTTATAGTTGGTACTTTTTTTTTGCTGTAAGGCCTTTAACCGTATTTTCTTTCTTTCGTCTTGATTGAAATAAAACGGTAACGAGCAATAAAGTTCACGGTTATTGCTACATACTATTGCTTCTAGACCATGTTTCTACATACTAGCATGAACTGTTTAGATTACTGCAGTCGATATGGCAACAATACAATGCAACTATTCAGATAATCTTGCGTGCCGTTATGACATCTATTTCTAGCTTAGAGAGGACGGGAATAAATAAAATAAAATACATACTTAATCTTTGTCAAGAGATAGAGTGTTACAGAAATACATTGAAGGACTGAAATGGCTATAGAGATAGAAGTAATCTTTATACAACGTACTGAATACTTAGACAAGGATATAAAATCTATATCTATAAAAATCAATGCCACTTTTCGTTGTAATTTTATAACTCAAAAACGGCTGGGCCGACTTAGCTGATTTTGGTTTTGAAATATTTGACGTAGTCCAGGGAAGGTTTAAACGATGAGAACAATTGGAAAAGTTGCCGGGAAAATTGGAAAATTCTGGAAAACTGAAAGTGGATTTTATGTGGAAATATTGAAATTGGGACAGGACAACGCCTGTCGGGTCAGCTAGTATTCATATAAAATAAAAATACCTTTAAGTATTTAATTTTAAAAGTAAGTAGTATTTCTAAAATAACAAATGAAAACTCTAATTAAATTATTATTATCGCAAGTCTTGGCTACACCACATCGGTTCGATATCTTCAAAATTGAATATGAATAATTTTGTATTTTTAGAAGAAACGAATAGAAGACTATTGCACATTGTGCAAAGTAATTGAATTTATTAATATTCCTGACAGCTTTTTTAGCAGATAGAAGCATAGTTACACAGAGCTATATAAAAGGTCATATGAATGTAAAACTACCACAGAAAAAAGAAAAAAAAAACGGATTATTTGAAGTCACAAAAAAGAGTACATGATTTTTTCGTCAATGTCAGATGTCATGACAAATCTTTAACCCGTCGCACGCCAATTAGCAGACCCAATAGATTTTCTATTGTTATCTGAACATCTGGGTGTGCAATCGACGTTTAACGAGTTAACACTAAATTAGGTCATTCGCAGCAAATCGGATACCTAAACAAATCTAGACAATTGGCTCAGTTCGGAGGAGGCACTTGGTACGTTGGTACCGCGAGGGGATGAAACTGGGTCACGGGTATCATAAATTGCCTGCCAATGACAAGCCAGGTCAGATTCAAAACATAGTAAATGACGCTAGCATAAGTTTCTGTATGTTCCTATCATCAATAGCATTTATCAACATAAAGCTGAAGACATTGCTTTTTTGTATCTTTGAACGCGCTAATCTCTGGAACCACCCGTCAGATTTGAAAAGTCATTTTTGTATTTGATAGGCCAATTCTTTAGAAAGGCTATAGGTTATTTAACATCACGCTATGACCCTTAGGAGACATGCACAATTTGCGTTATGATGTGTGCATAAACAAAAATAAAACACGCAGATCTTGAGCAGTTATAAAAAACATTCATAGCAATAATAATAATTGTTTAGCAAAAAGGAGGACTTACAGTAGGTAAGGGAGGGCGGGAGGACAAAACATGGAAAGGGAGGACATGTCCTCCTTTTGGATACCATCTGGCAACCCTAGGCAGCGGGGACCCTGAAACATCGCGCGGACAAAGTCACGTGCAGAAGCTAGTATGATATATATTGCACAAGGAAAATAAACATAGCGCATTTAGATGTATTCAAACTGGCGACCATTTTATGGTGTTTTGTTTCAAAGGCGTTTTGTATTAAATATGGTCATAACTTAGAATATTACCGCGGAAGTCATTTTGAGGTTAAACAAATAGGTATTTTTGTTCGTCTCTAACAACGGAATAAGTACATAAGTTTTATGTTGATAAGTTTTAGTCTTATTGCGTTTAGCGGTGTTGGATGAAAAAAGTTGTTTAAGTTTTGCAAAACCAATACAAACTCTTTATTTTATTATTATAGAACTTTAACCCCTCAAGTGTCGAATGCACCCCATGTGTGCATAACAAAAACCTCTTTTTTTGTTAGGTATATAACCTTATATCACATATATATAAATGTAAAAAAACATCATCCGATGGAAAACCAATCATCATCATCAGTTGTGAACCTATGGAGTTCGTAGCTAACCCCCCCCCCCTCTCCCCCGCGTGTCAAATGCACCCAAAGTGTGCAAAAGGACAAAACTTTACATAATAGGTATATAAGCTTAGATCACATATATATAAACGTAAAAAAACATCATCCGATGGAAAAAATATCATTATCAGTAGTTGTGAACCTATGGGGTTCGCAACTAACCCCCAACCCTCCCCACTCGCTGGTGTTTTGGGTCTAAAATTAGCCAAACTCAGACACTTGAGGGGTGAAGTGGTCGATACATAACCTACCTGAGGTCTCTAGGTAAAGTCGATACGTCATAACGACCTACACAGGAACAAAGTCTCACGAAATAGTGCTCAGCATGAATAATATAAACGCAAAACGATATATTTAGGCGACGGCGACGGCGACGATATTGAACTTCAGTGAAACCGGGCCAGAATATTGTCGGGGCGACGTGCGACTCTTGCGCAGCCTTGACCCCGCGCATGCGCTGTGAGTCAGCGGTGTCGCGCCTGCGCCATGCACTTCTCGTGCAGTGCCGCCGCCGGGGGACAGTGGCCGACTTCCACAATCCTGCCTGATAAGCGCCCACGCAGTGACGTCACCAATAGAACTCGTAATCAACCGGACAAATGACCTGTTGACATAATTACTCTACTATTCCTTGAATTAGCTCGTCACCTATTCAGTAGGTACAATTACTCCGACTACGTATTATTGAGTGACGGACTCCATCTTGTTGATGCTATGGTCATCAGCTCAAAATACCATTCCAGACTCCAATCTACATAGTCCTCAAATGATCTGATGAAGATTATTTCCGGATTTTTATATACACATTGCCATTGATAAATTTTGTTTTTGTTGAAATTTTCACGATTATGTATTTCTATTACGGCTATAAATAATTAAAAAAAAAAAAAGTTAAAAATTAAAGGGGGTCCCCCATACAAGAAACGTGTTTTTTAAAGTGAAGTATTTTTTTTATATGTAAGTAGTGTTAAATATTGTGGTGTTACGGAACCCTTCTTGTGCGAGTCCGACTCGCACTTGGCAGGTTTTTTGTAATGATTGACGTGTAAAAGTGTCTGTACAAACCTACTTACAGAAATAAAATCATTTTATTATTTATCCACCATAATAATTTAGTCATCCTAATCATAATTAAATCAGAGGGCCAATTCTCGTACTTAAAAAACGTTCAAATTCCAGTCGCAGTGTCATCTCAGCGACAATCAATGTCAAAAATGTAGGGAAATTAGAGGCTTTTTTGACAGATTTCGACTGGAGATTAGAATGCGAACGTTCTTAAAATTACGAGAATTGCCCCTCAGATCATGTAAAATGTATCTGCATTCATCATAGCTGCCTGCAAAGATATAATCAAAACTGTTGAAATCACAAGGTGTAAATTTAATGCTGCTGAAACTTCAATCAGGCCAACAAGCCGCTAAAAAGCGCATCCTGCTCGGGCCAGCAGCGGTAACTAGGCCGCGGATCGGGGCCAAGGCTGGCCAGGACACATTATTCTATCAAGCACACTCCAGCTCGCCGCTATTTCTGTGCCTGCAGCGGCCTCCACTCTTATTTATGAACCTCCACCCAACCTGACGTATTGCTCCATAGAAAATAAATATAAATCTCTTCCAACATTTATCGCCACTTACACTTTAGTTCAAAAACCTTTCACAAATAAACTACTTTAAAATGTTTAAAGTCTCACTGCGTAGCGTTCAAAATATCCTTAGATGCACACACTCAAGTAATGTCCCAAATTATCGTGCCTTATCTACGAGGTCAACCTTGGAGTTCTATAAGCGACTTGTTTACCGAATGTTAAATTGACAAAAAATGTGACCATACACGTTATATAGATGTTCTACTGATAAACGCCTCTATAATATTTGGCAGAGCTATAATGGATCGATTTCTTCCGCGTCCACTTAAGGCCGAGATAATTCTTATCAAACGCGACCTCAATATCAAGGAAAACAAATATGCATTTCAAGTTATCGCTGAGACCTTCCCAATTTAGGCAGTGTAGATGTGTTTGTGACTTTTTAATCTGATAAGTTTATAGGTCTGTCCACTACATATTTTATTTTATTTTTATTTTATTATTACAATTTTAAGAAAGCTTACAGACTAATGCACATAAATGGTTACAAAAATAACAACTGACAATCGCTAATTACAAGCTTCCACATTAAGATTACAATTTTTAGGAAACTGAAAGCTATTAAAATACTATTTATAAAATATACCTACACTTATATAAAAACTTAAGTTCTAGCACCTATAAACTATTTTTATGTGTCGGGTGAACTGTGAAATTTTGATGCGATGATTGACTAATATTTATAGAGCTGGAGATTTCACAATTATGATAAAAATCTACTTAGGTACAGTGGGTACCCCGGTTGTATTAAAATTATAATATAACTGGGGTACCCAATTGATGCAGCCCACTGTTACATCGGACAAAAATATACTATTTGAAAATAAAACTTTGGACGAACAGTTGGCTATGTCCTTACCTGTCAAATATAACCTTACTGAGATTACTGTTTATTTATGTACTTATGTATATTCTAATAACGTGATCAATCATGCTTGTTATAAAATATTTTTTTAAATCTTCAATATTTTATTGGTTTAATAACTGTTTACATATAACGGGATTTAAATGAATTAAAATACTTATTAATTTATTTATGAAAAATTACTAGACCGTTTGTTCTTAGTGATTCGGTTATATTAGTAGTCAGATTTAGAAATAAATTAAAAGCATATTATTTATAAACATAAATTGTGTATAAAGAGACTCGCCAGACCTCACAGTCAAGCTATTGCCATGGTTTTGTGGGGCTTAGTTTATATGTTGTGTAAATCATTATAATAATAATCAAATAAATAATATTTGAATTCTTATTTTTACTGAAAAACATGGAATATGTGGATATATAACATTCGAAATTCGAACAAAGGAGTCGGAGAGTAGAGCTTTTATCGATAACTGATAATCCCGTATACCCGTATCAATATAATCCTGCAGTATCCTACCGCTGCGCGCTGGGAAAACAAATATCCTGAGAAACAGACCATTAAGCAGTTTACCTACACACAAACATTCCGCTTGGATATTATTAAATAAAGATATAGATTAGCCATATCATGTATGTATAATTCAGTAGATACGTAGCGGGGTCAGGGGTTCGCGTTATCGACAGCTCACACGGAATTTATATTTAACATTCGTGAAATGTCGACTACCATGTAAAAGTTTATAACATGTAAATGAGTTTTTTATTTGTCTAGTTTAATGAGAATTTATTATCAGATTATGCGTGTAGATATATTAACTGTCGCAAACGATGGAATATATATAATATGTATATTGTCATTGTCAACGAAATGCAGAGTAACTTTACCGTTCCTTGCGTAACTCCGTAGTCTAAATCGACATAGTTGACCAGTAGGCACACTAGTGGCTAGGTACAGTGAAGTGCACACTGCGGCAACCTTGCGTTATCTGAGTCCAGTGCCCTTGGTCCACTTACCGCGCTATCTCGGGCACATCGTCGCCATCTGATAAACATGCTTGTTTGTTCGCCTGCTGTGCTGATCGCAATTCATATTTGCAGCCATGTTGAGATACTATTAAATGTATTCATGTATCTGGTTCGGAATGCAAACTAGATAGGTGCATAGATGCAATATTGCAATGTGTTGACTGTTGGAAAACAAAATCCGGAGCACATAATGCAATTAAAGTAAATAATCATGTAGGTTTGACGATCAAGTTGTTATGAAATCGGATTCCTGGAATGCAGACTTTAATAATGACTGTATACGGAAATGCGCGAACATATAATTGAATAGGCAGGCACAAACATTTTGTTTAAACACAAAAACCAATCAACTCTACGTGATTCGATTTAGATTCCTAATGCGGTTTTTTGGTCGAGTCTGTCGATTCGACATAAGATATGGCTGCCGAAATTTGCGACTTACAAAAAAACGTACAATGATTATCTAGCCGCAGATCAAATTATGTACTATTAGGGTTTTTTAGCATAATGACGGGGCGGCGCGTAGCGGTAACATAAAATGGTAGCCAGTGCTTATTGTGCGCATTTCCTTAGGACATAAAGTCGAATTCCCCAAAAACAATTACAAGACGATGATTCAACTTTAGAACAATGAAGCTTGAACATCAAAAGATTATCTGACAATGAGAAGTAACAATTAACGCGAAGGTTGCTCAAGTGTAGGCGACGGAGGAAGCGGAGTACCGTTTGATAATTTCAATCTGTCGGCCAACGTATCAAACCGATAGAGCCTTGAGCATGTTATGACAAATTCGTTAGTGAGCTCCTACTACGGCTGCATTTAAATGATCCTAACGAATATTGTATTTGTAAGATTGATAATTCACATAAGGAAATATATTTGTGTTTCCTTGTGCGAATTCTAATAATGTAATCGATATAGATTTGGCGACACACGTACACGATTTATTTACGTACCTACCTACTAATTGAATACATACATGTTAATTGATTAAACGAACGAAGCACAAAATCTAAACGGCTCCCTAATTGCGTAAACTACTGTCAATCGGAATCAGTTTTATTTTGCCAGTTCAACAACTTTCATTGCGTTATTTAAGTTGTCGAACAGAAAATTTTTTTGAACATATTAAGCAATGGATTCCTCTCTTACTCAGCTCAGATTACGAGTTGTGAATTTATGAAACAGTTTTTTGGCTCTGGTGTAAAGTCCAACATATCGAGATACTACAAGACTCATTGATATTATCGACTATTTCCGCTCCAAAGGGCGTAAAGACCATTTTGGGCCAAATTCACTTTTTGATGCAGTCTTACTTAGTTGACTGATATCACTTACTTAGTTGGTTGATAAGACTGCATCAAAAAGTGAATTTGGGACAAAATGGTCTTAACGCCCTTTGTAGCGGAAACAGTCGTTATAATTATCATTGACAAGTCTGCTTTCTTGCGTCGATATATTATAGTCCTCCCGATTTCGATAACGGCGACCGTTCGAAATTATTACCTTGTGTGAAATAGGTACACATTACAAAAATAATCCATCCGCATTTTCTAAATCCATCCTCAGGATTAAAATTCATAGACTTGAAATCCCAACAGCAATTGGCCAGATATTGTGTGGAAACTCCATCAAACTTGTATGATTAATCGGCGAGTTGTGCCGTAAACAAGTGATAAAAATACACAGAGCCTGTAGAAGCTAGCAGAAACTGTGTTTTTATGCAAAGTTCATACGTTGCAATGGACAATGTGACACCTGCGCCGCCGCCGCACCTGGATGGAATTTATAAATAGTTTCAGTTAGATCGCCCGTGACATGGACGCGGTTTTAGTTATGTTTTCGCTATCGGTTACTTTGTTCTTTGTTCTCCAAATGAACAGGGCAGAACCATAAGAATAAATGCATTGACAGAACCAAAAATAGGATTGACGGTGGTCAAATCAACAGTACCAGATAATATTACCATTAGACTCAGGAGTCACTAAATCCGGACCGCCGCCGCAGTAAAAAGTAGGAATTAAAACTAGAGTTGCCGCGAATAGTCGCTATTATTCGGTATTCGGCATTATTCGACATTTTTTTGCTATTCGTCAAATACCGAATAATAAAGTCTATTATTCGACATTCGGCGAATAGTTGTCTAAAATAAACTTTGAATTAGAAAAAAAACTTTCTTTGAATTAGAAAAAAAAATAGGCTTCAAAATAATCACTTTATTTTTTCTTAAAAAACAAAACACACTTAGTTTGGTATCAATTATTATCATTATTATTGTCATACAAAAATCAGTCTAAAGTTAGGCTTCATATTAAAGTTAGGCTTTTTAGTTTTTTTTTTTAATTTGGCTTTTTTTGATGATTTCCCATCCACAAAATTTCATTAATATTGAAAATCCAAAAGGGGCAGATTGTGGTGCAAAAAAACCAGTTATTCTGCACGATTGGGATCAACTCGGTTGCGCTTTTTTTCATACCTTGCCATACCGTTTTTTTCATAACCTGCCTCAGAAAATAGTCTTTCCGAATAAACAGAGCTTGCTGGTGTGATTAAAAATCGTTTAGCAAGCTTTCTTAAAATGGGGAATTCATCATTAATCAATCATTTTTACAAGTCCACCATTCATATGGGTTTATATTTCTGTCAGCCTTTGCTGACGCGACGTAATGGGTTATTTCTTCAGCAGTGGCATTCGTGGGTTGGTCTTCAGAAGGCTCAAATAAACTATTTTTTATATTCCTATGTTAATGTCGAATAATATTATCGAATTATTCGACTATTCGCCATAGGGAATGGCGATTAATCGGTATTCGACTATTCGCTATTACAACTATTCGCGGCAACTCTAATTAAAACTGAATCTAAAAATATTGAATTTTTTTTTTTATTTGATGGCAATAGACTCCAGACAGATAGTAGGTAGTTCAAAGGAAAAATGTAATTTTTGACGTTAAGGCTCTTACAGACAGAGGCGATATCGCGTCGCGACGCGATATTTTTCTACGGATATAATATCGAAATATCGCGGCGCGACCGCGATATCGCCTCTGTCTGTAAGAGCCTTTAATGTTAATTACTTATTTTGTTACTTTTGTTCATTACATAATATTTGTCGTTTACCAAACGGACCGCGACAGTCATATTAATTTCAAAAACGGAACCCAATGAAACTTATTGGTGATTCCTGCATTAGACCATCGTCAAATTGTCTTACAAATAATTCTTTGTTATAGAAAATAGGTTCTTCTATTTTTACTCTATATCGCAGTAAGATGGTTGTAGCCGTAATATATGTAGTTATATCCCCAGGGATATATCTACCGTAATATAGTTATATGAAAGCGGTTCATAACACTATCTTACGGAACTGTGAGCAACTACGCGCGAGCCGAGCAAGCGAAGAGCGGTACCGCGACAGGGGCTGGCGAGCGCGTCGAAATTGGTCGCAGTAGCAAAATTAGGGCACTCCGACAGTTTTCATATAACTGTATTACCTATGCTAGAAAGCTATATCCTTAGGAATTAACTATGTTACGGCTACAATTATCTTACTGCGACATAATTATACACACAGCAGGAATAAAAGTTAGGTGAAAGCAGAAATTGTCGAGTTGTTTACGAGGACACTTCAGTTGTTCTTAAACTTTCTGCAAGTACACAATGATCAACTTTTGCTATATACAATTTTGCTCCTATTTCAGAATGCTACTGTTTATTTTTTGGATCCTTTTGATACCTATCTATTTATTATGTAAATCACAAACAGGGTTATTTACATAGTTAAATACAGGTTTACAGGCAAAGACGGGTATAACAGTTGACAGGGACAGGTGTTTCTTTAATAGAAGTGACATTTGTAAAGTGACGACAGTTGCATTCTTTAATATGTATGATTATAAACAGGTACTGACCAATATATTATTATTATCATTAATAACAAGTTTCTATCTGACAGTCAGTGTTAATTAACTCACTCATAGTTACAATTCGTAATTATTTATCTGCTCCGACACTTATTTTGTTTTACTTAGTAGCAGTGGATTACACTGTGACGACCCTGACACTGCCAGTATAACATACATAAATGCACCAGTCAGTGTGTGGCAGTATGATGGACGGTCAGTCAGTCAGGGGTTGTAACCGGTCGTCTATCGGTTAAGACTTTTCCACAATTCACTGTGTTATCTATCCGAGCTTACGATTGTTTACACGTTCCATTTGTGTATATTATTGTTTTAAACACAGTTTTAGATGTTTCACGTTCTGTAACGTTTATTTCAATAATTAAATTGTTAGGTATAACAAAAAAAACCTATTAACCTTTGATAATCTTGAATGTTTCTTGGAATTCATTCATTGAAGAGACAAGATTAATGTAATTTATTTCAGCTAGTGAATTCGCAATAGCATTTTTTAAATTTACCTACATCACTTTGTCAGAAAGAGGCAATTTATTTTACGAGTATATCTGCAAATTATATTCTACACTGAAAGCCAGATATAGTTGGATTCTCAGCCATCATTACGCAAACCCTCGCACAGACGTAATCCAAAATTATAATGCCTGCGTCTGAGAGTATAACGGGCCATAATTAATAGGATTGATGCAATAACCAGTATAACCACAGCTCGATAACGAATACATCGAATGAAACAAGCGCAAAACGTATGTTTATGGCCGAACATTATTCGACTCGCCAGCAAGGGTGAGAAGGAATCTATGAAACATCAATTAAGAGGGAGGCACGTTCAAGAATATCTTGCTAGCAAGAAACACAATTACAGGCATAAAACCAGATTATAAATCCAGACATGACTCGAAATCGTAGACGTTATTATCTATTTCCTCCGTGCAGAAGTACAGATGGTTCGAAATGAATACATATAGGCTAGACGGTAATAAAACTAAGCTGCAAAAGATAGAAAATATGACAGCTGCATTCAAGAGAAGTGTAAAAATGTTCAAGTTCAATTATGACTGACGTTTATGAAAGATAAAATATTTATGTTGAGTATGGGACAGAGTGATCGAATCTTTATAAAGAGAGATTTTTATCTTTTTAAACAAATAGAAGACATACGTCATCCTAAAAACAACAATAATGCAGCTCTTATAGATAAAATAAAAAGGTTTCAAAATGACTAAAAACGTTCACAGGACTATTTCTGGGGTTAAAAGGTGAACTGATATGAAACACACTGATATCACTATCAGTTTTACGACTGTGCCAGTGATAAAATAAGAAAAATATTTAATCAAAACGAAACAGCGGCTTGACTCCATTTTGAAGTCTCATAATGCTATAATAAAAGTACATTTTACTGAGTATTTATCATTTATTATTAGTCTGGGCTCCTGACCTAAATACATTTCGAACGAAACTGAAGAGGAAAATTTTAGTCACCAATAATAATCACAGCGTCCTGCAGCTTATTGCAGGGAGAATGGATGTGGATTGCGCCTTCATGCAGCATTGGACAAAACTACATCTGCGAGTGGTGCGGTCCTGATCCAAGCCTCCTCAATCCTATTTCTATTGTTTTGTGTCTATGTCTGTTTCTTGTGTTCGTTTTAGTATTTTGTCGTAATTTGAATGTATGGATGATTTACAATAACTGTGTGTGTACTTGTAATAATATAAATTGCATTTGTTTCCATGTGTGAAATGCAACTGCAAATAACAATGAGACCGCTAATAATTTCAAATATAATTTTGGAACGAAAAGAGAAAATATGAGAATATACAGGGTGACTTTGAAAACATGCGACAAAATTTAAGGGGGTGTTCTACGCATCAATATGAACAACTTTTACTAAGGGACCAACATCGAATTCGTAAAAAAAAAAATTACCTTCCCATATTATAGTTAAAGGTAACCCTTTTGTAAAAGAAGGTCGGATTTTTTTTTTGCGAATTCGAAATTGTTCACATAGTAAAAGTTGTTCATATTGATGCGTAGAACACCCCCTTAAATTTTGTCGCATGTTTTCAAAGTCACCCTATATAACTTTTTGTTGGTCCTAATAATGGCGTAACATGGAAACCGAGTGCCAAAGAAAGTTGCCAAAATTCGCTAGTAAGATGACTGACAAATACTGACAATAGATTTTATGTGCCTAGTTGTTTGTTATTTTTAGCTGGAGCTACTATGAGAATAACTTTTCTTGTAAAGTTACCAAACCTACAACTTCTATACCGACATTAGAAAAAACAAATTACATATATGACGAAACACCAAACTTATAACCGTTTTACGGTCTTGTTCTACTATGTAAGCAAAATATCTTACAAATGAGAACATAGTAGCTACCAGAACTGACCAAGTTTCACAAGTTATCGATGTAACGGTAAATGTCTATGAAATAACGGGGGCAAAGCATCCAAATCTAGTAAGAAGTAACCACTCACATTGTATTGCGTAGTCACCTTACACAGTTACAACATAGACATTGGTAGGTTCATCTGAGAAGCGGTAATTGGTAGGCTAATGTTTGATACGGCAATGCTTTTGTTGGTTGTATCTGTTCCCATGTTTGATGGCGGAAAGAATTTCGTTTGCGTATTGGAATGTAATTTTGTGAATGAGAACGAGTTTGTTGCAGTATGGTAAGATAAAGAAAGATTTAAACTTATTACTATAGGGAATGAAGAAGTAATTAGTCATAAAATTGACCTTTTATCCAAATTCACTATAAATACTCTTGTGAAGATCACCAATAAGTTATAACAGCACCCTAGAATACCTATTTTACTGAGATGCCAAGACACTACCTCACCTATTCATAATTTATAAGCAAAACTGGTATCTATAATAAGCTCCGTTACAAAGTGCAACATAATAAGAATTCAAGGAAACTCCGTAGAAATATTAGGAAGCAATATGCTGTTATAAATAAATACTGAGAAGTTTGCTAAAAATTGGAGGTCTTACCAAGTTTGTTCATTAGCATAGTGTATACGTCAGTGTCGTTTTGAGTCACGACCACAAATTACATTGTCATACTTATGCAGAAAGTTCCAGATAATTCTGTTTGTTGTTCGCATGTGATATACCTATCTGCTACCTGTTTACTGTTATCCAAATTTATTTTGATTTGTAGCAAGAGAGAAAATTCTGTTTGCGAATATAGTTTGGCACTCAACTACACTCAATGTTTCTTTAATTTATAAAAATTTTGATACTTAGTTCTTAGAATGGTACAAAAACAATTTCAAATGACGACAAAATGTAGTTACGCTCAGTTGGTAATGTTAATCTAATTTTATTTGTTGAAATAACACTGGACTGTGTCACACTTCCCCAGTAATTTGTGGTGTAAAAAGAAAAAAATAACAAAATGGCTGATCTTAACCGTGTAAGGCAGTAAGTTGCGCAAGATCATGCTTACTGACCCAAACGGCGCGCAGCCCTCATCGTCTCGGTCGAGCGCTACACGTGGCGGAGCCGACTTGGATGAATTGGACAGTCGTGATTTTAACTATTTCGACATTGCTACACGGCAATATAAAGATATCTCAATGTTTGATATGAAAATGAGAGAATATCGCAAACAGATTTAAAAGATTGTCAAACATTATCATCACTGTTTGACTTATAAGAGGTCTTATTGATTCATTTATGTCTGTGTCAATGGCTGCTTTAGAACAGGTTTTCAAACAAAAACTCAATTGAACTTTGGTTACACTGCCAATAGAGTATCTTAAAAACGTTCGATTCAGTTCAGAAAAAGTTAGGCTAATGATCCAACAAATCGAAGTGTTCAAGGAAGTAGAACTGCAGGATACTCAACCGAGGGTCATTGTTTATGGTGAAGGTTTAACTCATGACGTAACTGATGTTGACGGTTTATCTTGACGCAAGGTTACGAGCGGTGTCACCTATGGCATAAGCACATTTTGAAGATTTGACCGAAACGCTCCCGATTGATACTTTGAATTCTTAAAGATATTTTACTGTAGCGCGAATATATCCAAATAGTTGAGATTCCAACCAATGTTTCAAAGATTTCGCTCAAGAACCGGGTGTATCAGAAAAGTGTGCTCAAAAGGGTGTGGTACACCATCAACTGAACAACTTTCTCCATGGGACCAAATGTATGGGACGGGTGATAATTTTTTCTCGATTACGATGTTGGTCCTTAGTCCTATGGGGAAAGTTGTTTAGTTTGATTGTCTGTACCACACCCTTAAGTGTGACCACACCCTTCTGATACATCCTGCATGTAGTATGATTCGATGCTAAAAGTATGGAAATAATTTGTACTTACTGTCATGTCATGGTGAATATTCATTTATTTGTATATGTTTTTCTTAGAATGATGGGTGATATTGAAAAAAATCATAGAAGTAGAAAATGACTGTGCTGGCCCACAAGCAAATACGAAGATTGACTCCTGCAGCTACATACCACAAAGAAATTCTATATCTCTACGCAAAGCCAATGAACAACACAATAATCTTTGTTTCTTGCTTTTTATCAGTAACATTTTTACATTGCTTGATAGTACTTAAATTGATTTGCATTCCAGGTAGTGCGTATAAGGAATTCTTGATAACTTTCACTGTGACAGTGTGATATCAAAAGTAAATACAGCTCATGACGATAATACATCGAATACTTTGCTTTGATTGTAACTGACAGCTATTAAACAACGTCCGCAATGTATGTCAAATTAATGAAGCAAGCTATGATTTGGACTAAGTGGCGTTGCAGACAGATTTATGTTTTTGTATAGGATGTGAGCTGGTAGCACTGTTTATACATATACACTGAGCGCTGCCATAATAGCGACCATGTTTACAGCCGCGCAAAAAATTGCGGATCCTCTTTTAATTATATTTTGTGTAACGTTGACTACTATGATTTACCGTGCACCCACATAATCATTATTTAGCAATTCCCTGCAGATGAATAAGCACTTATATAATTATGTAGAGATATATAATATTTTCTACTGCACCCAGAGTCCCAGACGTGATTCAAGAGATAGCTCGCAAGGGTAATGAATTTATAATACCCATTTTTTTTATCAAATACATAATCCATTCGCAGCAATGAAGGCAGATAGAAAATACATATCAATAATGCATATGTGTAGATAGTAATGTGACATTCGTGTTGTGTGTGTGTGTCTAGATATCGCGTCCGTTGCCCCCTAACAACTCGGTGACATTGGCGGAGCACAAATAAAGTGATAACCGCACATAAATAATAATGTAGATAGATATCTCGCATCTCTGTCTATAAACAACGTATGTCATCATTATTCATTCTGTTCATCTATCTAATTTTCCCATGAACGAATTGAACATTCATAGAGTCTTATTTTCCTATTCTACCAGGCACTATCGCTTGATAAAAAATATTATAATGCGAAGGAAATTCGCTCAGTGATGTATGAATCGACCCAAACCAGTTATGTACGCGGTACCAATCGAATCGAATATTCTCGATTGGATAAATCTCACAATCCACATATTCATGTCTCTCCACGGTTGGAAGGAATCGTTAACGTGGCGATTTTCAATTGTGAATTATTCAGAATCCTATTTCAGACTTTGTCTAATAATAATTTTCTACGAGTTTGGTGTGAAAGATCCGCATTCAATAAAATTGAATGTCTAGTCTGTGGTCTGCTATATATTTTAGTAGTAATGTACATTTAAGCTGCCATTCAAGCGAGAAAAAAGATAGGTTGTCGTTGTCGTGCGATAAAAACTTATTGCCTCTAGACGAGGCCGTGGCTTTTCGATTATTAAAGGTAATCACAATCTGTATGTACTCATAAGTTACGGTACGTGTACATGAGCGCGCTAAATAAATGTTGTCAAGGTGCGACATCAAACTGTTTGTTTTTCACCAACAAAAACGAGTGGGTGCGAACTTGAAAGACGGTTGAATAATGACTAACGTGCCTTATCCATGGTGGTGCAATGATCTCACAAAATATTGCAATAAGGCAAAAGCTAAGCTTGCTAACGTGTTCAAATTCGGTTCTTATGACGCCACAGACGGTACATATAATAGAGGCACTTGGCTAATGTACGACATAACAAAAAAACTCGGTAATATTTAGAGTTGCGATCATAGAACTCTGCTCAGAGGCTATTCATCTAAACACACCAAAATACAAAGTGACGTAATCTGTAAAGTTTAGTGAACGCTCGCGGCAGTACTGTGGCCGCGCGCACGTTGCCTCGATCTAAGTCGGTGTGCTCTCAAGGTCTGCGCGCGCGCTTGATCAAGGCCATCAGTGGCAGGAAGGCTCGCATCGTGGCTCAGCCTGCGTTTCGCTTTATTCGCTATTATGTTCATACTTACCTTGTTGCCTATTAAAAAATTCGTATTCATCAATATACGTCTCAAATGATTTCTTGGAACTTGGATCATGACTTTTTCTTTCTTTGTAGAGATTTTATTCTATTGATAACATTTTCTGCTTGTCCAATAACACGTTATTGGCAATATATTAGTGGCTCGGTGTTTTCGAGTCTCGTCTCACGTAGAATTGCGTCATTTGAGACTCAAAGGACTGGGATGGATAAAATATTTAATCAAATGCCAGTGAACAGAGCGATGCCAAAAAACTGCACGGAATGTTGTTTACACACTTTATGTTGGGTCGAGACTTCTCGCGAGTTGAGAATAACAGCGATAGATGATTTTGTGTGTAATTTAAGGAAGTTTTTTCCGATGGACTTCCTTATTTTGAACAATTTGAACACAATGACTGTTACATTTTAAAAGTATCTTGTAACTACGAATTTTATTTAATTTGCGTTTGAAAGGAGCAATCGATGTGGGAAGAACAATTAGTTTCTGACTGAAGAAATCTATAGAATATCCCAAAAAAGTTGAATAATAGGATCATTAACTTTTTCGATTACAACGGCAAATTGTTAACTTTTATTATGAGTAATCAAGGCTTATTAATATTTGATTGAGTCTGATTGACTTACCATATTTAAATAATAAAACCATAAATCATGTCATGATTGTAGTTCCCAAATTAATTTAGTTCATTCAACCACTTTTCTGCGGTTTTCTATCATAATAGTTTTTTTTATGTGATAGATTTACAGAAGCTCGTGGACTCGTGGCTAATTAGGTATTATGAGCCGCACGGGTAGATCACAGGTTAAGCTACTCTTGCCGAGGTCGGTCTGTGGATGGGTGACAATCGAAACCCCTCCGTGCCTCGTTTGTGTAGATCTTTGAAAGTCTTTGCGGGTAGTCAAAGGCCAAAAAGTCTGACAACCAGTCTTACCAAGGGGTTTCGTGTTACGCAGTAATTGGGTGTGGAGATCAGATAGGCAGTCCCTCCATGTAAAATACTAGTATTCAGCTCCATCCGGTTAGACTGGAAGCCAACCCAATATAGTTGGGAAAAGGCTAGGCAGATGAAGCAGATACAGAAGCTAGTTAATTGAATAAAACATGTCATTAAAATAATCCAACATAGTATTACAGTCATGGGAAGTGAGTTTGAGTTTTTGTAGCGTCAGAAACGTAATTATTGTCAGGTAGCGGGCGATGGGGACGTGATAATGTAGCTTTTTGTCTTTATTTCCTCACTGGAACTAAAATGGGAAATACCTGGTGATTTGCCTTTTAAATTTTAACTTTAGGTGTTTATGATCAAGGTCAATAAATATTCGTTTATGCCTAACTTTATGTTTTAGAGTTTTTTTTTTTGTAAAGCTATCTACTAAGACTACTACTTTACATAAGAAACGTCAGAAGCTAGGTGCAAGGTTCCAAATGGTCGTTTCGTATGGAGAAGAGCCGGCAAGAAAATCCACGGTCACTCTTTTACAAATAATTGGCTTTTACAATATTTTCAAATAAAGTGTTAATAACGGTTAGTCGGAAAATCTAGGCGTTTCAACAAGTAAGTACCAGGTACTTAACAAAATAGTAAATAGTCAACAAATGTACAGTCTTATTAGACTGTACATTCGTTGACTATTTTCTATTTTCTAGGACTAATGGCCTACAACGTTCACAATAATAATCTCGAACATATGTATTAGTAGGACAAAATGTGGTCTTAAACCATTCTTCAATAAAGCTCCAATAAATTTTACACAATGTATGATCAAGGAAATTTCTGCTTATTACAAATACTACCTATATTTCGCGCTTATCTCAGCAACGCCCACAATTTATGCCCGCCGGTCGGGTCAAGCCTTATTTTTCCTCTTTCAATGGGCCAAGTCCTGGTGCCGAAAGCACTGATGTGCGATAAAATTGAAACGCCAATAAATACGAACAGAATTAGCCATCATTATTTTTGCATTTACGTTACACGAAATCCAAAAAAAAAGCGAAAAAGAAATCGTACATGAATTATGAATGTAGGTATGAGACGAACGGTTCGGAAAAACGGTGTAAAACAAGTTGAGTTTTCCAGACGGTCTGTACAGAAAAAAATATCTTTTTCATCTATTGTGTTGGGTATCTATTGTCTGTTCGATACGATTATTGTGTAGTAACTGGTAGTACCTATTAAGGAGGAGCTCGTGGCTAAGTGATAACAGCCGTACGGGTCGATTCATCAGGTTGCGGGGGTTAGTTCGTGGATGGGTGACCATCTTTACATACCGTAAAATATGATATATGAATATCTGTAAAACACTGGTATTCAGCTGCATACGGTTAGACTGGAAGCCGACCCCAACATATTTGGGAAAAGGCTAGGCAGATTGATTGATTGAAATGGTATTATTAAGGTTTCATTATTTGTTATATTTTTTTAGCTGGAATTAATATGTTATTTCATATTATAATATTAAATATTTATTTACTTACAACAAAAAGACGAAAATCCCGGGCTCCAAAGACATCTAATAATTAATTTAAAACGAATGAAAAATCTGATTACATTTTTAAAGCTTTCATTAAATAGATGTTGCTGTAAAAGCTTACAACATTTAATAAAAATGTCTGTGCAATGGTCGAGTAAATATAAAATATTAGCACTCTACTTTGTGTATAAATCAACTGAGGTTAAGATTAATAATGTAAGAATATGTTATTATGACATTGTGTTGGCAATCTGGGATTAAATAGATATTCTGTATTTTATACATGCATGTCCCATGGTTTTTATGTTAAATCAGGGGCCGTATTATGACGTGTTAATGCCATCATGATTCCGTTGAGAAAAAAGGACGGTGCTATCGGTCGTATATAGCTCCGTCTATCTCTCACACTGAAACAATGATGGCTTTAACACGTCATAATACGGCCCCAGGCTTGAAAACTAAAATGTCTCGTAAACGACGCACGATATTTTACAAACTTGTTTTATTTTGTAACTCATTATTTTCTTTGTAACCAACAGCTGATTCACGTGATTTAAGGCACTAACAAAATTAATTTTGGAAACCATAATAAAATCTTTTGCGGCAAATGTATACACCAGTTTTTGGGGCGTAACCGTGGTTCTTAGTAATTTATGTGTATTGTAATGGTACAATTATTTGCCAAGGTTTTTTATTTATTTTTTCCACTCGCGGCAAAGGCCCTACTTCACCTCTTTAAGTACCGTTCGGCTGTTATCTTCGCATTAAGTTACCAAACCGTTACTTCCCACCTCGGGTTAATATCGTTCAGGCATGTGAGCAAACACAACTCTAAAAAAATATTCTATTGCCTCTACTTACTTGAGTAAACTGACCTACCATGCGATGGGAATTAAATTATACGGTAACATCGTTTTTTATATGGCAACACCAATTAAAATAGTTCACGAAGTTTACGATAGACTGAGGGGTAATTGGCGTAACCACAATAATTATAAAATAGGGCATGGTAACACAATTATTCAAAGTACCTATTGGCTATAAACTATAAGCTGTTGTAATATTTTTTATGGATTTTTTAAATTTAGAACGGATAGGAAATTAGTCAGCACTCAGCACTATTTCCTCTACGACTCATAAGAAGCATGACGTAATTTTCCTTTAACTGAGCAATCCTGTAACCCACACTACATAATTACGTATAAGAATATTTCATAATTATTTTTTTCCTGTATCATTCATGATTGCATCACCAAGTGCTCTTGAACTTACATAGGTACACACAAACGTAATATATTGAGACGTTGTACCAGGACATAAGAAGTGTCAAGTTGATGGCCTGTCTCGACTTCGAACAAAATAGTAATAAAGCGTCGGACAGAAGGCATCAGACGCCAGGCCCGCCTAGAGCGTTACTAGGTCTGTGTGGTTTCTAGGTATGGGGCCTGTGGTGCTTTCTTGACTGACGCGGTTTATAGAAAGTCAAACGTTACATGACTTCGCCCTACTTGCCCCACTCACGCACGTGACGTGCGAAATCATGACTCAATATAAATAGAATTAGAAGAACAAGCAAGCGAGATTAAGGCGAGTATAGCTGCTAACAGGGCCACCATTGAGAAAAAAATTAATAAGTCAGGAGATATGGAACATTTTGAAATTTCCTGTGCACACATTTTTAGACGGATATTGTAGATTTTTTTTTATACAAAAAATTCTAAATCATCTAAGGAAACGGCTATAGGTACGTATACAGAAAAAATGTATGGCATAATTTCCTTTAATAACGGTATCTAAACCTGACATAATCAGGGTGTTGTAAGTGCAATGAAACTTTACAGTGAAATGATTACCTTTGGGTAATTTTTTCGATTTCCGACTACGGAATGTCAATATACTTATGCGAGAAACAAAATGTATTTAAGAATTGCTTTAAGTACGTTAATTGTTTTGTTCTATTTTGGTTTGGACCTTGAAAAAATAATTCCTCGACTAATTTCAACATGCAGCAAATCTGACATATCAATTTGACATCCATCGCGGGTTATAAGCCGATTAACATTTGGGCTTTCGGCCGACACACACCTTGTCTACCGGAGATCAAAACTATACACAGGTATTCAGATGCGTTCCAAATTGTGTATTTATGATGCATCTTATCAAATAACGAATACCGTGTTTTTTTGTTGTACCAAAAACCTGCTGTTTTGAAGCTGGTTGCAGGTGTCTTGTCATCTCAGACTACATCGTTTAGAATGTCCATACAAAAACTGACAATACAAACACAAGAAGAAGCACTACAGAAACAAAAGCCAAACAACCCTTATTTGCTGCCTTAAAAACTTAAAACACTCAACAAACAACAGGACCCGTTCAAAAAGAACACCAAGAAGTCCTCATACATTTTTAATAAACTTCACTGACGGCACTAAGTTAAACAGGACAGGATTCTCGCTTTCACGGTCACGCTGTGAGACGAAGAGACCTTGAGGCTACAGACCTACAGTATGTGGTTAACGTTACCGTCCTCCTTACAAGTACACCTGATCAAACACATGGACCGATAAGGGGACACTTGATGAGCCTCCACTGATAACGACGCCTTCCTGGATTTGAACACACTTGAACATAACACACTTCAGACGTTTGATTGTGAACAGACTGAAATGCAACATTAGTCTATCGTGTTAAGTACACATGGTTCATATTTGCGTAAATATCGGTTACATTTGTACTTACATAGTTACTAGCTACAGACGGTATGGTTTTTATTATGCTTTGCAGTATTGACATTTTTGCGATCAAGCTATATTTCCTTAGAAGGAAGGACTTTAATGGCCACAGCATTCCTTAGTGTAAGTGCATTGCTCGAATCGAAACCACATGTTGCAATAACATGCCGTAAAAAACAAGTGAAACTTTTTCTTTCATTCAAGGAACAAAACAGAAATAAACATAAAACCGGGCGTGAAGGCAACAAACAGTTTTCCCGACAAGTGCAGCGCCTCGAATACGTCTGGAGACCTTGGGTTATAAAGCAAACTGCAAGACTTAAGACTTTACTGCACAAGTGGTTCAATAAAAATCAAAACATTGAAAGAGTCTCGTTTCATATGCAAATCGCTATTGATATGTGCATGCGAGACACACAGACGCTGCATATACTAACAGCAAACCTCTGCAGCGAAACACAATAACTTACATTTTACAGATGCTATATTTGCCGCGCAGACAGAAACATGTAGGAGGAAAACTATAACTACAAAGGATAAAGATACGTCAAGCTTGAAGAAATAAAACTCGCTGGACAGATATGTAAGCATAAAATAATTTACGGCTTAAAGGGCTATAACGTATAGGCAAGGGTTTTTATGATATATTTTAAGCATCCAAGACATTTTATGACACCTCGGTTCCATAAGTTTGCTGAACTTGGAGCGCATGTGTTCGTGTCAGAACAGACTACTTTTTATAGCGGCTATTGTAAGTTATTGTGAGGCTGCTTAGTATGCGGCGAGCCTCCGAGCGCAAAACTGATACAATGTAGACAGGTAAAGGTACACACCGACTGAGATAAATGGACACCGGCTAGTCGCTACAACGTCTACCAAAAATGCTCATAAATTTGAACTGCAAGTGAATACACGCTCCTGATCGGTCCATCAAATACCTTTAAAATGCGGCTATAAAATGAAGAAGATCGAATGGATAATAAAGCGGGATTAATTTACTATTTCATGCTTTAACATGTGAACGTGAATAAATGTTACATGAGCCCAACGACCGACCACAGTATTCAACCAGTAATCTAAAGGCATTTAGGTCCTTCCACTACGGAAGGACCTAAATACCTTTTCCCTATAATTCAACGCGACCCAGGCGGAATTGATGTCCCATTATATGCAAGCCAGGCAACTTGGCCATGGCCAAAATTTCAATAGCCCAGGGCGATTGAGCTGGCACGTGTAACTTTTTGTGCAAAACTCTTTGGAATTCTTTTAGTAAAACTTCAGAAAAGGTTCTGGGTTGAATATCTTATTATGCAACATTTTATAATAGGTTTCGGATTATTTTAAGTTTTTTAGCTATAAAATTAGTAACGTGTTCGGGATTATAGCCGTCATCAATCATCTTCGGATCGCGTGTTGTCATGTTTGTGGTGGAAGCTAATGAGTCAGTTATAGGATCAGTCAGTGACAGGTCCGGAGACGGAGTGAATGAATCAAGCCAACGCTAGATAATGTCGTAGTAGAAGCAGCGTGCAGAGCGGTCGCGTCGGCAACTTTCTACGCGACCTCGAAATGCTGCATTCACTTTCCTCAAGACTCGACACCGGTTACGCAACCAACACCACGACCGACATATCGACGCAGCGCGCGCGCCTTCACCGCCCGACTGCGACGGCTCCTCTAACATTCTCAACATCTCAACGCATACATGAAAAGACACTCCTCTCAACGCTCGACACCATCATTAACGAGCACCTGCTATCATCACTCCCTCCTTAACTTCCAAACAAACAGTTCATTACATCACAGCGAGTAACAAAAGCTACAAAAAAACGTGGAACCACTTCACAATGAAGAGACCTGGAAGAGTTATAAAATAAGTTCGCAATTTATTCGAAGGGCAAATAAAAACGCCAGGTGCCATGCCTCTTGTGTCCAAGGTCAGCGTTTCCTAGAGCTGCATATAGGTATTCTTTTTATTCGTTGCAAGTCCCTTCGCCGGGACCGGCTAGCGTGCCCCGAACCAGTTTGATGCTGTTCTCCATTCCACTGGTAAGGCTGAGCGCCTATAAGTCGATGCGACGTTAGCACGAACGTAAAAATATCGCGGCAATTTTGTTTTGCGCACTGGATTTTCAACGCTCTGTTTAGCGCTGAGAGTTGAAAATCCAACAGTGTGTTTTTCGACGCGCTAGAATGCACTTTTTTGTTGTTAGGTTGGATTCTCAATGCTCGAGAGTTGAAAATCCAGTGCGCGATAAAATCCCGCCGCGATATTTTTACGTCCGTGCTTACGTCGCGTCGGCTTACACTCCCAGTTATAATTGAAAGCTATATAACGTCTTTCGATATAACGTCACGAAGAAATGCGTTCATATTTAGACGTATATAAAGTAAATATAATTTTATCAGCATTACTGTTTATGTTACCAGTTCAAAATGCTCCGACTAAATCTTTGAGGTGCCGAAATTTTGTTATAACACGTGTGACATTTACTCTTGGATTGCATTGTCTATCTATAGGAATGTTAGCTCCTCTCGTAGTCATAAACCAATAAATAAATAATAAAAATATTAACAAGTACCTATTGTCATTAGTATTACCTAAGATAAGATAAGATAATATTTATTTTGTGAAACATGAGTATACAGGTCTTCTAATATTAATTTGAGGTAGCTACATGTTTTGCCATGCCTATTTTGATTGTTTTTCTTTCTTCACTCCACACAACGAAAACTCTCTATAAAAAATGCTCGGTCCCTTGAGTTTCGTTATAAAGAGTTCTTTTTACTATTCCACAACTATTTTAACAACATTTGAATAATTTTTCAGAATTCAAACGAACCATACTTACACTAGGAGCGCTACGTTTCTGCATAGTAACAAATAGATTGTGTATCTAACTAATTAGATAAACCAGTTCTTCAACAAAACAAAATTTTATAACAAGTCGTAGGTACTTATAAATTTTCATCAAATTCAGACCAAAATGGTAGGTGGGCGTAGAGCCTTAGCCCGTAGCCGGTAAAATTGATAAAGCAATAGGAACAAAACAATAGGCGGCCTGCAAATTTGGCTTTTTCTTAGAAGCCTTCGACAACTGCAAAGCGCGCCAGCAGGAAGTGGGGACGGACTAAGTTTATGTAACCTAATCACCTGCCGGGCTCGAGGCCAGACTCGCTCGCTGCTTCAGAAAAAACCAAGGCCACGCCAGACAGAATGCGAGCTTAGTCCTAATATGTATCTAACCCTCCCTTACTTTAGTGCGTTCGAATACAGCAGGATGTTGCATAAGATTTGTTGTTTTGTTATTCTTCGTGTAGAGTCCGCATCGCATTTTAGATTAGTTTTTTGTGCAGATTAGTTTTTTGTGCAGGTATTCTTCTTATTACACGAGACACACGAAATTGAGCGTTAATAAATAAAGCTGTAGAACTGTTTTTAAAGCCAGCCTCATCTCGAGCAGTGGAGGGACTAAAATATTCACTTCGGAGTTAGTCGCGATGCTCAAAGTTTGCTGAGACCATCAAACTATTCTCATTCCCACGTCGCGTCGTCGCTACATATCTGTGAGATGCGCTTAATATCTTAAAAGTGTGAAAGTGCATCGTTTTTCATGTAACTTTCCCGATTCCAGAGCGTCTTATTTTGCTCTTTTCAGAGATGCGGGTGACACGGCGCCAAGGGAAGGAAACTTTTAGACTAAATGACCTGGATAGAAATTGAGCGCTTGGTAATGTAAACTTTTAGACGTGTGTGAAAATGACCGCTGGGATTGGAAATGTTTTAGTTAGAAATATGTACTCTCAAACTTCACCTTAGTGGTGGACTGTGTTATACGCAAATGGAATTCTGAACAAAAGAAAACTTCAGTCTCCAGATTTGCGAAGATATTCAAAAACGCCCGAGTAAATATTGAATTGAACCTAATATAAAATGAGTTTTGACAAACGCATCCATATGGGATGGTATCGTACCGGCATGGAATGAAAAAAAAGCTCACCGGGGGAATTCCATGGTGAGGAATTTTGTGGGTGAGCCGAAAAGGGCACCAACCCCCTGTGCATGGGGCGCCGCGCGCCGTTGCCCCGGGCAACGTGCACTATCTTTCTATCAATGAACACGACAAGCTCATAGAACGCAATCTTATAATAGAAAATGGACTTGAATAGACAATGTATAAACTCGAGTGAGATTTATTGTCAGCTGCGTATGCGTCTAAAATTATTATTTTGAAATAAACAAACCATACAGGATATGAGATGTGGCCATGCACGGTCTTTTTATTTATTCAAGTGTTTGGTTTAATGACACATTAAGTCAAAGTTTTATGTCTAAGTTTATTTAAGGCATCGTGAAACATAAAAGGCATAATTCTGAATAAGTATATTATGCATTCTGAATTATGTATGGACGGTAAAGTTTTCGTTATAGACAATGAATGAGAGAGTTTATAACTATGTTTCCTGAAGGCTTGTAAAATTGTAAATAAACAAAATGAATCTATATTATTATTCAAAAATATTATCCATGTGTCAGCTGTTCCTTATCTATTGGCGTTATAATATTATCTTCTATACAATGGCAACATTTGCAATAAACCGTCAGTCCCGTCAGTCATACATTACTGCACTGCCATATTCATTGCTCAAGGCATCCGTTACAGATGTGAGTAACACAGAAATCAAAGGTAAACATAAAATACAGGATGTTTTTTTAAAGTCAAGTGACAAAATAGTTATTCAAAATAGTTTTCAAAGATAGTTTATAAAACTGCAACATAATTAAGTAACCGTTGCTTCACAATAATAATTATGTTCGAAAAATTTGTCTGCTCGCAATTAATTTTGTTGGTTGAACCACAGATTAATAGTTGAACAGTCAAAATGAAACCGATTCCGATTGATAGTGTGTTACGCAATTAGGGTGCTGATCCAATAATGACGATTGTAAGACTAAAAGAGACTAAGAGATTATGCTAAACTTGTAGGTATTGTACTAGAATGAGAAGGCGACCGCCTGCAGGACATAATTAAAACAATTTTAATCGTTTTTCTTTTGAAAACATCTGTTACAAAAGCACGTAGGTATTCGTATTCGTACATAATATCGCGGCACAAACAAAAGATATTTTACAGACGTGTCCAGACGCAGGTGCAAACCGCATTTTGTAAAATAACCTTTTCAGTATTCCATTAATATTACTATGAAATGTACTAGTATTTTAGCTGTTTGTATGTTGTTAAGAGTGCTCACTTTCATTTGTTGCATTCATATTTTGCTTTAGTTATATTCTCTGCATTTTTGCTGGAACCAGTTAGATGAGAGTCGCTGAGCCGAGACTTGGACATGCCTGTCTTGTGCATGTCCAGCAGTGGACAACTATAAGATGATGATGATGACTACAACTACATAGATTAATGTTATTTTGTCATACCAACGACAAGTGTTGACCAAAGCATGGCCAAGCCAAAACCAATGATTTTCCATCAACAATTATTTCTGTAGTTTTTGTGATGTCGTATTATCTCTTTTAATTGAACAATAGCATTATTATAAAAACACGACTTTTTGATGTTCTACGTAAACTTAGAACTGCCTTTTTAAAATACCTACAGGTTTATTATATAACAGTTTAGCGACCTTCTAATTTTAACTATTTATTTTATATAATGTGTGACAAAGCACTAATAAATAACTAAGTAGGTATAATGACATTGTGACGCAATTGAACATTGAATATTTTTTTGGTAACGTCATGTGAAGTCATATAAGTTCATAACTTGATTGATACCTAAGCGAATTGAATCATCGTCATCTGCCTAGCCTTTTCCTAACTATGTTGTCGGCTTCCAGTTTAACCGGATGCAGCTGAATACCAGTATTTTACATGGGTCGACTGCCTATCTGACCTCCACAACCCAGTTAGTGGGTAATACGACAGCCCCCTTGGCAAGACTTGTTGTCAGACTTTCAGGCTTCTGACGACCCGTAACGACTGTCAAAGATCCACAAATGACAGCCGGGACCGAAGCACCTAAGCAAATTGAATAACAACTTAAATTGTCCGTAAATTCAAATCCCAACTGTCATTATTTGTCTGTTGTATGAAATGGCTATAACTCGTAAGATTTCCTTCTAAACTTCAATTTATTCTATTGGGCAGGTCTGTATAAGATCCTGAGAAGGTTGTGCTTTGAAGTTGTGTTATATGGCTGACATTATGACAACAGCTTTAGCAGCATGCTTTTAGTTGGCAATAATTGGTCAGTTACAAACGTCATTGATACCAAGAGAGGCCATTTATTTATTTTAAAGCAATCGTTTTTGGGATACAATATTAAACATAAAATCACGCCTATATTCCTCGAAGGTTAGATCATACAGAGGGGCACCTATATAGTACACCCATATTTTACCAATTATGAACAGGGTGGAAAGTTTATTGCCACCAACCGGGCACAAATCCAGACTTCGGGCTGCTATTGAGAAATTCTAGACAAATGAAAGTGAGCACTCTTAACAACATACAAACAGGGCCTCAAGTCTGCTATTAAAATAGTGTCAGAATGGTCTATCATTGATTTAATAATTGTAGATTTTGACAAGTTTGGTAATCTACTAATTTAATGGCGTCATTATGACTTTCCAATGGTCAACCACTGACAATCCGTTGTAAGAAATTATAAATTTAGCAGATTACGAACTTTTAGCAAAATGACAATGCAGTGACAATGGGATCGTGTTGGAATGACGAATTTCTAAAAAATAGCAGACTTGGGGCCCAGCTAAAATACTAGTACCTACATACCTAGTTATAACTGAAAAGGTTATTTGGAAAAATAATAAATTTTCAGGATTTAAAACTAAATAAAAGTTCAAATATGTTTAGAATATGCTTTGCTTAGCTCCCGAAGTAGAAAGAAACAAGTAATTCAACTCTACCTAATTACCGAGCTAATTTACAAAAACAGGACACTTTCAAGAACCAACCTCTACATTATCATTTCCATATGGAGCCAGTTCGCTTGTAAGTTTTTTTTAAAGGTAGCGATATCACGGACAAGGCACAGAGTGAGTTTAATGTCAAACATCTACAATTATAATGCGCCCGCGCCCGTCGACCATAATATTTTTCAAAAGATCTCCATGAGTCATGAATTATTCATTTCCCGCGTAGACACCATTACAATTATTTCTTTTCTACTTGAAGGAAACGACTTGTGAATAATAAGTATTGAAACATTTGAAATTGTAAAATGTAAGTAAGATAAGGTGGTCACGGCGAAATAATGTGAGTATAATAATATTTTTAGGTACATTGTATTCATATTGTATGTGTTAGTGTGTCTTTTATATATTTTGGGGGCCCCTAAGGCCCAATACACTTTTCAGTTCTTTACATTCAAACAAGGAGTGTTTTTCTTTTTTATTTGGAAAATTAGTTGTACGTAAGTTATCATGAATTCAGCCATGCACTATAAAACAAGCAGTAAAATCTCAAATTTATTCACTTCATTATTTTATACATCCATCCATTTGCGTATGCTTGACGAAAACACAAAGATAAGTGACCCAAATATAGCCGTCCATATTTAGCATGACAGATCCGTTAATTGCAACTTTAAAAGTTGACAAATTACATCTTTTGCGAGCTCTTTGTGCATCAAAAGATCAAAGTGAGAGGCAATCAGTGTGGTCCTTTGAAAGAGGAGCAAAAAAAAAACAAAAAGGTCTTTCACGAGTCACGGATTGTGGTCGCGAAAGAGGTAAACGTAAACAGTGGGGTCATCGACCTGGGTTCAACTTGACACATTTTTGGTTGGCCCCAATTGTACGGGAGCGGCGACCTGCGCCGCCGCCTTGCGCAACGGGAAGCCGGTTGTGTTGTGCCAATCGACTTCGGGAATCGGAACCGAAATGGAACATGTTTCCTGTGACGCGAGATGAACGGTGGCTTGGCGCTTTTAGTCCTGTTATGGTAATTCTTCTGGAAGCTGGGAGAGTTTTTGGGGTCAAATGGTAGGTAATGTTTGGAGAGTGTTTTAAATGTCTGAATAGGCATTAGCTATCAGTGATAAATCTATGTAGACGGGCAAAGAAAGAGCATTGGTTAATTTTAATCAAACTTCGCGCGTCGTCGCCAAAACGTCGCCACTGAGTGCAACAAAGTAATAAAAAAAAAAACTTTACGTGCATGAAAGTCTATAAAAAATTTACGAGGGTAGTATAAACAAACAATAACATATTTTTTGGCAACAGCAATTTACAGTGTTTTCTCAATTCAATTCATTTATTTGGCAAGTATGGTTCATCCCGAATTCAAACCAAAATAATTTTTTATGTTGTCAAAAATATGGTGTGGGTTCGTAATTTTTCTTTAAGTAATTATTTAGTTCATGTCAATCACCCAAAAATTCCATCGCTGACTACGTACTCATGTGATGACGCAGATAAGTTGTTTACTTACATAAATAAGCTAACAATGTGGTGAAATTACGACAGTGTCAAGAAACTGATTTGAAAACATTAATTATTTTCAATACCATTTGTGTTTTCAGCGTCTTAGTTGGCTAATCTCAATACATATGAAACGTCTAATTAATGTTTCAGAGGGTAAACCTGATCTACGAGTAGGTACCAATAAAAATGTCAGAACTTGTAAGCTATTAGATAAAATATTGAACCAATTTGTTTATATGCCCATTGTAAAAATACAAAGTTAGCTGTGAATATTCCGTTCAAACACCTCAAATAAAAAATAGATACGAAAGAGTTAGGAACGGTGGAGTTTTAAACGAAAGGAATCCATATCCCTTTGAGAAGATTCCGCTAATGTCACGAGGGGATGCACGAAAAAATGCAGGTAGGGCCCCGAGCAACGACTCCGGGGTTTTTGGGAGCTGACGTCACCGCCTTCTGCAGCCCGCTTAATAACACGAATGTGTACCAACGTTGCGTCATACGGCTCTTCAGTTTTTTACAACCTAAGAACTTTGTGGCTTTGTGGTTCCATATTCCATATCGCGAGATCACGACCGCGAGTCGCACTTTTGTTTCAAAATAAAAAACGCAATGAAAGGTAAGTACTAAGACTAAAATAATCTAGTGGCATCACTGCCCATTCTGCTCAAATGTCGAAACAAGGATAAGCGCATACAAAAATAAGCAACACATTCGCGTTTTTGGCGGTTCCCTAATATTCTGAGAATTCGACTGAGCACGCATGCGGATCCGACAGCAAAATGGATGTTATTTTTTGCTTTTCCAATGTGTAACCACAGTATAAAAACATACAGTAGGACGACGCCTTTGATGTCGTGGTAAATGCCGACAACGTCTAGACATTGTCGCAACAGCAAGGGTTGTCCCAACTCCCAAGTTTGTAAACGATATTAATTAATTACTTTGTTTATTTGAGATCAACATTATTATTACCATTAACGACATTTGAGTGCCTGCTTATTTCTTAAGTTTTTTTTTCTAATAATTTTATTATTTTTCTTTTTAGTTTTTTTTTCGACATAGATGTCATTCTCATGGTTTTGGATATCGCTGATAACGATAACGAGGTTAAAATCAAAATTCAAGATGGCGGCTGCGAAAATTTTAAAAATTTTCGTCATGGGTTTTAGTTTATAAAAAAATTACGTCGTCCGCCATCTTGGATTCCAAAAAGAATGGCTTTTTCGTAACAAGCACCCCAATTATACTCAAAATTGACACCCATATCAAATTATAAAAAAATTACGTCGTCCGCCATCTTGGATTCCAAAAAGAATGGCTTTTTCGTAACAAGCACCCCAATTATACTCAAAATTGACACCCATATCAAATTATAAAAAAATGACATCCGCCATCTTGGATTTCAAAAAGGATGCCTTTTTCGTAACAAGCACCCCAATTATACTCAAAATTGACACCCATATCAAATTATAAAAAAATTACGTCGTCCGCCATCTTGGATTCCAAAAAGAATGGCTTTTTCGTAACAAGCACCCCAATTATACTCAAAATTGACACCCATATCAAATTATAAAAAAATGACATCCGCCATCTTGGATTTCAAAAAGGATGCCTTTTTCGTAACAAGCACCCCAATTATACTCAAAATTAACACCCATATCAAATTATAAAAAAATGACGTCCGCCATCTTGGATTTAAAAAAGGATGGCTTTTTCGTGACAAGCACCCCAATTAAACTCAAAATTGACACCCATATCAAATTATAAAAAATTACGTCCACCATCTCGAAATTCACCCTTAGTAAATAATAAAAAAGTCCACCATCTTGACACGGAACATACAAACAAACACTTTCACAATTATAATATAAGTAGGATTTCCAAACAGATGGATGCCCTGTCCGATAACCTTTACATTTTTTTTACAATATATTTATTTAAATAAACAAATAAAAAATAAACACGCGTTAGCCCTGAATAACATATCCCGAACTACTAACATCGTTTTGTTCGCAGTTCGGGATCGGCTTACCCGCGTCTCGCCCCTCACACCCCGCACGATTGCCCTGTCTAGACGTCTTCGTTGGACGACTGTATGATTTTTAGACTGTGGTGTAACTATACAATTTGCACTAGAGCCCCGGTGTCGATGACCTCTCGCCAGCTGTTTGACTATCGTGGTTTACAAAGCAAGGTAAGACGGGTTACTAAGGAATCGTATGCAGTACCGGTATACGTTTTTATTCGAACCGTAACAAAAGAGCCGTGAATAATGACATCATTATTCTCATATAATGAGTTGGTACCACAAACGATGGCAACCATGTAACACTTCGCAGTTTCGGTTGTTCAAGAACGTTACAACATTGAAAAAATCAAACATGAGTAAAGAAAGACGTAAAATTCACTATAGAGGTGTGTTAACGAACTATTTGAATGTATACTTCTTATTTAGAAGGTGTTTTGAATGGAATATTAAACAGGACCAAGTCATGGGTTTAATGTGTCGCTGTTGCTCTATAGCGTGGGTCATGAGGAAGCATAAATTTAGAAGAGTCGATAGCGGCGGCGTGGTTTCACAAACCCACAACAGCTGTAGACAAAACGCCACGCTCACCAACACATGCTCGCACCCCTGCAACACGCACACCAATGCACGCTGAACACGTACACGTAACGTAAACACACGCAGGTTTACGTACACCAGATGCCCCTACACCGAGCGAGACAGACATACTAATAAACATCACGTTAGAAGAGAATGCAACATTGAGGGAGTGAGGTTCGGTTTGACAACATGCAGAGACGTCTAATTAAATGTAGTTGAAGGTCGAAAAAATAAGAGGATGTATGTGATACATTATGTCAAGCACTCAAATATGTGAGATGTAAAAAACAGTCGGACGCAGCTGTAACGAATGACGACCGTGCGCATACGAAACGAATAGCAATGCCATAGACAGCGAATGTTTCGTAGGAACCAGCTAATAGAAAAATAAACAGAGCCGGTCCAAGCGAGGCCGTTGTTAATTAACATACAGATAGTTTAATAAAAGGCAGGAAACAGGCAGCGAGGGGAGTAAGCAATGAAGCGGTAAAAATAGAAGCGGGGGCGACAGAGACGCGCAGGAATCGATCCTACGAACAATGCGACGATGCACCGCTTCATGCCAATCAATAATAGATGATACTAGCGTGCAACAGTTCCGTGTACATGACGCTTATTATTTTGGATTATTGAAATTGTATACCGTGATTTGTTACTCGAAATTTTGTTTTGCTTCCACTGTAAATTCATTCCATGTCGCTTTCCGCTTTTGTCGCTTTTAATTCAGCTTTCAATAAATATAGTTTGCCAGTTTCATATTTCATTTACTTTGTATTGTAAATAATATAAACTATACTGATTTTGTTGCCAAACAAGTTTTTATCTAAAGTCAGTTTCCGTTAATATACTAGGTCGTTGATAATTTTCCATGTTTACGTAATTTAAACCATTATTACCACGTAGTATCCTCATTATTATTTTGAGAGCATTCCAAATGAATTAGCTCATTTCATACAAATGTTCAAATTATTTTATAAAATTGGATTTCTTATTGCTCATTTAGATCTGAACGTCCATAAATCCAATCCCTTGCTAAACATTGACATTTTAAAATAAAAGCTCTCCAAAGTCCAACTAAATATAACCGAATACTGCAAGCAATCAATTTTAAGTTTCGAAGGAAGTCCCAAATGGCAGCGGTGGTGTAACCACGTTAATTAACGAAATGAATCGATGGTGAGTGCGGAAGTGGTCGGGGACACCCGTCCCGGTTATTTTCGCCACGGCGCGCAACCGCCGCGCACTTGCGGTAGGTCAGGCACAGGAACACGAGCAAGCCCTAAGTACTGGGGGAATATATAGGTCATACAGCAACATGAGACGAACCGTGACGCGTTGTACGGGTTCGCTGCAAATTGGGTAGTTTATCAGTCATGCGGCAATGTTGAACCTTATCAAAGTGAATGACCTCTAGCTAGACCTGCCGTCTGGAGGTCATTTACTTTGATAAGGTTCACTGACGTAATTTCAATTAGCTATGTGCTCGCTGTTTTGATGTAGGTTATTTGTGGGTGTGCACTGTGTATATTATCGTCCAATTATATTAAAGTATTGACGCATGTTTGTTTTCGTTTTAGAAGTGCATTGAAATTGCTGGAATCACTAAAAATACACCATAACTGCGTAGCTCAAATTACCAATAACGATTCGACATCCATATTTACTGATGGAATAATATTGGTGTCACATTATTGTTCTTATTGTGATTCCACGGTCTCTTGATTAAAGAAATATTGTTTTTCAAACCTCGTTCACCGCAGTGGGAACACAGCAGGAGTCTACCACAAGCCGCACACAAACGCATCTCGACGCAGCCAGGCAAAACCTCGTCTAGACGCCTCTCAGTATACAAACACTGCCATTATAGCCAGACCTGCAATATTCATTTACTTTCTTTTATTTAACAAGGTTGAATTAGCACCGGTGGGGCGTTGAGGATCAGTTTACATTGGCCGTCTGATATTTATTGCGAATGCGTTTGCAGTTTTAATTTCTTTTAGGCTCTGCAAATCGTGTATCTTGTCGGGTGATCTTGACTAAAACTTGCAAGCGTGTGTAATTTTTTACAACCAACCTCATACTCTTTGGTAAGTTTACTTTACGACGTACTTTTAGCGTGTCGCGTTCGAGCTAGGCGTGAGTCAGCTCGTAGGTATTTAAAAGCAACCCTTTGTTATGGTCGCGCAGTGTAAACGACCAGTACAAAGGCAGTCGGGCGAGCCGCCCTTCAGCTGACTGAGACCTTGGCTGGATTTAGATGCGGTTCGATGGACTCCCCGACGACACTCGATTTAGTTTTCATGTCGATTTGGACCTTTTCTAGCGATTGGCACAGGAATGCAACACGCAATCTCGGATGGGCTTCGTTTTTTTTTTGGTCTATTTAGAAAAAAGAATACTCGGCATACTCGGGGCATTTCGAATTCTCGGTTCGGTTTTTTTCGTAACCACAAGTAAGGTCAGTGTCCGCTGTGGGACCTTGGCCGATTTTAAACGTAAGTTCGACGTTCGACGTCTGAACGGGCGCGCTTGCGTCGGCGGCGGCGGCGGCGGGGCGCGTGCGTTTTATAACTTTCCCCGGCTAGCGATAAAGTTCATGTTTGAACTTTGTTTCCTGATGATCCGTACGGTTTATAAATAGACGCACATCTGCCAGATGGTAGGTGAAGACGGTCATAAAATGTTTATGGAAATATTTAAACAGTGAACTGAGCTCTGGAAATTGAAAATCCAGTAATTATAGCTCATGATTCAGTGAAGAGTGAAACGAACTGTAGCTTATGGGTACTTAGGCAGCGCTAATGGTTGTTTTCAATTAGAAGCAAATCACGTTCCTTTAATAAGCGAGTCCTTAATATTGTTTCTAATAACGTTTACTGTCATCCACAATAGTGTAAACAGTTGTTTTTTCCTCGCTGGTCTATTTGTAAGCCGGCTTGGGATACCTGCCGTCTCGCCGGTAGACCTTGGCCGAATTTAGCCGGGGTCATTGCACTTGCAGGTCGCTTTCTCCTCAGTGGCGCATGCGCGATGCAATCAAAGCCGTCTAGCTGAACTTGGTGCTATTGTGTTGAGTAACTTACGAGATAATAATTGTGTGACGTAAGTAATACATACTATCTTAGTCTTGGAATGAAAGGAAAGCGTACGATGTGTGGCGACGTTGTTTTGTACGGCTTCTTGTTGGGTGTTGGGGGAAACTTGCTTCACACTTAATAGGTATGGAAGAAACTGACTTAAACTGTTTCTCGAATGCATTTTTAACAATAAAGGAACTAATTAAGTACCTATTATTATTCAAAATATTCATTCTTTAATAACTAAAGTTATGAAAAAATCAATTAGTTACTTTTAAAAAACTAAAAACCGACTTCAATAACCTAAAACAAATAAAATATTTTTCTTAATTCTTAACCATCTTTATATACCGAGACTCCTCCGTGCCTCGGAAAGCACGTTAAGCCGTTGGTCACGGCTGTCATTCGTGGTTCTTTGACAGTCGTTACGGGTCATCAGAAGCCCGAAAGTCTGACAACCAGTCATACCAAAGGATATCGTATTACCCAGTTACTGGGTTGTGTAGGTCAGATAGGCAGTCGATCCATGTAAAATACAGATATTCAGCTGCATCCGGTTAGACTGGAAGTCGACCCCAACATAGTTGGGAAAAGGCTAGGCAGATTGATTGACGTAGATTATACCTACTTACATTTAGTAATCGATTATTTTTTATAACCCCGCGTTATTTCCATGTTTTAACTATTTCATTTTATTTATATCAATAATCATACAAAAGCGAAACAAAGACAATTTGTTGCATTTATGGTCTCATTTGAAACGCAACTTGCATAATAATATCAAGCAATGTCATCTAAACACAATAATACAAGTCTAAATATTCCTAACAGTAGGCTATAAGCGTCAGATTTGCATATCAAATGGTCTAGATTTTATAGTTATGAAATTAGGCTGAGGTCGACAACGAACTATTTACATATAATTATATCATAAGATATAATAATGCTATGGAATCAGCGCACTCCTGTATTATTTACATCAAGTTTTATAGGAAAATTATATCAAAGTTACTTACATTTTATTTATTTGCAAGATTGATTACTTACTGGTTTGTAAATTACTGTGTTGATAAATTACATCATGATTGTAATGGTAATTTATATGATTTTCATAAATCAATTGTAGCGTGATTAACATAATAATTATAGGATTTGGACTAGGATTATTGTAGGATTTGCAGTCTTAGCCGCCCCTTTCTCAGCACCCATCATACAGACTACATAATGAATTTACTTTATTGCCAAATTTTATCAAAATCGATTCAGAAAAGTTAACTTTAATATCTGCTAGTTAGTTACTGATTTGTTTCGCGATTTCAGGCCCATAGTAAATGGTGTTCATAATTATGAGAACAGTGACCCCAATATTTAGATGTACAAAAGTGATTTAGGAAGATTATTGTTATACTATGTGGTGCAGTGCGGCCCGCTATAATATGCGCGAGCCTTTAGAATATATCTGTAATTTTTTTGTCAGATTGGCCGCCCTAGGCCCGGCCCTACTGGGCCTTAGGGCAAATCCACCACGGTAGATAAATAAGATATTAGATACTTACTTATTTTAATGTTTACATATATTATATCCGTTTTCTAGTAGGTAAATCGAATACAAAGTGTGTTTGATTAATATTTCTTAAAATAACATAACATACAATTACGCCTGTAATCCTCGAAGGGTTTGGCAGAGGTACAGTGGGCTGCATCAATTGGGTACCCCAGTTGTATTAAAATTATGATACAACTGGGGTACTCAATTGATGCAGCCTACTGTACATTACACCATTTATGTTTCCACGGAATGGGGGGTGAGCCCATTGCCATCCACCGGGCGCAAATCCAAACTCCGGGCTGCTACTGAGAAATACCTGATCAAAAAACACTAACATTTTGCCCGATCTGGGAATCAAACCCAGAACCTCATGCTCAGCAGTGGCGCTTTCTACCACAGCCTAAATCAAAGAGATTTAAGATACTTGTAGAGAGGCTATCAAAAGAAATGTCATACAAAAACTGTTATCCCATGTCTCAGTGACGCCATCTAGCATAATATAGCAAAATTACATAATAGCCAAGAATGACATGAATACCCAATACACTTTTACCGACACCAACCTTTGATTTAGCAACCTCAGATAGTTTGACATATCAAAGAAAATTGTTTAATTTATCTCAATACCTATCTCGATAAATAATAAAATAGTAAGGAAAATAAATCGTAGTTGAATCCAGTAATTTTATTACTACGAGATTTGCATTGCAATACTACAATGTACAATGCGGCATATTTTCTTCGAAAATAATTTTTATTTGGTGGACAGGAATGTGACTTGACATGCAGGCGTACCACACAAGACTGAGCGACTTTTGACCACTAGGACATAAGTATCGGATTACGATTTTGTTCGCTATGTCCCGTCTATTGTTAATGTCTTTGCACCAAACCAACGAGGCAGTCCCACGAATTCCAACATTCTATGTAACAAACATGTTTTAAAATTTTATAACCGTAATAAAAACATGTCCTTCTATTAAGAGTCTATCAAACATTAATAGAGATTGTAAAAAAACACAGGAAAAGCGAACAACATACTAGTCACACCTCACACACTTCCCTCACCATTACATCCGTGATTGGGATCGATTGACGCACTCGGAATATTGATACAGCCACCAACGATTGTGATCCGATCATATTCGAATACTCGCGTGAGTATCGATAACTCAAAGGTAATGCGATACTTTAGCAATAGGCACTCGAGATCATTTCTCGATTACGATTACATAGTTGGCAATGAGCATTTGAACCTGACTCTTGTAGATGTTTAAGGCTTGTTTTGCTACCGCTTTCTGACGTACCTACCTATAGCAATAAAGCTAAATTACATCGTAAACATATGGAACGTTCCTTGAAAAAATAAACACAATCGAGATAGTTTTCGCCTATTTCCTGCCTCTATTTCGGAATCAGAACAGTCGATTCAAGATTCCGTTTATGTCTCAAAATAGAATAGCAACATTAAATAGAACTTTAACCTATACACCAATCAAATAAATAGAAAAGTAAGCGTACTGAACTGAAGTATGCTCGCGAGTGATTGACTCGCGCATTTGGTAGGTAGGTATTTAAACATAGTAATTAGGTATTTTAATAATTTTATCACGACAAACTCACCGAATCGTGCTTAACAATCTTACTAGCTTTTCATTTACTTAAGTATATAAGAATAAAAATAAAAAACGTCTGTTCTGAAGCTATGAAATTGATTAAACATTATAAAAAGAGTTAAATTTGAGATTTTTTTCTATCTAGCAAAGTTAATCTAATCTAATGTAATCTAATCTAAATTAAAAACGATTGCATATCCGTCAGATCCTTAAATAAGATAATATATAGGGTGAATGGTAATTAGTGACCGATACCTAAACACATGATTATACTCATGATAACAAACAACTTTTACTATGGGAGCAAACCTGAAATCGCGAAAAAAAAAATCAGCTGCCCCATGCATTCATGTTCGCATAACGCATAAAGGCTCTTACAGACAGAGGCGATATCGCGTCGCGACGTGTCGCGTAGCGGTGTTGCGACGCGATAATATCGCAATATCGCGCGCGATATCGCCTCTGTCTGTAAGAGCCTTAACTCGTCAAAATATAGGGAGCAGCTTTAAGGCTTTTACAGACAGAGGCGATATCGCGGTCGCGACGCGATATTTCGATATTATATCCGTAGAAAAATATCGCGTCGCGACGCGATATCGCCTCTGTCTGTAAGAGCCTTTAGATCTTTTTTTCAAAATTTTATAATACCTACTATTTTTTATGTTTCCCATGAATTCAAAAAACTAGTAAGCGCGGTCTCTGTTGAATCATAGTTTTTTAAAAGTACTTTTCCAATTAAGGTAAAACAATGGCTCCGTTTGCCTGGAAGCAATCAATCGCTGGCTAGACTTCTAATTAAATAATTCAGATCTCGTCAGACCATAATTTATTGGTACATAGTAATAATTCCAAACACAATAAATCAGTCGCGAAACACCTCCACCTTGCTAATAACGAAATTCATTAGATATACGATAAGCGCCTGATTCGTAGATGAAAATCTACTAAATTATATTTCGGTCGTTTCGGCACGATACTCTATTTCATGAACACAAAAAAATAATGTAAGACTCTTTTGTTTTTTCGTTAACTACGGACTTATTATAGCGTGTATGATGAGATTGTCAACCTTGGACTAGTCTGACTCAAAAATATCAACCTTGTCACTGGTTACAAGTACCTAAGTACAGTACAACTATTTTCTTAATGACCCTCGGCAAACATCGACTTTAGCAGATTTCCTCCCATTTTTAAGATAAATCAGATTAAGTTAAAACAGTATTAACAACTCTATATACTTCCAAGTCGATTGAGAGGGTCCGGTTTGCACCAAGTACAAGTGCTTCGTGTTTCGTTAGTCGTCGGATAGAAATCCGACGACTAACGAAACACGAAGTTTGCCGAGGGACATTAAGAAAATAGTTGTACTGTACATAAAATTGTACAAAATAGTCTCTATCCGGTCGTAAATCGTCAATATCACAAATATGGCTCAAATTGTGAGTGATTAATAGATCTCTCATAACTATGTTCTTTTAGGTTTTAACTGCTAATTGGATTCTTTTAAGAAAGTTTTGCTAGGCATTAAATGAGTTTAAAATCGACAACCTGTAGTTTTATAAGTTTTCAATTTTATCCAACTATTATTCGTCGGATAAAATTGAAAACACGTTTCGTGTCTTTATTACTACTAAAGAGATGTACTCACATTTGAAAATTAAATATCACTATTTGCAAAATATTAGAAAACCTTTCAACGAGCTAATCCAATATTAATTTGAAACGTCAACAAACTTATTTAGGTAACTGAGATATCAGAAGCCGCTTAGAGACGTTTTCCCTCATAAATTGAGCGTAGCGTTACGTATGAGCAAATAACGTTATGGTGATTCCTTAATCCGTTGCTAAAAGCCCACGATGTTGGCAACGCCTGCCATGTTAGGTACAGACAACAAACAAAACTCAATCCATTTATCAGAGTTTACTTTGCGAAGTGGCTCGGCCTTGGAAACGGATTCAAACATCCGAAATTATTTATATACGAGATTATTAAAAGTGTTCCCGGGAAATGATCACACGAATAAGTGTTTACTTATACTTTATTTTGAAGCGGATTTAGTTTGGGTTTTCTTAAAGCTGAATACAATAGGAAATTGAGGCTGTTCAGTGTTTAAAATACAGTTAGTTTCCAATTTGCATTATTCATGAAATCTTGAGTAAGTTTTAAATAAGCCTGGTGTTAAATTACTTCATTTGAAGTTTCTTTAACTGGAAATCTCCAAATTATAAATTGTATAACATTTACCATAGAGATTACTGTGAAGTTACCACGGCGATGTTTTGCCTTAGGAAAACATAAAACTAACAAATCGAATATCATCGAAATGTCAAGGCTTATAAACCTGTTTTAGAGGAAGTGATACACCCATGGAGTTAAATGCTAATTCAGATTATGTTTTTGTATCAATTATTTCTTTGGGAATAAACATATTGACACTTATCATCACGCCAGTGAAGGGTTAGGCAGAAAGTGCACCTATAGTACCTACACCCACATTTCCTATTGAATACAACTTGTTTTTTACTTTTGAGTTCGTTTTTTGGCAGGGCAGTCGTGTTTTTAATTTTTATTTAATTAAATTAGCTAGCGAAACTCCGCAGGCGTGATGGTCAAACAAAAAAGAAATTAATTTGATTAGTTTTTATTTTGGGGTCATCAACCACAGTTAGTATAATCACTTGAAATATCCGTTTTAGATAATCCAAACATGATAAAATAAAAGAAAACAGATTTTCTCAACTTCTACTTCAAGTAAGTAATACAACAGAGCGGTCGCTGACCCAAAAAAAACATCATGTTTTTTTTTATTTTATGACAAGCGAAATGTGGTTGTACTAGGACACCTATGCCTACCGCCTTGGGGAATACAGGTGTGTGTGAAGTTGTGTTATATAATTATAAACTTATAATGTAATACCTAAATAAACCCTTTGGAAAAGAAGAATCTTGAATTCTTGTTACTTATAATAATGTTGTTTTAGACTTACTTGTCTAAAACAACTTACTACTACTACTAATTACTACTACTACTACTACTTACTAGTTACTTGTGTTGTCTTGTTTGTCTTGTCTTGTGTTGTTACTTGTCTAGTGCTTATAATTAATATGTTCGCTAGTCATATTAATGCAGCCATTTTTCATGTCTATCAGTTGCTAATTTGCTATGTATTTTTTTGCTTTGTGTTTGAGTTTTAAAGTATTCGAGACGATACGCCAATTACAATTAATTTATGAGAGCGACTTGTCTGCAAGAACTCAGACAAAGTTTGAATGGGTTCTGCACTTAACTAACGTGATTCACGTATCTGATTGGAAGACGTACAGGAACAGCGTTTTAAAACTATTACTTTTATGTAAGTACTTAGGTCTTCTTTTTGAAAATGACACTGTAATTACGTTCATTAAATTATTTTTTTTTGGCTTTCCCAACAGTGTTGGGATCCGCTACCAGTCTAATCAGATGCAGCTGAATACCAGTATTTTACATGGAGCGACCGCCTATCTGACCTCCATAACCCAGTTACTGGGTAATACCACAGTCACAGACTGTGTTATTATTACCACAGTAGTACGATACGATACCCCTTGGTAAGACTGGTTGTCAGACTTTCGGGCTTCTGACAACCCGTAACGACTGTCAAAGATGACAGCCGGGACCAAGGGCATAACGTGCTTTCCGAGGCATGGACGAGGGTCCAAACCCTGATGGTTCGACCCGCGCGGCTTTTATTACTTGGCCACGAGCTCCTAGAAGTAAGTATATTCTCATATTATCCGTTTTAATTGAATTAAGTATTGAATTGTTTTTTTTTTAATTTTCGCTTCTATTCTTACACATGGCAGGGTGTTCCACATCTCTTTTTATATAGGTACTTTCATATCGCAGATATGCTGGAAGAGATAACCTTTGTACTTACGTATTTTTCAGTTCTTTTCTTCAAATATATATGTATAAGTACATAAATGGTTGCAAAAATAGTCTCCTTAATTTTATGTAGGAAATTGGGTAGGTAAACCTAGGTACCTAAATATGGCGAGATTTATCTCTGCCAGCAGTAGTTGGGTCAATGCTGGCGGAGTCGGAGAACTGGAGGGAAATGACCTCCTTCTGTGAGACCGTGATGGTTCAGAAGGAGGCTGCCGAGCGGGATCGTGAGAGAGCTAATCCCGCTCGGAGGAGAAGGCGTCGGGGAGGCAACCGCCTCGATGCCTAACACGCCGAAACCCCACCTGCATCCGGTAGGCGGGAATTTGGGGTCACGGGCTCTCAGAGTGGGGACTCTGTCCGTCCACTGAGTGACCTCAGGGAAGACGGCGCACAGTGGTCACGTGCTGCCTTGCACATTTGCATAGTTAGGTTTCGGAGAGATCCCTTTACAGTCTCCCCAGAGATGTGCCCTAACAGGCGTTGCACAGAGGGGGTTCCGGATTGGTCTTTTGAGAGGTAACGGTGCCCCTTCCATGTGCAGATGATGACCACCGGGGTGGTTTTAGTGAGGTAAAAATCCCACACTCCCCGGTCTTTTCCCCAAAGCCCGGGCGCCTTTTAAAGGTTTCCCCCCGACAACAAAAAAAAAAAAAAAAAAGGTACCTAAATATACAGTAATTTTAGAAACGACACACTGTTAGGTTTTCCTTCAATTAGTACCTTACTGTGCGTTTGTATTGGCGAAACATTCACTTAAAAATATTTGAAATCAGTTTTCTGTCAATGTATCAACTCGCGTTCGCATTGTCGTCGCTAAACATGTTTGACGTTTCATATAACTTGACATGTTTTACTTGTCTTTTACAGACAAATTGCTTAACAAAATGTTTCTGTATGAATATTGCAACATTTGGTCCTCTAAACGTTTCGATGTTTATCGTCTCATTTGGAAAACACTAAAAACAAACTATTGACAAGTTTCGAGACACAAACAAACAACAGTTTTTCAAGTTTCGAAACATCTACAACAAACAAACAACAGTTTTTCAAGTTTCGAAACATCTACAATATTTTAATGTTTCTGGTGCAAACGCATTCCTCATATAAATTCTGACGTTAGTCTATTGTCTTTTGTTTTATATATTTCTATTATAGACTCAAGAGTCCATGGCCGGTGGATCAAAGAGCTGGCCACCGGAAATCAAAGAGTTCGAACGAATGACGTCATTTTATACATCGCATGAGCAAAATATTAGATTTATTACACAGTACTTATACATCATTTATCATAGATTAAATTAATTTAATAGAGGAAGAATATACTGCGCAATGTCAGTGTCATGTAAGCTTGCGTGGGCGTGTTCTTATTTTAAAAGTAAGTAAATAAAAGAAAATAAATCATTTATCATTTTATCATTTAAGACCTTATTTAAAATTATGTCAGAATAACAAAATGTTGTAACTTGTATTGTAATATTAAAAACTTAAACATTATCACGATGTAAGCTTTGAGAATCTTTTAAACATTTATTAATTAATGTGTTTTGTTATCAAAGTATTAATTAATATACTTTCAGACTTCGAATTCAAGGTTATACAAGTCATTAACAGCAGCTCGACTGGTCTGGACTATTCAGATCGCATCTACAAACACGAGGAGAAAATTAATTAGTACCTAAGTATAATAAAAATGAGAAAAATAAGTTTGTTTCGGGTGCAGTCGGGTGATAAAATATGAAAAGAAAGAGATCTGTCCGAGACTGTTTGCTAGTTTATTTACCTTCAGAAACAAAAGCCGTTGTGTAAGAAATACTCTCCTTTAGTTAAATAATCAATCTATACTTATTATAAAAATAAAGTCGCCTAACGTGTCTGTCTGTGTGGCCGCGTTGTAGTTCTAAACTACGCAACGGATTTTGATGTAGTTTTCACTATAATTTAGAGAATTTATTCCGGAAGGTTTATTATGTATAATAACTTATATATAATATGGAAACCATCATGTTTTGTCAAGTCATAAAAACTGTGCGAAGCAGGGCCGGTTCGCTAGTACTTATTATAAATAATTAGTCGCTTTTCGTGTCTATCTGTGTGACTGAGTTATTCTTCTAAACTACGCAACGGATTTTGATGCGGTTTTCAACATTATTTAGAGAATTTATTTCGGAATGTTTATGTGTACATTACGTCACAGAAATCTTGAGTAGTCAAGTGATATAAACCGTGCGAAGCAGGGGCGGGTCACTAGTATAACACCAAGCTCATTGTACCTACATAAGTATACGTACACTCCTTTATAATTGCTAAGTCTTTATATGAATACAACGTGTAACGTTAAATGCGCAAAACCTCTTAAGGGGTCATTGTACTCACCATTATGAATAACTTTCACTATGGGACCAAACCTGAAATCGCGAAAAAAAAATCAGCTGTTCAGTACATTTATGTTCACATAATTCGTCAAAATGTACTGAACAGCTGATTTTTTTTTCGCGATTTCATGTTTGGTCCCATAGTAAAAGTTGTTCATAATGATGAGTACAATGACCCCTTAAGAGGTTTTGCGCATTTAACGTTACACGTTGTATATGAATATTAATAAATTTTCGTAAATAGTCTGACGATTTTAACTTTTGACATTAATAAATATTTAATTATTCATTTATAAATGCTCAAAGTGTAACAACCTCTATGTTGTGACTAATAAATTGCTATAGGATTGTGACAGCGTTGCTGCGTTGCTTTAGGTAATATTATGCAATGTAAATTAACATTTATGTGGTTAATAAGTAAGTAATAGCAATTTTATTGCAGTACCTATACAAGTTAGCTTTGATTTTATATTAAATCAGTTAACACACACACAAATTATTACAATGAATTCAGTAGGACATGAATTGATATGATGCTAGACAGCAGCGTTGAAAGTTTTCGACAATTATATAAAAACAAAATCTGTTGTTCCATACATTTTGATAGTGTAGAGTGTAGAGGTATTGCACTTTTGTAAGAAACAGCAGGTTTTTTTTTTTTAAACTGACTTAAAATGTCAACCTTGGTGTTTCTTGAATCGTGATACCCTGTATACATACAATGTCTATTACATAAATATAATAATAGGCATGTGAACCACGTCCCACCAGTGGAAATTAAATCAATAACTCGGTATTATTGAGTAGTCTGTAGGCCATTATTTTTATAATAGACAGCAAAGAAGACTTACGCTGTCTGCTTTAACAACAAAATTATGCTCACCTTCATTATAAATTTGAATTTAGAAGCTCCATGAGCAAGACTTTGCTCACAAAGCCGCTCCGCAGTCCGCCACCCAATCGGCTTTAATTGAGTTTTACAACGAGCCTTTATTTTTTAATCAAGAAAATTCTTACATCGCTAATTACTCAATTCATTGCTCGCACAAAAGGCTCCGGTGTCTCATAAATTGCCACAATTCCTTCAATTAGAGATCGACGGATAGCGTCCGCGTACAATTTATATAGGAACAGCGACAGAGCATTAATCACAATAAGGTCGTTGCAATGGAGTGATGAGATCATTTCGCTGAGCGATAAAATTGACAGGATCCGAAGATGTAGGGTCAAGACCGACCATTTAAAGGACTAAGGAGTGATACAAACGTTTTATTAGACTGGTATAAATTGCGATGTGGGTGAGTCAATGCAAGATATTTATTTATACCATTCCCCCTCTAAAAAGCTTATTTTATTCACGCAAAACAGTGAATAAAAAGCACTTTTACTCACTGTTTTGATGTTTGAAAATGGAACACACCAATGTACTCGACCACAGATGTAGAGTACCTAGGCTAGATACGGCATGTTATTAGATAGTATGAAAACCGAACGTGTCATATTTGTTATACCAACGATAACTTCAACCCAGCCATTTAGTGCTGTGCTCAAAGTAAACAAAATTGTTTCAATCGGTAAGCGTCACTGAGCTAACAGACTTTTTTTTAGTACGAACAGTCGAACATGCAGGGCACGCTTGGTCGGATGGCTTGCCATATCTAGTGTAAGTGTAATCTGTGTATTCGACCAATGATGTGTTCTAAATTCAATTTGATTGGTCGACATTTTCGACAAGGAGTTTAGCATTAGATTATAAACTGTTTTGTGTTCTTTGCTGTCCTTAGTAAATTGGCGCTATTTTGAATACTGTAAGTTGTACGAACACAAAGTTTAGTGTTACTTTAATCTTTAATTTTGTGTTGGTTTAGTGTTGTTCTAATCGATTAAAAATGCATTCTAGTGATGAAGATGTGTTAACACCTGAGTTTATGAAAGAGAGGGCGGCGGATATAGTGGAAAACTTCTACCCAAAAAATCACGGCTGGTTTACATCAAAGCCAATTTAACTTTCCTTTTTCTTCATTATATGTCTATTTTCACTTAAATCTTTCTTTTTCTCGTAGTCATGGTATAAAGTATAGTATGCAACTCTTGAATAAAACGGATTTATATCGAGGGCCATGAATCACTCGCGTCGCTCAGGATTTTAACACTTGAATCACTCGCTACGCTCGTGATTCAATCATCATGAATCACTCCCTACGGTCGTGATTCATTCGTTAGAATCCTTCACTAGCTCGTGATTCATCTATGGCCCTCGCTTTAAATCCGTCCTTTATTCACTAATTGCATAATATACTATTATAAATCAATAATTTTATCTCTGGACGTTGGAACAAGTTGAATTGCGTTCATATCTAGAGTCATACATTAAGTTTACAACTTTAACAGTCTGGCAAGTTTTAATTCCTTTACGACAGCTCCCATAGGCCAACCATAGGCATGTATTTAATCGAAACTGAAATTATTCCCATTTTGCTTTCCTAAAAATATTATTGAACATTCTAATATAATGAATGCGCCTCTTTTTGTTAACCTCTAATAATTCCTGTTTTGGGGACCTAAAAACACTAAACAGTCAAGTAACTGCGTCCGCGAAAGCGAAAAAAAGCGAAAAAATCTGCTGTTTCATACATCTTGGTCGAGTAGATAATTATTGAAGTTTTGTATGAAACAGCAGATTTTTTTTCGCGATTTCAGGTTTGGTTCCAAATTAAAAGTTGTTCATAATGCTGAGTACAATGAACCCTTAACAGAGTTTCTGTTAATTACGGGACATGTTGTATTTATGTCGCTACTACCTACAAATTCTGTTTTACTATTTTATCCCCGGAATAGTAAACATCCATCAGATGTTTACAGTACTGCGACCAACTGTGAGAAAAGGCCAGAAGTTAAAAAAAAGCCTCATTTATTTAAAAAAATGTGTGTCATTATAACCCAAAAAAAGTTTTTTAAAAAAGCGTCCATTATTAGAAGTTAATAAATCTTTAGAGGATCAGATACGTAAATATTTCCCATAGAATCTAAAACAATTCTCACATACAATTTCTTCCTCCCTAAGCTTGGGAATAATTGCAATTAAAACACAAAGAAATCATCCATTCATAGCTTCACGGTTGATCGGAGGCAGGGGAGGCAGACAGGACGGCTCATTAAGTTATCGACATTAATAATAATGTACTACCAATAGGTACTTTACTGTACCAAGTTCAACCTTCTAATTATTAGTTACAAGTTTAATAACGTAGTACGTCCCAGCTCGGTCGTGGATGATTAAATTTAACAATGATTAATTAACTCATCATGTTATTAATGTTATCGTGATCGGCTGTAATGGTTCTCTCGTGGTTCGGTTTATAGGTTAATGGGAATATTTTGATCTTGAGCAGACTTTAAGGTAAAATGTGACTAGAATATAAAATAGTAGATCTATTTGTGTTGTAAAATTCTGGCAACGTCGCATTTATAAAGGTTTTTCGTGATTATTTCATTAAATTTAAATCAAAGGACAATTTCCTCTGACAAATTCTTAGATCGTTGGTGGGTGGGAAATCATCAAATAACTTCTCCCGCCCTGGGTGGAGCGGAAGGGCGTGTCAGACTTTTACTGACTAAAACCCACCCGTGTTCCTTCAGTTGCCTATGCCAGGGCCGCGGTATCTTCTTAAAACTACCCGCGACCCCAGCGGCACTACCCGCGACCCCAGCGGCACTACCCGTATGCTATTTTTTGACAGTTATTTTGGTAATTAATTAGGTACCTACTCTTAGAAAATAAATGTAATTTTTAAGAGTAAATTCTAAAATATCTGTCAAAAATAGCATAATACATACTTATAAACACCAACATCTAAGAATTTGTCAGAGGAAATAATTGTCCTTTGATTTAAATTTAAGTATAACATAATCACAAAAAACCTCTAGAAATGCGACGTTGCCAGCCGGCGCGCAATCAGCACTCTTAAATTGTCAGCATGTTCAAATTCCATTCTTTCAACCATTCTTCATTCCATTCTTTCAACTGTCAAAGAATGTGTTCTTTGACGATTGAAAGAATGGAATGGCCATAACACGGCAAATTGACGAAGTGTGTCAATTTGATAAACAATAATTTTCCCGTCTGTACCTATAACTTTAGCTTTGAATTGAATAAGATTGTGATTAATTGGCGAATGTCATTAAATACAGTGAATTGCCGATTTATTTTAGCGTCATTCATTTTTATACGACGACGATTTTTTTTATTTGTACGACCTACAAGTATTTGTTCCGAGTCTGGGTGTTTTCCTATCTATAATATGTATGTATTTACAAAAAAAAAAAAAAAAATGTATATAAGTAGTTTATCAGCCATCTCGTTACCATAAAACAAGCATTAGGTTGCTTAGCTTGGGACTAGATGGCGTTGTGTGAAATGTCCGAGGATATTATTTTATTATTATTATTTTATTATTTCAGTGGCTGTTCTTTGCGAATTTGCTTACAAACTTCGCCCCCATTTAGACTAGTTCAGGGGCTGTATTTAGCACAATCTTTACTCACCTCTACAGCCTCAGGAACATTACCTACCAATTTTCAAAAACCATAGGTATTATCGGTTTTCGCCCCAGCTTTTACTTCATAAAATAGTTACACGGTATATTTCACGAAGAAAAAGCTGTAATTAATGTTAATAAAACAGAACGACCGTTGACTCCGCCTGTTAAAAGTCAGGTAAACTACCTTGACTTTTAACTCGGGTGGAGCCAAGAGCCAACGGACAACATTATTAGTATGCATGGAAGTATAAATATCACCGTATCACACTTTGTTTTTTAAATATTCCATAAGCGGTGGTATTCTGCAGGTTTTTAGCCATTTGGCATTCCAAGATGCACACTTGTCTACCTTTGCCATTTAAAAAATGAAAATCTAGGTATTTTAATTCAAACTTACACCTTTGTAACTAGATTGTAGTACCAAAGACAGGTAAATATTGAGTCTGAATATAAAAAAAAAAATATATGCAACAGAGAAGAAGGTACTTAAATCATTGGCTACCTAATACGTTTACGGCACAGATTAGGTATTTATAAAACTGTACATTGACTTGCGATGACATTTCCAAATGGTAACTAAAATTTAAAATTCACACGCCATTTGCATTTTCATTGTGTAGTTTCGGCAGTCGTTATTATAGCAACAATAGAATAGTTTCATTATAATTCTTATGTGGCCATCGGGTTTTTGGTATAAAATGTTCCAGTTTTTGAAATAATTGTTTACCTTGTAAGTATTAAGGCTCTTACAGACAGAGGCGATATCGCGTCGCGACGTGTCGCGTAGCGGTGTTGCGACGCGATAATATCGCAATATCGCTCGCGATATCGCCTCTGTCTGTAAGAGCCTTTACTCGCCCTTGTTACCTAAAAATATGTATTTAAAAAAAATAAAGAATCAAGTTCAGGAATTTTCAAATTTGGAATAGCAGTAGGTACAGTCCGTATTCTAGAACGATGCTGGAATTCGAATCTCATTTAAAAACTGTCTGATTTCAAACGAATCTCAACTCCTCTTCTCTTGTTCTAAATTTATGAAGCTAGATCATCGTCATTATGCCAGCTAGTAGGTATTATAACGATTCCCAAATAACTATCAATCAAATCATTATTTTCAATTGAATGAACTACCTACTAGGTAGTTTTTCGACGCAATAGGTAGGTACACGTGGCCCAGAGCGGTGTATTGATTAAAACGCGACATGCTACGGTTGATGGTGTGCTGCTACTAATCAATATTAGGGTGAGTTTGCTGGGTGCAGTTCCGTTGGGATCAAAATACATTAAATTCGTTATCAGGTAGAAAGCTGAGTGTTACTCGTCATTATTCGTTTCGTTATTATTCGTTATGATTCTGGTTGCGGTGAAGCGTTCATTTCGGTTACAGATCGCAGCACGTATGTTGAACCAAAATTTCGGTCGTCGGCGAGCTGTAATACAAAATGTATGTCTTCCAAATACAAATTTCTGTACAACCTGCAACAGCACCCTAATTGCGTAACACATTATCAATCGGAGTTGGTTTCATTTTGACAGTTCAAAAACATTCATTGCGTTATTTACGTTGCCGAGCAGAATTTGTTTTCCAACATATGAAGCAATGGATTGATTCAAATTCCGATTGATAGTGTGTTACGCAATTAGGGTGCAGGTCATTGTTGAACTTACGTGCCGCGATCTGTACACAAATTTGTATTTGTACGACCACCATTTTGGTTCAACTCAGGTAAGTGCCACAATTTGAACATAAAGTTAAAAAAAACTCATAGGAATTCATAACTTAAAAAAAAACGTTTAATGGAATCATCACACCAATATTTTAAAGGCGACAGTTTGTGAGTATATGTTTGTTACTTCTTCGCGCTCAAACGGCTGCACCGATTTGGATGAAATTTGGTATGTAGATAGCTTATATCCTGGATTAACACATAGGCTACTTTTTATACCGGCCTACGCGGGTGGATCCGCGGGGCGCAGCTAGTAAGTACTTAAATAAAATCTTAAAAGATAATAATGACGTAAAATATTGTCATAGACAGTAGGTACTTCATACAGTGGAATGGCTAATCACCAAGCGTGAAGTTTAACGACCACTGTCGAAACAACTCAGCCATCTTATTTTAGTAAATAACTGTTCTTACACCATAGAATAGATAGGTCCACATAACCGTAAACTGAGCCACTGAGTCAGTAGGGACAACATTTTGATTTAAAAGAGTATCCGTTTCTGAGTTTCTGACACAGAAGAACTAAAAGAAATGAAGTACAAGACTTATGTACCTAATTAACTTTTTGCTCAGTTTTATTTAATAGTGAATTAGAGAAACTAATGTCAAACAGTTAAAATGAAGTAGTTTAGTAAAACATGGAAGCGAAAAGCAATTATAATAAAGGTAAATTGTAAGATCAGCACCCTAATTGCGTAACACATTAGCGATCGGAGTTGGTTTCATTTTGAAACAAATTGCTAATCTATTGCTTCGTATGTTCGAAAAATAAGTCTGCCCGACAACGTAAAAAACGCAATGAATGTTGTTGAACTGTCAAAATGAAACCAACTCCGATTGATAATGTGTTACGCAATTAGCGTGCTGTTTGTTAAGTTTTGTTTAACAGTTGCTTTAAAAGATAGAGAATAAACCTACATAGAATGCTACAGATACATTTTGTGCTATACTCAGATAACATATACTTACATATTTGTTTATTTCCACTTTATAAATAGATCAAGTGAATAATAAATTATAATATGCAGAAAAGATATCTAGACATTTAAAATCATTTTTCATAATCTAAGCATTTATTGTTAAACACATCAATCAAGCAAGTAGGTAATTTATGTTTAATAACTTTGACAGCAAATACCTATCTTGTATTTGCTGTCAAAGTTATTAACCATAAATTATGTTTTTATAATCGTGCGCTTAGGAAATTAATGATGTCAATTATTCATAATGTCAGACCAAACATAACTTTTGTAATTGGAACTTTAAAAACAACACTATGGCAACATTACATAATAATTATTTTAATTTTAATTATTCATGTAGAAAATTGTTTTTCAACAACGCTTTTCTTTCGTGCCAGTGTATTTACCTACCCAAAAAAATGGTACCTAAGCCATACGAATAATTGCTTTTGTATTTTGCCAGAGAGAGAGTAAAAAAAGAAAACGAACGTTTAGGTCGGAGCCAAATTGATTCAAAACAAGATTAAAAGACTATAGTAGGATCAAAAGTCCTCAATACCTACCTTAGTCCCTCGGTGCCCGCCGTGGTCAACACATAAAAATTCCTAAGTACTTACGTCTCATACATTTATTTTTTTATTATTATTTTTACGAGTCAATGTCGTTTAGGACGAAAAGAACATTGTTGCACCATTATCATGAACCTTTAGGTGCATGACTAAAGAGGTGTTAATGTTATTTCAATACAGTGCGTGTTCGCTGTAGGCATTTGAAGGAAACAAAATAACAGATGTCGCTAGATTAATTAAAATAAGTACCTACCTAGCGTAAAATGATTAAAACTTTAAAAACACAATTTCATTTACTTATTAGTAGATTATGTACCTACCTACCTACCTATAATCATAATTTGTTTTTAACCGAATCAGCTTTTGCAAAAGCTCTTTATTGTTTAATTAAAACTTATTTTTAATAATATTCTATTACCAAACATCCTTACAGACGGCCAATAATTATTTGTGGTCCCTGAAAGAAAGAATAGGTACTCCGAACTGAAAGCATCTATGGTATTGTAGCGCCATCTACCGCTTCACGGAGATACTAAAAAATAGGTAGTAAAAATTAATAAGTACATTACCTACAGAAATACTTTTTTATTATAATTTTAATTATCCTTTGGAACCATTACTTTTAAACTGGTCTGTTAGTAATTAAAGTAATTAGCTGGTAATTTATGACTATTAACCATATTGTATTAAATTCATAATAAATTATTACTTATAAGTTTATAACAAAATATACGAAAACTTCCGGTTGAATGTTATTGTTACTAGGCATCGTAGTTTGTTACGCCATACGCGAGTCCATTCCGCGCTCCAATCCGCTGTTGTGTTGTGTTGTGTCACGCGGCAAGCCACGGCGTCGAACGAACTCGAGAGCTCAGTCAAGAACGTTCGTTAACCGCGCGCGTCACCCGTTCCATGTACCAGTGCCCCCATCTAGCGGTCAATGTCGGCATGACGTAGTAAAACGACCGAGTTCCAGCGTTTTGTAAGAGATGGCGCTAGTAGTATGATGTTGCGATAACGCGTGTGCGTTTAGAAATTTATTCTTTTTTTTAATAAATTGGTGTAATAAAAAGTTTTTCGTGTAATATTTTTATTTTAAAACAAAGCTTGTAATAAAAACAAAAGCCTTTACCCAGGTCTGTTAGAAAAGTAGAATTAATTTTCATTGTGTTTGTTGAGTTGCTCGGTAGTTTTTTTCTTGCTTCGAGTTGACATCAGTCAACTGTTATGTTTCTCACTAACAATTAAGTTGCTACATTCAGTGGAATAATTGGTACTTAGGTATAATAGAGTAATTAGTGGAAGGGTCAGCACTAAAGCCTCATTGTCGAAATATCCACGCAATTAACCCAGCCAAGTTCTTGTAAAATGACTTGCATGTAACATTTAACTATTCGATTAATCTTTAAGTATTCAACTAGCAGTTGCTTTAAATTCTACAAAATTAGTAAGCATGCAATGCTAGGTACTCGTATATCTGACCCAGATAATCTAAAGAAATAATAAAAGTTGAGTAAGATTTACAAGAATGCATTTGCGTTTGAAAGTACCAAACTTTTAGCCTCATTCACGATTCGACACACCTGTCACCAAGACGATGCAGATTCGCTATCGTGACTTGTCTAATACTACTTTTTGCCTAGGTACCAAGTCCAAACAAGCGAGTGCAATTACAGACGCAATGAGTTTGGCAAATGGTCGCTGCGACAACAAAGCGTAACGACTCTGCTGGCGGCAGCTTGGAATTAGCACCGCTGAAAGTGATCTCATCAGTCCACCGACCATTACTCATTGTTCGCTAACAATCAGACTGGGTGTTGCTCACACGTCTAACCGAAATAGATGTTTAGATACATTAACAAACAAATGACTGCATTTTGATATCGTTTTTGCATTCATTTTCATTGAGTGTGTGAGTAGGATATTATTGGGCACGCTACTCCACATTCGCTTCGCTCGTGGAGTTGCGTGCTCCAATAATATAAATGAAAGGGACTGAGCATGAAATCCTACATAATGCAGTAAAATACTGGTTCGGCGCGTATTCCGCACGATGAAACAGAAATATTTTTCAGTGTGGTTTGGGCGCTACTCCGCATTTTGAATCTTGCATAAACGAAATCTTACATAGTACAGTAAAATACTGGTTTAGCGCCTATTCCACCGATCGGAAGGTGAAATATGAAATCCTGCATCATATGGAGGTAAAATAATGGAACGGCGCCTACTCCACTTCGGCCTATTCCTCGCGATGAAACAGAAATATTTTTCAGTGTGGTTTGCATGTAATACATTAATTGACTCATTATTATTAGCAGGGAAGGTGTTATAAATAATTGATCGCAGTAATTTAACGCTACATTCGATCTTTACTACTGTAGTGAGAAGGTTGAATTATCACGAAACTAAATACACCTGTCATAACTAAGTTAACTACAATGCATGACTCAGTGAAATCTGATTTAGAAGATATTTGTAATAAACTTATTATCAAGAATTCTAGTGGCGAGGTTATATTTATTCAAGATTTGCAAATTGGTCAGAAAAATACAGATAACTGTTCTTCAAAACACCAGAACAGCTATACAGCCCAAACAGAAGATTTGTTCCACCGACAGATACAAGATTCGGTTAAATCTAATTTAGAAAACACTCACTATCTTATATTGAAGGACAACCGTGGTAAGGTTGTTCGTACATTTGCTCGAGTTAGCGACAATGAGTTATAAATGTCAACGTAATACAATAATTAACTCATTATTAATATAACCGTTCAAGCAGTCGTCATGAAATTTGTAAAACAACCACAATCGTTACACGTAAATAAGCTTTGTGTTCATTCTCAGGAGACTGGTTTACGTCATGGAGAATTATTACCTAAATCGGTACGATGCATCATTTGTGGACCGTCAAATTGTGGAAAAACTAATTTATTAATTGGTCTTCTTATACACGAGAATGGCTTAAGATTTCAAAATGTTTATGTTTATTCGAAAACCTTGCAACAACCCAAGTACGTTTTTTTAGAAAAAGTCTTGCAACGAGTACCAGGCATTTCATTTCATAAATATCATGAAAATGAGCAAGTACTGAGTGTTCAGACCGCAAAACCGAATTCAGTAATTGTATTTGATGATGTTGCTTGTGAAAATCAAAGTAGTATGCGTGATTATTTTGCTATGGGGAGACACAAGTTCATCGATTGTTTTTATCTAAATCAGACGTATAGTAAAATCCCTAAGCAGTTAATAAGAGACAACGCAAATCTAATCGTACTGTTTAAGCAAGATGAAAGAAATATGAGACATGTTTATGAAGAACACGTCAACACTGACATGACATGGATTGAATTTCGTGAAATGTGTTCTAAAATATGGAGTATACCTTTCAATTATGTTGTAATTAATAAAGATTGTTCCAAAAACAAAGGATGTTACAGAAGTAAATTTGACACGTTTGTAGTCTTTGACTAAGAACACGAATACATATAAAAGGCTGTTACCTGCTTGACATTATTATTCAACTTACGACACTACATCAATAACACACAACCACAATCATTACAACCTATTTTACCAATATGGAAAAATCCTTGAAACGACAAATTGTTGATGCGGCAAAAGCTGTAAAGATAAAAGTACGAAAAATGAGAGATGCTGAGATTAACAATAAACAAGCACTGGAGTCTGTTTTCAAACCTGTAACAGAACCTCTAAATCTAATTGCTAATGCTAGTAAGCAAACTCCTCTACTGCGTGCTAGTGATGATTTTGCTGATGTTCCGTTTATTAACGAAACTGTGCAGAAAGAAGGAACCGGTAGCGCAGAAAGTAACGATAATAATGGTGATGAAGACAAATATGAATCCGATATCAGCAGTGCCTCTTCTTATGAATCAGTAGTTGACAGGAATCAAGATTGTGATACGTCATCCTGGTCATTATCTTCAGAAGCGTTGGTAGATATTCCATTTGGGGTTAGAGCAGAGCGCGGGAAACTGATGTTAGGTTCTGCTTTCATAACGATCAACGATCAATACATCACCGTGGCTGGATGTAAATACCGAAATACATCTGGTTTAAAACAGTTATTGCTTAAGAAAGATGTAGACTTAAGTTTGGTTACAGATAGTGATATGCAAAATTATAAGTCGATGCTAATTGATACAAATGCACATCGTCGAGACTATGAGCCAAGTAAGCCAATAAAAAGTAATAAAGGTCAAAAATATTTGCAAGTTATTAAACCTCTTTTTCAATTGAAGAATGCAGTTCAGGGAAAAGGTCTACCGTTACTAAAAAAGTGGAGAAAAAACGTTGATTTAGTGTACTGGGATGATCCTAATGAATTAGTGGAAAGGTTGAAATTATTAATTGCATCTAGAGATGCTGGCAACACAGGATTAGATAATGAAATTATATCTATCATTGAAGAATTGCGTGAAAGTAAAGTTATAAATAAATAAAAAAATAAAAAATGTGTTTATTTTACTATCAGCCTCTCGATACAATACACCTTAAACATGAACGTAGACAAATTCGGACACTACATTCACAAAAGACTGCGTTTATCAGAGATATTTGAGTTTAATGAGAATGCATTGTTAAAATCCGAAAATGGAGATTTTGATTTAAAAACATCAAGACTGAGAGGAATTAGATCTCCAGTAGAAGCAGACGATGCTGTGAACAAGGATTATGTAGATCGAATGATTGCTAACACGTTAAAAGAATTTAATAATCTGGCTGTGAGCAAGGATTATGTAGATCGATTGAATGCTAATACGATTAAAGAACGTAATAATCTGATTGGTGCATTGCGTTCTCAAATCATAAAAGATGCAAAGACGACAGTTCAAGCTACTTTAAAAGATAAGATACCTGAGGTTTTAACTCATTTGCAAGATAAGTTTTATACTAAAGCAGAGTTACATAAATTACCTCAAAAAACCCCGTAATGGTAAAACAGCAAATTGTAAATGAAATACACAAAGCTGCACGAAGAAATTTCTTTCGACGTTCTGTTATTCTGAAAGGAATCCACGACTTATGGCAAGCAGATTTGATGGATATGCAAAACCTGAAAAAGTATAACAAAGGTTACAGTTTCATCTTAGTTGTGATTGACTGCTTCTCAAAATATGCCTGGGCTGAACCGTTAAAATCAAAAAATAAATTTGATGTTACTCGTGCATTCAAACATATACTGCTTAGTAGTCGTAATAATCCTGTTAACTTACAAACTGATATGGGGACAGAATTTTATAACATCACTTTTCAAACACTTATGAAAAAGCACAACATTAACCATTACTCGACGTTTTCTACTAAAAAAGCATCAATTGTAGAGAGACTTATTAGAACGGTAAAAAATAAATTATATAAACATTTTAGTCTCATTGGAAACTATAAGTGGTTAGGTCTACCATTGAAAGATACATTGAAGAGATATAACAACACAAAACATCGTACTATTCAATTTAAACCGGTTGATGTGAATAAATGTAATGAACAAGTAATCAAAGAAAATATAAAAAAAATAAAAAAACATGATTTAGTACAGTGGAAGCCTAAATTCAAAGTTGGTGATTGTGTTCGTATAAGTAAATACAAACATAGTTTTGAGAAAGGTTACACTCCTAATTGGTCAACTGAATTATTTATTATAAAAAAAGTAAATAAAACTATACCAGTAACATATCACATAGAAGATCAACGAAAACAAATCATATTAGGAGCTTTTTACGAACAAGAACTGCAAAGATCTAACTATCCTGATGTTTATTTGATAGAAAAGGTTTTGAAAAAGAAAGGAAATAAATTGTATGTCAAATGGTTAGGTCTAAACAGTGCAGAAAACAGTTGGATTGAAAAAACTGCAATAATGGACTAAGATATTATATAACCATTTTTCATTTGAAATGCTATCATTATAATTTGAATTATGCAAGGAGGTGGACTAGTTAACAGCATAATTAATAATCTACCATTCGAAGTTCATTTGCCAGGATACAATTATTGCGGACCGGGAACCAAACTTCACAAACGCTTAGCGCGAGGTGACCCAGGTGTAAATAAGCTAGACGAAGCTTGCAAGCAACACGACATTGCGTATACAAACCATACAGACTTAGCAAATCGTCACAAAGCCGATTTACAACTACTTAACATGGCTAAACAAAGACTTAAATCAAAAGATGCCGGGAAAGGTGAAAAACTAAGCTCTTGGCTAGTGAACAAAGTTATGAAAGCGAAACTAAAGTCTGGATTAGGCATCAAAACATTTAAAACCTTAGTTTCAAAAATAAAATCAAAAATTAAGAAACTCAAACGCAAAGATAATAAGACTTTAATAAAAGCAGCTTATTTAACCGCAAAAAAGTTATTTTCAAACACTCATCATCGAATCCGAGTACCCCGAGTAATACCCCTACCAAAGACTGGAGGAATTCTACCTTTAATTCCAATTTTCGCTGGTTTATCGGCTTTAGGAACTTTAGCTGGTGGTGCAGCTGGCATTGCAAAAACCGTCAATGATTACAAAGCAAGCAAACAAAATTTGCAAGAAACAGAACGACATAATAAAGCTATGGAGGCTTTAGTGTTAGGCAAGGGTTTATACATTAAGCCATATAAAAGTGGTAAAGGATTGTTTATAACATCTTCAAAAAACTGAATAATATGCTACCCAATCGCCCTCTAACTAATATAGACATCCGAAAGTATTCAAGAGACATCCCATATTTTCGTGGGGTCTACATGAAGGATCAACTACCTCGGAAGCCGAAATGTATTGAATGTGGTATCGTTAACTTAGACGATTCTAAGAACGAAGGAACGCATTGGGTAGCTTATGCTAAAGTTTACAATCACTGTGAATACTTTGATAGCTATGGAAATTTAAAACCTCCAATGGAATTGATGCAATATTTCAAAAATTGTAATGTGTTTTATAACTACACAAGATATCAAAAATTTAACGCAATCAATTGTGGTCATTTATGTTTAAATTATTTGTCAACTTTTTGGAATAAAAATGTATTATAAAATATATGATTTTCTTTAATTTCAATCATTTGCAAGATGTCGCTCACTTTGTCTATAACTGGAGACTCGTCAGTGTTAAGTACATACTATCCTAATACGTTGCAACTAGATGGAGAGTATGAGTGTGCTTTATTGCACTTTTCAACTTTTAATTCTATTCCAAACATTGATAAAAGTAATAATAAGTTCTATTATGGTTTTAATGAAGTTATTGAAATACCGGAAGGCACTTATGAATTGCAAGATATCAGCGATTATTTAAAATCCGAAATAAAAGATGCAGCGATCAAACTACGGTGCAATAATAATACTTTAAAAACTACAATATTCTGTACAAAAGACATTAATATTATCAAAGAAGACTCTTTTAGAAGACTATTAGGATTTAACAAACAAATCTTGAAAGCAAATAAATGGCATGTGTCACAGTCTCCAGTCAACATTCTACCTACGACCGTAGTCAGGATTGAATGTGATATTGTAAGCGGTTCATATGTAAACGGTGAACCAAGTCATATTATTCACGAATTTGCACTTAATGTACCACCTGGATACAGGATCATAGAAATTCCGAAGAACGCAATATACTTTCCAATCAATCAAAAAAACATAAGCTGCATACACATCAGGCTGATAGATATAAACAACAGATTAATTAATTTACGTGGTGAAGAAGTGCAGGTATATCTGCATCTCAGAAGAAAAAATGATTGATTTCAATAAAAATGTGTCTCAACAAGTAAAGAATATCAGTTCTGTTCGAGCTACTTATCAAATAAGACCTGTCTCTAAGAAGAAAATAAAATTAACTAAAGACAATAAAGCATTTCTTAGAGCGATCGGATTGTTAAAATGAATATCTTAGACGTTTTATCCGCTCCGAATTACGATAATACTATAGAAGGAATCGAATTTCATTCCTACAAGCCCTATATAACGAGTTTCAACAGGAACGATGAAATCCGCATACCTATCAATCAACAGGACTTGTACATATTACCATCAGCTAGCACCCTATATCTGGAAGGAACTGTTATCGTTAGCAAAAAAGATTCGAAGGACCCAGCTACTAGTGTCAATTTCACGAACAATGCTCTACTCTACTTGTTCCAAGACATTAGGTATGAGCTAAATGGAGTGGAGATTGATAAAATAAAAAATGCAGGTATAACAACAACCATGAAATCACTAATTTCAATGACCGAAAGTGAATCAAAAATGTCTAATGCCTGGGGTTGGAATATTGATGGCATAAAAAATATCCATGGAGGAAGATTTTCTGTCTCTATACCACTTCGTAACCTCCTCGGTTTTGCAGAAGATTTTAAAAAAGTTGTGATAAATAGTAGACATGAACTGATATTATTACGAAGTAACACTAATTTGAACGCTGTAAAACTTAATACTGGCGAAGTAGTGGATGATGTTCAGATCAACAAAATCATATGGCGCGTACCGCATGTTAAAGTATCAGACAAAGAAAAAATTGGTTTGTTAAAAGTATTAGAGAAAGATCGCCCACTTCAAATGATATACAGAAATTGGGATCTTTACGAATATCCAGCCTTGCCTAAAACTACAAAACATACCTGGTCTATCAAAACTTCATCTCAAATAGAAAAACCAAGATACATTATTATTGGTCTACAGACAAATAGAAAAAACAATGCAAGTTCTGACATGTCTCAATTCGATCACTGTTATATTCGAGACGTTAGAGTGTATCTCAATTCAACCTATTTTCCTTATGAAAACTTAAATGTGAGTTTTGCTAATAACAGAATCGCTTTATTATACGAGCAATACACCAGATTTCAACAGTCGTATTACGGACGTCGCTCGGAGCCCATACTAAGCGAGAAACAATTTAGGGATTTAGCACCGCTGTTTGTAGTCGATTGCTCTAGACAAGCTGATAATCTAAAGACTGGACCTGTTGTGGATGTGAGGGTAGAAATTGAGAGTGATTCAGAGATACCAGATCAAACTTCAGCATACTGTCTCATTCTGAACGATTGCATTGTTGAATACAAACCATTAAGTAACATTGTGAAGAAGATATCATGAACGCGGACCTCATCATTGTCGAACTCCAAGGATTCAAAGATTTAGACAATAATTTTATCGTCAAGGAAGTGGCCATAGTAAGTAATGAGCACACACAGACGTTCTTGGTTAAACCACCGCATTCGTTTTATTATTTAACTCAAGAAGAAAAGAAGCAAGTGCGATGGTTGGAAAGAAATCGTGGAATTTTCTGGAGTGAGGGCTATATAGACTACAGAGAGTTCCAAAACGTCATCGTACCGTATTTAAAAAATAAAAAAATTATTACAAAGGGTTTGGAAAAAATAAAGTGGATTAAAGACATGTGTGCAAACTGTGAAGTGATCGACATAGGTGAGAAGGGATGTCCCAATTTTGCAACATTAAAGAAAAAGTTCTGTAGAAATAAAAGTGATTTTAACTGTGTGAACCATAAAATGAATTGTGCATTAAATAATGCGGTGTGTATTAGAAAATGGTATGTTGATAATAATATGTCTGTATTTAATCTATTTTAATGTATTTTGTCATACCTATGCAGTTAATAAAAGTGATTAATTAATTTACTTATGGTTGTTTTATTTAAATGTTTTCAGGGTAACTTAATCATCAAACTTTAAATTAGCTGCAGCAAAATGATATTACTTACAAAATTTGAAATACCTACATCATGATTTAAAACGATTTATTGTAATAAAAAAACTGTTAGCAAATAAACACTTATCATTAGACTAGAGCTAATTTAGAGTTCGAGTATAAATAAGTACCTAATACAAAATAAAACATAATTTAAATTATAAAAGAATATAATTTTATTTACTTTTTCATATTATTTACAATTATTAGAAACTAATTATAACTACCTACCCATTAATAATAACAACTGCCACTACATAGTTTATTTAATGTTCGCTTTGTGTATACCTACCTACATTCTTAACTTACAAACTTGTGATGTATGAACATTATTCCGATTGTATAAAAGAAATTAATAGTATCTACATACAAAAGTTAATTACGATAAAACTTAAATATTTGATATTTTAATAATTTATACATTTAAAACCTAAGATGAATAAACACTAAAGAATAAGAAAGCAAATAAATGTCAAAACTTTTGCTGTACCAACTAGATTATACAAAGCAATTATTATTATCTACATTACATTTTTTTTTTTTTTTTTTTTTTTTTTTTTTTAACTAACCTACTTACCTACCTACTAAGTTAACTACAATAAAACTTACATATTTGATATTTTAATAATTTATACATTCAAAACTTACTCAACATAAAAACCTAATATGTATAAACACTAAAGAATAAGAAAGCAATTATTATTATCTACATTACATTTTTTTTTTTTTTTTTTTTTTTTTTTTTTTTAACTAACCTACTTACCTACCTACTAAGTTAACTACAATAAAACTTACATATTTGATATTTTAATAATTTATACATTCAAAACTTACTCAACATAAAAACCTAATATGTATAAACACTAAAGAATAAGAAAGCAAATGTTACATACCTAATAATATTACTACAAATCTTACACATTATCTTATGAAGTAGGTACTTACAAAATAATGACACATGTTAATAATAACAACTGTCCCCACAAAGTTTTCTCGATATTTTGTTAATTAACGATTGCGTTTCCTCCATTACATGGTCCACCAATTCAGTCACTACATACTGCGCACTTAACATTACCACACCCTGATTGTCACTTGCAGGTTCTTGCTGTTCACTGATATCCAACACTTGTACCTGGATCAGTCGTAAACCTTTTTTCTTCTCATTGTTTATAACGTATGATTCACATGTAGGCGGTGTAAGAGATGACTTCTGTTTTAGACACTCCCTTCTGGCTCTAGGTCTCTTGTTGGCGGGTCCGTAGTCTCGTCTTCTAGGTTCCATATTAGCAGGTGTTTGTTGTTCTGGCAAATCTGGGATATGCCAGCTTAAACTCGGAGTCGGAAAACCTTGAGCGTATTGTGAGAAGTCGATAATATCTGGAGAATCACACATTATCAATGATCTGAAACAAATGAAATAATAATTAATTATAATTACATAATCAACATGATGCAATAATGTTATAAATACATGGGTACTTGTACAATACTTACAATTCGTTTCGTTTTTATTCAACGTGATATGACTGGTCCGGCTAACTGCCTTGTGATGTATGATCAAGTAGTCATATTAATAAGAAATGCAAACTCCTAACATTGCACTGTAATCAATTTCATGTTTTATCACGTTCAACCTGATGGGTAACATGAAGCGACAAGTGCGCGAACGGTATTGTATTACACAAACCAGTCATCGCAATGCGCTTTGTCAGCGGGAGTGGAAATGAAACAGATTTATGAACTAAAATATTATATTTATTTAAGTACATGTTTAGTAGGTACATACATTTTTTACAGTTCGTTCAAGCGATTTTGACTTGTATTGCGTTGGTTGCGTGAAAAATTACAGCTGCAGTGAACGGTAACCACGTTTTTTGCTTTTAATACCATCCTTATGCCTACTGAATAGAAGTCAAAATCGGTTGAACAGACTGTAAAAAGTTTAAATTAATTTATGTCTAATCATATTTCAAATAGAATATACACTTAAAATTATGGTAATGCATTACATAAATATATTTGCATTACCCCAAGCTAAAGTAGATACTTTATCAAATGATAGCAACCGTTTGTCATCATTGCTTGAAAGTGCAATTTTATTTACGTCCTGAGTGAATATTTCATGTTTTATTGACCTAAACAATACATTTTTTTTGCGAATAACATTGCAATTATTATACAAAACATTTTTATAATCTAACATATTAAAATTTTTGGTTATACATTTTTTTGTACCTTTTGCCTTTTTAATAGTTTTGTTTAACGTTTTAATACAATAAAGCTTTGAGCGCAGTCCTACGAATTCTTTGATAATGTTACCACCCATTTCATCCTTAAACAGTCCTGGAACCTTCTTATTAATAATTGGTAAGTTATAGTCATTGTTACAGTCATAATTACTGGTATCAAAATATTTTAGAAAATGGAGCTTGAAGTCTTTATAAACGTCATTGCTCTGTACATCATATACTAGACTATCTGTATCAGTATAGCACAATTCAATTCGGTTACCATAAAAAGGTTTTATGATAGAGTAGTGAAAGTCATACATGTGAGTCTTAGATAATTCTAATACTGCAAACCCTATGTATATTGGTTTATTAAGTATAATACGCACAGGTTTCATTTGGATTGCCACTAGATCATCAGAAAATACAGAGGCGCTATGAAAATATGGGCTGGCTATCAATTTTTCAGCACAAGTAGTCTTTTTTGTTTTATTGGTCGAGTCACACCACTTGTTTACTAACTTAACGTCTATTCGATGTTCATTATTTTCCAGCGTCTTTCCAAAAATACTATTGTTCAATAATTTGAAAAAGTCTTGTTCAAACGTTGACTCTGCTTTTTGCCGTAACTGAGTGTTAATATCAATATATTGCTTTAAAAAACAACTTTGCTTAAATGTAATAGCGCGATGAATCCTTCTCAATACTAAACCGTGCTGTAAACATTTTTTTAAATGTATGTAATGAATAACATAGTGATATTTATCGTACAAATTTGGTATTAACTTTTTATTCTTACCACCAGGTGGCAAGCATTTTTCTGGACAAAAGGGAAAGTCATTGTGTTCCATGTGTAAATTCTCCGGATATATTAAATCAACTTCAAGAATGTATCCGTTTTCTGCAGTATCACTGATATCTGCTAAGTTCAATTGTAAAAAATCAATTTCTTGTCTATTCATAAATCTAAAATCGGAATAAGGTAGGGATTGACACATGCTATAACCATATAAATTGTTACAATCTAAATAAATGATAAATGAATTTGGACGAGTTGGATCGTAAGTATCTAAATATTTATGATTGGCTTTGACATGTCTTTTGGAACACATACAAACTCCTCCTCGAATACCTTTTTGTATCATTCTAAAAATTTCAACATCACTAATCAATTCTAATTGAACTCCTGTCTTTAAAAGCATTGCATCAAAAGATAGACTTGGTGCTGTAAGATAGAACGCGGGATCGAGATTGTAATGCAGTTTACAAGTTTTTCGAAAATTTTCAAATACATCTGTTAGCAACAGAACATCTGTTTTGAGATATAAATCTGTGTACATACCCATGTTTTGAATATTAAACACTGACCAAACAGACCGAGCGTGCTCATAGTCTTCGTCGGTAATTGTCTCATTAGTTAAGGAGTTGAAAAAATATTTTTTAGAGGGTAAACACGTATCTTCATAACGTTCCCATTGAGACATATAGTCATATGGATACACTCCTTTACGAGTGAGTAGGTTAAATTGTTTTTTATTAGGAAAATGAGATTTCAATTGCTTAAAGTCTTGGTTTTTCATTGTACTAGCCAACTTTTCTAAGCTAGTTCCTAAAAACTTGAAAGAGTCTACAAACCGAACCTGAATGCTTTCCCCAGTAGAAATCGGAATAAACTTAGTGAATGAAATATAGTTTTCTTTTGTTTTAGGTATCACTTTAATAGATCCAGGAGCTTCACCTAATTCTTTTATGAAAAGGTGGCAATCGTAACCGGACAAATTATGAAAAAATACTGGCAAAAATGTTGGTATTTTGTATTGTAAGTTACAGTAACTATGAGCTGCGCCACGATATTTACCAGTCAAGTGACAATGATCGCGAACCCTGTCGCCGAACAAGAAGTGTTCACAAATATGACATGTTATCGCGTTTTCAAAGTCACGAGCATTATCATTTGAATAAATCATAGGAACACTATTTTGTAAAACATCGTAAATTTTTTGTGCATCTTTATAGATAGACTTTACAAAATTTGATACACAATCCGAACCGCGATAAGAAAAGTAACGATTGTGGCATTCATCTAGCGTACACGTTATATGATAAGCGTAAGCTACAGGCACATGTCGCTGTCGTGTTACAGTACTCGCCTTAGTGGGGTCAGGGTCACAAGATTCATACCGTTCTAGCATTGTTTCAAAATCTGCGTATATAACAAATGGTACGAATTGCTTTCTATTATAATTTTTAAACTGTATGAAAGAACCCTTTGGAGGTAGTTCAGTGGCGACACCTCCACAACTATGTGAATTAAGATTATCACATGAATTAAAAAACATTAAACAAACGTCACAAAAGTACAGTTTACTGTGGTGTTTTGTTATTTGATTCTTAACAAGTCGCGACAGGTCTTTAATGAGACAGTAATGTGACAAATCATTTCTTTCTAAATAAAGTAAATGAATCACCTTTCCGTTCAAAGCTTTTGGTTTGTAAAGCGGTCCTATGATAGTATTGTTTTTTAAACCATAAATGTAAATGCAAATTTCGGGGTTATTCACTTCGAACCGCGCAATATCTGAGAAATTCACTGGAAATGACATGCCCTTTACATTTAACACGTTACGAAAATCAGGGTAAGAAGATACTCTTTCAGAATGAGTCTTAGCTGGATATAAAGCAGCTACAACAGACCATAAAAAACAATAGTCATCATTATTGCGGATATTAACACATGCTTTTTTAGATTTTATTGCAGAAGGCAATTCGATAAAGCCTGAACCACGCAAAGGTTGATATTTGTTAACATTGACTTCCAAATGAGAACTGCTCAAGAACGTCCATCCACTGTCTCGATCCTGAAATTCTTCTATCTTTTTTTTTAAAGTATTTTTGACTTGAGACAATAGTGAATCAAATTCATAATTCTGATGTAGAGTTACGTTTTTTGTGGCAAATGATTTCATCTCCTGAGAATCATTTTTAAACATTAAAAACAAAGCAAAATATTCGAAATTAACTTTTATACAAGTATGTTCTTTAAGAGACATGTCAATTAAAGTTTTAATTCTGTCCAAATTATTATTAAGAAATGGTTCCAGAGAACAATTCTCAGACGGATCGGTAATTCTATAAGAAGCTATACGATTACGAAATGCAGAATGTATTATTTCAACACCTTCACAAAAATGCGAAATGTTTTTGTTTTTATGATTAGTACTACGTAAATGACCTATCCAGTGACTGCGCTCAACTGATGTGTTACAAACGGTACAGAAAGGCATTTTAGATTATAATTACGTCAACTAATTTTGTACGCTTAATTAGGATTAGATTAACAATACTAGTAGATTCTGCAATAATCAATACAATTAATTTGGTGTCCCCATCAATTTAAAGCCAACTTATTTTAAATTCACACTATCCCTATAAAAGACAGGCTCGGAATTGTCAAATAATTCGTGAGTTCGTCTCATAAACCTTTGCAGCCCGTCCCACTGGGGAGTGTTGCGATCTAGTTGTACTTTTAACGCGACCTGGGCTTTCTTCCATCGTTCTTCCATGGGGGTAGAGACAACTTCGTCTTTCGAAAATACCTTGATTTCCACGTAGAACTCTCCTGTAAGGTCTGCCGCTCGCCGTACTTTGCCGTTGGCAACACGGGTGATGAGCGATGAACCGAAGTCCCCGCTTGAGGTCTTCGTCTTTTGATCGTCCTCCAAACCAAAGAGGTCCGTGCTCAAGATGCCTCTTTTACTGTAAACAATTACACATTTTATTTATAATAATTTGCATTTATTTCTTAAATAACGAAATTAAGGAGTATTATACACCTCTGTTGAATTCTATGGGGAATTAATAGCGTAATACATATTGGGATATAATAATTTCATGTAACTGTCATCATTCCTGCATTGAATATGATCGGAAATTGATTTACAGTTCTAAATTCACTAACCATCATGTACCAGTGCGTATATCATTTTAAATTACCACAAACACCTAAACATAGAAGCAGCAATATAAATTACCTTGACTTAGAGTCTGATGAGTAGTCGACGCTTTCAGGTGCTTGGCGCTTCACCACATTTTTCTTAGGTTGTTTTTTCGTCACCTTGGCTACTGCAGCAGTAGGCCTTTGTGATTGGTATTCTGATTCCGTGTCAGACCTTAAATAGAACACACTAAGATTAATTTTTTAACTGTAACCAACCTCAATAATTATGGAGAGGAGAATGTTAATGGGATATAGATTACTAGAAGATGGCATGGATGGTATGATGGGGATAGTTACGTCAGCCAGCAGGTAAGAACCAGGTCCGTAGCTGACTAGCGATTAATCACATTATCAAATTAATTTGATGATAGTTAGACCAGCCGGCAGGCAAGAACCAGGTCCGTAGCTGACTAGCGATTAATCACATTATCAAATTAATTTGATGATAGTTAGACCAGCCGGCAGGCAAGAACCAGGTCCGTAGCTGACAACTATGTTAAACTTAGTAGGTAGTACTTACTCACATTGTATAGTTGTAGGATGATGTAGATCACTGGAAGATACTGGAGCGAATGTAATTTTATGATTAAAATTCGTTGGTTTTATACATAAAAAATACCATTTCAGCAATATTTACCTCATAACAAAATTAAACCTTAACTACAATATTCACAGTTGTATGACTAATTTATGATACTTACGTCTAATTATTCCGTAGTGATTGAAAACCTTTCTGTCAAATTGCAATTTTCGTGAGAAATGAAATACAAAACTAGCTTCTTACCTCGCCGACAAAGGTGAAGCCGATACCATGCTGTTACAATAGGTATTATAATAAAGTATGTATGTTTGTTTAATTAACCTTGATATAAAATTTTGAATGACATCACACTCATGAAAATAATAAAATGGCATTTTTGAGAGCCAGAAATCAGGATATACATAAGTATGTAAAATCCTTACAAAATTTGTTGTATGCAGAACAATCAACGTGAGCAAACTCGCGTTAAAAACTTAGTTAATTTTATGTTGCAGTTAAACTCAAAGCGAGTGTAAAATCGTCATACTACTAAAAGACTAAAACTAACAAACTTTAATAAATCCTTTCATGCAAAGGATGTCGGTTTCTAAATTCAGCAATGGGAATGGGATGGGCTTTTCAAAGATTTCCTAGACTATAACCAGCTAATTACAAAAAAAAAAAAAAAAAAAAAAAAAAAAAAAAATAAGGAAAGAATCACTCATTTATAATAAGCTAGCGGAATTGGTAATATTCTTATTTAAGAAACACCCCCCCTTTGACGAAAATCATTAGGTATAGGAAGTTCGCGCAAACTCGAATTTTAATTACGGACTACAACATGTACAGCGATCGTCTTACAATACAATAAAGTTCGACTAAGCAAATTAATGCATGATGCAATGTTGCTGACTTCGACATTGTAAATGATAATGTATACACACACAACGGCTGCCTGATACGTTTATCGTCAGGCGGTTCACGAATGAGTACAGTGCAGCGGCGAACCGTTGAACGGCGCAACACCGTTTTGACATTGGCTATACGGCAGTTTAGACGGGAAACGGCAAGTGTATAAGTATGCGAAGCCAGCAGTATGCTCCGACAGCAGAATGTGAGAGAACTACTCAATACATTATTTGTATGTACGGGTAAGGTTGTATCGTCTGTTTGAATTTAATTTTAAATTAAAATTTGGATGTCCTCGAGCCAATCTGGTCACTAAAATAGAATGTGCGTGCGTGGATGCCTGTGCGCTATTTCTTACTTTCGTGGAGAGACGTGAGACAAACTGTCCCATATTTTAGTTTAATGTTTACGGTATCCTAAAGTTCAGATATCCTTGGTACCCCAATCTGGGGTCATAGAAATAGAATGTGTGTATGCCTGTAGGTGTATGCTTATTCTTGCTTTATGAAGAGACATGAGGCAATCTGTCCTGAATTTTAGCTTACTATTTTCATATAGTTCGATTAGTTAACAAACTGTGTGTGAAACTTCGTTATAAAACTTGACAACCAAAGTAGTGGCTTGGTGCTCAATCCGAGAATCTGCTGTAGTTGATCGAGGTAAAACATCGGTATTCATTAGTCACTATAAACAAATAGTTCACTTTATTAAACTTTCAGACCAACAGCTAAAAGAGTTTAACTTTTAGTTACATAACGGTAAACGGTAGATTCGCAGGGATCGACCTAATGCAACCAAATAAGATTTTAAAAGTGGAATAGGGCTTAAACCGCATAGTTTGTAGATCCATTATTTATGTTATTAGCTATTTCTAAACCACTTTCATTCCATTCGCAACCAAAAGTGATTAAAAAAGTGGAGTAGCGCCCAAACCACACTGACAAATGTTTCTGTTTCATCGCGACGAATAGGCCGAAGTGGAGTAGGCGCCGTTCCATTATTTTACCTCCATATGATGCAGGATTTCATATTTCACCTTCCGATCGGTGGAATAGGCGCTAAACCACATTAGTTTCATTTATATTAGTGGGCATTCTAGCCCACGGAGAGTGACGAGGCGAACGGAGAGAGCCGCGGAACCGGGGGCTAGAATGCCCAATAATATCCTACTTGTGTGGTTATGTTTATGTCTTCAGTGAAAAATTTAGTTTGTGCTGGATTTACTTATTGCTTTCTGCTTTCTGATATATTCATTAGATTTACTTTAAATATCTTTGCTCTCTTTATTTTTCTCCTTCCACCAATTTATAAAACTTTCCTAACATCAATTTTCAAACCCACGTTACCAAAAATGTTATGGAATCAGACGCAGAATGTAATGCCAAAATTTAATAAACTATTGTTTTCAACACAGTTGCAACACGAGCTTTAGATAATGACGGTGTCATTAAAGTCATTAGCCGACATAAGCCGAGAAGGCCCGACATGACCGCGAAATGCTCTGATAGCTGTGACAAAATTTAAATGAGGGCATTTTGCGGTGACGTCATACAACCGGTATTACCCGTAAGTACCATGAACCCCTTTACAAAGGTATCGGTCGCTTTATTAGCTTCTTGGTAACGACTATGCCGATGCTCTTTTTGGAACTCTTTGAGTTCACAATACTTTTCATTCATGTGAAAGAATAATAGCTTTAAAATATGTCACGTAACCTGTAGTCTCTAATAATCATGTAAAATGAATTAGTTTCTAATTAATTGAAATGAGCTCTCTGTACTTAGCCATTTCCTCTTTTCGAGTCTGTATAATGACTCGATTTAACTTAATGATGGTTTGGCAGGGCAGGCCTAATGCTACTCGATCATTACTATTACTAATCATTCGTTCAATGACTTTGGTCACGGCATTTGGCCGAGCGTCCAAACAAAAATCAAATCGGTCAAGTTTATACCTTAAATGAAAGCAAATCGGTACTTCTTTTTTTAGAACAGCATGTAATTATAGTATAGCGTGACATTGTGATGAGGTTTGAAGATAAGGTCAGTTCACAATGGAGGGCGCGTCTGCTGCAACTATTGTGTCGCAAAATACCGCGCCCTCTGGCGGCGCGACGGTGCGTGACCGCCAAACAATGAGCCCCGAACCAATTAGTCACCTCCCGTAATTATGTGCGATTATATTTAGTGCCAAAATGGTCTGCTAGTTACAGGTTTAAAAATAGAATCCTTGGTATAGGTCATGATATAACTGATCGTGCGATCGACGACGAAATAAATACCAAAGCGGGACTAAAAGACTTTATATAAAATGAAGACGTTAAAGCTTCACTCCATAAAATTGCGTAAAATATAATTGTCTGTCAATTTGTTTGAGTAAATTACAAAATTACGCATGTAGCAATCGCAGTAAGTGCAATTGGAAAGTAATATCAACTGAGTTTGCAGATGCCTAGTTTAAATAAGAGGGCGTATCTAGTGGCTAACCGCGACACTTTCTACTACGATTTCACTGCGTTTTGTGGCTTAGCATTAGACGCAAGTATAGCAATCTTTAGCTCTATGCAACGTAAATTATTCTTCTTTGTTATTGACTTGACTATATTTTCGTAATGAGGTGGGGTAATATCGTTATCCACATTTATTATTGTGGTTACATTATGAGCATCGTTATTATCAAATGTTGCGTTGATAGACACATTTTCTTCTTAAACGAAAATTTTGTCTAACTTACCTTTTGTTGCTTCTGTTTTAGATGGAAAATCTTGTGGAAAATCCTTACCTGTAACAAAATAAATAACTTTTCAATAAATTGTGGACTACTCAGGGGTATCACAACGATTCATATAAAATGCAAAGATATTAATTCAAAATATTGTGTTATTGCCTCCAGCCCGTATCAAAGCTCTCATTACTCCACAACCAAAGCAGTACTTAGCTTCAACCCAAGTACAGTCAGCTTCAAATACTGTAGAATTCTACATCGCAACAATAGTGTCCCTCAGCGAATAACTGCAGAGTGGCTGCACATAGCTCAATGATTCCCAAAGGAGGATTATAGCACTCTGGAATTGATTCTCTAGAATAGAATAGAAGTAAAGAGTTCCTTGGAGAGCTCTATTGTGTTCCATGCTAACAATGGTTTGTGAGCTCCGAAGGACTTTTGCGTTTGCTTTTTGTAGTGTTTGCAACCACAATTTATGGTTATGACAGATATTTTTGAGAATATAAAGGTGGAAATTTTAGTTTGAACTGTACTTGCAACTTTGTGTGAATGCATTTTCGTGCGATGGGACATGCGATACTTTCGATCCTTTGTGATGTTGGCAGGACTGAATATTTTACACAAATATTATCCATGGAAATGAAACTATTTATACGGATTACGTCGCATTATATTTGAGTTCTTTATGCTTTGCGCTCATGGATATTCGAGTGCTTTTCGGTGCGAGATAAAACCGATTTAAAATGAAAAAGCTGTTTCAGTCCAAAGTGAAATGTTATTTTAGGGTTCTGTGAGTAGTTCAGAATATTTATATTAAATTTTATAAACATAATATATACCGGATGACTTTTTTTACCGTCTCGAAAAAATTGGGTATATTAGGTGAACGGAGTAGAAGCCTATGACATACCTAACTTTTTTTTTTTAAATCAAAAAAATCAAATATTTTATTTTTTTTCAAAGTTTCTGTTTTTATGGTACAAAAATGAAAAGTTTACATCTAATTTGTAGTATTTATTGGTACTTTGACATTTTTTTCTGTCTAAGCTATTAAAAAAAAAAACTAGGTATGCCATAGGCTTCTACTCTGTTCACCTCATACGCCCAATTTTTTTCGAGACGGTAAAAAAAGTCATCCGGTATAATAAATAAACAGTCACCCGCTTTAAAATTAGGCAATTCTGATAAGAATAAATAAATGTTTGGAAAATCCGATTACTCATTTGTTTAATTTAAAGTTATCTTGCTATTGCCAAAAAGTTATTAAACAAAAAAAAAAAAAAAACAATACGTTCGGTTTTCAATTCGCAAAAAGATATTGGCTATCAATCAGCAATGTAGAGCGGTGATTGATTGGCACACCACTATCGGTGATGGCGACTGATGGATGGTAGCTCGACACATACTAAATAAAACTGGTGCATTTATCAAAATTGGCTCGACATTTGTGTATATTGGACGAAAACATATTTCATAAAATGTTTTTGTTTCAGCGGAATTTCATGTGACTAATGACTTCGGGAAATGGCACGTAAAAATTTTCCCAAAGAATCTGGTCTCATTTTCTTTTTACGACTGAACTTTCCAACCTAGTTGTCCACTTTTAGAAACGTCTCCTAAGTTGCTTCAAGTCACTGTCTCTGTTCCCTACAGCTAAACCCATGCCAAAAGGTACTTATAACCTTATGATAATAATAATAATAATAAACCTTTATTTCTGACCACAGAGAATTCGTATTAGTTAAGGAAACTGTAAGTCCACCATAGGAGGGTAAGAAACATGCTGTGTTAAAACCATCTTCTGAACCGCGAACCGCGTCCAATAATGTATTTTATATCAAGAATCAGTTGACTGAATGCTTTCAACGGGAGTACAATCAACTCAGCCTATTGTAGTCTACTGCTAGACATAGGCCTCTCCCTACGAACGCTACGGACGATGCCTGTCGATACGCGGTCTCCACTCCAGGACTCGTCTGCTCCACCGGTCATCGGTCCTTCGAACATGGCCAGCCCACTGCCAGTTCAGTTTGCTCTTACGGTTGTTTTTTGTACCTACCTAACAAATATAAATCACAGCAGGACGTAGTTATGAGACAGCTTCGTTTAAGTCGCTAGACTTGGAGGTCAAAACTGAATATGATAATGTTCTCAGTCAGTACGAACTCACTATATTGGTGACTATTTTAAATATTTCTGAGTTTTAGTGTTCTGCATGGATGTTGGAGAAATGAAAATGGAAAGGTATCCATATGCCTATTATAGAAGGGTTTCTTGAGGATGATGAATTGATGAGTGAAGTACCATTAAAATTTGGAAAAATTTGAACTTAAATTTCGACAAATTTAGATTCTGAATCATCATGCTCGATAATGTAAAGTTCGAAACAGTGGAAATCAGTGCAATGCATAATTATTAATGCTGTATTACATACATGGTGCGATTTAATTGCCTGTGGCATTCCATAATTTAAAGCAACAACAAAAGTAGCACCTAAAGCAGTGTTTCTTTAGACGATGCAAGTCAGTTGTTGCTTCAATATTATTGTAGGTAAGTACGCCTCAGGCAAGAAAGATACCGCGCCTCGTGCATTGCATCGTGTACTCTCCGTCTTATTGTCGTCTGTTTCGTCTTAATTTGTTTATTCTATGCTTTCATTTCTTGTTAGTATTTTTTACTAAATATTTTTTTTCTGCAGCTGCTCACTCTTGACCAGTATTTTGTTTCATTCATTTAGTTTGACCTATGACAACTGTCATCTTTCTGTCAAGTTTGTTGAAATTTATTTTAAGCTGTTTTTCATTCAATGGCATTTGGTTGGGAAAAAAACGCCTTGGTTAAATCAAGATGAGAATAAAATTGAGTTGTCTCACTGTGACAGCAAAATATTCCTTTAGATAATTTAATTTAGTAAAAGAATATTTGATGGAAGAATATACGTAGATGGAATATAAAAAGGCTTATGCTGGATTTATTCCGATCCAATATATCGAAAGATCAAAGTATGAGTCCCTAAAAGTATTGATTAATTTCAGGAGTAAGCGAGATCATTGTTAAATGGTCGAAGAGTTTTCATTCCAAATCGAAAACACTAATTGAGGCGCGATTTAAGAGGATTTACAAAAATAAAATTATTTTATTTTATAATGAGGTAAATGTAAATATCTAAATACGCTATAATCATATCAACAAAGAGAAAGCCCACATATTAATGATAAACAGTTGTAACGTAGAGAAGAGGTGAAGCCACAAAACTGTTTATATAGCTCTCAACGATGATAATATGACTGTAATCCCAAAAATTCTGTTTTGTGAAATATAATAGGAACTTTAGTTTCGTTATAAATTCTAGCCTAAATTCTTCATTGTTAAAAATTGCATTTTTAGACTCTGAACATAAGGATAATGTACAAGCTATTAATGATGGACAGAAATGTAATTACTTCAATTTGGCAGCCAGTAAGTAAGTCACAGTAGAAAAAAACTGATGCAACACAAGATGTTCTTTTAAAATTAAAAATAATTCAAGACGGAAGCTACGCAGTGTGACTTTTACAGTACCTAGTCAATTTGCAACTGCTGCCAAGGGCCAAGGTAGGTACCAAAGCCCTTTAAATTGGGCCGACCTCGATTACTCGTGGTCGTTAGCTCTTCTCTTTTATGGACACTTAAATTGCCATTATATAATAATGCAGACTTTACATCATTAGTTATTTTTACGACTTAATTGCGTACTTACAATTGAGATGTTCTAAAATTTAAGGAACCTTGCTAATGATGCTGTCGAGATTGCTGCAGATCCTTTGTAAAGAACTTCATTGCTGAGCAAATTCTTTTTAACATGGTTACGTACGAGTTATTACGTAGGTTTGGGTACTTTTTACGCACCGGTATGAGCCTTAAGGACACATCACATAAGGACGTTTTTTATGGAGAAGAGGCGCGCCGTGATTGGTAGGAGTCGACTTTAAAGGTACCAATTCTGGGTGTTGTTGTTTCAAAGAATAACTGAAAATTGCAAAGTAGACCCTGGCAGCAGGCTGGAATAGTAGCTACTTGCCAATGTCAGAAGTGAGAAAAACACTTGTTTTTCATCTCACTTCTGACATTGGCAGAATGGTCGACATCGGCTTTGCTTGTCACAACAAGAAATATAATAGAACTAGGAGAAAGAAAGGCAGTATATAAAGTAACACCGAGAAAGAAGAATATAACAACAGTATTCTAGCAGCTCAAAAACCATTTCCCGGTCACGATCAAACCAAAACCTGGCCAAACATGTTATCAAAGAGCCCAATTATTTCAGCTTCAAACGCTTTTCATTCAGTCAGATTACGTAACCTGCATCGTGATCGTTCTGTATCGCCTGCAAGCGGTCTGCTCACCATGAATACGGATGAGCATTCAACTGCTATGCTCATATGTTATGTATGCAAGCTGCAATCGCCCTCGCTTCGACCTATCTTGTCATTGTCGATCTTGATTTACTTATTTTGTAATTTAATTGCAGCCGTACCTTGAGTCCGTGTATCTACGCCTTAACTCTTTTTCTTTTATTCGACATTTGAATTTTATTGATTACTCTAGAGCAATGATATTATAAGTAAAAAGAGGAACATAGGTTATACACGCTCCGCAAGTGACACGTCAAAACTTGGATAATTATTAGCCTAGTTACGTATCGTCTTCTCTTTTACGCCCCGGATAATTACGACATGCCGTCCTACTTCCACATGTCACCTTATAGTGTAACATGGTGCCGTTTTTGAATATCTACTTCTTTTTTTACCAAAAATATCATTGAATTGGAGGTAATTGTTTTGGGGGAAAATATACAGGCTTTCCACGTCAAGTTAGGTTATGTCTGTGTTTAACGATGCATCGCTGAAAGTGAGCTCGAACATAGTCTGCTGTATCTGTAGTAACTCTTTCTATTTTTTATTGTACGACGATTGAATTTCTTAAGTAAAAATAAAGTATTAAAGAACGATCGTCTATTTGTAAATTGAGTTAGGTTTCCATTTGAAGCAATAAAAACTAACGATTGCAATCTATATTGAGTTACTGAGGGTTTCGTTTTTATTTTAGATAAACATAAAAACCTATTGACACGATTCTACTTCTTGTTTTCTTATTGCAGCTTGTTCAATTTTGATGGCAGAGTTAAACTAATTTAAATTCATGGATTCCACGACGAAATACTGTTGTGCACAGTTTGGTCGCCATTCTGTGACGAATATTGTTTTTCAATGGCCGCCATTCGCGTCATTCGGTCGGTTTTAAAGAGTCATCAATGGTGAAATATTCAAAATCTCTTCTTTTTGAATATCAATGCATAGGATTCGCAAGTTGAGTTGTGTAACGTTGTTTGAAAAGAACCGTTTTGTGTTCCAATAAATGGTGTTGTTTATCGGAAATGGAATCGTATTTTACTTATTACTTAAAGTTATAAAACTATACTACTACTAAACTAACTACTATCTTTATGAGAGAGATATTTAAATTAGGTACGTAGCTATATTTAAGAGGGGCTTGTGGCTAAGTAATAACAGCCACACGGGTCGATCGATCAAGTTGAGAGGGGCTTGCTCCGGCTGGTATCTTTACGTCCCGGCTGTCATTTTTGGATCTTTGACATTCGTTATGGGTCGTCGGAAGCCCAAAAGTCTGACAACCGGTCTTACCAAGGGTTATCGTATTACCCAGTAACTGGGTTTTCGAGGTCAGATAGGCAGTCACTCCATGTAAAATCTGGTATTCATCTGCATCCGGTTAGACTGGAAGCCGCCCCCAACAAAGAACTGGGTAAAGGCTATGATGATGATGATGGTTTTTGCTACTACATATCTTATTAAGGATTTAGTTACAATATTCTATTTGAACTTTACACTAGAAAACTTACACTACTTACTTACTTCACTTTGGAAAAGAAATTTGTTGGTAACCATGCTTGGGTAGGTACGTATTTGATCTTTCAAATATGTACCCAAGCATGGTTACCAACAAAGAATAAGAACGGAATTGTTATCCCTACCCGATTATCATGTCTAGACGCTCAAATACTTGTTAGGTAGGTACCTACTTTCATTACTTATGTATCAATTCTATTAATTCCATACGGTACCTTCGGTTTTATTCCGACCTTTTCCAAGCAGAACTGTTCCTAATACCCCCGAGGCCATTTTAGTGCAGTGCTCACGCTGTTATACCAGGCCATGACCTAAGGCGGAAGTAATTCGAGTAGCCAGTGAAGCCTTCCAACTCATTCTATTTACTACAACACTACAGTTCGAAACATACACGCAAATATACACACTACTGCGACTACAGATGCGTGAAAATCGACTGCAAGTAATCCTTGGTCAAATAAGTACCAATAACGTCCGACAGATTTGCAATCAAAGTATATATTTTTTGTAATTAGTTCTCTAGGAAATGTAATTTGTTACAGAAATTATTTTATTCGCTTTAAGATGAAAATGATTTTCATTTAGTATTAATTACTGCTTATCAATAAAGAAGAGTACCATCGACACAAAAAGAAGAAGTTGCGTGGGATCTGCGTTTGATCATTGAGCCAGACAAAGAGTTAGGTATAGATTTTTGCCATTTCGATATTCTTACGATGGAATGGTTTGGTTGTTGGCAATAGCTTAATCAACCTATTGTGTTCCCACCGCTGGGACACAGGCCTCTCTTCGATACGGAGTAGGCAGTAATCTACCACGCGGACCAGTGCGGGTTGGTGATGCTTAGGCTTTTGAGTGTACTAGCAAGACTGCCTACACCTTCGGTGAAAACAGGCGTGATGTTTATTTTATAAGCTCCTACAAAGTATATTATATCCTCCTCCTTCTCCTCCACCGCTCGTCGCGCGACACGCGGGGCCTTTGTGTCGCGCGCGATTATATCGCGTGTCGCGCCTGTTTGAAGGAGCCTAAACACCTGCTAGCGATATTTCATTATGTCGCTTACATGTTCGTAAGTTGAATTCCTTAGAATATGGAGAATAAGCGTGGAGTATTTCATAAGCGCTGGTATTCTGAGTATTGATTGCCACATGCACAGAAATGTGGAACTATGTGGAGGAATTACATAAATTACATATTGCTGTTGGTTGGGGCTTCGCTTTTGTTTTGCGACGTCAATGTATTATTATTTTACTGGAGTTTATAATCCTTTTTAACCGATGAAAAAAAGGAGGAGGTTCTCATGTCGACACGTATATTTGTTTTTTGTTTTTATGTATGACAACGCATAACTTTTTGCAGAGTAGTCCGATTTGAAAAATGTTTGTTTTATTCGAGAGAGAGGTATACCTCAAAGTTGGTCCCAAATTAATTAACATTGCTTTGGTAGTTGTATGTGGATGATGAGAACATTATTATTATTCTAATATACCACAACTAAAAAGTGAAAAATAAAAACTTTTTTACAAAAAAATACAACCGACTTCCATAAACAACACTACAAAGTGAAAAATAACTTTAATTTCGGAAGCCGGTGTCTGGTTAAATGTATTTTACGTTTTTTAGTCGTTGTATTTTTTTGTAAAAAAGTTTTATAACATTGTAGATACACATGAGTACTTTCTGGTCAGGCAGTCGTTCCGCATGTAAAACTCTGGTATTCAGCTGCATCCGGTTGGGCTGGATGCCGGCGACCAAACATAATTGGGAAAAGGCATGATTAGGAAATAGGTTTCCTCAACATGATTTTTTGTCAGTAAGAAGTCCTTGACGTAAGTGTGAGTTTGAAATCGCCAACACGTAATGACAAACTGTTTCTGTTAAAAAAATGAAGGATGTCGGAAATTATCCCACGGGAATGTACTACCCGGATAAAAAGTATTCTATGTCCAGGTCATGGTTTACTCATGTGCCAAATTTCTAACGTGAAAGCGTAACAAACAAACAAACAATTTTCGCATTAATTATAACTAGCCGCGCCCATGCGTTTCGCCCGCATGGACCGGGATAAAAAGTAGCCTGTGTTAATCCAGAGTAGAAGCTAACATACATATATACCAAATTTCATCCAAATCAGTCCAGCCGTTTGAGTCACACTCACAAACTTTCGCTTTTATAATATTAGTGTGAAGTGTGATGGATGTCATATTAGTTAGGATTTTATATTCTAACTAGTTGCGCCCCGCGGTTTCACCCCAGTAACCGGGATAAAAAGTAGCCATTGTGTTAATCTAGGGTATAAGCTATTTACATATCAAATTTCATCCAAATTGGTCCAGCCGTTTGAGCGTGAAGAAGCAACAAACATACACACACACACTCACAAACTTTCGCCTTTATAATATAGTATGATTAAGGGTAGGTAACAGGGGCCTTAGTGAAAGTAGATTTATGATGGCACGGAATATAAATAGGCTTTACATACAATTTATGAGTCTTTGTCTTAACAAAAGGATCTATCTTGGCATATTGGGCGTACGGCAAATAAACCGGGTTACGACCGGGTCACAGCCGGGCTGTCCCGGATTGACACACTGACCCGTATAGACGAATAACAGGAAAATGTATGGAAATATATCAAATAATGATTAATGTATAAAGTTTTATTTGAATTAATGTACTTACAATAAAAAAATATTTGGCTAAAAAGTTTTCAGGAAAAAAATAATAAACGAGATATTTGAAGCTAGTCGTCAGGGCCGAGGCAAAATAATTGGAAAAAATATATAAGAACCTTTGTATTTCAAGCAATTTTCCAGTTCAAGACATTAATGGGATAATTTAAAAAGTCCTTTGAGGAAATACAGAGGCGCTATATTGCCTGCTCTTATTTATTTACGTACCTAAATTTTAAATATAAATCACGCTACGATTCAATTTAAACAGAGTTGAATATTTTTTACCTCATAAACTCCTAATTACAACTCTATCAAAGATAAAGCCAAGACCACACTTACTTCTCGGTACACTTGATTCCAAGAACTGTTCGATATCACAAAGCTGGGACACGACACGTGTATCATCCCTGCGGAACTGGGGCACGGAGGGAGGCTGGGCGGCCGACTTCGCAGGGTCACACCGCGACCTACCTCACGACCTGTTTGTTGCTGACTTTATCCGATACGTTAAGGGTACTGTGACGTCACACTCTACAGGTATTTTTTTGAATTATCAAAATGCATTTAGCGTGACATAGAGTGTTGATTTATGGAATTTTCATATGGCACAGTGTAGAAAAGGGGGTTTTCACACATAAATAAAAATCTACTTATCTTTATGGAATTGTAGTAATCTTCTATATTATGTGTATTTATACTTACATAATATTATGGAGCAAAGTCGCTTTTCGTTTCTGTCTGGTTGACCGCGTTGTTCTTAAACGCAATAATAGATTTTGATCCTGTTTTCACCGTGATTTGGACAATTTATTCCTGAAGGTTTACATACGTGTATAATAAATTAATATTAAACTTACAAATAATAAAGAAATCTCGATGTTTTATCAAGTCGTAAAAACCGTGCGAAGCTGAGGCATATACAAGTATAAGTACCTGGACGACCGAGCCCTGCTGTGGTGAAAATACAGAAAACGAATTTTCCCAGAAATGAGACCTAGCTAGATCGATTTTTTACTTTCGTAAACCTCTATATTGCAACTTCCATTGAAATCATTACAGCCGTTTTCGAGAAGAAACGTGATAAAAAATATATAAATATTGCTATAAGTATTTATAAAAATGAATCCCTATTTCCCTTGGTCATCGCATCACTCGTGGACGGACGGAACAATTTCGATAATTCTTTTTTTTTGTTTTGTTTAATATCGTCAGGAGAAGGTTCTAAGGATTAGAAAAATTGGAAAAGTTGCCGGGAAAATTGAAAAATTCGGGATAACTGAAAGTGAATTTTCTATGGAAATTTTGTATGAATTATTGAAATTTGGACAGGACAACGTCTGTCGGGTCAGCTAGTAATTAATAATACTATATTGTATATGCCAATCTGCTTGTCTCCGGGTATGTTAAAAGGATACGCGTGTGTTTGAAACCATCATGATGAGGAATAAAGACAAAGCTTTGTTGCGAACAATGTAGTAGTTGGTGACCCTTTCTTTACCAGAAAAGAGAAGACCACCCACTATTCCCTTGACATTTCAAAAATACGTCTTTATCCTACCATTTTTAAACCTTTCGTTTACCATATTGTCCCTAACGATACTGGTTAGATAGTGGAGTTTAAAAAGAGAAATGTTTCTGTTAGCACGCTTAGCACGCAACATTACGAGATAGTCACGATCGTCGCGTGTAGCTACCCTAATGGCCGTGCTGAGGTCGCTGCATACGAGACGCGATTTAAATGTGTGTGGAGGAAGCTTAATGTTATATTGTGTTGAAATATGTCAAGCAATATTTAGACGTTTTCTAAGGGAGTTTTTAACAAAAATGTTGCAGTATTTTTAACTTAATTTAATGCGCGTTATGGTACTTTATTGCTGGGCTAAGTAATAAAAGCCGTACGGGTCGATCGTTTAGGTTTAGCTATGCTTGCCGCGGTTGGTTCGTGAATGGGCGACCATCTTTACATCGACACCCCTCCGTGCCTTGGAAAGTACGCTAAGCCGTTGATCCCGGCTGTCATTCGAGAATCTTTGACAGTCGTTACGGTTCGTCAGAAGCCCGAAAGTCTGACAACCGGAGTATTGTATTACCCAGTAACAGGGTTGTGGAGATCAGATAGGCAGCGGCTCCATGTAAAATACTGCTATTCAGCTGCATGCGGTTAGACTGGAAGCCGACCGGAAAAGGCTAGGCAGATGATGACTCGTATGCATGAATCCTTTACATTAAAAGGACTCTATTATAACGGAACTTCGGAACGGAAGTCAGTTCTGCAACTAATCTTGCGGACTGGTGACTGGACAGGCATAAGAGCCTGTGGTAAAAAAGGTTGGCTTTATACACGTAAAAACAAGCCAAAACGCCAGAAAACGAAGAAGTTATGTAAATTCTAGAGTAGGTATGCGTTTAGTAGCAGTATCTAGGTGTAGTAAATGATAATGATAAATGATAAATGATTTATTTTCTATAAGTAGGTTTGTACAAACACTTTTACACGTCAAACATATTTTTTTTTAACTAGATGAGATCGACGTTTCCTATCTGACTATGATAGGAAACGTCGATGATAGTATCTAAGTTCAAATTCTGGAGATACTTCATAAGTAAAAAGAAACAAGTTGACAGGATTTTCGTACAGAACTATTTTCTCTTGCCAATTTGCAAACAAGTCTCTGTCTCGTGTCGTCCTCGTCTCGTTCCGTGTTGCCGGACTTAGCAAGCAATTTGGCCAGAGTTAGCGCCATTAGGCCCCAGGTAGCATTCGTGACTATTAACGTAATGTGTGCCTTGTATCGTGTGTGTTCGCAACTTCCCTACCTAGGATTAGGTACAGGCATTTACTTGAGACTATTGGCAGGTTGAGGGATAAAAGTTTTGTGGTATCTAATGATGTCTCTATTTACATAGCAAGGTATTATGGGGGATTTTTGATTCGTGGATCTTTGACAGTCGTTACGGGTCGTCAGAAGCCCGAAAGTCTGACAACCAATCTTACCAGGGGTGTCGTATTACCGAGTAACTGGGTTGTGGAGGTCAGACGATTTGAGGTCTCTTTAGCCGCATGTCTGAGGCGCGGGAAGGGACCGGTAGTCATCGGGGCGGCGAAAAGAGCGCGGGAGGCGTCTCATCTTTCGTGGCGCGTATTGTACTGTCTTTTAACCTTTTCGAAAACACAAAGGTGGAATGATCTATGGATCTTCCCACTTCTTTAATATACTAAAATAAAGAAATCTGATAAGCTAAAGGAATTTAATGAAGGCAGGCAGACGTTGCGACATGATTCTAGTGGAACAATTTCCATGAAGTTTTCATAGAAATTGTTCTACTAGTCGTGTCGCCAGTCTGCGGGAGTTTTGATGTATTGACCCATGTCCTTTATCAATGGGTACCTACGACTGCTTTGCCAACAAAAAATTCTTGTCATATTAAATTCTACGCTTTATAAAAGAAAATAAAAGATCTTTAGAAAACTTTTTTTTGTTTTTATAAAGTCTGGTAGGTAAAGAGCCAATGACTTCTTAAAGCAGGTAATAAATTCTATAAAACTTTATTAAGATTGACGTAATTTTAGCACTGGCAATGATGTAACTTTTATTTGCTCAAATAAATGTAAGTGTGATTTCCTAATAAATACGACGTCTTGGGTTTTGCCATTGTATCTTTTTATTTTGATACATTTTTTTTTTTTTTATTTAAACGGTTTGTAGGTCATACAAATTAAAATGTTACATAGAGCTGTGATTTTGAGTTATTCCACTTACGGCACTGATTTGAACGGCACTTCTCGAACGGCACCTAAGCACTTCCACTAACGAATGCGCAGTGAAAAATATAATTTAGAATGTAAAGCTTTTGTTTCAGACGTCTATAGGGTTAGTAACAATAACTAAATACCATTTACTTAACTTCTACTGTTAATTAGTAGGTACAGACACAGATTGCAGGCATACAAAATTTAGGTATACCTCATCATCTGCCTAGCCTACAAATAAGCGCGACACGCGATATAATCGCCGGAAAGGAGCCGTAAAGGTTTTGATATAGTTGACCTACTATCGGCCATCTTGAATAAGGTTTAACGTCTGTTGTTTCCTCCAGAATAATGGGCATAATACCGGAGTAGCTTAGAGTGTTTCAACTGAATCGAATTCCCTATTTAGTAGAGTTTAGATAAAACCCAACCGTGAAGCAATTAGAAACGTCTCCTAAAATCTCCATTTATTAACCGTTCAATTTCAAACAAACTTCTTTAACAAGAGATATTGCGCCAACTTATTCTGGATCCTTTAAGTCGAGTAATCCAAATTCTTATTGAATAAGTGCTTTCTTTTGTACTTTGGGTTCAAAGTAAATTGGTACCCTGAAACCTTTTATGTTCTCCACAATTTACGTACTCCTCGGCATTAATTTGAAGTGCTTTAGACAAATTGGGAGTAACATTTAGCAAGGTGGTTCGTAATCTTGTATATTATGCGGGTTTCAAGATAGCAGTTCCATGTAAGTGCAAGTGGTACCTAGTAAGAGATTACTTAAAGCACCGAGAACTGGTCTTGCACTTGCCTGTGCATAACCAGTTTCAGAAAGCAGCGCAGGATCCAGCTAGTGTTCGGTTAGGAAATTGTTAAGGCTCCCCGAAACAATCAATTGAAATTGCCGATTTTTACGTGATTGATACATTGATGCGGAAAGTGCGTAAAATACTGGTATTCAGCTGCATTCGGTTAGACTGGAAGCCGACCGTAACATAGTTGGGAAAAGGCTATTAGGCAGATTGATTGATGCGCAAATTGATCGTCTATCAAGTGCAATTGAAGCGATTGACAATATTACTACAATAGAAATTGATGGCAATTGATCAATTGCGATTGATCGTTTCGGGGACCCCTTATAAAATGCTACCTTTGTCTTTAGAAGTGAATTACTGTTTTATTTTTCCCAATTTCGACTGATTTTTATTGACTTCAGTCTTGTGAAAGCCGAAATTATTGTATTGTATTGTAAATCGATAAGATATAGCCGTAGATCCACGTCTGAGTGCGTATTTTGCGTACCGAAATTCTTACGTCTAAAATCAGTTGTTTTTGATTTATCATCATCTCATTTTTTGAGAGCCGTGGTGGCCAGTGGTAACAGGCAGAAGGTTCGAACTAAGGCAAGCGCTTTACTTTGTGTAACTTGTTTCATCACCATTGTTCTCAAAATCGTGAAGAAAAAATAGTGAGGAAACATCCTGAAAACAAAAATTTGAAGACATGTGTGTCATCCATCAACGTACGATAAGAGGGAGAGTATATAAGAGGAAGTCTGAAAGTGACACCGGTGAGTGAAAAGTTGCGTGGAAATCGGTTGTGATGGTATGGGCATAATAATGATGCGGAGGAAGGTTTGAGTATCAATGTGGATGGCTATACGAGTATAGGAAAACCAAAGAAACGATGGATGGACTGAAAGATGATATGGCTATACAGAAAGGGAGTGAATACCTAGATGACGATTAATAGAGAAGAATGAAAAAAAAAGATATGTTGCGCCAACCCTAAAATAAATTGGGATAAGGGAGAATGATCATGTATCATACACCAACCCGAACTGCGCTCGCGTGAAATTATGATCCACTTCCTCTCACAGAGAAGAGGCCTGTGTCCCAGAAGTGGGAACGTTATAGGCTGATTATACATCTCAATTTACCAAGGGTTTCCATAATGCTAGCTTTACTCACGTTTTACTAACACATATTATATCCATTGAAAGCGAAAACCTCTGCCTTGCTGATTACATCCATCAGTCCGATTCCTGCATGAGAGATGTTATCGTTTATACAAACTAAGCTGAGAGTAATTTCATGCATCGGTGCCTGTAAATAAACAATGCAATACCTTTGTGTGAGTTACGATTGTTGCTCTATATACATAGTTATATATTGTGGAACATTATTTTATGTACTACAAAAGGTTGCTGCTAAGGTTGTCACAAGTAGGTACTTTGGTATAGAGCCAGGTTTATGTAGTACAGTCGTGACCGCGTTAGTTTTGGAATGGGGTAAATAAAAGCGAAGTAAAGGTAAATGTAGAATAACCTGCCAAGTTTTTAATGTTAACTGAAGAATACTTTAAGTATAAGGAATTTTATGAGGAGTGAAAAACAAGCGTCAACTCAAAAGCGTTGTTACGTTTTCTGCGCAACGTAAAACAAAACGAACACACCTTAAAGTTGCTTTTTGTAGGTTTGCACTGATTCATTGGAAAAAAACCCTACCCTATGGTCCTTTGTTTTCGTCCAACAATAGAAAGTCGGAACGGCACAAAAACAGGAGTAAACTCTCGTCGTGCGTCGGAGCTGACACACACACTCTTTTTTTCTTTTCTATCTACAAATCCAAGCCACGAACAAAATGCTTTTGAAGAGTAAGAAGTTTTTAATAGATATTTTTTTGAAGATCTAGTTAATATTAATTGTAGTTTGTTGTTGTTGTTGTTAAGATTGATGTGATTTGTAACTCCTGCAATCTGACTAAAGGCTCTTACAGACAGAGGCGATATCGCGTCGCGACGCGATATTTTTCTACGGATATAATATCGAAATATCGCGTCGCGACCGCGATATCGCCTCTGTCTGTAAGAGCCTTAAATCATCGTACTGCATGCATCATCGGCACAGGCAAGCATTAATTGCGTTCCGGTCATAATGGATGCTAGCCTGTAAAGACTCTTTAAGCCTGTCATTCCACTATCTACTCGTACTAAAAAAAAAACATTGTCAACCCTATGTTATAGTACAATTGTTCGCGCATCAATTCTGCGCACGATCCCCTACAATGGAATTTGTCGGCGTCGTTTGTAACACGCGTGCAAGTCATTATTCGCGCTCAGACCTGCGCCTACGCATCCGATCTCCACTTTACAACTACATATTTCCTCCATTTTATTGTTAAATTAAATTATTGAAGGATAAATTGAATTCTTGTGGTCGTGTTTTAGGAATTGACTTGTCACTTATCTGGTAACATTCCTATTTGTTGGTAAACCACCAAAAATCACTTATTCAGCACTAAACGAGTTTAAAACATTGTTCTGTTTCTGTCAAACGTTTGAAGAAGACATGGACAGATTTATGAATTTATGATGTATTAAATATGTTTCGTGTTGAAAATATTTAGTGATTTGTGGTGCATGTAGGCCTTTAGCTTAATATTTTTCGGGAAAATTCGGAAAAAGTTCCGTACCTATCTCAAAAAGAAAAAAAAAAACGGAACCCTTATAGGATCGCGTCCGTCCGTCTGGGCTGTCTGTTTTTTTCTCAGAAACTGAAATTAATATATTACTTATGAAATACGAAAAAAAAAATGCGATTACAAACTTACATTTGCAATTCGTGAATTGACTGTGACGTATATCGATGTATGGGAAAACAGTTTTTCAAACTAGAAAGTTAAGTTTGTTTCTGGGATAACTCCATCCCAACTACGGAACCCTTCATTGTACGTGGTCTGACAAGCACCGGGCCGCCATAATTAGTTATCTTTCTTGGTTTGACACAATTTGGAAGCTGATATAGCTTAAAAAATATGCAGAATGTGTTTACATAAAACTAGGTGAGCGCCAGATTTATTCTTTAACAATGTGTGACCTATTTCCTTTGAAATATCCAAACTGCTTCTAGTTTTTCGCTAGCTTTTTTGTGTCAGGGATACACTCTCATAAAGTTCACTCTCAGGGAGCTCATAAAGTTTTGCGCGAAGTGTAATCTCATTCATTTCTCTCTCTCGCTCTTGCTGGCTGTGTATCCCACATGGTGGTGGGGTCAGCCTTCCTGGTCTTTCTCTTCCAGTTCGCTCTATCTAGTCTCATTCATCTCATTGACAAAATATATTTTTCTAAATTTATGTCGTTTTCCTTCGAATGCCGGTCTAAGTAGTTGAGTTTTTCCTTCAGTTTATTATAGCTGATGCCTATGAATAAAACTCCACTTTCATTAAATTCGTAGTACTATAAAGTTCTGCGTAATCGGCCTTGATATAATTCATGAAACAAGCTCATATAAAATACCTACACATATCTATTATTAGGTCTACACGCTCGTATAGACACGCTAGACTTCAAGGGACTTGATACAGCTGTTCATTTGAATACGATAAAACATCGCGAATTCATGGCGACATTAATAGGTATAGTAAATAAAATAATAATACTGCTATCATTGTCATCTAGCAAGCCTTTTCCCAACTATGTTGGGGTCGGCTTCCAGTCTGACCGGATGCAACTGAATACCAATATTTTACATGGAGCGATCGCCTATCTGACCTCCACAACACAGTTACTGGATAATACGCGATACCCCTTGGTAAGACTGGTTGTCAGACTTTTAGAGCTTCTGACGACCCGTAACGACTGTCAAATATCCACGAATGACATCTGGAACATGTTCCGAGGCACGGAGGGGTCTTGTTTTGTAAAGATGGTAACCCATCCACGAACCGTCCGTGGGAAGCGCAGCTTACCCTGATTGATAGACCCGTGCGGTTGTTATTACTTAGCCACAAGCCACTCTAGATAATAATATTACCAACTAGCACTTCCCGCGCGGCTTCGCCCGCGTGGATGTCGAAAAATATTCCACGGGAACGTGCTACCGAGAAATCCTTCCTTATTCCTTGTCTACATTATAAAGGGAACCTCTTTGTGCAAAATTTCAGCTTGTTAGGTTCAAGGGTTTGGGCTAGGCGTTGATGAGTCAGTCAGTCAGGACTTCTCTTTTTACCTTTTAATATAGATAAGTATAAAACTAATACGTACTTTAAACCATTTTCAGTTCGCAATTTTCGTTAGATTAGGTGGAACTTTCAATTTGACATTTTCCGGAGGTAAGAAAATTACTGGCCAGGGGCTTGGCCGGTAGTTTTCTCTCTACTAAAAGATGGCAATGAAATGATTATTTATTTATAGCCCTATTGTAGCGAGCCTTTCATTTAGTTCAAAACCTTTGAGCAATCTAGGGAAGAACTGGGCGAGAAGATATCTTAACCAGACTTAATGTAAGACTTCACTGAATTCCTTCTTTCATGAAAACCTAAGTAATGAAAACTTCGCAGTGCAATTACTCTCCAAAAACCTAAATAAATCCTCTTTGCAGATCAACAACACCATGATATTGTTACGTAGACGCTACCGCCATCTGTTATCGAGTAGCAGAACTACACGATACGTCGATTCGTGACAGATTTTTCTAGAACATTCTAAACCCTTCCAGGATTTTCTAGATGGTTAAGTGTCGTTTTTGCAGCATTCTAAGGTCCGTATTACAGAACGTCACTCAATACTCAAGCATTACTTAAAACTAGATTCAAGCCATTTGATTGGTTGAAACTAGATTTAAACAAAGATCAGTGCTTGAGTTTCCTTCTGTAATACGGACCTAAATCATTCCTGTAAGTACTAGAATGTTCTCGAATTATGTCCTCGAACTTTCTGGAGCTTACACTCGTCATATAAATAGAGTGTTGCCAGCGGTGTAAGGCAGTTCAGCTAGGAATGCGAAACAGTGAACAACAGTGAACTACAGCGAACTAACAGTGAACTACAAGTAATTCTGCTTAAAGTTTCTACTGTATTTGTGATTATTTAAATATAGTGTGTTTTTGGTGTAAATTGGTATACGTAAATTTATTTATCCCGAACTCCAGCTCGTAACAATATCAACACAATAAAAGTGCCAACGAACACGATACACGTCGCGTGTCATCCTCTCCACAAGGTCGTCGTACACTATCACGCATCCACGCCACACAATCGTTGAGTAGGTACCACATCCATTCATCACTTTTTTCACAAAGTCACTGCGCAACGGAACTATAATGCTCTGCTGTCATGATTTTCTCTTTACAGAGAAGCTGCTCAGAGTTTTGGCACGAACGTTGGTTCTGGATCAAGTGTTTAGCAATGTCATTACTCAAGATTAGTGGATGATCTTTCGTTTGTTACTGAGAAGAAATATCTAGGACTAGCTTCTGCCCGTGACCGTCGACCGCGTAAAATTTCTTGTTCCTCGCCGACTCACACCGTTGCATCGCATCACCTGCCCCCGCTACTACTTTTTAGGGTTCCGTGCCTCAAAAGGAAAAAACGGAACCCTTATAGGATCACTCGTGTGTCTGTGTGTCTGTCTGTCTGTCTGTCCGTCTGTCACAGCCAATTTGCTCCGAATCTAATGAACCGATTAAGTTGAAATTTGGTACACATGGATTTCTGTGACCCAAACACGTACGGCTAAAGAAAATAAATGGATTTTGAATATGGGGGTCACTTTTAGGGGGCAAATTAGAAAATTAAAAAAAAAAGTTTTTCAAACTATACTTGTGTTTTTTATAATTTTAAAATAAATAGTTTTAAAGTTATTTAAGAAAATAGACGAAAATTGACCATTCGGCTAGTAGTTTAGGCTTTAGGCTTAGTAGTTATCTCCGAAACTACTAAGCCTAAAATTTTGAAAAAAATACAGAAAATAGTTCTATACCTGTAGATTACAGGAAAACCTGTAAGAAGTTTGTGGTCTCAAAATAACATGGTAAATCTCTCAATATTGTGAGTGCCAACTTTACTGTTTACTGTTGGAATGTATGGGAGAACATGTTTTTCAACTATAATGTTAAGTTTGTTCTTGGGTTAATTTCATCCCAACTACGGAACCCTTCATTGTGCGTAGTCCGACACGCACTTGACCGGTTTTTTTCTTTTTGGTCGGCTCCTAAAGGTCATAGCGTGATGTTAAATAACCCATAGCCTTCTTCAAGAACTGGGCTATCAAATGCAAAAATGAATTTTTGAAATCCGACTATTCCAGAGATTAGCGCGTTTAAACAAAGAAAAAAACAAACTCTTCAGTTTTAATATTAGTATAGATAGTAGAAGAGTAGAAAATAGTGCTGCTGTCAGCACTATAGTCTACTATTCTGTAAAAATCTCACCGTGAAAACTTAAGTGAAGTGATTTTGAATTGAAATATAAATAGTGTCAATACCTAGCATGAGGTGGAATGACAGCTCACTTCACGTAAATTTTCACTAAGACATTTTTACAGAATAAACCGGCTACTTCAGTACCTACAGTATGTTTTGAAAAGGATAAAAGTACGTAAAAAAACAATAGAGAAAAACAGTCCGTTGTTTCGTAAACCCGTTTCACCCTGAACAATAAAACGCTCTATAAAAGCAGCAGTAAAGCGAACTATAGGGGTGTAATCTCTGCTAACGAGCATTAGATTCGGTCGATATGAGCGTTACGAAGTAAAGATTGCACCACACTAGGTTCACACGGGTTCAGCCGCGCGATATCTGCGGCCTTGGCCACCGCGCGATAAACAATGGTAATTATGACATCGCTGGCGAAAGCACGCTATTGATACAGACAACAGTGATACGGTTCATGTAATGTTGCCGAGGTTAATCTTATAGGGGGAATATTTAAACGTAAGTGGATCAAGGGCACAAACATAAGACTGCATTTAAATTATGACGGTGTTATGGGGTTGGAAGATCATGAAATCTACACGTTTATAAAAACTTTTTTACAAAGTCAGTTTTGTAATTTCGTTTTTTGCCACCGACTTCCAAAATTAAAGTTATTTTACACTTTGTAGTGTTATTTTTGGAATTCGGTTGTTATTTTTTTGTAAAGAAGTATTTATTTTCACTTTTTAGTTGTGTTAGTAACCCACACAAATACGAATACCACCACCTGCAATTGAAATTAGAACATCATCCACATAAAAGTGAGAAAAAATTACGTATTATTGAAGCTAACTCAAAAACTACCCAAGCAAAGTTAATAAATTTTATATGGGACTAACTTTATGGTGCCATCCTGAACAAAATAAGAATCTTTAAAATCGGACAATTCTGTAAAAAGTTATGCGTATGCATACATAAAGAAAAAATATAATCGTACGTGTCGACTTGAGAACCTCCTTTTTTTTTCGTCGGTTAAAATTAATTTAGAGGACTGTCTGCTTGTTAATCTTAAAATATTAATCACATAAAATTTTATGTAACTTTAGAATACCTCAATGTACCCGAAGGTTTATGTAAGAAAATAAATTGGAACAATGTAGTTTTAAAACAAAGGTACTTTTATAACTTTAATGAGGTTGTATGGCTTGAGGAGTATTAATGGTAGTTGAGACTAAATAATTTCTGGCAGAAAAACATCAACACAAGAATTTTTGGAAAATATTTACAAAGTCACCAGGAGAAAAGATGCAGGGGAAAACAACCTCATTTGGCTGGTTTTCTGAAAAGTAATGAGTAGTGTCTCATTGTGCAGTGTTAATGCGTACATCTCGTAGGAAAAGCTCAAACGTATTGATTTATATTTTCGATACCTACGTATCGAAAATATAAATCAATGGTACTTACATCCACAGATTTCGATATCGAGATTAAATGGTATATTCGATTCTATATGTATATCATTTAGTTTATTGAAGAGACAAGCACGTCACATTGATTTGATTGTTCCTATTGTATTAAATTCTTACCCGATATGAGATATGTATCATATTAAGGCGCAGATTTCCTGAAAACGATGAAAAAGGTGGTTTTTTAAAGCTGTGTATCTCTTAAACCGTAAATAATTTTGACATGTAAAAAAAATATGATATTTTCAAGTCCTTTTCGCATACAGTGATGGAAGCCAAAACATAATTAAACATACTTTAATGCACCAAAAAAATCTTTAAACATACCTCCTAATAATCTTTAAAAGCTGTTTATCCCTTCATTAGAAATTATAATTATAATTAAAAATATACCATGAAATGTCAAATTCCAAACTGCATCCAGTGATGGATTACTTTTTATTAAATAGTTAATTTCTAATTTTATACGATTTTATTTGCACTTTTACGACATAATTCCGGTGCGCGTGAGAATCTTCTATCTCGTGCGTCAAACTAGACAGCCATAACGCCATTTCACTTACACACCGAGCTAAACCAAGCTTGGAACCAGGGCCTTAATTCAAGAAATAGTACTGGTAGCATCCTTAGATTATGCAATAAAATAACTCAATGAACCAAACTGTATGCCAACTTGGCAAACACTACTATAACGTGAATGTTCTCAGTATTTTGAACTATTCCTTCGTCCGTTATTTACATAATAAATGTGTCATATTAATAATACATTTGACATAAAAGAATAAGGGACAGTCATTTTGTATTTATCTGTTCAATCTGTGTCGAGTTCTGAGTAACGGTGATTTGCTCATGTGGACTCGTTTCACGTTTGATTTGCGTTCATTAGTTGAGCCAGGTTTGCAGCTGACGAACCTGGCTCAACAGCTCAATATCATTCAGGCCGTTGATTGCATCGCGGCTTTTAGTGAAATGGCTAGGCGGTTGACTAAACGGCTAAATCCACCAGATGGCTGCGACATATATATTATACTAGCTGACCCGACAGACGTTGTCCTGTCTTGACTATGCATATTTTAATGTAAACGCGCGAAGTTAAAATAGTCGTTAAGTTTTCTGAAATTTTCCAATTTTCTGCGAAATTTTCTTAATTTTTTCTTTCATAAGAACCTTCTCCTGACAATAATATACACAAAAAAAAAGAATTAGCGAAATTGTTCCATCCGTTCACGCGTGATGCGATGACCAAGGGAAATAGGGATTCATTTTTATATATACAGATAATTCAACAAAAGAATATTTGCAACAACTCAAATCAACAATTTTCCATACAACATTTTGTAATACGGGTCACACATAAACATAAAATGGTCTGTTGAGATTTTACAAGCCAATTCAATTCAACACAAAATCGGCGACAACAAAACAAAATAATAAACCGAGAGTATTACTTCAGAATGAATGTAATTTCAGTTGAACGACACACAAATGGGTGCGGCAAAGTATTGAAGATATAAATCAATGTTTTCCACGTTGAGAACCATTTTATGACCCTCCTATCTATTACAGTGCCTCATTTAGATGTTTCCCGAGAGCTCTTCCATCGTTTTACAAGTAAACGTCTCGCCCTCAGAGAATAATAGATACAGCAATAACAGACAGAAATCATTGAATTTACAATGAATGTCTGCAGAAAAATACTGCTCACTTCTCACGTATATTGAATGAAAACAAAAAAGTCAAGTGCGATTTCAAGTATGGGTAATACCTTATTGTTTCGACGGCTACGTAAACGCACTAGTGCAGAAAATAAAATTTCAATCTAGTAAACTTTGTAGTTATAAGAGTATCGAGTTGTTTGGTGTCGAAACAGGCCCATCCAAGTGTCCACTTGGTTTTTCGAGACATCGCCAAGCAGTTGGTCGACTCTTACGTGGCCAGAGGGCTGGCCTATTTTTTGCACAATTAATCAGCATTGCCATACACGTGGCAATACTGGTAGCCTTTTGGGCACTTTTCCTGTTGACAGCGATACGGACGATTTTTTGATGCCCTATGATTCTTTTCCCTCTTTTTATATACATGTCCTGACTGACTGACTGACTGATCAACGCCCAGCCCAAACCCTTGAACCTAGAAAGCTGAAATTTTGCACAGAGGTTCCCTTTATAATGTAGACAAGGAGTAAGGAAGGATTTCCCGGTAGTAAGTTCCCGTGGGATATTTTCCAGTATCCACGCGGGTTAAACCGCGGGCAAAGGCCAGTTATTATTATTATTATTTTAAGTCTGAATATGTAATTAGTTGTTACAATTTTATAAATACTTCAATCAATCTGCCTAGCCTTTTCCCAACTATGTTAGGGTCGGCTCCCAGTCTAACCGGATGCAGCTGAATACCAGTATTTTACATGGAGCGACTGCCTGTCTGACCTCCACAACCCAGTTACTGGGTAATACGATACCCCTTGGTAAGACTGGTTGTCAGACTTTCAGGCTTCTGACGACCCGTAACGACTGTCAAAGATCCACGAATGACAACCGGGACCATCGGCTTAACGTGCTTTCCGAGGCACGGAGGAATCTCGGTATGTAAAGATGGTCACCCATCCACGGACCAATTTTATAAATTCTTATAGTTACTTAATTTATCTTAGAGTTCAGTGAACAGGCGAACATGCAGAATACTGTATACGCAGATATAATTATGTACACGGGAGCATAAAACCCAGTGTTTAGATACTTTTGCATCGCCGAGAACGCTTATAGTTTCGATGCTGTAAAATAACTGAAATATTTTATCGACGGCGGCGTGTAAATAAAGCCCTGAGGAAGTTATCGCTATTGGCTTGTCTCGTTGGGCATCTTCGCCGCATCAGGCAGATTTTATTTCTTTATTTCTTTATTGCTGGTTATTAGAGGAAATATACATTTTTATGGTTGTACCTATAATAATCATGTGATAATATATCCGTATAGTAGAAAGCGGCCTGTGGCTAAGTAATAACAGCCGCACGGGTCGATTGATCAGATTGAGCTACGCTTGCAGCGGTTGTTCCGTGGATGAGTGACTAATGACCATCTTTACATACCAAGACCCCTCGGTGCCTCGGAAAGCACGTTAAGCCGTTGGTCCCGGTTGTCATTCGTGGATCTATGAACAGTCGTTACGGGTCGTCAGAAGCCCGAAAGTCTGACAACCAGTCTTACCAAGAAGTATCGTATTACCCAGTAACTGGACTGTGGAGGTCAGATAGGCAGTCGCTCCACGTAAAATACTGGTATTCAGCTGCATCCGGTTACACTGGAATCCGACCCCAATTATAGTTGTAAAGTTATGAGTGAAAAGTGTAAAGGCTCTTACAGACAGAGGCGATATCGCGTCGCGACGCGATATTTTTGTACGGATATAATATCGAAATATCGCGTCGCGACCGCGATATCGCCTCTGTCTGTAAGAGCATTGAAGTGATTATTGCTGTAAAGTTATGAAATGCTGTATAATAAAAGGTAACTTTGCTGAGAAAAATATAAATGTTTGCCTCCTACGCAATGCATTTCGGTGTGTCCGTTTCAAAAATCAAATTAGAATTCTTTGAATATCTCGATTGCGTTCTCAAACGTCTTGTGAGATACTGTGCTTTATTTTTTGTTTTATTTCTTTTGCTCCTTGCTGCCGAGCGCGGCATCGTTCAAAAAAAAAAAGCTAAACACTTCTACCAGTGATTATCGTAACTGACATTTTGTTTAATTAATTCTAAACTGATCTTCTTAATTTATGTAAATACCTAGCTGTTTTTATTTGCTTACTGGCTGCGCCCCGCGGTTTTACCCGCGTAGACCGGGATAAAAAGTAGCCTACGTGTTAATCCAGGGTGTAAGCTACCTACATACCAAATTGCATACAAATCGGTGTAGCCGTTTGAGCGTGAAGAAGTAACAAACATACAAGCACAGACACACACTCACAAACTTTCGCCTTATAATATTAAAATGTGATTACATCGTTTTGATTCAACGATTGAGCATTGATTTTCTCTTGATTAAGAATATTAATTTGTTTTATATTGATGTATATAATTATGTACTCAGTTTGTGTTTTTTCACTTTCCTAGTCTGACTGGACTTAATTATGAAATATGACTTTGTCCGTGAAACTTTGTAAATCGTTTTTCATTATAATATTTTTTGCTTGCGTTCTCTTAACTTTAAACATGACTGTCGGTCCGCAGCCGTGCCCGTAGGTATTATCACTCTTCTTATTTGTGCAAAAAGCTCTCGAGGGCCAAAATTATCTTCGAATAAATCTTAACGAGAAAATAATGAGGGACACACGTTGCAACACTTGCAACATGTTTTTAGCAGTACAGTCATATTTTTCCTTAGTAAGTTATTAATAGTTCTCGGAAACTTATCCCAGTTTTCATCGTTGAAATTAATAAAATGCTTGTGAATCATTAAGCTGTTTTAATCTTAAGTAGATCGTAATGACAAATTAAATTCAGGTAGCCGATTCGGAATCGGTCCATTTTTGTCTGAAGCTGACGTCATAATGTTTATGGAGGATCGGTAACTCAGTACCGTGTTAACGACTCACGGATTTGTGGTATCACTTAGATCGAGTTAGAATGTCCCACGCACATTCTGTTCTGACTCGATCTCGAAGTTACGACTGCGGTGAAAATCTTTTTTGTTTTTGTAAAATCCGCAGATCATTTTATTTTGTTTTTATAATCACACCTAAAGTCGAGGCGGAGGTCGCAGAAGGTTAAAATATTTAAAAATATCCGCTGGGTTTTAGCATAGGGCTTCGGTGTGCGTGTGAGTGTGAAGTGTGAGTGCGAACGCTCCTGGCTTGCTGCTAATATGCGCAAGCGTCTAGTCCTCATTACATACATCAATCCATGTCTGTTGTGTTCAGTTCAGACATTCAAATAACGTGTTTTCCTAGGTTTGTTAGCGGAGGAGCGCGAACTCGGCCTGACCTCGAGGCTAATTTGACTTCGTATACGGGTAATGGAAAATCTCCGACTTGACGTTAGCGATTTACCAACGCCCATAAGAGTCTCATTTTATTTGAATTGTTGCTGGTATGTTAATGGGGTTAGTGTCAGGGGAATTAGCATTATGTGGCTTTCTCTCGGTTCGTTCGTATCTTTGTATCACACTTTTACGCTGATACGAAAACGAAAATATCTACATGACGGCATTGCTATCTAAATCACGCAATAGTCAGGTCGTTGCCCTCATTATCACTTTGCACGATAACGTGGAACACGGAAAAAATCCATCCTCAGACTGATAAAGATGTCAACCAGTGTTACGTGATCCGTCGCGATTCCCGTCATTCTTAGAGAATGAGGTCGTTGAGGGGAAATGTTGTGTTACTATAGAGTTCTAGTTAAAATGGGTAATGAATGTGTTAATAACATGAATAGCTTAAGTAAAGAGAAGCATGTCCTTGGTCGCGGCTGGTCGCAGCTAGGCGGCGCGGGCGCGGGCGGTGAGGTCGCGAGAGGTCGCAAACACTATTGTAAATATTGAAACTGTCAACCTGTAATCTTTTATTTTTCGTTCATTTTATACAGTAGCACTACTGTGCAAAATGTCCTCGACTTGAAAATTTGTGGCGAATACCGATTAATTTTGAAACAATTTATCATGGTTTTTATTGTAACTATTTAGAATTAAGTTTACGCCTCTTATTTATAATTTGATACGAAATTGAAATGAAAACTGTATTTTAATTTTCCTGGTATTTTCCCATTCAACTTGACCGATAAGAATCTACACGCAATTTTATACTGCATGATAAGGCCAATCTCTAATCCTATATATTATGTAGGTAAGCGTATTTGTATTTCACTAGAGCATTATGAGATTCTTCGTCGTTGTCGTCATAATAAATTGTTTATCGTTTCTAAAACTGTTATCACTTTCTTTCCAGTATCTCTTACTCATTGGGAACATGGCATACTAATTTAAGTCAATTCGACCAGTTCTGATTCATCATCATCATTTTTCTGCCCTTATTGCAATTTATTTTGCAACATGTCTTTTTTTTCCATACTTCTCTATTCGTCATCGCGGTAGTCACTCCCTTTCTAGCCATAGTTTGTATCATCAGTTGTCATCGCATCGGCAAGCCACTTGTGATGATGCGCCGACTTAAAACAAAGTTGAAATGACTCATGTCACTTCACCCTTTGCTCACGACAGTGGAACAAATAAAAGATGATTTTAAAGATTAAATAGTATTATCAAAACATGTTAAAATACAATACTTTATTATACAGTTGCGCGCTGCGTCAAACCGAATGAAAAAAGGTCGACTGTCAATCAGAAAAAGTCGGGGAATGGTTGGCGGAACCGCTTTCCTAGGGAACCAGAGTTTAAGGGTCAGCGCACACCAAGAGCAGAGCAGAGCAGAGCATTTTCTGAGACTATTGAAAAATTAATCTTATGACAATTCCTTACACTGCAAAATTCAATCATCCAAACTTGATGCTCGACTGCCCTCGAGCATGCTCGAGCATGCTTGGCGTGTATTTAATTTTGCAATGTATGGAATTGTCATAAGATTAATTAGGGTTCCGTACCAAAATGGTAAAAAAGGAACCCTTATGGTGTCACTCAGTCTGTCTGTCTGTCTGTCTGTTTTTTTTTTTTTTGCAACAGGGACTGAAAGGGGGTCTTAAAAAATCAAAGTGGGGCTACTAGGACATGTGGGGTATCATATGAAAGAACGCTGTTTGCACATTATCAAACATTTTTTTTTCTTTTTTTTAGGCCGCATAGTTTTCGACTTCTGATGAAAAATGTAAAAAAAATACCGTTCCCCCCCCAATCTCCGAAGTTTGCAAAGAGAAAAATCTGAAATATATTATTCTATGTGATAGAAGTTTATGTATAGATTACAGGAAAAATCAAACGATGTCTCTAAATAGCACACTTTTTCAGAAATCGGAACGGAACCCTCGGTGCGTGAGTCCGACTCGCTCTTAACCGGTTTTTTTTCAATAGTCTCAGAAAATGCTCTGCTCTTGGTGTTCGCTGACCCTTATGGTTTCCTAGGAAAGCGGTTTCATCATGTCATGAAAATCTGTAATTTTAACCAGTAGGTATTTGGTGTCAAAAAACGCTCTATATTGGACAACCGTTCATGTGTGGCCGTCCACCGCTTTTTTACTAATTCTTACCAAAGCTTAAAAGCATTATTGCCCAAGTATTTTAAGATATGTCACCATATTACTGTTATAATCAAATACATGATATAGGTGCTAGCAAGCACGTCTTTGTTTAGAAACCTGGGTTCTCCCCGTTTATGTTTAGAATTTCCCAAGTCACCTGAAGAATAGTAAGTGCGCTTTGTTTCTAATTACTAATCTTGGTAATCCCTCATGTTAAGTCATTATTTTAATTAATTTAACACGTGAATATGCATTTGTTAATAAGCTAATTAATTTGTGATTTCAATGCATAGGAATGTGCATCGTTTCATGTAAAACTCATAAGTAAATGAAACTGGTGCGCATATGCAGGTACACACGGCTACATATCAAGCTATACATTTCCAGTACAAGCTGGCCTCTTATTGTACGGAAATCCTATACAATGCGAGATCATTCAATACTGGAAATGTATAGCTTGATATATTGTATCCGTGCGTACATGAAAAGATATGGCGTATAGGATTCGGTATGTTAATCTGACCTTTATGAGTACATTTGTTATTTATTTCCATAGGATTTCAAAACCATATTTTAGGATTTTATATCAGCCCGAGAAAAGCCGCTTGTGTGGGCTCTGCCTAAACTGGAATCAAGATAAATGATGACATTACAATAATAAGCCGCTCAAAATACGTTCCATTTTTTCTAAGGAAATTATCATAACTATTCCGAAAACACCATTTTTCATTGATATCGTCTCATCTTGACATCTTATTCGGCTATCGTAAAGTATCAAGAAAAATGGCTTTCGACATAAATCGTAGTTTGTCTTATATCGTGTCATCCGATCGGTGACACGTAAGACACCTTCGTTACTCTGTCATTTTGCACGAAAATGGACAAGATACGGAACCCTTTCCCTTTCATTCCTAGATTAACTATGGAGATATGGAAATCGGAAAACATTTTCTCTTGATATGTAATCAGCCTATAGTGTTCCCACAGCTGGGACACATGCCTCCTCTCGGTGAGAGGGAGTGGGCCGTAATCCACCACACGGGGCCAGTGCGGGTTGGTAGATGTCACATGTCTTCGTACTTTTGGTACTAGGACATTTTTCATCACGATGTTTTCCTTCACCGTTTTGAGAGCAGCGGTGGTGCAATAATTTACACAAAGTAAAGCGGATGTCTGGGTTCGAACCTACGACTTATAAAGGCTCTTACAGACAGCGGCGATATCGCGTCGCGACGCGATATTGTTCTACGGATATAATACCCATCGCGTCGGCGACGTGATATTGCGATATTATATCCGTAGAACAATATCGCGTCGCGACGCGATATCGCCTCTGTCTGTAAGAGCCTTAACTCGTAAGTCGCGGCCGTTACCACTGGGCCACCACTGCTATGTACAGTCATGGAAATTAACTGTCACAAACACAATATGTTAATTGGCCGTGTTATGGCCATTTCATACAACTGTCAAGAATTATAGTTGTGATTCGATTTGACGGACAATTTAAGTCAACTCACATGTTGTTTGCTTCTAATTTCTCTGCATTAGCCGATACACATATAAGAATGCTTGAGGGGCTTGTGGCTAAGTAATACCTAACAGCCGCACGGGTCGGTCTGCCGTGGTTGGTCCGTGGATGTGTGACCAATCTGTACACACCACAAGATCCCTCTATGCTTCGGAAAGCACGTTAAGCTGTTGGTCTCAGCTGTCATTTGTAGATCTTTGACAGTTGTTACGGGTCGTCAGAAATCCGAAAATCTGACAACCAGTTTTACCAAGGGGTATCGTGTTACCTAGTAACTGGTTTATGGAGGTCAGATAGGCAGTGGCTCCATGTAAAATACTGGTATTCAGCTGCATCCGGTTAGACTGGAAGTCACCAACATAGTTGGGAAAAACACTGCACTGCACTGTGCTCTTGCACTTATGCGCAAGAGTGTTTTCTGCATGGCTCCAATTATTTATAATAAGTTACCGAAAAGTTGGAGGGAGCTTAATAACGTACAATTGAAGAAACAACTTAAGTCATTTCTAACTGACAATGCATATTAATATTAAGGAATTTCTGACAGAACCATTTATTTTGACATAGATTTTATTAATTATTTTTATTTACTGTTGACATTTATGATATAATTTCATTACTGTATGCTAAATTCTAGGTAAATTAATGATATTGTCTCTATTACTTAAATTATTAACAAACATAATTATTCATATTTGCACGCCATATTAAGTGGCAAATTTGTCTGAACCTATTGTTTTTATTGTTATCCTGCATGAACGTTTTTATTCTTGTATGTGTACACATGTTTGAGCAAATAAATTTATCTTATCTTATCTTAAAGATAGGCAGATGATGATGAGCCGATACAAAAATAAAGAAAAATATTCATTTTACAGTTAATTCAATAACAGTAAAAGTGTACTACATCCTACTGCCCTAGCCTATCATTAACAGCTGAAGGCTGTTGGGAAACGGACTACACAAGTACATATAGTTCTTTGTTACGCATGTAGGCCACTCATTCAATGCAGGATTACGGTTCTTCACTTAGTTCCCTGCTGTTACACAATTACATTCGGTCACATTATGAAAACTGGGTCGAGAGTTGACATTGTTTGTTAAGAAATGACATGTGTTTTATTATGTACAAGCGTAAATTTATGCTTGTGAGCATTCATGGGTATTGGGGAGTGACAATTAGTGTCAGTCTTGGTTATATGCGCTTGGTAGTGTTTAGCGTGTTACGGGTTATGCTAGGAAAATGGCGGAAAATAGTTCCCGTCGTGATAATTCTTTGTTAGCATGGTGAATATGGTCCGAACCTCCTTTTTCAGACTCGCTAGTGGTAGCGGTTGATTATACACGCTGCTATTTTATTGGCTAGGGAGTTGTTACGATAGTGTTGAATTCATCATTATGAACAAATTTTTCTATGAGACCAATCCTGAAATCGTAGAAACAAATTCTCATGCACCACATGACCTTCAAATAGAATTAAATAGAATTGGAAATGAACTTCGGTAATAAAAAAAGACAACAAACAAGTAGGAACATTTATTTTTATTTTTCAAAACATTTTATTTTTAGGCTTTTCAATACTACTAATGCTAGTTAGTATTAGTTCTACAGCTATAATGTACGACCTACGTTTATTATTATTTTTCAAACATTTACTTTAATTTATTATAGAAAATACACAGGTTTCAATAGTATTTCTATACTACATAAGCCGACCCCAACATAGTTGGGATTAAACTCTTAGGCAGATACTGCAGCTTTGTTATACGAACATGCATACTTAGGTACCTACTTATTTTCATGTTCATTTAAAAAAAAAAATATTTTCATTTAAGTATTATAGAAAATACTGAGGTTTTAATACTGCTTCTATAGGTAGGTACTACACACTAACAGCTTTGTTGTACCTAGCATGACTGTGTTTTACATAAACATTTTATTTTAATTTTATTGTAATAGAAAATACAGGCCTTTCAATACCTAATACTAATGCATTTTATGTTGATTTTTTTTTACATTGAATTATTTACTATCGAAAATACAGAGGTTTTAACACTACTTCTATACTACACACTAAATGCTTTGTTATACTCGTACTAATACGTTATATATTTTTCATCACTGATGCTCTGAAAGTAGCAACTATAAGCACCCTCGCTCGCTTCGCTCGCTCGTGTGCCAAATATCTCAGGTGTAATTGATTACTTACATCCCATGTTTAACAATCTACTATATTTTAAAGGAAATTTAAACATTTACATTTTACTACATATCCGTACAAATGAGTTTTAAAACTGCACACTAACAGCTGTAGTACGAACATTTATACTTATTTATTTAATTTTTATGTTGATTTTTTAAACATTGACGCATTGACTTATTTATTTCAGAAAAATACAGTGGTTTTAATAATATACTTACATACCTCTACAGTTTTATCGTACGGTAGACCGCATATGTAACGCAGTGGTAACACCCATAAACCTTACGCCCCGCACATAGAACTCAAATTAGCAAAAAATTGTTACCAAACGCGCGCGCCCCAGGCGCTCAGACCTAGATCTTAAAATCGTTATAACTCCAAAAGTTATTATTGTTTTTTTGAATTTCGAAAAACAGTCGGAGGCATAACCTTCTTAAACATCTACATGTAGATTTTTTTTTAAATATTCATAAATAAGACTAGATGTTGGGTACATTATGGACCCCCTAAATATGACCATTTCAGTGCCATTTTCTTAATTTTTTTAAAGAAATATTTGACTAATGCAATTTTACTTTTTTGTACATTGTAGCCCTCGTCAATACAAACATTTTGACACCTCAATTAACTATATTGACTTAGAAATAACGGAAATATCGGCATGTCGCACTTCTCTTGAAAAGAGGGCCTATACCAGAGCGATCGTAAAAACATTTCCAATGTTAAAAATCTGCAGTTCCGTTTCCCTACATTTATGTTCGCATAACTCGTCACAATGTAAACAGCTGATTTTTTTTTCGCGATTTCAGGTTTGGTCCCATATTAAAAGTTGTTCATAAGTACAACACTATCGTGGCAGCTCCCTAGCCAATAAAAAAGCAGCGTGTATAAGTTACTTAATCATCATTACCAATAAACAACATTAGTTTTTGTTTACCCTAAACCCGACAAGGAATCATTGTACTCATCATTTTGAACAACTTTTTATGTGGGACCAACCTTAAAATCGCGGAAAAAAAATCAGCTGTTCCATACATTTTGTCGATTTAAGTGAACACAAATGTATGGAACAGCTGATTTTTTTTCGCGATTTAAAGGTTTGTCCCATAGGAAAAATTGTTCAAAATGACGAGTACAATGACCCCTTTTCGGGTTTAGTGTAAACAAAAACGAATGTTGTATAAAAGAGTAAATTGTTCAACTCCTTATAAGAAGGAAGTTGCTGATCCTCTTGACAGTAATGACCGGTTGCGTGATTCTCAGGTGGATTTTATTCGAGTATACAGGGTGTCCCGTAAATAATGGATAATCTCTTAAGGGGTCATTGTACTCATCATTATGAACAACTTTTACTATGGGACCAAACCTGAAATCGCGAAAAAAAATCAGCTGACCAGTACATTTATCTACATCAAACTCGTCAAAATGTAGGGAGCAGCTGATTTTTTTTTCGCGATTCCAGGTTTGGTCCCATAGTAAAAGTTGTTCATAATGATGAGTACGATGACCCCTTAAGAGATTATCCATTATTTACGGGACACCCTGTATTTTCGAGTGTATATTTCCTCCTTGACCATAGATTCAGTGTGCCTACATTTCGGAGTCTCTAAACTCCTCCGAGGTCAAAGATAACTTTAATCAGTTGTTTACAAGTGTCAAAATTGCCTATCTTAACAAATTAACACGAGTAAAGCTTGTAAAGTAGTAAATTAAATTGTTTTCCCTCTCATTATCATCACCCGTCTATTATTAAAATAATCGCGTTTAGACATTAGGCACCTATTATGTTAGTATTCCAGAACAAATTTCATTTAAGTGTGTCTACTTGTCTCGTCTTTGTTACATTATCTGAATTTAATAAGTCTTTTGACATTGCTGTAGCGTGATAGGCATGACAAAGAATGATGTAAGTAAGTTGTTTCTCTCTCTCTTTTGCAATATAAAAGATATTTGAACACATGGAAGGTCTCGTTCCGTAATCATTAAAACCTAAAAATCATTTTTCTCTCTCTCTTTTGGAATATAAAACATATTTGAACACATGGAAGGTCTCGTTCCGTAATCATCAAAACCTAAATAGTACATTATTGCAAAGGCCGTGAAATAGGCAATTGCAGGTCGAGTATGAGTTTGAAGGCCGAGCCGTAGGCGAGGACTTCACTAATACGAGACAGGCAATTGCTATTTCCGCCGAGGCATATATAGTGCTTTTCTCAAAAGAATGCAGGGAAATAAAAGTAGGTAGTTAAGTTTCCATAATTTTTCAAGTTAGTGCCGTTTTTAATATGAACTGTACATTTCAGCATGGAATAAATTGTCCATAATGTAGATGGGTTTTTAGTTTTAGCAATCTCATTAAAATACGACAAAAATACTGTTTCAGAGAAAATGTTCACTTTTTTCTCGTTTTTCCAAATCATAAAATTATCAAATACTTACCTAGTTTCATGTATTTTTCTTTTGACTTCGCTGGAAGCAGGTTTTCCATTGCCAATTTGGCTTCTGATCTTAAATCTGTGGAGTACCTACAATCAATCTTCATTTCACTTTATATTTATTATGAATGTAAATTTCTTATTTACATACATAATACTTAAATATAAATTTTCAAATCAAGATGAATTTTCAGCTTTGCCGCCAATTTTCTATCTAACATCTGTGCCGAAAGGCATTTGTGGCTATCTATACAGCCACGTGAACGCAATTTATACTAAGCAAAGAGACTGCCATTGGTATGCCAAGAATGATAAAAGAGATCCAATGAAAGAGTATTTAACCCAGCACGCCGTTTCATACAACATTGCTGGAGCGCTCCAGCAATGTTAACATTGCTGGAGCGCTGTAATGTTCCAAATTCAAAAAACGCTCCTGCAATGGATTTGATTTTCTTTGACCGTAAATTCGATACTTCGCGTGTTCTTTATTCGAAAATAATTACAACATTTCCATGCATGTTTGAGAAAAATAATTTTTCTCCCTCTCTCTTTTGGAATATAAAACATATTTGAACACATGGAAGGTCTCGTTCCGTAATCATCAAAACCTAAAAATATTTTTTCTCTCTCTCTTTTGGAACATAAAACATATTTGAACACATGGAAGGTCTCGTTCCGTAATCATCAAAACCTAAAAATATTTTTTTTCTCTCTTTTGGAATATAAAACATATTTGAACACATGGAAGGTCTCGTTCCGTAATCATCAAAACCTAAAAATAATTTCGCTGACGCGCACACTGTGGAACGCATCACAACTAACCGTCATAAGAGATGCGAGACCGCAAGCCAAAAAAAAAACAAAAGAAACTGACCTATCTTTCCATTAGGGCTGTAGGGCCCGTAGCTGCCCGATGACAGTGGCGAGGAGTACCCATTCGGCTGCGGCTGCACCGGCGGGCCGGGGGAGGGCGAGCCGGCGCCCGCGCCGCCGGCCATCCAGTCACGGACGTGGCCGTTGGCCTGGTGGCCGTTGTGACTGACCCCCGGCTCGGCCTTGACCGCGCCCGGCAACACGCCGCGGTACGCCACCTCGTGCTTCAGGTCCATGCCGCTGCTACCGCATGCTGTTCCTCCGCCGCCGGCCCCGCCGCCCGCGCTCCACACTTCTACAACAAAAGAAAGGTACTGTTATTCAATAGTTATTTGAAGTTGTAGGAAAAACTTGAAATTTGACTTGAAAAAGAAGCCAACGTGCTAAAGAAGATATATTTCTGCATTATTCTCTGTCTTCTATTGTTGTAGGGTTCTGATATTATCACCATGACATATTTATCTATGATTAGTTTTTCGCAGTGAGATAAAAACTTTGCTCCCAGAATCGATTCCATACTTACCTACCTGAAGTTGTGGATAGAACTTTCAGTACTCATGCTTTTCTTGCATCTACTTCAAGACGACGATACTTCAAGTTTACGTAGCATTGAATTAAACTCCCAATCTTCATACCAGTAATCATAACAGATATCATTTTCAGATCAATTAGCGATATTACTACAAAACGAAAGAACAAACATAACTCTGCATCTTATCTTGCATAGCGGTTGTATTTCAAGAGTATACAATCGAATGACCGAACGAGTATAGTTCCCATGGCCACTGTAATCTTTGATCTCATCACAGATAAACAAGCCGCGGTTTAGCAACAAAGGGATTTGGAGGTGAATAGAAAGTTCTGACGAACAGTAGACCTCTGATTGTTTGTTAAGACAGTACGCAGTTACATGCGAGAATTGTCGGAAGATATTACTGCTGTCCTTTATTTCAAAGTCATAGAAAGAGACCAAATGAAATAGAGCTGTCAAATTAGCTTGAACATGTAGACACAACACTTTGATTTCTCGAAAATACGTTTGTTACTTTTTGTCACTCCCTATAAGTGAAGTAAAATAAAACAAATACTTTCGTTATTTTAATATTCAAATAATTTGACACTTTCTCAAACCGAGTTTCCATAGGTTTCAGACATGTTTCAGGCATGACTGAATTATACGTAAATGTCATTTAGATTTATTCTCGGTTAGAAAAAAGTTGTTATTGCCAGTTATAAGTTTAAATATCAACGAATTGTATGTATACCTAATATTTGAAAACGTAGAGTGAAATATTATGCTTTCAGCTTTAAATATCCGTCTATAAAGTTGGTCAAATGATACCCATTTTAACCCAGAGCGAGTGAAGTTGTACTATAGATACTACTAATAGTAATAATAATTGAATGGGACATGAAAGTAATAATCATAAAATAACTTCTAATCTAGAACTAATAGCAACTGTAAGTGCAAATACAGATATTAAATTGCCTCCATAATAATAATGGACTTGACTTGAAAACTACTGACACATTCCTAGTTTTACTTTATACCATAAACGTTGTATATTAATCGTAATTTTGCCGCAAATCAAATACAGTGTCAACGTACGGGTGCTTCCCTGCCCTTAATAACATTCTCAATGAAAAAATAGAAAAGAAATCACAGAGTCTTGACAAGACTTTTAATTGAATGTTGTATGTGAATACTGCAGTATAATATTCTAATAAGAGCTACGAGTACCAAAAAATAATATTCTATGTTAAAAAAATATAGTACCTACTTACATATTTTTCTCAATGAGATAGTACTTTTAAAAAGCTACGTAGGCCAAAGGTTAGCCCCCAGTGTGAAAGATAAAAAGTTGTTAGTTTGTGACATAGGTACGTATTGCTGGTGCTGTACCTACTTAAAAAGAATGTAATGTTTATTTATTTATTTATATAATCTTACACTATCTTAACAGGTCCACACCCAATGTTGCCTTGCATGAAAAGCTTAATTCAGGTCTTATTTTCAGTGCTGATGAAGTGGGATAAAGGAAGAATGAAGATTATGATACTGATGTTTTTCAGTATTATTTAAATACTTGGACGGACACTACACTTACTGAAATTACGTGAGGCCCAGAACTTTACGCACGTAATAACAAAAACTTCGTAAACTACTGGATAGTAAGGAAACGGCATCAAAATACAATGACCGACAATCGAGGTCATTTAAGCTTAGGACACGTACGGGTCGGAACCTTTTACTCTGATTATTTCCCGAAGCCCAACACCAACTTAAACCTTCTTGACAGAGAATAAAGTTGTATGCAATTCTGTCCTTTAGGAGTATCTTTACATATTTATAGAAAATCTACAGACGTAATAAAACATGTAATAATAATAGTTTTATTAAATAATTTAACAGCTTCATTATTCGAAAGGGGCAGCAAAAAATTATACCTAAGTACTACGTTTCAATGTTCTGAAAATTGGATATTTTAAGCTTTCGTTAATGATAAGACAAGGCTTGATAAAAAGTCAATTGTCGTTTTTTATGTACTTAAAATGTTTTTCGTAAGTTGAACGCTGAAATCCTAAGTCATTTCCTATGAATTTTCTCGGAATTGGTTTTTCCTAAAGAATATTATCATCGTCTGACCTTCACAGTTTTTTATGTGCCATAGTTTGGAAAATGATGTTTATTCCTCATATTGCTGTCTCAATCATCATCTGGATGGACTTCTACAGGAAGTTAAGGGGATATATCGATAAATTTTGTGTTTTTAAAATTCCTATCAAACCAAATGTATATGATTAAATCATTTAGATTTTCCATATGTGTTTATTTGACTATATTGTCTACTGATGTACTAAAACCGAAGCGTGATTACTTACTTGAAATATTTTGAATAGAAAAAAAATCAGTAAACAGTTCCTGATTGTGCAGTCAAATTTGCTTTAAATTGAAGGTATATAAATATTTTAAGACATTACTAACCTAAAAATTGATTTAAGTATAGCATTTTGTCATAAATCTACATTTAAACGAAGCGCGATTAGTTCCGGTGCGCGTGAGTCTTCTATCTCGCGCGTCAAACTAGACAGCCATAACGCCATTTTATTTATACACCGAGCTAAACCACGCTTCAATATATCCTCTTAAGGCGAGTAGTGCTGCCAACTAGCCCCACTATTGAGAAAAAAATCATACCTAAGTCTGGAGATATGGAACATTTTGAAATTTTGTATGCTCATATTTTTAGTTAGATGTTATAAATTATTTTGTAAAAAATCAACACTAAGGCTCGTATTTATAATCAAAGTAATTACTTGCTACTCAGTAATTTCATACTTGAATTCTACCCGAATTCTTAAGTAAAGAAAATGGTTACTATTACTTGGCTAAGAATTCTAAGCTTTGCCAGTTCTAACTTTGAAGTTAGAACTGTCAAAGCTTAGAATTCTGCAATTACTAAACTATAGAAAGAAAATCATTGCTTGAGCAATTACTTTTACTTAAGTAATTACTTTTACTTGACTATAAATACGAGTGCAAATCTTCCAGCCTTAGCAGTTAACGCCAAAACCGACCGTTTATATTTTTTTCTCAAAGGTGGCACTAGTTGGCAGCACTACACGCCTTAAGACATTACGACGATTGTATTTACACATTGAGCTAAACCTCGCTTCGATGTATCCTCTTAATACTAATGACCCTTTCTAATAAACGCATGTAAACTCTTTCCTTGTTATAATTACGTCTAGCTCTAATTTCTTGCTCAAGCCAACACTGCTCCGGTCTCCTTGGTCAGCGAGATTAAATTTCAGCAAACTAGATAGTAAATCTAGTTGGTGTATCAGGCCATCGCGGTAATAAACCGCAGCGTCCCGGGATTAACCGGGATCGCTCCGGGATGACGCCAATCCCGGGATGTTAACAATTGCTTGTGCATTGTGTAGATAGTAAAATGTATACATGGGTTTATGGGTAGTTGTATTTTGGTACTGGTGTTGTTCCGATTTGTTTTCTCGGATTTCCTTAGCTTGTATTACATGACACCGGCAAAGAAAGGGTTCTTAACCCTTTTCATTCTCCAGAGTGTATGTATACGTTGTTCGTAGGTATTATGTAGGTATGTTCACTGAAAGTGTCGAAACTGCTTGATCGATTTTGATAAATGAGGTGTCAGTCGAGTACATCTTTTGTGATGTGGGTGCGGTCCGTTTTAGACAGTTTTAGTATCTACGTGAAAAGATATATTTCTGAAAGAAACTTTATTTTTTTCTACTTAATTCTCCTGGAATTTTTAAACGTATTATGACTAGATTTTTCTTTTGAAGTTTTTATTTTAAAGTTGTGGTGCTTTTGTGTTCTCTATTATTTTGTATCACCAACCGAAGAATGATTTCAGATCTCTTATAAAATTAACAATAAAGAACCACTCGTGGCGGTATCATTTGTGATACGATTTATGTACCTAATTATGTGTCTAGTTTATGTGTTTAAAAAAAACATTAAAATACTATCTAGTTCGTTTAATATCACAGTTTTTATCACATATTCTAAGATGTTTAGTCTAATATACAATTTGTTTGACGCTCTTACAATTTACTGTTACTATTCTCAAGAATGTTTTTTCAGGTCATTGACCCCACTTATTTCCCGTAGTAATTTAACGTCAATGGATAGCACCATAAATAATCCGATAGCCGTTTACTATCAATCTGATAAGCATGGTTGTTATTTGGATCCAATACAAATAAAGGTCATGGCGTCATAGAATATTACTTTTTTTATTATTTAGAGCTAGCACAGAGTGACGGCAATGATATGGCAGGAAAAGACGTGCAGCACTGACCCCAAATAAATCAGGATAACAGCAGAAGGACAATGATGAGGATGATGATGATGTCAGACTTAGTGTGACAAAGGGATTACTAGTGGTCAGTACTCCCTCGTAGTCTGAAAAATGTATGTCGCTGTTGCGTGAGATCCATTTGCGGGAAATGAAATTCTGAATACGGTATGTACTTTAAAGGAGAACAAATCTAAAAATATATTATTTAGATAGCTTAGGCAAAAAGCAGTCGGAAAATGTTAGCTTTCGTTCGTAAAATAACAATATAAAATTTTAAAATTTAATTCAAAGTTTTCAGTTTTTAATCTGTTTTCTAACACCATGAAAGTAGCCACCATGTTATTACGTCATTACGGTAGTATAAATTTAAAAGTGTCAATGTCAACTGATCAGCGTATAAAAAGTGTTTGTTTACTGACTAACTAACGTCATGACCACAGAGCAATATGGCGTCCACTGCGTCCAGCGTTTTTGCGCGAAATTTGAAAATGTAAAATTTAAATGCATTTTTATGGCACTTATCGATTGAACAAAAATGTTGTGTTTTTTTTTAGTGGCTTATTAGCACTATAGAATTTAATTGAGACACTTTTCAAAAATGGGTGTAATACCCTATTATGTCCATCTCCTTACTGATGTGGGTCCAAGAGTATATTGTACATTAGGTCATGATTTATTCCTATCGGTCCTCCACAAGATTATCTAAGTGTGACCTTTCTCAAGACTAATCGGTATAACCGAATCCAGGATTAACTTTGGCTGAATCCGGATGTTGGGTCTTGTTTAGTCAGACATAAACTGTTTGTATGTGTGTCTCTGAGGGCGTGTTTGTGATTTATACATGTAAGTATGATTGTCCATATTTTATGGTCTCCACAGTAAACTTTGTAACTTTAAATATTTTACGGCTAAACTTAAACATAAAATGTGAATATGCAAAACATACTATTTCTGTGGAACAGCGGGCGCTGCGATGAGTGAAATATAATTTAGTAAATCTGCATATTGTAATAAAATAATAGATATAAATGTTTTACGACGATTCCATATGTTACTTAGCTTGATTGCTAAATAGTGTATTTTTGACCTGACTGTCACTTACTTTTACTAACTTTTTTTTTGGTTCGTCCAAACAGAAGACCAAACTTTTCCGTATCAAAGGAACACAGTTTTCTCCGGCACGATTTTTGGAATATTGGAATACCGAAGGTCTGTCAACTCATTAAGCTAAACTATATGATATCAATATCTTTCAATAAGGTCAGAATTTCAAACAAAAAAACTTTTACTATCAGACACAAAGGCCCTTAGTAAGTAGTAACAAAAATGACTTAAAAAACAAAACAAACTATGACTTTATATAGATATTAGATATTATGATTTTTTATTATTTGCCCTTAGATATTTTAGAGGTCGGTAGAGCCGTCCCTTGGAAAACACTGAATTACTTAGTCACAACTGGAAATTCAGAAACTCAACCCAAGTTAATAAAGAAAAAGACCACTCTGATTAATCGAACATAACAAGCATTGATCAATAAATTACCCCAAAACATGATATAATTCAACATAATGAAGGTAAAGAAAAACATTGAATTGACAAGACTAAGTTATATATCGTTATTTGTTCCATCACAGTTAGTAATTATCATATTAATCACTACATAGTATAAAACAAAGTCGCTTCCCGCTGTCTGTCTGTCCCTATGTATGCTTAGATCTTTAAAACTACGCAACGGATTTTGATGCGTTTTTTTTAATAGATAGAGCGATTCAAGAGGAAGGTTTATATGTATAATACATGCGCGGGCAAAGTCACGGGCAAAAGCTAGTCAATCATAAATTATCTCCGAAGATATCCTTTCACATAATTGAATAAATCCACTCGTTTGTATTATTTTTATCTCACGAAGCGACGCGCGCTTTACTTGTGGTTACCAAGTGTACAAACACGCTGTAAATGTGTGTGTAAGTGCAGGATTTCTCGGCACCGTTCGAGACAATCAATGGCGAAGTCGGAAGTGAGTGAGTGTGTGCATGTGTGTATTATCTGCTGACGCTACTCGTCTTCACGCACACATTCACAGCGTATTTGTACACTGGTAACCACAAGTAAAGTGCGTGTTGCTTCGTGATAAAAAAAACGGTCAAGAGCTAGTCGGACTCGCGCCCCGACGGTTCCGTTCCGATTTCTGAAAAAGTGTGCTATTTAGAGACATCGTTTTATTTTTCCTGTAATCTTTACATAAACTTCTATCACACAATAATTTCGGATATTTCTAAAATAAGGGGGAGGGGAACAGCATTTTTTATACATTTTTTAACGGCCTAAAAAATAAAAAAAATGTTTAAGAATGTGTAAACAGCGCTCTTTCATATGATACCCCACATGCCTTAGTAGTCCCCACTTCGAAATTTTAAGACCCCCTTTCAATCCCTGTTGGAAAAAACAAAAAATATTTTTATTTCTTTCTTATTTGCAAAATAGTTGGGCAAACGTCATCTAAACTGTTCCAAATTTGAAGTTGATAGCATTATAGTAGTTCTTGAGATATCCAGCTGTGATAGATGGACAGACGGAGTCGCACCATAAGGGTTCCTTTTTACCATTTTGGTACGGAACCCTAATACCGTACAAATCCAAGCCAACAAAAAAATACGTTTGTGAAAAGGAAATTTTAAGGGAAATAAAAATAATTCCTCCGTAGTAGAGATATCGCTGAATCATTCGGTTTTCCTTTCTTTGATGACGTAGCTTAAGGGTAACCCACATCTTGGTAATTAAGGAATGTATGTGTAGCAATTAAGTGATAAGTTATGTTATGTTAAGTCTTGATTTACCCTGGAAAATCGTACTGGAAGGGACTCATTGAGGACATGGTTATGTACGACTCGTATGGTGATGCATATTTCATCAAGTTGCTTATGGATTGTTTTTGGTCTTAGAGTTCCTCAGTGATCATTGATTACCGTTTCCGTGTATCACTCAGATTCCCAAAATAAAACATATGAGAGTGCACTGGATTTGGTTGCAGTGAGCACCACAGCAGTGGCGCGGGCGCGGTTGCACAACGCGCGCGCAGAGAAAGCGGGTGACGTCACGACCTCGACACGCTCACCTACTTGCTCGCGCGCCGCCGCCGCCTGCACCAACCCACTTCTGCCGATACCGGCCCAATGTCGCCGGGCTTTCTCTCACCGTGTACCTCTTCACGCAGACATAAACACAACGTAATCGCCATGTTACTATCCAATGCGTAATACCTCACCATGGAAGACGATACGCAAATGTATTCTAAACACGGGAAAAATAAAAGTGTTAACACTGACATCGTTTCGGTGCGCAGACGCATCTTTTTGCGTTCGTTTTTTCAGCAACAACGTAGCCAGTGAAAGTTGATATTATTAAATTTTATACTATAAATATCGGCGGGTATCTAGAGGCTGACCTGATATACCACTTTCGCTTCATCAGAGCGAATGCAAGTGTGCCGGTTTAGAAGGCAGCTTCATTAACGAAGTGCAGCCATTGAGGCACGAGCAAAATTACCGTTTTGTTCAAAAATTGGTATTTAGCTCAAGCTCATTTATTTTTCGCTCTCATTCTTTATCGTTTACTTCAAAGATAAAAGTTTGTAAACGATAAGATTTGAGAGGTAGAATGATTCATATTAAATGCATTTTAGAGTAATAAAAGCAAGCACCAGCGGCGCCACTGTGATCATTAAACTAAATTGCTTCCTTTGGCGCTGCACAGCACTCCCTAATTTTTCACAAATCGCATCTTTGCATTATTGGACAATTGGCACCGACTGGTGTCGGCACCTCGGTGTGAGCTTTGTGTGGCACTCGTGACATCAACGTTCTCGCCTCATCGCTTCCTACCTTCAGAGTTCAGACCCAAGGAAGGATTCACATTTACGACGTGAGCAATAAACTTTTATGACTCATTACGATAACGTTAGAATAAAATACGCGAAGACCAATCGAAAGAATGTAAGTGCTAGCTCGTTCCTTACTGGAATCGTTCGGTTCTGTATTTTCCTTTCAGAAAATATTCATCGCGAGGAGTCGCTAGTCATCGCGATTGCGATCTTCTGATTTATGCGCGGTACTATACAAGAAAGCTGGAGCTCAGGAAATATTCTGTGAAATAAATCCGGTGCGGTTCGGTGGTTCACGCGGAGAACGCGCGTATAAAGTATCTTCGGTGCGGTCAGCGCATATACTATCCAATAAAAGTGTTATGGAGAGAACGAAGACGTGCCGCGACGGCGTCCTGAGAACATTCCGGAACGCGTGCAGCTCCCTCTCGATGGCACTGATGTAGTGTTGCAGCCGGCGTGGCGCGCACGGACTATTTGACTCATGCAGGTTGTCGCAATATATATGCAAAGCTTTGTGGCCCTCGTTCGCTGCTGAGGCATTAAAGAATTGTCGATGACGCGGAAATAGAATTTACGAGAGCTGCGACCCCAGCAGCGTGATATATTGAGCGAGGTCACTGGCTCGCCAGCGCGAGCGGCGTGCTGTGGCTGTTGCGTCACTGTAGACTAATGGCCTTGTTATAATATACATTTATGTAGGCATAGCATATTTCTAGGTGGAGGGTTCGATAACCGTGCCCTGAGGTGGGAATAAACCGTTTGTGTTGTTCGCCGTAATTAGAGAGTCTGTTCGGCGCAGCGGACGACTGACGGGGTTCATGCATTATTGAGTTGAGCGCATGGTAGGCAGACACCGGGCTCAGGTGATTGCGAGCAAATTGTTATAGTTCCCACGGGACTTATAGCCGTGTTTGTGGGCCGTTTTACGTAATATTAATGAAATTTAAAGCGAGTACCACGCAATATTTACGGCTTAGGAACGCTAAAAATTTATACGACATTTTTACGCAGTTTGTAAGAAGAATTCATGGCATGGTGGATAAAATTCAGGTGAATTGGAAAAAATGCTCTTTCTGCGACATATATTTTAATTAAACGGACAACCATTTACCACAGCCACTCGGCGAGGAAAACTTTCATCACATAAAGAAGTTAAACGACATTCCCAACCAACCCACTTTATATTACGAATGCAGAACTCTTGTGCAATTGAACGAATCAAGGATCGGGACGTCTCTCTAACAAAACTGCATTTTCACTTTATTGTCTGCGAGAAATGAGAATTGCTTTTCAGCAATAGCTAAAGAAAACAAGAAACGAATTTCTAGCAATAAAAATCCTGGGAAATAAGGTATCAAGTAACAATAAATATATAAATCTGTTCGCCTTATTCAAGATATTTGAGACTTGCAATATGGCACTGATATCCGCGAGGGAGTGCTTCAATAATGCGATTTCTAAACTTAGTCTGAATGTAAAGTCGTCGGATATTCGCGCCAGATGACAGTCCGTGTGTTTACTGCGTCTTTTGCTGGAACACGACGATCCGGGAGGATGGGGAGAGATGAAAAGATTGCAGCATCCCGAGCTGGGAAATCACGTAGCTATTTTATCGGCGCATCGTACCGTCTCGATGGTCCGCCACACTACCACTACTTTTACGAAAAGGATTCCACTACATGCTGAGATTTTAAATATAACACTTCGGAGTTAATATCTGGCTGACAAGTTTCAAGGCAAAGATAGTGTATAAACAGAGTTACATAATTTCAAACCATTTCAATGAAAACAAATTACTTTAGCGAGCGTAAATTCAACTACTATCGTTTCCGGATTACTTATTAACATAGTTTGGAAATAAATTGAACTCCCTATCTATGTACAAGTAGTTACTGTACCTACTCATTCCGGTTTTACGCCATTGATCAAGATTAATTTACCAAACCATTTTAGGACAACGGACATGTTCGGTACTGACAAAGATTTACAGATGTTCAGTTGTGGCACAATCACAAACTCTTTTGAAATCTAATGCATCATGTCAATGTGCCAAAGGTATCAGATTATGTCTTAGTAGATGTATTGCTCGATTTAGTTGCGTCAAACATTGCCCAACACGACTCAATGGGCACAATTCTTTCATTAGACCGTACCAGAATATGGGCACAATTTATTATGAGGGGGACCAGTTTGATTATGTTTGACAGAGCTTCGTTAACCATTTCGAAAGTGGCAACAAGATAAACTAATAAGGAGCCTGTATGAAAGTTTACACAATGTTACCTTTGTTCGATTACCGACAATGTTTGCAGAGGCGTATTAGAAGAGGTCGTAGATGTGTAGGATTAATATTATTAGATACCTAGTGTTGGCATTGAAAATAGAAATTTGATATTAAATGGAGCGAAGATAGAATTAAAATTGATGAAATAAAATAATGAACGGAAGAAGAAAGAAAGTAAATTCCCGAAAAACAAGCGGTACTACCTACTTTAAATTCTACCTTGAAGACATTCAAATAAATTAATCTGCTGAATTCAGAAAGTAGACAAACAAAAAAAGTTCACTTGTATCTCCAATATCATCGTAGATTTATTTTTTGAAAGACCCATCTAACCCTAGTATCGTCCGTCTTAATTTGAGAAACATCTCAAGCGACTAAGAGGCTAAAAACCTCTCCATTATTTTCGAGATAAAAGGCTCCGACCCATTTCATTTTTACTTAGAGAAGACACGTGCCTTCATGAAATTCGCAGTTCCCACGACAGCCGGCAAATAATAAGAACGAGTGTAGAACAAAAAGGAGGAATTCGATATCAAGTATTACCTCCGATATTACTTATTCAAGTATAAATTGCTTTGTTTTCTTCTAACGAAATGTTAAAATCGTCGAGTGAGAGGAAGTGAGCGTCCATAAAGTTATTCTCTACATGTTTTGAATTGGAATCCTTTACATAAATTTTCTTACTGAACATTTTATATCTATCGTTAGCTTCAATACACTATAAAGTTACCATACCCATGTTAATGGCTGCTTGTGTGTCGTCATCGTCGTACAATATACTTTTATTTTCTTTGTTCTCTAGTTACAGCGTGAAGATTAAAATCTGCATACCTTCGATGTTTGTATACTTTAAGATTATTGGTACTGATGCTGTACAAGATAAACTTGTGGACAGTTTTGCTAATAAAGGAACGCTATTTTGAGCTTAAAAGGTGTACGCAAACTATCGTTGGTGATGGGTTGTATTTCTTTGTAAGTAAAGGCCGTCAGAGGTCGTTATGCATGCCCGCGAAAGGGTAAATAAGCATGTAATATTTTTATTTTAGTGTCAGAAGTTGTTGATATGTGGTGACGTATAGTGAGGGTTGTGTTTAAATTATTGTATCCTTAAAATTAAGTGCTTGCATCATGAATTCATGACATATAAAGATACAGATACAATAAATGTCTGAACAAAAAGGAAACAAAAAATCCCAAAAGATATTCGCATATCTCGCAAAGGCAAAATTGCCAACGAAAACATTGTCACGTCCTCCTGAAATAGTTATTCTATTTCAAGGGAGCTCTAGAGAATTTCTAGGATATTCTACAGTTCCATAATGGTGAAATGCATTGATAAACCCAAGGCTAATCAAAGTGCAAGGCTAAGGCAAGGGCGGAGGGACCTTGCGTCCTACGATACCGTACTGAGCTTTCATTTTGTTGTTTTCACACGCAAACTGTACAATTTACTGGTTTGTGTTGATTAAACTAGAATTTACTCGAATAACATATAACAATAGTGTATGTTTTCCTTTTAATATTGCGCTATATTGAGACTGCGATCTAAAAGAGAAAGGAAGATGGTAGACCATGCAGATATTGAGATATAAAAAAGCTTTAAGTGAAATATCCCTCGATTTTAGTAAAAGATTGACCAACAGAGAACATGATCCCATAAAAGAGTTAGCATAAGCCGGGACTTAAGTAGCAGTTTTTTTAAGTGCATTGGAAGTCCGGAAAAGTGGTCCTTGCTGTGTCCTTGCATAGGTACCTATTACTCCCACAATTAACGAAAAGATCCACAGGATCCATTTCTTTAGGTAGAAACAAAGATATTATTTGATCATCTAATAAAACTTAATCTAGATAATATCATACGAAGGGAGATGGAGATGGTAGAAATTTAGACAGCGAAACATCAAAATTAGCTCCCTCAAACGACAAAGTCAGAAGTTCTAACATAAAGTTCCAATTGTTCATTGTTCGTACGTTCAAGTTAGACTGTTTGCATAATAGTTTTACTCCTATTTCATGTTCAGCTGCATTTCCTACGAATATTATTGGAAACTCTTTAAATTTCGCTCAATAGAATATTTTTACGATGCTAAATTGCTTTCAGCTTTATTCGAGTTGTTTGTGAACGATATATTCGTTTCAATTCAAGTGTGTTATTTTATTATTTATTGGTTCTTTAGCTTGGCAGTTTATTATGCGTAATGATAGTAATAGAGTATTGTGTTAAACGAGCTTAAGCGATTCTATAAGTATAACACTAAGAAGGCACTAAAAAAACTACTAAACTAAACTTGCCAGGCGAGTTATTTTGACCTTGTGAATATGACAAATTGCGTCAATTTTTTTGCAGTTAACGCATGCCATATTCATTATCGACAAAAAAGTTTAAACAGAATAGTAATATTGTATATTTATGACAATAACGTCTCGTTCAAAAGGCCTTGTATTTTCCTATAACTTATCTACCTACAGACATCTGAATACAATTAGTTTGCAAAATGATTACACAGGAGGATTGTTTTTCAAGTAATAATATCATTTAACAAGGCCTTATTTAATTTGAATAAAGGATAAGGCAGTGGGCAGAAAACACTTAACAATTTGATTTTAATTATAAAAAATATCTTTGCAATCCCTTCTTTGGTTATGGCGATCATGAGTGTACGATAAGTCAACGACACTTAAATCCTTTTAAAATAATGACGGTAAAAAGTCTCGTAAAAATCGCGCGTTACTCATTTGTTTAAGATTTGCGGCAGATCGTATTTAAAATCAATCTGCCTGTTCCCAACTATCTTGGCGTCTGCTTCCAGTCTAACTGGATGCAGCTAAATACCAGTATTTACATAGAGCCCACAACCCAGTTACTGGGTATCACGATAAAGGGGTATTTAAGACTGGTTGACAAATATTTGGGCTTCTGAGTACCCGTAACGACTGTCAAAGATCGTAATTACATGGGATTTATCTAGATGATGTCCTTTGTGCATCGTTTTATGGTCGCCATAAATCAACGCCTACTTCACCACACGCAGATTTATTGCGTAGAAATTTAATTAAGAATTTGTTACGAGATATGACGGCTGCTGCTGCGACCCACACCCGTATATCAACAATCAGGACATGCGGGAGTTAAATGGCTATTTGTGAAACTGTAAGTAGCAAAAATTTTATTATAAAATTTTAAGTAAAGGTGAAACTTGTCGATATTTTTTCCTTACAAATTTGGGGGGTATTACTCCACTGTCTGACATTATGCATCCAAAGTTAAACATGATATCGTTTTGTCTCATTATTAATGTTGTCTGTGCGGAAACAGAATAGTAAAATAAAGAGCCATTAAAAGGTTATGACGTTATGAGCCAACAAAGATTAGTTTTTCTTGTTAATTTAACGCAACTTTGGGCGTAAATAAGTAACAAAAGAAGTTTAAAATCTCAAAAACAAAGTCAGTACCGACAAAACTCAATTTTCGAAAAGTTCAATAAACTTTATTTGTAATTGATTTCAAGTATGCATAGGTTTTTTCATAAAACTCGATCTTCCAAAGGACTTTTGTTAAATTTTTACGCGCTCGTTTTACTATTACTAGTTTTACCTACTTACCATTTATTATTTTCCTAGCGTCTAACTGCTCATCAATAATACTATTTCTGTCGGAAATGATGCCAGGTGAGATAGCGTGCTTTTTGGCCAACCCCACCAATGAGTTCGAGCCCGCGACTAGTTCAACCTTAATGTTTAAAAAGCTTAGAAATCTTCAAGCCTGAATAATGTTCTAGCTACTGTATTTATATTTTCTGTCTATCTATCAAGCTTAGTGCTCACTGTTGAATAAAAGCCTCTTCACTACGTCATTTTTTTTTGTATAATTTTTCAACTAAATAACTGTTTTTATTTTACCGTATTCATAAATATCTGCTGTTTTTATTATAGTTTCCGCTTTATAATATAAGTTAAAGACAGAAATATATCGTTTTACATACAAATAGATAGAGACAACATGCAAACTTATTTAGCGTGCTACAGCGATATTGCACAGAAATGCAAAGCGATGCGATAATACCCATCTGTAAGCTGATCACATCCAAATGTGAAATTTATCTAGATACCTACTGAACTAGATAGATAGCAAAATAGGTACTCTTGTGTCTCCATTCATTGTTTTAGCTTTGTTCTGCCAGAGCTAAATCTCAGTAAGAAAATGCAATACTGATTGTTTTACGATTCAGTGTTCAATACCACCACCATTACCAAAGACCATTTAATCCGTTGCAAGGAACCGTCTAGTTTAATACCCCCTCTTTAAGAACAGTAGGGAATTACACTACCCCTGGGCCCTATCAAATAAGCCATGTGCAATGAAAACGATTAGTTTTTTACATAGACACAAAGCACAGGGAATATTTAAGTCATTTGTGTTTGCTTGCTACCAGGGATTTAATTTCCGTCTGTCTGAAAGTAGGCCGTAGAATGTATCAGCTGCGACTCTTCCCGCGTTGGTTAAGTCAACAAAGAGAATCAGGTTAATGGTGCTCGCAGGCAATGCCAATTCGTATGTGCAGTTGTTAGTTTTGATACCAGCATGGTTTTACTCTTGATCATTGCCTGTAGAATTTCGCATTGCCAAAACTATGTTGATTTGATTTTTCAATGCATGTCGACTCCTTTACGAGAAAAGATAGTCATGTTGCAGACAATACCTAATACTATACTCCATTTATAATAAGATTAGACATTTAAACAAACCTTTCTTACAGTTCGTTCAACCGATTTTGACTTCTATTGCGTTGGTGGCATGACAAATGGCAGCTGTAGTAAACAGTTGGTATTGTGACCACTTTTTTGCCTTTAATGCCTTCCTTAAGCCTACGGAATAGAAGTCAAAATCGGTTGAACGGACTGTAAAAAAGATTTGTTTAAATGTCTAATGTTATTGTAAATGGAGTACTTATAGTTTAGATTATATGGTTCTTAGAATTATGGATTCCGAAGTAAATAATTATAGAACAAATTTCATCTGACATGAATAAATAGAACTAGTTACCGTAAACAACTCACTGTTACTATACAAAACATCAACAATTTTCACGAACCTTTTTGCAAATATCCAGCCACCAACTTGATTTAACAAAAGAAAAGAAAATACAGAAACATTCGTCCATTAATCAAGAGACACAAAACAGAAATGTTACCAACATTAAAATTTATTGTACGGAACTGTAACATTACCATTACGAACGAGTTATGGTACAAAGCAGATATTTTATTGTCAATCTCGCCAAATAAAACTGCTATAAACGTTTGTAATAAAAGAATATTTACAGAAATAATAATTCTATTGAACCAATATCAATAGTTTGTAGGAAATCCTTATTCAAATGTTTCCTTATTACTAGAAATAAAAGTAACTTGTTTCTATTTGAATATTTGTCTTGAATCACTTGCGTAACTTCCAAACTTCGTATCTACTAAGCATCAATAGTTTAATGAATGAGTCATTAATCATTATCATTCAAAAGATTTTTGATTGTCATTCTATATTTGTTTCTTGATTAGTAATTTTAGCGCACTCTATAATGTAATGAACGAATGAATGGATGAAGACGGTGAATAATCATTGGATTGTGATTTTCTGTTATTGAGAGACGATTAGCTTCGAGCCCTTGTGACCTTGTGATAGGTTCAAATCTACAACTATTGCCATGGAAAATGTTTGTTAATCAAAGTTGTTTTATCATGGATATTATTAATCCTATCCTACCATTACAGACACATTTCATTGTCGTTAAATAATTACAATGTCCGAGTCATAGCAAATTCTATTTATATTTTAAGTGCAAGTGATCGAAGATGTTATTGAATATTCAAAATGAGGCAGGCATCAAGTATTTGTATTCAATACGTAGAGTACAGGTAAATAACACAGCGCGTGCAATCGCTTCCATCCTTGAGACTGCAAGGGGTCGACAGCCTTAAGGCCTTCATACTCCACAAATAATAAGTATTTGTAAAGGTGTTTTCTACAATAATTTACTACCAGAAACTCATTGTTGTTATGTCGTTAAATAGATTGCCGGCCATAATGCCTTTTGTGTTACTAAGCCCGATTCTGTGTGAAAAGTAAAAGAAACAAACGAGTCAGTATTTTAGTTTAGTGGAACCTTGAAACCGAATACATGTTACGGATCAAATTGGTGCTCGCTACCGCCACGGTTAGACGGACCCTGCTGCGAGGTCGTGATAGCACTAAAAAGAAATAAGAGAACTTGTATTCTCACGATACATAAACAAAGCGGAACGACCACCAGAACACATTTGGAATCTTTGCTTTCAGAACCTTGAAAACTATTTCCAACATGGACAGAACATTACACCTTTGGGATACATTTCAGTGCAGTTCCAGCTGTAATTTCTAGTTCTCCAAATAGTCGTTATCACATTGCATCGGTTGTTTTGAAGGCTCGAATGGAAGAGGGGGGAAGGAGGTCCTAGACGCAAAATAAGGCTGAGTGCGCGGCCGCCGAACGTTCTGTTGTGTCTGCCAGTCTGCCTGTATCGATCCGGCGCCCTCATTTCAGGCCTCGCCGGCTGCGCCCACAATAACGCAAATGTAGCAGCCGCTCGAGGAGCTATGTATGCAGGCGATCGTAACAATGCACATTTTTGTGTTTGAGAGAACAAAAACGTACTTTTTAGAACGTGGTTCAATTTTGGAACAAATTGCTTGCATGTTTCTACTAACAAGCGGTGTGATGCGAATTGCAACTTACTATAGAACCTTATCCAGAATGGTGCATAAATAATGTTGTTCTAGTGAAACTGGGTATTTTGCACTTGCTCGTAACTGGTGTGTAGCTGTGGGGCGTCGGCGTGTCGCTGTGAATATTGCTTATTCGAGTGGCTTATATGCTTTTGTTGGTCTTACGTTACATTTATATCTTTCTTGTATATTCTTTTAAATCTTAATTTACGTGTTTGTGTAATTTGTGTGGTGTAAGGCGAATGGATAGAATAGAGAGAAAAAGATAGAGTTGATATATGTATAATGTAAAGTAAAAAGATAGAGTTGATATATGTATAATGTGAAGTCGGAGAGCAGTCAAGTCTTTCAGGTTTTCGATTTCCTCGACAACTGTTCTCTGTACCTTGGAATGGTATCCAATTTCCTGTGAAACCGTATTTATACTTTCGCAATTTTAGAAGATCCTTGTACTAGTATATGTTGGTACAATACTTGTAAAGCAACGTACCTATCTATTTCATCCGCTGTTGTTTCTTCTTTATTTTTCATCATTTTGTTTTAGAAACTATCTTTAAGTAATGTACGTATTACCTACCTATACATAAAGTAGATATCGGACAAGGGAGCTGAATGAAGTTATCAGTTTCTTGCTTTTATTCCTTTTCTAGTTCATCAACTGCCTAGCCTTTTCCCAACTATGTTACCTAGAGTCAGCTCACAGTCTAACCAGATGCAGCTGTATACCAGTATTTTACATGGAGTGACTGCCTATCTGACCTCCACAACCCAGTAACTGGGTAATATGTACAATACTCATTGATATGACTGGTTGTCAGACTTTCGGATTTTCTGATGATCCGTGACGACTGTTAAAGATCCACGAATGACAGCCGGGACAAACTCTTAACACTAAACGTTACTGTTTTAATACCTTTGAAAGCAATATTTAGTGAAATGCTCTCTAGAACACACATACAATATTCCACACTATTTGTGCAACCAAAGGGACAGATTTATCTCGACACATGTCTAGTTTCGACACCACATTGCACAACATAGGACAAAGTGAATGTAAAAACTACCTAGATGGTACTTCGTCTGTATCATATTTAATTCACGATTAGCCGAGTAGTTACGTGGCGGACCCATGGCATGCATAATATTATGAGCATTAATAATAACGACTCGAGATTGCGATAGTCTTGTTTCGTAAGAAATTTTGTAATTCCGGTGACAAAATTGCGAGGTTTAGAGCTGAAACACACGAGACTAAAGAATAAAGAACTTTTCTGATGCGGATGGCGATAACCTTCTAAATCACGTCCTTCTAAGATATGCCCTATACAAATAAATAAATGCAATGTATCTGTCGCAGCCAACTATAGCTTAATTAGCCCCTAAGCTAACCGCCAGCCTTTGGAAGTAGTTGCGCGGTTGGTCACAGTTCTAACCTAACCTAACCCATTTATTTGGTCGGGGTGTCCTGGCTTAGTTACTGCGACCAATTCGTCTCGCGCGTGGCTGGTCACAGTTCCGACCTAACCTATAATTGAATAATTTATCGTTCAGGCCGATAGTTGAACGACGCCGTTTAGTTAAAAGGCTACTAAGACATATTCATGACATAAAGAAATCGACACACATTACTGCTTAGCGGCGAAAATAAGAAGCGTCAGAAACCAAATAAAAAAGCTATCATCGATTTATTCAATTCATATAATTTTTATTGTTGTCCATATCCCTGCATACTAATTAACTGATGATGCAATTGTAATAAAAATCTCATGTTACAAAATATCATGATTCAGCCGTCTCCTTTTCTTTGCGTACGTCAATGCACAATAATTTAACTTCCTTGTCTTAATTGTGCAATTTCTATGTATTGAACACATTGAGGATTCATTGAATGCAGTCGGGTGTCCCGCATTTTTGATGAAGCCGCCATTTTGCCTTCGTGGTCTACATCGTTAAGCCGATGAAAGTACAAAGTCGATCGATATTGGACGCAGTACGTGTGTTCATGCCCTAGTGTAGGTAAAGTCCGGTTATACTGCTTAGCTTAGTCTTTAAGGCTGACGGCTGATATTATTGATCATTCAATTTAGTCACTTCGTTTAAGTTTGGTCGTGTCTTGTCAATGGATAGTTTATTACTCAATAAACATCCATCGGAGAACTAGTTTCGAACATTATTTCGTTCTCTTCTACCCGTATTCTCTATATTACATAACTTTGGTACCTATTTCTTTGTGATGCAAATACTCCATTTTGAATAATAAATGTGTTTCCTCGGTAGCACATTTGTTAATGATGCAAATTCTTTAGATTTTGTTGAATTGTCAGTAGCAATTGCATCATCGGACTTTACATCTTTTAAAGTGTCAGTTAAAGCATCAGTAAACCATTGCAAAATGCCATAAATTATAAAGTTATATTCAGGCAGCCATATTTCAATGTAACTCAATCATTTGAAAGCACCGGAAGCAATATAATCACACATAAATCTCGAGGCTTCCTTCCGTCTACAGCAGTTGATACATTATGTTTACCAGCACTGTAACGGGTTCAATCTGTTGATTGGAACTCAGCACCACTATTTACATTACCCCTATAAATTCCAACCTCCTGTTTCGCAAAACAGAAACCATTTCCCTAATTGAATTTGTGTTGTTTTTGCTCTTGTGGAAAATTGGCTTTGTGCATTCAAAACGGGTGAGCGTGAGAAAGTGCAAAACTTGTTTACATAACCAACGCAAATTTACACGGAGTTTCTTATTTAGAAAATGTGCTGGGATGTCTGCCATGACTGGCTGACGCTCTGAGATGAATAGTGAGTGAAACATTACGGGCTTGTCTGTGTACTAGATAGTGTATAATTTGGTATCTTTGGTATCTAACAAATAAGAACTCCGACGTGGGATAATTTGAGCTTATGTTTGAGCGAGAAATTCAAATTGCAGCGATGGTGAAGGCTTCAGATGCTAAGCCTTGTTTATTATTAATAAGATTACCGTCTTCATGATCAACAAATGGTACGATTAAAGGCCCAAAAATTTTTTTCAGAGATAAAATGTAAACTGATGAATCAAAGACAACTTACGATATACAGTAAGAAGAGGAAGACCACGATAGAATTAAATTAAGAGAACTTAGTTATATCGGAGAAATATGACAAGTTTAGTTTGGTAATTCACAATCCAGGGCAATACCGAAGTGAGCCAAAAGTAATCTCAGTTTCGTAATAGCATTAGGCCATTTCTCCCGAATGACCTATAAAATCGCGTGGGCATTCAACCATCCGAGTCCGATACTATGTTTTCCTTTGATTTTCAGATAATGTAATGTCTTTGTCTATTATTTAAATCTGTGGTAGAATTCCACAATTCTGTTTACATAAAGTGGCTAATAAATTAATATAACATTCTTGCTGAACGTAGGCGCTTACGACATGGTTTGAGTTTGTGTTGCTGTACAAGTAACATCAGTGTTGAATCTTAGGATATTCCAGAAAAACCTAGATGCTACTGACTTCTGGTCAATAAGGACATCGCGACTATACCGGGACTCGTATGAAAAACACAGTATCGTATGACTCAGTGAAAAATATTACCCTCCTTCTGGGGATATTAGGTAAAAAGCGAGGTTTACAATGCAATTTCCTTTATGTGGCATGGAACAATTACCTAAGCATGCAGTGTTGGAAGTATGAAAAAAATCCTGGTTTAACTGTCATTATTTCAACTCTTCATTAATCTTCAAATGTGTACGACCTCAAACTGACCACAATTCGTAGTTTTGCAGCGACATACATTAAACAATGTATTTTTATAGCAACGTTTTACGATCTCGACGGCCAGGGGTAAACAAAGGGCGTAGCTGGAGTTGCCAGTCTCCTTGGCGAGACGCGGGTCGTGGGTAGAACTTAGCAGGGCTGCCGAAAATAGGCTGGAGTTTTATTATGCAATCAGTTATGTAAAAAATGTGGTTATTTGTTTTAATCTTTGATGGAAACGCAGAACGAGGAAGAGGAACGGGGAAGTAAATTCTTCTGTCCGTGACATCACAGCGGGCCCTGTCGGAATACCAGCGCTGCGACACTTACTTTTAAATGTCGCAGCATCGTGCTGAGATAGGCCTTTTGCCTTTTGGCCTCGTATTGGACTTTCTGTTTTTATTATTTTCATTTTACTTTTTATTTTTTTAAGAGTGTGTTTAGTTTAATTTGTGATTTTCCTTTGCGAGTCTCAAAAAGTACTTTTTCTCTTTTTTTCTTTCTAAATTGACACTCCGTCAAATTGGCATGTTATAGCAATTTTATACAACTGTCAAAGACACTGATGATGACAGCTGTGATTTGAATATACGGACAATTTAAGATAAAAGAGCCCCTCCAAATAACATCACCCGTCTCTACACAATACCATTGCTTACTATAGGATGCATATCCGGTAGGCTCCATAACCCTTCCATATCCTAAGGGCACGTCTTCCTACCATTATCGCACCCCCGGTCTACTTGTCTACTCATTGATATACAACGGTCTCTGTTGCACCATGTAACATGAGGCAAGGAGCTGGTGTGAATCTTTGAGTTTATTAGAGTAATCGAGTCTGGTCAAACCACGCTAGGGTCGATGCATTTAATTAATTCATTCATAAAGAAAAATATCAAAGAGAAATCGAAGAGGAATATCAAATTTTATAAGTTTTAGTAGTTACAGTTAGTATGTTGTTTCTAAAACAAATTAGTTCGTGTTTTCAAAAGACGTTGTGTAAGTTATACATTGCATGCATTTGCATACATTCTTGCACAACAATATGCAATTATGCACACCATAGATCAAATCACACGGTCATAACTTTTCCCAAGGATGCACGCAGGCCAAGGATTTCGGTTGCGTGGCAGCCCTGCTTCAGACTATTTACGTTGACGAGGCTGGGCGAGGTGACCTACCCGTGACCTTTGACCCGCAGCCTGTGACCTACATTGGGAGCTCAATCGATACGCACCCCGCTTTATCTGTTGCCTTCGATAAGGACGCGCTTCATTAAAACTTTTGATTGGCCGCCGTCTGCCAGCTTAGTGATAAAACGGTAATGGATTTCGTTTATACTTTTTTGACATTTCTATTTTCTTTTTGTAGTAGGTTTAGCAAGTAGTGAATGTCGAATGACGTCGGGACTCGGGAGCCGGGAGGAGTACTTATTATGCGATTTTTTGCGTTCGTTCATGCGATTTTTGTCTGATGACGTATTGCAATGAGACTTTGAACGATTGTAGAAGTGTGTAAGTAGATACAAGTAGCTGGCTCATTGCCTACGAGTAAGTATAATTAATTTTCACGTTTCTTTCAGTACTATCTTACGACCTGAATGAAAAGCTATGAAGCTGACGTCATTCGTATTAATTTCCCTTTTTTATTGCAGCCAAGAATTCTGTTGGTACAGTTTTATGATCATTTGCAAATTTTGTTTGAAAAGCTGTTAACATTTTGACACCATTCCCAAATTAAGTTTGTTCGCGATACCTCCATTAAACCAAGATGGTGGTGAATCACGCAATGTAACTCAATAAGAATATGGATACAAACTTCACAAATGTATAAGTATAGTTAGTATACCAAAGCATATTTAAATTTCAAACTTACAAGATTGATGAAATCCACAAAATATGTTAACAATTTCAATTTATACTCCGTCAAACTCAACCTTTAAGCAAATATTCCAATACAATGTGCAACTCTCATTTCCTGCAACAAATTCCCGAAGGTAAAATGGACCACCAACATTCTAAACTAAATATTTTTAGCAATAACTCATAAGTGGGGCGCCCCCGTGCTTCGCCGACGAAATGCTACACTCTTGCACAATATATCACGATTTGTATGAGAAACACTTTGATACCTACTGCAATATGTTTTGTTGGAGTTGTATATAATTGTTAGGATTTTCTTTGTTTGTTTGAAAAGAGTTTGATGTTGTTTTTACAAGCGATACGGTCTTGTGATCATCGTTCAAGATAATCTAGATAATAGCATCTTCTTCTTACTAACGGCGAATTCGACCAAACTTTTATACCTTTTGTAATGTTACCTTTTGTTATGTTTTGTTTTGTTGTTTATGTTTGTTTGTGTTTGTTATGTAGCATTTGTGTGTTACAGATAGCATTTCGTATTTAAGTCAGGAATACGTCGTTGATAGCTAAGTTTTTAACTTTTGTAGCTATCATCGTTTCCATTGTTATTAGGTCAATTTGTTTTTCTTCAAAAAAAAATAAAAAAATTACCTAGTCTGTCTTATCCTGCAAATAAATTTTCGCCGTCCGTCAAAATTTATCCGCAGGATAACACTTATTACTTATTAGGTACTACTAGATAAGATATAGATACTTACTCATAGAAATAATAACATTATCTTCTTAAGGCGAAAGCGCCAGGGTAGCCCGCGAAATTCAAAATTTCTTACGTTTTTTGCAATTTGTAGGTCAGTGTGAGCTTGTATGTTGATTAAAATATGATTCGCGGCCGTAGCTAATATGACTTTACAGAATTATAATCATTAGAATCAGCAATACAACTCCATAAGTTAGCATTTACCTCAAACCTCATGATTTCATGAAATCGCTACATTTGAGGTAAATGCTAACTTATGGAGTTGTATTGCTGATTCTAATGATTATAATTCTGTAAAGCTATATTAGCTACGGCCGCGAATCATATTTTAATCAACATACAAGCTCACACTGACCTACAAATTGCAAAAAACGTAAGAAATTTTGAATTTCGCGGGCTACCCTGGCGCATCAACCTTAAGTAAGACTAAGAAGAAGGTCTTCCTTTATGATTATTATAATGCATACACAAACGGTAACAATTAATTTCCAAACATTTGGTTAATATATTTCCAAAGATGTGTCAGAATTTTGTTCAAACGAAATAATAGTAGGTACCTAGTTAGATAAGTAACTAAACTTTTGTATCTTTAGAACAAGACTAGGTAGGAACACTGTTTACTGATTTTACAGAACAGATAAAAGAGGCTTTATCTGTTCTGTGGTTTCTGCTATTGTCAGTCAAGTTTCATTTTTCGCACAGTACCTAAACGATATTACATAACGGCTTTCAATGAAACGATCACTCAACATTTTATGAATGAGCATTCCACTGCGAATGATAATATTTTATATAACAAGCCTCGTCGTTATCATTAAGGATTCAAGAAATGGTCAGAACAATTGGTTTATGTTTGTAGTTTAAATTTTATATGTATGTTGTACTTGTCACCCCTTTTAATTATAATAAGTGAGTCTAGATTGTCACTAATTGCTTTTAGATTGAATCGGAGTCATAATTTTCCCCACCAACAACAAAAAAGGTAAATTTAATAGTAGTTGGTATAATATAGCAATAAAAATACTAAAACGTAAAACGAAAGGTGAACTTCATAAAATTTTAATAAAGTGTGCTTTTTATTAAACACGCTGTATAATGCCATATCGGGTTTTTCTGTAGCTCTTCATCGCGATAACCCAATTTAATGCTAGAATAAAGAATATTAAAGAAATACGCTTTCATAATTACATACAAAATGAAGTAATTAAGTGTTGAATAAAAAATTTCCTATTAATTAATATCCTACTAATAATTTATCGAGCAATTTATGTCCTCCTATATTATTCTGCTGTTTTATGGGAATTAAATATTATGTTCACTTTAATTCAATGCATACCTACTGTATGCGCATATTTCGCAAAAATGCGCGACGCGCCTGTCTGCGTGATCCATAATAAAAGCATATTATGAATCAGCTCATTATAAAAACAAAATTCCGCTTTTAAGGTTGATGCGCCAGGGTAGCCCGCGAAATTCAAAATTTCTTACGTTTTTTGCAATTTGTAGGTCAGTGTGAGCTTGTATGTTGATTAAAATGTGATTCGCGGCCGTAGCTAATATGGCTTTACAGAATTATAATCATTAGAATCAGCAATACAACTCCATAAGTTAGCATTTATCTCAAATCTTGCAATTTCATGAAATCATGAGGTTTGAGGTAAATGCTAACTTATGGAGCTGTATTGCTGATTCTAATGGTTATAATTCTGTAAAGCCATATTAGCTACGGCCGCGAATCATATTTTAATCAACATACAAGCTCAAAATGACCTACAAATTGCAAAAAACGTAAGAAATTTTGAATTTCGCGGGCTACCCTGGCGCTTTCGCCTTAACCCTTTTTTTTGTGGATGAGAAATCATCAAATGACTTCTCCCGCTCTGGGTGGATCGGAAGGGCGTGTCAGACTTTTACTGACTAAAACCCACCCGTGTTCCTTCATTTGCCTATGCCAGGGCCACGGTATCTCTTTCGAACAACCCGCGACCCCGGCGGCATCGACACTATCGGACCCCATCTTTTTGCTGACATCTCTTTGAGGCGCCCCTGCATCACCATTTCTGTTAATAACATTAGGTATTTATTGGTCTCTGTTCCTATGTTTTATAATCAATGATCTGTGACTGTTTCACTTTATATTGAGCAAATTTTGATAAGTTTAATGAACGAACATCAACGTCATCGAATATCCTAACTGCCTTTTGAAGATAACTTCCCATTTCAGAACAAGCGAAATCAAACCAACCCTGATGTAACTAAATACCGTTTCCTCTATCCGAAACGTGCCGGGTGAAGAAAGCTTGAAACGCCCCAATGGACGAATTGTGCTGCGTCGAGGAGAAGTGGTGGCGGGTGCAGTCCGCGTCTTATTCTTTTATTTTTTAGAAATTTGTATGTGGACCTACCCTTTGCGTTCCAGGTTTTTTGGAAAGGTGGTTAGGTACGGTATATATTGTTGTCAAAAACTGTGTGATTGTATCGGCAATCGGCATTGAAGGGCATTACGAACAAAGCTACTCTGTGGTTGAAAAAAAGTTTGCGGTGGTTATGAAGTAATAGTGGAACATTAACAATCCTATCATCATTATAATGGGGACGTAATCAAGTCATTACAACTAATTTGCACTTACAATCACGTTCCCTTAATTTCCTTCGGATCGCGATCGCGACTATAATTACGCTGTCTCTTCAAGCTATTATAGGTTAATTCAGGGCATGTTCTTGATTCGATTTATATCCTTCGTCATTCGGTACGCCGCAATTATTTATAGCTGTTTAAATTACTTTAGTGTTACGAGAATTGATTTTCAATGACAAGACACTAAACTTCATGCTCCTCACATGATCTGATGATGACTTTAAAAGAGACTCATCATCTGCCTAGCCTTTGCCCAATCATGTTGGGGTCGGCTTCCAGTCTAACCGAATGCAGCTGAATACCAGTATTTTACATGGAGCAACTGCCTATCTGACCTCCACAATCCAGTTACTGGGTAATACGATACCTACCCCTTGGTAATTCTGGTTGTTAGACTTTCGGGCTTTTGACGACCCGTAACGACTGTCAAAGATCCACGAGTGACAGCCGGGACCAACGGCTTAAAGTGCTTTCCAAGGCACGGAGGAGTCTGAGAATGTAAAGATGGTCACTCATCCAGGGACCAACCGCGGCAAGCGTAGCTTAAGGCGCAGATTTCCTGAAAACGATCAAAAAGGTGGTTTTTTAAAGCTGTGTATCTCATAAACCGTAAATAATTTTGACCTGTAAAAAAAATATGATATTTTCAAGTCCTTTTCGCATACAGTGATGGAAGCCAAAACATAATTAAACATACTTTAATGCACCAAAAAAATCTTTAAACATACCTCCTAATAATCTTTAAAAGCTGTTTATCCCTTCATTAGCAATTATAATTATAATTAAAAATATACCATGAAATGTCAAATTCCAAACTGCATCCAGTGATGGATTACTTTTTATTAAATAGTTAATTTCTAATTTTATACGATTTTATTTGCACTTTTACGACATAATTCCGGTGCGCGTGAGAATCTTCTATCTCGTGCGTCAAACTAGACAGCCATAAAGCCATTTCACTTACACACCGAGCTAAGCCAAGCTTGGAACCAGGGCCTTAACCTGCTCGATCGACCTGTGCGGCTGTGACTAAGACCTCTTAATTGTTTCGATGTTTCTTCTCAGAGTAGTCGGATAGGAAACACCGACTTCACTTCATCTGGTTTTAAAATGTTATTATTTTTCTTTGATGTGCAAAAGTGTTTTTAAAACAAATTCACAAAAATAAGATAATATTTTATCATTTATCAATGGGACTGATATAATGATCTTATCGCATCGGTTACGGGTCAGAAGCCCGAAAGTCTGTCAACCAGTCTTACCAAGGGTGGCGGGTCACCCAGTAGCTGGGTTGTGGATGTCAGATACGCAGTAGCTCTGTGTTAAAATATTACTGGTATTCAGTTGCAACCGGTTAAACTAGAAGCCGACCCAATATTTGGAAAAACAGCTAGGCTAGGTGATGATTGATATAAATAAAAACTAATCCAATTTTATTACGTAGTTTATTTCCAAGAAATTCAACTCTCTGCGTACTTTCCCTATAGCATACTCCACCTCTTCCTATAGTTCTTTTTCAAAATATCACATTCTTGTTCCAAAATTGCAACCGGTTAAACTAGAAGCCGACCCAATATTTGGAAAAACAGCTAGGCTAGATGATGCCTGATAATATAAATAAAAACTAATCCAATTTTATTACTTAGTTTATTTCCAAGAAATTCAACTCTCTGCGTACTTTCCCTATAGCATACTTCGCCTCTTCCTATAGTTATTTTTCAAAATATCACATTCTTGTTCCATAATTGCAACCGGTTAAACTATACAAGCCGACCCAATATTTGGAAAAACAGCTAGGCTAGATGATGACTGATATAAATAAAAACTAATCCAATTTTATTACGTATTTTATTTCCAAGAAATTCAACTCTCTGCGTACTTTCCTTATAGCATACTTCGCCTCTTCCTATAGTTCTTTTTTCAAAATATCACATTCTTGTTCCAAAATGGCGGGACTTTCTGTCTGACTCAGCGATACCGAGAAGTCGTTTGGCCGGTTCCCATTTTCCTTAATACATCTTTCTTGCAACGATCGCACCATATCCGTGTTTTAAGCTCACTTAGATCCGCTCAAAAAAAGCGTAATTAGCTAAAACTTAACAGTATAATTTAGAACGGTGTTGAGTGCTGTAAGTAATTATAATATTATCCGTAACATTATCTTGTTCTGTTTTTTGTTTGAAGATGGTGCGTGGACGACTTCTAACTAAGCATGGTAAAAAAAGTACAATAATTCAGATAAAAATAGTACCTACCTACCATTGTACTTATTATATCGGTTGAACCAATTAACATGTGTTTTACAATAAAAATGATGTTAGGTCATTTGTAAGGTCAAATAAACAATTATTATCAGTTGTAAACAAAGTACTAAAGATCAATCGTGAATCGACTCAATCAAGTAATGGAATTAATCTGATTGATCTTCTATAAAAAGACTGCTATAAAGGATTTGAACTGTTTGGTAGGTTTGATTACACTGAATTGGCTTTTAAAATTGCGAACAATGTGAACAAACTAACATTATTTTGCTTTGTTAGAGGATTAAAAAGGAGCTAATAATAACATTATGCTATTACAAATAATATAAAATGTGATCTAAAACAGTCTACTCTTCAATGGCTCATTCTATTTATTTAATGACAAAACCAAACTTTATACTTACCTACTTTACTGAATTTACTATCCAAGATTCAAGCCGAACAGCAAATATCTTAAACTTTCAGCAAATATCTTGCATAAATCCCAATTTAAAAGTTGTCGTCGTAAACATTATTTACAATAATTGGATGAGTTCATAAGCCATTAGCCATTACTAGACCAAACACTAGCAAAGGCCTTAATTACTGATTTCCATTAAAAAGACGACCACAGCAAAATAAATCGCAGCATGACAGGTAATTGTAGGAAACTTTACGGCCTGCTCTGAGCAGAATTTTTTTATTTTGAAAAAGGAACGTTACAAGATGGCGGCTTATTATCTTTCTTTTTTTCATTTAGTGCAAATTAATCGTGGGGGATTGTAGGAACTGTGTTCCAAATTAGATTTTACTGGTTTCCTAACAATGTCATCCGTATTATTTGGTGACACACATCGCAGTCTCCCGGCTGGGCCCGGGGCTGCGACCGGGTCACGCTCCCCGCCCCACTCCTCTCCCGGCCCGCATCTGCACTTGAACTGGTTGGCGTACTTTCAGTTTCTCTCGCCCGGGACTCGGGAGCCTGACCTACCCGAAGACGTACGGTAAGACGCAGGCCGCGTAGGGATGGGTTCACTAGAATGTAGGGGCTTGTTGCGTAAGATAACAGTCATATTGTGCATCAGTTCAGAATCCGGGCGTTGAATAGATCATACAGGGCACATTTTGTAAATGAGATTTTCCTTACATGTTCTGTACAAAAAAGGTTTTCAAAAAGGGAATATTATGTTTTTGGGGCTTTCGAAACAGCCGAAAAGTAATTTTGGATACAGTTTTCCTTAGCGTGACAAAGGACACAATCGGACGAACAAAATCTGAGAGATAGAAAAACACACCCGAGTAAACCAAAATAGAGAAAATATAACGAACAATACTAGACCAATCAATAAGGGCTTATGATGTGAGGCGTCACAAAAGGCACTAATGAGGAAGGTCCACGGTACAATGTGCCATTTCCTGACATTTTCTCATGCCTCTATTGTTGGGCAGGCAATGTCTTAGCCTCATGGGGCGTGAAGACATTCTGAATGTGACATTAATGATGATGTGGTCAACAAAGTTCACAAATTCAGTTTGTTAGACGAAAAAATACGATTTTGAGGTCATTATTAAGTATGGTACAAGATTTCTTTTATTTTATGCATTACTAGCTGCCCCCCGCGGTGTCACCCGCGTAGACCGGTATAAAAAGTAGCCTATGTGTTAATCCAGGGTATAAGCTATCCACATACCAAATTTCATCCAAAACGGTCCAGCCGTTTGAGCGTGAAGAAGTAACAAATATACACACACACACACACACTCACTCACAAACTTTCACCTTTTATAATATTAGTGTGATTAGTGTGATTATTATTGACAACATAGAATTAGTCTAATTACTCTAAGATTGACAAGGACAAGGACTAATTAGAAAAGCAAAAAAAAATCACTAGTTACATTAGTTTTTTTTAATAAATTTCCAAATTTCTATGTCCACTGTTATTTGAAAAAATAAAATATCTCGAAAGTGGTTCATTTTTGACCCGTGTACCTATGAGTAATTTGATACTTAATGACCTCTACTATCACCCGTTACAGGGATCGTGACAGTTTTCCAGTAACCCTGTATATTTGAGCTACATTTCGGCGAAATGTTAAACATGGGAGTGCCCGAAAGGAACTAACGTGCCACTTTTGCTCTTAAGTACAACAAAAACATCTTTGTTTTGTCTAAACCTAAGCTTTAGGTTAAGTGTTTGTACAATAGAAGCTTTTTGTAGAACAATGAACGAAGAAAATATTCCTATATTACTCAGGCAAGAGTGACAAACGGTGTACCAAGAAAATATGTTTAAGAAAAACAACCTCGATTATAATACAGACTATTTATAAATGTACAAAGATGTCTCTTACAACATGGAATAAATTTGTTTCACACCGGAAAATTACATATACATGTTTAGGTAAAAGTTGTCGAGTCGTTTAGAAACTCACATATTTTTTTATTTTTTTTTCGTTTATTTTGACTTGAATGTATTTTTTATTAACAAGGTTAATTCGTATCCATTACCCAATGATTTATATACCGTGCAATGTTTATACTTACCTTTATCCACCATCCTTCTTTTTTTTGAAATTTTCTGTTTTATGGAAATCAAAAAGTAGAACGGTAGGAGTATTTGGTAAACCAAAAAAACATCTTGTTGTTGATTCAAGGCACAATAACGCGTCGTGTTTCGCGTTGTCCCTAATATAACCAGCCCTTTATTATGTCACAGAAAAGAAAACAAAGTAGGTAAGTATTAGCTTACAAAGACGTCGACCTTATAACATGTATCTTTATTCAAGTAACTGACAACGACTTATGCCTCCAACACGCCCTAAAGTAAGCGGTAACATGAAAAAGGATTTTAAGTGAAAAACAAAAAAGTGTTTTTATACGTTGTTTTTGCTTTCAATATAGGTAACATGACAATGTTTTCAATGTAAAGAGATAAATTAAATAACAAACAGATATTTTCACACTTGACTAAATACTATGCTTAACCCAAGCTTAACCTTGGGACGAAAAATCGTCGACATTCTTCATTTGAAATTGAAATGACAAAACAACGTCATCCAACTATCAATATGAAAGAGACGTTTTTGTTTTGAAAATGGAACACTCGTTTCCTGGTCTCACGTCATTGTCGTTGTAATTCATCATTCCATTTTTGAATAAGTGTCAAAGTGGCCATGGTATTTCTTGCCCTTGCATTTACTTATGGCGAAAGAAGTGTTAATAACCTTAAACACGCTCCCGCTTAAGCACTGTTCTTAAAAAGCCACGCTTTCTTTAAGACCACAACTGATCATTATTATTGATTCGTCACGTTGAATAAAAGGTCGAGCCAACTACAATAATTTGTCAATGTATGACACAGTACACGTGCACGTTATAGATTTATTTATAACTAGTTTTTACCCCTGGCGTGGTTTGCGAGGACTTTTTTAGGACGGTGAAAAAACATGTTTGACTATGACTGAGTCAAAAACGAAGCGCTTTTTAGGTGTTTACATTTAAAACTCCATCTATAGAGCCATTTTTTCCATGAACATGTCGCAGTAAGGTGGTTGTAGCCGTGTTATAGTTATACCCCCCCCCCCCCCCCCGAAATCTAGGGACATAGCTATAAACCGTAATATAGTATATGAAAGCGGTTCATAACTATTTTACTAGGAATATAACTATGAAACGAATATGATATAGTAATATAAGAGTTAGGGAACTCCGGCCAAATAGGTTTAGGTTAGAACTGTGACCTGTGACGCGCAAGCCGAGAAACTGGTACGTTGAAATTGGTAGCAGTAACAAAATTAGGGCACTCCGACAATTTCCATATACACCTATGTTACGGTATACTTATTATAATTATAGCTATATATCTATATCCCTTGGGATAAACTATATCACGGCTACAACAATCTTACTGCGACAAACACATTTTAAGAAGACTTGATCCGTTTTATCTCAAAACTAGCTGCATCCCGCGGTTTTACTTGCGTAGACCAAGATAAAAAGTAGTCTATGTGTTAATACAGGGTGTCAGCTATCTCCATACAAAATTTGATTAAAACTGGTCCAGCCGTTTCAGCGTGAAGAAGTAACAAACATACACACAAGCTCAGAAACTTTCGCCTTTATAATATTAGTATGATATACCTACTTTTTTAGTTTGACGCGTTATTTTTCACCTATGATGATAGTTTATCTTTACCTATGTGCTTCTTATAAATATTTTCATGTAACTGAGTAAAACATGTCACTCTACTGTCTAGGTACCTAATGAGAACAATATTGGCGCCACACTATGAATTGAGCTAGGGGTATAGATTTCAATATCGAGCTCATGTATCTGACAGATCATGGCCACTGAGAATGATCGAGACGGGGATAATGTAACCATTTCTTTACTTATATTTATTTTATTAGACTTGGTAGTACATAGAAGAGTATATACGTATTTTTATTCAGTCAGTTTGTTTGTTATAACACGAAGTCATAGATTTCAATATCGAGCTCATGTATCTGATAGATCATAGACACTGAGAATGATCGAGACGGGGATAATGTAACCATTTATTTACTTATATTTATTTTATTAGACTTGGTAGTACATAGAAGAGTATATACGTATTTTTATTCAGTCAGTTTGTTTGTTATAACACGAAGTCATAGATTTCAATATCGAGCTCATGTATCTGATAGATCATAGCCACTGAGAATGATCGAGACGGGAATAATATAACCATTTATTTACTTATATTTATTTTATTAGACTTGGTAGTACATAGAAGAGTATATACGTATTTTTATTCAGTCAGTTTGTTTGTTATAACACGAAGTCATAGATTTCAATATCGAGCTCATGTATCTGATAGATCATAGACACTGAGAATGATCGAGACGGGGATAATGTAACCATTTATTTACTTATATTTATTTTATTAGGCTTGGTAGTACATAGAAGAGTATATACGTATTTTTATTCAGTCAGTTTGTTTGTTATAACACGAAGTCATAGATTTCAATATCGAGCTCATGTATCTGATAGATCATAGCCACTGAGAATGATCGAGACGGGGATAATGTAACCATTTATTTACTTATATTTATTTTATTAGGCTTGGTAGTACATAGAAGAGTATATAGGTATGTATTTTTATTCAGTCAGTTTGTTATGACACGAAGTCGTGATTTTTATGTAAAGACGTCGACCTCTTTATACTGGGGTTACTGTCTTATTATACATACTTAGTATATACTTGGTTAGCATGTTTGTCATAATATGATGTGTATTATTTTAATAGCTTCATTTATTAAAACTGTTGTTAAGTTTTAGTTTTAAGCTTATACAGAGTGTAAAAATTGCCACTGTTTACGGCAATTTTTTAAGTGGTCATTGTTGGTTAATTCGTGCAAATAAGAACACTCCTGAAATGGGATGTGAATAAATAATTTATATTCATTCACATCCCATTTCAGGAGTGTTCTCCGGGGTCATTGTACTTTTACTATCATATGGGACCAAAACTGAAATCGCGAAAAAATAAATCAGCTGTTCCCTACAGTTTGACGAATTATGCGAACATAAATGTACTGAACAGGTGATTTTTTTTCGCGATTTCAGGTTTGGTCCCATAGTAAAAGTTGTACAAATGGTTGTACAATGATCCCTTAAAAGATTGCCACAGTTTGTTTACACTTACGCCCTGTATATTTAGTTCAAGAAAACAATTTCTTTTATTTGACTTCTACGGACGTCTGGGCTAATTTTCTTGTATCATCGGTACATATACATCAATGATTTCCACACATAATACATAGAAATTACGTCTTCATGTTATTATACTCTTATTGCCTGCTTATACATATAAGATGAAATTATTATTTGTAATGTAAGCAATCATAATATTTATGCTTTTATTACTTTACTTCCAGAGTTATAACTCCTCATCCTTTTTACTAATGAATACATTTCTGAGATCTCGTAATATGTAAAGAAAAGATCGTTGATATTATTTTATTACGAGCAATACGAGGAGTTCACGAAACGTGTAACAAAAATTGTAGGCAAATAAAAAAAAATCTCATTAGCCTATTTATTGATGGGGAATTGCCCCTCTGATGTCTATTGTCTGTGTTATTTGTTACCTTTAACCTTATTTGTTAACTAATTAAGGCCCTTAATTACTCCAGGTCCAGAGTTCATGATCGAATAACTGATTATAGCCGTATGTAGTTCTAAACAGCAGTCCTAATCTAACACAAGGTGGTATTGTTTGTACAGCTGCGATTTGTATAACTTCATACATGTATACTTAATTACTATACATATGTATTTTCTATAATCACTGAAAGAAAACACTAACAGAATGCGAACGAAAATGAGTCTTTTTGTCTTTAAATGAGGTAGATACAGTCAGCAACAAAAGTCGATCAACATTTGTATTCTCTGAATTTAATTATTGAGAAAAATACTTCATTAAAATCGGAACAGATGTAAATTTGAAAGAAAAATAAGTCTTATCTAATAAATGAAATGCTAAAAAGCAGGTTATCGTATCATTTTGTGTTAATTTAGATGATGTCTATAAGTAGCAGTGTTAACCGACTTCTGTTGCTGACCGTACACACAGCAGCAGGTCAAGTTACTACTGAAACTGTCAAATTTTCTCAATCGATTTTAAACTTAACCATCAACATTATAAGGTTTAAAATCATTTGGAGAAATTTGACAGTTTGGTTATACCAAATGATGTTATTTAATATTTTATTTTATTTATATGTAAAAGTATGGTAAGTATCGTAGCAGTTCGTTCGTACGGTGGCGTTCTGTAGTTTCTGTCTAACCCCATGAGAACAAAGCGTGAGTTTATGTTACCGAAATATTATTTATTCTTAGATAATCGTCAAAGCGAAAATTCTAAATTTTTATTTACTCACGAAAATATAATTAAGTATAGTAACCTGCCTAGCTATCTACGAACAATTTTTTTGTTATTTAATTTGATTTAGAAGTCCTTTCAAAACATTACATTGTTTCCCAAACTGAAGTTTTTAAGTTAATTCATTAGGATGGAATTAAATCAGTGAGTTGGACCCGAATGACAAACAAAAGAGGACCTAAATAATTTTTAATATGTTTTAAAATTGCTTTTTCGCGTTGACATCAGTCAGCTGTACATCTTTAACGCTCCTACACACATGCTGGCGGCCACAGCCGGCGGACATGCCGCCAACAAGCCCGGTGGGCGGTGGCATTCCCAGATGGGTGGGCGAAGCCGCGGGCAAAAGCTAGTCCTAAAATATTGCAACATAGCACAATTCGGAATACCTATGACCAACCAATTTCCTCTAGCCACCTTATTTGACCGTGCATGAATGCCAAAGGGTGCCAAGCGGATCCTATTAAGGCTCTTACAGACAGAGGCGATATCGCGTCGGCGATATCATATCCGTAGAACAATATCGCGTCGACTCGCGACGCGATATCGCCTCTATCTGTAAAAGCCTTTACTAAGGCTCCGCTGTCCGTCCGTCCGTCTGTCTATCACAGGGCTGTAGACACTTGAAATTTTTACAGAGTGTATACTACTATGGCCGCTGTGAAGTATTTAAACAAAATATAAATAAATAAATAAATAAATAAAATAAACAAATATCCTTGGACATTTCACACAACGCCATCAAGTCCCAAGCTAAGCAACCTAATGCTTGTGTTATGGTAACGAGATGGCTGATAAACTACTTATATACATTTTTTTTTTTTTTTTTGTAAATACATACATCTTATAAATAGAAAAACACCCAGACTCGGAACAAATACTTGTAGGCCGTACAAATATTTGTTCCGTGCGGGAATCGAACCCGCGACATGCTGCGCAGCAGTCAATCGCTCAACCACTGCGCCAACCGTATAATCGTACGAGGTACCGTACCGTTCGTACGTAGTACGGAACCATTCGTGTGCGAGTCCGACTCGCACTTGGCCGCTTTTTATAACTATAAATCAGTCTGTTTAATAGATGTAGCAAAACATATCACATCTCGCGTGAAGGCAGACAGGCGCGACGCTACAGCGCGAATGCGACTTTAGTAGAACAATTTCTATGGAAACTCCATGGAAAATGTTCTACCGGAATCCTTTACCAGAAGCCTTTACTCGAGACTTGACACTACATTCATAAGGGGATTATCACATGTCGTAGTGAGAAACGATTCCGTTTTCGCAGCGAACTTGCTAATGTGTCACGGCGATAACATCTCGACATACAGCCACTTGGATAAATCACTTAGATTGCTTCGAATTAATGGAAGCGCCTTTATTAGTCAACACCGTGATAAGACTACTTTACTTGTTTTACACGTTTTTATTACCGAGAGATAGATTTTATCTCGTGTTTAACGTGACAAACAGACTTGAGATCGTGTGTGTGGATTTTTTTTTAATGTGTAAAACTATTTTCTTGTAGGTCTTATCCAGATCATCTTGAGAAAATGTAGAATGTAAAATAATAAAATAGCTTGTAGTTAACTATACAAATTATTCATGTAGGACCTTGTAAAATACAATCATGTAAAGAAAAATAAAAAAAATAACAAGGATGTGTTACAATGACACAAAAAATGCGGAGTTTATTAAATATATTGTTAATATAATGAGGAGCTCATGGCTAAGTAATAACAGCCGCAAGGGTTGATCCATCAGGTTTAGCTACACTTGCCGGGGTTGGTCGGTGGATGGGTGACCATCTTTACATAGCGAGACTCCTCCGTACCTCGGAAAGCAAAGCCGTTGGTCCCCGCTGTCATTCGTGGATCTTTGACAGTCGTTACGGGTCGTCAGAAGTCTGACAACCAGTCTAACCAAGGGGTATCGTATTACCCAGTTACTTTACTGGGTTGTGGAGGTCAGATAGGCAGTCGCTCCATGTAAAATACTGGTATTCAGCTGCATCCAGTTAGACTGGAAGCCGACCCCAGCATAGTTAGGAAAATGGCGTTTATATATGTATATATTAATTTGTAGTACCTACTTCTCCACAAATTTACCAGGATAGCATAAGCGTTTAGCAATGAACCTACAACTAACTGATGATAAAAACAAAATGTGACTACAAAAATATTCCGCAGCAATCCAGCACTCATTTTAGCTACAATATAAAATCAGATAAAGCTTAATAAATCAAAATAGTTACATAGTAGGCAATAGTACAAACACGAAACAATAGAGGAAGTATGCAAAATAGATTTGGGCTCATTCCGGAAATGGGTTGGCTGAAACAAAACGGTCATTTAGTATTTTCTTTGTGTTAGTTTCCAGGCGATTTCGTACGCATACATTAATTTCGAGGCTACTGTAATACGTCGCATTTGTTCTATGTAATGTTCATGAAGTGTTATAATGAGTTTGTTATCTCAGAACGAATCCCTTTGTTCAAATAAATGCGAAACATTCTGTCAAATAATACTCGTAAATCAACTTTATTTTATGTTACCTGCGTCCTCGTAGCATGGTCTACAAGGGTCTACGAATTTGCTACGCTGTGAACGACGGCTACGCAGAATTTTCTGCAATGATCTTTCACAGGCGGGAGTATTTGACCGTGTTAACCAGATACTACTGCGCTTTGGAATGGGCAACTAGCTTCATCTTTCTGACTGACCGACCCCTTGACCATTCAAAAGTGCTTGTAATTGGTTTATTTGAAATAAATGCTTTGAGTTTGAGTTACGGGGTTGTAAAGGTTAGATAAGTAGTCGCTCCATGTAAAATCCGCATCCGGGTAGACTGGAAGCCGACCCCAACATAATTGGGAAAAGGCTAGGCAGGTGATGAATATATTCTTAAAGTATTTGGTAAGAATATTATCAGATTTTGTAAGTCATTTTAGGATAGAATATTTCTTGGTTAGAGGTTATATTATACCCGCGGCGCGTCAAATTCTTTTATATTTATATTTAATCTTTTCCTTAAGAAAGAAGAAGGCAATATTTTGTATGTAATATTTTTCTTTTAGTTTTTCCCGCTAGAGCTTATATTCTTCAATAACAAGACAGTCAAAAAGATTCAGATAAAAGAAGCATAATATAAGGCCTACATTTCTTAGTCAATCAAAAAAATAATCGGATGAGCAACGACTCATTCGATTGTTTTTTCAAGTTTAATAAACTTTGAATATTTCATCGCAATCTAAATTCACTGAGGTAGCTCATACCTACTTTGAACAGAAGAACAGTATTTCCAGAGCAAAACTTGAAATCGAAGAAACGAGCGATTGACGCACTATGCTCTCTCAATGCATCAATTAAAATACATAAATATCGATATTTCTACATCTCGATTCTCGACTCGATCGTTCAAACCCGGTGGCCACCCATGTTACATCAGCATATTTATCTCTTGAAGTGCCATGTTGAGCGTAGGCGCAGCGTAGGTAGCGCGCTCTGAATGATTTGATTGAGCACACCTGGATGCGCTCTCAAAGTCAACCGCATAAGAAAATCAATGATTATGTATTTGTATCAGTTAAGGAACGGGTAAAATGCATTATATAATTTGTTTTGTGGGTATTTCATGTTTATTTTGTTACTGACATCCGGTTGTTTGATAAATTGTGCGCATACGCAAGTGTCATCTAAATAAATGTATGTCAAACGTGGCGCGTGTTTTGATTGCTGGTATGTTTTTGTATTTTTGGTTTAATTTAAACTGTTTCTTGATATTGGAAACAACATCGCGTGCAATTCTGTTTGGCAGTTTATGAGGTACGCGTCTACCGACAGACTAAAATTGACAATTGACAAGCTGTGATATTCTAGTAGATATCCAGTCATATCGTCCACTTTCATTTAATAACACAGCCACGTCGTGTTTGTAAACGTTTTATAAACATGTTGTTAATGAGACTCGTTGCGCCTGCGCAAACCAGTTGCTGATTTCTCTGCCGACGTAAATATAGGGCTGGTTATAAGTTTATAACACCTAGAAAAACATAAGTGTTAACAATTTGCAGCTGATTATTTAGAAATCTGTAACTTGTTTCTAGGAACTTTAAATGGAGTAAAGCTTTGTTTTAAAATACTTATTAGTTATTCAGTATGTTATAATATGGTAATTTTATTTAACTAAGCTCAGTTCGACCTACTTGTAGTTCAAATAATCTGAGAAAGTGATTAGTATTCACACAAGTTGAGAGAGGTACTACTACGTCATATGGCTATTAGATAATATACTAAATATAACCGTTCAATAATACAATGGTAGTGACTATAGTGCATATCGAAATACAGGCCTAGTTTGTAAAACTAAGCTAAATGTGGCCGCATTACATTGATTACTAAATATTTATATTTAATGTTATTTGATAATCTTTAGTTGAAGAAACGTGACAGCCCTAATTTGTGCCCCGGCAAGCGTCAAGAACTCAAGATCGCGCATACATTCCGGACGTGTATGGGAGGGAAGCGGTGGCGCGGCGCGGCAGCCGTACGTCGCGGCAGCCGTACGTCGCGGCTGTGTCGCGCATTTTCTCTCTGATCTACGCCCAAGCGCAGCTACCAGCCACTCCGGGATTGCATCGCACTGCAGCGGGTTTGCGCAATATATTAAGCAGATAACGCACCGATGTAGGGAGCGCGTTCAAACGTGACTCGTATACGCAAAAATAAAGAATGTCCTTATCTCGGCGTTTCGTTGTCGGAATCTACATAGTACACGGATTCGAAATTGCTTTTGCTCATCCCTAGCTGTTGTACAATAGGAATAAGTAGCTCTTTATATCCAGAGGTACTTTTATTCGATGCAGGGTTAACACAAACCCAGAGATGCATCGGTAAATATAAAATTCTCTGGAATATTCTGTTGATAGATTCGTGTGGCCAGGAATTGAGAGAGATAGTGAACCAAAGTTAAATCAACGATGAATTTTGTGTTTGTAAAATTCCAAAAAAAAACAAATATACCTATATGGTAAAATCATTTAGATTTTCAATAATGTGTTATTTGACTATATTATCCACTATTGTATTAAATTCGAAGACTACTTGAATTTTTTTCGATTGAAAAAAAAATCCAAAGTAACACTGTCTATTTTCTGTTTTATACGATTATACGTAAACAGTTTCTTATTTTGCAGTAAATTTTGCTTCAAATTGAAGATATTTACATATGTTAAGAACTTACTAAGCTAAAAATTGATTTAAGTATAACATTTTGCCATAAATCTACAATTAAACGAAGCGCGTTTACTTCTGGTGCGCGTGAGAGTCTTCTATCTCTCTCGCGTCATACTAGACAGCCATAACGCCATTTCACTTACACACCGAGCTATACCACGCTTCGATGTATCCTCTTAAATGAATGATTCCAGGCATGCATCGGTAAAAATGAAATTCTCTAGAATATTCTGTTGATAGGTTCGTGTGGCCAGAAATTGTGAGAGCTTGTGAACCAAAGTTAAACAAATGTTTAATTCATGATTAGGCATTGTGGCGCCATGTATATTCTCATAAAAATTGATATTATGCTATTTAAGAAGTCGTTATGTGTCTTTTGACATTTGAAAATTTACCGATTCTTAAACTCTTTGATTTTATATGGTTTATGTTAATTGGAGTCAAGGATGAGCCATTTGTAAAAAAGTGCCAGCAACAAAATAGATCGACTACTTTTCTTTCGAATTTATTTTTTCTTTGATTAAATTTTTATACAGGATGTAAAAAGACACATCACAAGTTCACGAAAAATTGTTATTAGAGAGATAAATACAGTAGACTGGAGAGGTAAAACATACCTACATAATTAATATACATATGTAAACAAACATAATATGTACTTATTGTGCAAGGCGTAAGCTAAGGTGTTAAAAAAATACTTTAATTACAAACTTTAAGGAGTGGTTTAGACCATCGAACTGAATATCTTTTACTATGGGACCTACTTTATATGGGAACAGCAGATTTTTTTTCGCGATTTCAAAGTTGGTCCTACAATAAAAGTTATTCGGTTCGATTCACTCCTTAAAGTTTGTAAAATATTTTTTTTAACACCTTAAGCCTACACATTACATAATTATGTTTGTTTACATATCTACATAATATGTAGGTGTGTTTTACCTCTCTACTCTACTACTATCTCTCTAATAACAATTTTCCGCTTCAAAAATCATATCTACAAAAAACCCAATAGTTTAGGACATACACATTGCAAACATACATACACATGTAAGTGTCGGAAGTATGTAGGCAGGCGCGTTGGCGAGCGATAACGTTATCTTAGTGGGTTAACAACCTATTGCCCAGCATTGGAATATCGTACAATCACGACCACTTATCATCTTGGGGGGGGGGGGGGGGAAGGGTATTTTTTTTACATTATTCATCAAAATTCGAAAACTATGCGGCCTAAAAAAAAAATTTTTAAGAATGTGCAAATAACGCTCTTTCGTATGATAACCCACATGACCTAGTGCCCCACTTTGAATTTTTAAGACCCCCTTTCAGTACCTGTTACAAAAAAAATATAAATATTTTTATTTCTTTCTTATTTGCAAAATAGTTGGTTCTTATTTGCTAAACGTCATATAAAACTGTTCTAAATTTCAAGTTGATAGCATTAGTAGTTCTTGAGATATCCAGCTGTAACAGACAGACAGACTGAGTGACACCATAAGGGTTCCTTTTTTACCATTTTGGTACGGAACCCTAACAAAGACATTGCACTGTCAATACTGTTTGGTGTAAATAAGTGCGTGTGAGAGTGTAGGTATGCACAGAGCGACGTGTAGTTTTGCGCATGCTTCACTGTATTGTTCGCAGCGCTCTGTCTGGGTTTTTTATTCAGTATGAGCGCTCCAATTTAGGAAATCAATTCTTGAAGTGATTTTAAGGAATGCACGGGGCTGACCAGTGTAATCTTGAAGACCCCAATAACCCTATAAGCTCCGCTGTTTAAGATTTTTTGTTGTTGTTGTTGGTGCCGAGCAGTGGTGGCCCAGTGGTAACGACAGCGACTTACAAGTAGGTCGTAGGTTCGAACCCATACGGGCACTTTACTTTGTATAAATTATTTCATACCACTGCACTCAAAACGGTAAAGAAAACCAAAAATTCGAAAACATGTGACATCTACGAACCCGCACTGCGACCTCGTAGTGGATTACAGCCCACTCCCTCTCGAAGAGAGGCCTGTGTCCCAGCAGTGGGAACATTATAGGCTGATTATGCTGGTGCTTTGGGCTTTACTAAGTGATGCGGTAACCGGCTAATCCAGTCAAAACCCTTATGTCGAGGAGATAAGCACGTAAACAAAGTAGCGTTCCGCGTGTCTCTGTGTCATTAATCGCTTTAATTTCAGCTTACTTTGTAAAGATAGTTTAAGTGTGAAAATAGATAGTTATTCACTATCTTACATAGTGATAACTACTACTTACTATCTTTCTGGGTCTGGGTAAATAGTTACCTACTAGAAATGTTAAACAGAGTTACCAATAACACTTTGTGATTCCTATACTACTGAGAGAAACAACTATCGATGTCACTCGTATTACCTAACTATTTCTCTTACATAACATAACATAATATGCCTGTATTCTCGGAAAGGTTAGGTAGGAGTTTATTTATATAGTACACCCATATTTCGTCCCATGTAACCGGGTACACATACAGACTCCGGGCCGCTACTGAGAAACTGATGGAAAAACTCAATAACACTGCCTGACCCGGGAATCGAACCCAGGACCGAGATCAGCAGTAGCGGTTCCGACCACTAGACCAACGAGGATGTTCTCGTTCGTTACCCATTGAGTGCCGAAGTTAACCGTCAAATCACAATCAGTGGCCCCCATGCAAATGGCCTGCTACGTAATACTTCGTAGTTGGCATCATGAATACCAACTTAAAGAAGGATAGGTATGTAATATTGTGTATAAGACCTACGTAATAATACGTAGTCGGCCTCTGTCATTACTACTAGCTACGTAATATTGCGTAGTGGGTTAAAGAAAAAAGCTTTAATTTAATTATATACAAGATAAACACAAAGCATTGCGTCATACCCAACAGTTTGGTCGGCGTGGGGCAAAGTGAAGAAAATATAACTATTTGAATTAGTGTAAAATGTTTAACATTAACATTAAACAAATGATTTGAGAGTAAAAACCTCCATCATTTGAATTAATATTAAAATTTATTTCTGACGTGTTTTTTGTGCCTTATTTATGGGTTTTTGTTTTAATAGATCTATTCGACATGTTTTATGTTTTCCTTGTTCTATTTTGAGCTCATCGATTTACTATTATTATTATGTGAGATCATAGTTTTGCTAAGAAATTTATAAATGGCCAGTTATTTCACAGTTACAGAAAAAAGCGTCTTAGGAGAGACTATAACTTTCTAGCCTAAACAGTGACCTTTTATCAGCGATAATGAAGATAGACAAGTAAAAAAAATACAATTGAATTGATAACCTCCTCCTTTTTTTAAGTCGGTTAAAAATGTATGGGACTGATGCTACCTACCGAAAAGTTTATGTCAACCCTGCCGATCTATATTCTGTAAGAATCTCACCGTGAAAACTTAGGGGAAGTGAGCTGTCAATAGTGTCAAGCCCTAGCATCCATAGACACAGAAAATAGGAATGATGACTAAAACATTTTTATTTATTTATTCAGATAATTAAAAAATATTGGACACGTATTTTTTCTTTTTATCCGTAATCAAAGCTTACGGCGATACATTGAGTTAAAGTGTGGTATGACGTCACTCCTTCCTAGATTTTATACGTAGTTTGTTATAGTTCTGACGTAGCGAGCCCCCACTCCCCAACTTGAACGCGTTTTATCTATGTAATTTTGTATTAGTATTATAAAGCTAAAAATACGTGTCTAATATTTTTTATCATCTGACTGACAGACTAAATAGTTTTTTTTTACCCAGGCTTTATCCCTATTGGACTAAGCCCCACAAAACTGACCACTCTCTAGAAAGAGACAAAGCGAAATTGCGGCCAATACCTGTAGTACCTACTACTAAAGAGACAACTACTGGCCACAAATTCACTTTGTACTTTTAAGTCTGTATTCACTGCATAACTGAATACGGAACGCTCAGTCCATTCTCTATATCTACGCTGACGTCAGATGAAATGACAGCTCACTTCACCCTCCTTCGAGTTTTACAGAATAGGTAGACCGGCTGTTGAAACTTGTTGTAGAAATATAAAACGCTTTGAAATCGATCTCAACTTGTCCGGCCCTCTACGGGGCAAATGCGTAACACACTATCAATCGGAATCGATTTCATTTTGACAGTTCAACAACATTCATTGCGTTATTTACGTTGTAATGCAGACAAATTTTTCGAATTTAAGAAGCAATGGATTAGCAATTTGCTTCAAAATGATTTAAATCCAACAACAGCCCCATTTCATATCCAGGTAAATCACTGTCTATCCTAAGGTTGCCTGGAAGAGATCGCGGAAAGCGATAAGGCCGCCCATCGTATGTTTTGTAGTGTATATGTTTTTTTAAAATGTATTTTTGTGGTGTACAATAAAGTATAAATAAATAATAAATAAATTAATTAATTTCGATTGATAGTGTGTTACGAAATTATGTTACAAAGTTTCTGCTTGTTCATATTCACTGCCATTTCCAATATCTATGTATCAACAAAATTGAAATAAACCTGAGACAGGTGTTCAGATGTGCAATCTTCGGTGGGAATATAATAAGAGCACGTAGCTCGGGGTGCTCACGATTTCTTAGATTCATCGTTCCTACATAAATTCGGTCGTGAAAGTGTTTTGACAGCAGCCATTTTGATTTACAGCTGAGAAATATCAAACGTGCCGCGTTATAATTTCAAGGTGTGGTCAGATTTAAAAGGCTACATTGTTTTTATTGACTTTAGCGGTGTGGTGACTATAAAGTGTGAGTCTTCATAAAGTGCACAAACTTAAGGATGTGGTGCAGACCATCAAACTGAACAACTTTTACCCGGGGACCAACATCGTAATCGTAAAAAAAAACAGTCGTCCCATACATTTGGTCAAGTAGGCATTGACATTTTGTATGGAACGACTGTTTTTTTTTTCCACGATAAAGATGTTGGTCCCCGGGTAAAAGTTGTTCAGTTTGATGGTCTACACCACATTCTTAAGTTTGTGCACTTTATGAAGACTCACACTGTATTGTTATATCTGGGTACAGTGGGCTGACTGCATGTCAGGATTTGTCTGCTTTAATTTTGTTTTTGTTGTGTGTCCTAACTAGAAATAACATGGCTTAAAACGTAGTCAATCAGATTATTATAGGCTGAGATCAAACATCATCTAAGAGCTCGTGGCTAAGTAATAACAGCCGCACGGGTCGATTCATCAGGTTAAGCCACGCTTGCCGGGGTTGGTCAGTGGATGGGTGACCATCTTTACATACCGAGACTCCTCCGTGCCTCGGAAAGCACGTTAGCCGTTGGTCCCGGCTGTCGTTCATGGATCTTTGACAGTCGTTACCGGTCGTCAGAATCTCGAAAGTCTGACATCCGGTCTTACCATGGGGTATCGTATTACCCAGTTACTGGGTTCTGGAGGTGAGATAGGCAGTCGCTCCATGTAAAATACTGGTATTCAGCTGCATCCGGTTAGACTGGAAGCCGACCCCAACATGGTTGGGAAAAGGCTAGGCAGATTGATCACATCATCTAAAGGAAGTGTTTTATGTAACCTACATTGACATTATAAACATAAGTGTGATTGATTCAATTTACAGACAGGATATAGTAGCGGAAGAGTCTTTGTAAAGAAACGCCTACACTGACTCAATTCACTCAGTTATTTTTAACTGTCAATTCTGCAAAAGCCAATAATAACGGGTAAATAAGTAAGGGAAGAGTGGATTTCAGAGAACGAAAATTCGCGTGGGTTGAAGCAGAGAGATAACAATTGCCATTTACATTTAACTAGCTACGCCCCGCGGTTTCACCCGCGTAGACCGGGATAAAAAGTAGCCTATGTGTTAATCCAGGGTATAAGCATACCAAATTTCGTCCAAATCGGTGCAGCCGTTTGAGCGTGAAGAAGTAACAAACACACACACTCACAAACTTTCGCCTTTATAGGTAATATTGTGTGATAATTAAAATCTTGAGGCATCCATGCAATAATAATGTGCTCAAAAATATTAAATAAATAGGCATAATGGTATAATTTAAATAAAATCCAGACACTCTAGTTAATACTTAAACATGTCCGCCCACGCGGAAACTGATTTATAAATTAGCTAATTAATTTAGAGATTTGCGTTATTTATAGCCATGCGATTTTTCAAGACGTTAAAACTCATTAATATTTGAAAGGTTTTGATAGAAAATTTGTATTGCACGAGTCTTTTAAACGGCTTGGGTGCTATAAGTCCGTTTATGGAAGGCAAAATATTAGTTAATTAGTGCAATTAACACTACTGAAATGGGATGTGAATGAATGATAAAATTTATATTCGTCTGTTGGGTAAGCAAGTTTTTCATAAATAGCACACACATATTCACCCTTTTCTAGTCCAGTAAAACTTCCGACTTACTCAGTTGAATCAACTGACAATGCATTCTATATTTCCCCTTTGTTTCTAGATCAGGGGACAATGGAAAATACCGGCTTCGTCGGAAAATCTGAATGAATAGAATATCTCAGTAAGGCATTATTACAACGGCTTGTCATTTCACATCATGTCAGACTGACGTAGGGGCAGAGAGGCCTTTCTTTTGTCCGTTACATTAATGTTAAAGAGGCCTTAATGTTACTATGGAACTGACATGAAATATCCTTATACTGGCGTCCATAATAGACAGTGATAATAGAAAGAAAAAGAAAAAAACTTGAGAGGTGTCCAGGGACACCCGGATGGAACGAAGTTCCTTTCGATTAATTAGTGAAGGAATTGTAACAAAATTTTATTTTTATACTTATCATCATCATCATCATCATCATCATCATCACCATCATCACCATCATCATCATCATCATCATCACCATCATCACCATCATCATCATCATCATCATCATCACCATCGTCATCATCATCATCATCATCATCATCATCATCATCACCACCATCATCATCATCATCATCATCATCATCATCATCACCATCATCATCATCATCATCATCATCATCATCATCATCATCATCATCATCATCATCATCATCATCATCATCATCATCATCATCATCATCATCATCATCACCACCATCATCATCATCATCATCATCATCATCGCGACACCACACTGTTCAATGCGAAATAGAAATGAAAATATCTGGCTTGAGGAGCTCGTGGCTAAGTAATAACAGCCGCACGGGTCGATCCGTCAGGTTAAGCTACGCTTGCCGGGGTTGGTCAGTGGATGGGTGACCATCTTTACATATCGAGATTCCTCCGTGCCTCGGAAAGCACGTTAAGCCGTTGGTCCCGGCTGTTATTCGTGGATCTTTGACAGTCGTTACGGGTCGTCAGAAGCCCGAAAGTCTGACAACCAGTCTTACCAAGGGGTATCGTATTACCCAGTTACTGGGTTGTGGAGGTCAGATAGGCAGTCGCTCCATGTAAAATACTGGTATTCAGCTGCATCCGGTTAGACTGGAAGCCGACCCCAACATAGTTGGGAAAAGGCTAGGCAGATTGATTGCTTTCTATAAGAGAGAGAGAGAGAGACAGACAGACAGAGAAACATGCGCACGCCGCACGGCTTACAATAACTACCTATAGCAAAAAGTGTCGTGACAACTTTTCGTGAGACTTTTTTCCGTCTAGCAACTTTCACAACGCGCGATAAGGAACTTCGTTCCAAAAACTTTTTACAAAAAAATGAAAATGACTTCAAAAACCTACAGCGAAAACTTGCTTAGTGCTGTTTTTTAAAGTCAGATAACTTTTATCTGAAGAATAAATATGACAGTTTGACATATCTTCTATACAAAAGCTGTCAAACTGCCATATTTATTCCACAAATAAAAGTTATCTGTCGATTGAAAAATTTACCCCTAATTAAAAATCATAACAGCTTCTGAAGTCTTTAACAAGCTAAAGTGCATTCAAGAACTAAAGACACCGACTTCAGATGCTGTTAAGTTTTTTAATTAAGGGCATAAGTTTAATTCGATAATAATCAAGATATCCTTAACATACGTACCGATCCTTTCATTATTAAATGTCACATTCAATTATTATTATACATAATCACCACCGAGTAAATTGATATGAACGTTTAATTGAAACCACATTAAAACACCAAGAGCACTTTTTTCCGCAAAATACCCTAGGTCAAAATACCCTAGGACAAATACCCTAGGTCAAATATCCTAGGTCAGTAATAATTACAATTTCGTAATATCTGACATAATATTCTATAATTAAGACTTGCGACGGTGTTCATGTAAGAGAAATAGATTATAATGTTACGCCCACGCTTCGGTAACAAAATGGGTAGGAACAGAAGAAGGTCGGCTCCATGAAAGACGCACATACACTAACATCAGAGGGGCAATTCCAGTATTTTTAACAACGTTCACAATCTCATCTCAGTCTCAATCTGACAAAAATTGTATAACGTTTACCTACATTTTTGACATTTGATTGTCGCTGGCATGAGATTGCGACTTGAATTTGAACGTTTTTAGGTACAAGAATTGGCCTTCTGGTGTTTGTTTTTTTGAGTTGAGAACTTATCAAACTCTACGTTAGCATTTCAGCCGTAAGAAAATGTAAGAAATTTAGAATTTCGCGCGCTACGTTGAAGAAATCATCTTAAGTAATGCTAAAGTAGAGTTTGACAAGTTGTCAAATTCAAATTTTCAATTCAGAAACCCATAGACACAGAGAATGGACTGAGCGTCAGCCTCATAAAAGTGACTCTCTAGAAAGAGGTAAAGCGCCTTTTTAAGAAACTTCAATTTGAATTTGTCCAATTCAATTGTCTATTCAAAATGAGAATTCTAATAAAAAGAGACAACTACTGGCCGTACTTTTCGGTCTGTATTCACTACAAAACTGAATACAGCAAAACCATTCGGAAACGCTAAGTTCATTCTATAAGTCTATGCAGTAACCGGTTATTAGATGCGTAATACGGAAATAGAATATCAGTCATAACAAAATGAATGTCACCAACAGTTACAGATAGTATTAATTATGTTAAAACTAATTTAAAGCAATAATTGTAACAATTGTCAAATAAATTTAAAATTATTATTATAGTCGCAAGTGCGCTAGTATTCGCTGTAACTGAAGCGTGGCTATATGTGCGTGCGTTTTCTCTCCTTGTATGAATTCGACCTTCTGTAACTATCTATTTAATGGCGACACCCACCCATACAAAGTATATTAACATAATATGGACACATTACTTGTGGTTGTAGGTTGTCGTCGAGTTATTTCGGTAGCTGTTCGATAGTTGTTCATTGATAAATATTATTGTTATCATTTTGAGGAAGGAATTCTTTTACATCATGTTTAATGGTTTTTGTTATGACCATGAGATATTTCAGCAAATAAAAAGAGGTATCCTATAGCCACAAGCCTTTGGACTTTTTTTTTGCACAGGAATAGGTACATAAAGCATTATTTATAAGTACGATATTTTTACATTAATCTAAGTTAGTGCCCGTCGCAGAACTGTTACTAACCTAGTAATAAAATTCTGTTTAATGGCTCTATTCATAGTTTTATAGCCTCATACGATTAAGTAGATTCTTTCATACCTTCCGATACTAAAAACGACCGAAAATTCCTTTTAGGGCCAAAGCACATATATGAAACACACTTTTAGCTTGTCAAAATTCACAATCTAAATTATATGGGTATTACAGTAACGACATTTCTTACTTGACAGCTCGATAAAAGGACGATGACAGAGAAGAACTCAGTTAGATATGTCAGATGTCAAATTAGATAATGCCTTGAACTTCGTCGTCGTGTTTTTATTTTAGTATATGAGTTTTGATATCAACTTACATAAAAATGTATGGAATTTTAGTTCAAGTACAGCTTTAATATTGTCCGTCCCTGTTTTGGTTTATTAGAGAGAAAAAGATGGAAATAGCCGCAACAGAATCGGTACCATTGTTCGGTTTTATTTTGTGCTAAGTTCAAAATAGGCTCGACACTCGTCCGGAAACAGAGAGGTTTATACAAAGAATGGCTTTTAAAAGATTTTTGTACTGACGTGTTATTTTTTTACTAAAATCTTTTTTTTAAAGTCTACATTTTAATACATTATGTAAGTATTTTTGCTATATCTTACCACTGGAGGCGTTTTCCGAGGCGAACAGCGGGGCGGCGTTGTAATCTGTAATAAATAAAATTTCAAGTGTCAAAATAATATTCATAAATTCATATAGAAAAACAATATAAATAACAAGAGTAGGTAATATTTAGAGTTTTATTTTTAACAATATAATCAATGTAGATGGTTGTTTGGTTGGTGTAGTGGTCGCAAGGGCTATTGCTGAGCATGAGGTCCTGAGTTCAATATCCAGGTCGGGCAGTGTTATTGGGTCTGGATTTGTGACCGGTTTATTTTTATTTTTTTATTTATTTTATTTCTCGGGTATAGCCATAGCTAATAAATTAAATTAAATTATTAAAATTAATTTATGGCAATAGGCTCGTGGCTCGCCCTCTATTACGTGGGACTTAATAAACATAACTGGTGAAATGTGCATGTATTATAGATACACCTCTGCTTAACCCTTCCGAGATTGCAGGCATGATGTTATGTTATGTAATAAATAAATAATAAATATCCTTGGACATTTCACACAACGCCATCTAGTCCCAAGCTAAGCAACCTAATGCTTGTGTTATGGTAACGAGATGGCTGATAAACTACTTATATACATTTTTTTTTGTAAATACATACATATTATAGATAGAAAACACCCAGACTCGGAACAAATACTTGTAGGTCGTACAATATTTGTTCCATGCGGGAATCGAACCCGCGACATGCTGCGCAGCAGTCAATCGCTCAACCACTGCGCCAACCGTGTCGTCAAAAAATAATCAAAAGTCTAGCGGTTACAAGTTACCAATTTATTTAATCAGTGTCCAATCAGTTTAATACAAAGAAAACGTTTGCTCGGAAAATGGTAATACTGCCATACAAAAATCATACATAGGGCCTGAAGTTAAACGTCAGACTCAGAACTGTACGAACGGTTTTTGATAAATGTTTTAATGTAACATGACAAATTGATGTAGAGCTATAAGTATCTGATTTTGTTTCTGTTAGTTTATATACACCTACATGTATATTAACTAAATAAATGGCATTGGGGTAGAATATAAAAAATACTATACATTGTATAGTATAATCCGATAGAAACCTTTAAAATGTAGTAATTGTTTTTCATTTTGTTTCATCGTTCATTCATTTCGTTTCTATCAAACTTTGTCTCATTTTTCTATGAATTTGGTACTGTTACCAAGAATCTACTTGATGACCTAGTAACACACTCAGCGCCATCCATAAGGGACCTTTGAGGCAAAAGTAGTGGACTTTTCAATTATTATTTTTTGCAGATTTGGCTTCTTCTCAAAACGTCCTTATAAAATGTTCGCACGGTGTATAAATCAATATACACCGGCCTTTGAAATTGTGTTCTAGCCATGTATACCTGTTACACACTGGCCTGGGACAAAGACATTATGGTTTATATCATGATATACAGACTGCTCTGAGAGTGAGAGTTACTGATATTTATAAACTCCTATGTAACACTCATGGTTATACCGATTCAGGTACCTTTGAGATACTCATATAAGGTATAAGTATTTTATATTCACAACAACAATACAGCATTCTTCACACGGTGATTCACATAATAGGTTAATGTTTAGATAAACGGTTTTTCCTGAGGCTATTCTGTAAAATGCTGTGAAAATACGCGAAAATTTTGCTCGCTACTGTACTATGTAACTTTTCCTCTTAAGTAGTTTAATTACTCTGTGTTTCTTCGTCCACTACGTAATATTTCGTTTAGTCTACTTACATTTCTTTTAAAGTAATTTTCTATTTTTATGACGAGAAATACTGAAATCTAGTTATCTTGTAAGAGAATTAGGATTTTATTAAACTGCGTTGATTAGACTAAGCTTTTTATTTTCATCTCTGTAAGGACGCTAAGAAATTTAAAGAAGCTGTGGGGAGTAATAGGGTAGACTGTAGATTTTCTAATCAGCCATAACCATGTTAATTTGTTATACAAATCTAAGCCTTAATTTTTCCATAAGCCTTTTTCCCGAAAGTCTTTCTAGGCCTTCCTCTTTTCCCAGCAACAAGTAATATGGGCAAGAATTCCAGAAAGCGTCATGAAAGACATTTTGACCTTTCGTATCCTTTGATACTTTCTTTTTTAACACCCTATTTTTCGCCTTGCATATACTCGTATCTATTGTAGAAAGTTATAAGTACCAATATAGTAGAGGTCATGTTCAAGGAGAACACAACATAGATAGCATGAAACAACTAGATAAGCCATAAAGACAATGTCACTGATGTCATGTGAGGAGAAAACCCGCTGTGGGGCGTTAACGGACGCCTTTACGACCGGATAAGCTCAGATTTAGCCGAGAAAGACTAAAATTCTTATGAAGTTCTCATGTCAACCGTGTAGAGGGGTTCATGTTTACTAGGAATTTAGTCTGTTTAATTGTAAACAAGAAGATCTGTCGTTGAAATGAGGAATGAGGTTGATTAGCTGAAATAACAAGAATTTCTAATGTAGACAGCTTAGATGTAGACATTAAAAAAAAAAAAAAATTATAAATTCTAATTTCTAGGAAATATTCCCTACCAATTTTAATTTAACTGAGTTGATGGACCGACTATTTAAATTTAATTCGACTGTAGTACTACTCAACTAGCACAGTAATTTTCGAAACACCATTAATTATTCAACGAAAGCTTTAATTTCAATCCAATTCCTTTTCTACCACTCTGGTCGATAGGAAACCCCAAACATAATTGAACGAAGAAGGAAGTTTCGACCGAAGGCCACGGGGTAAACGACACTCGTACGAACGATTACACAACCACCGTCCATTTAACTTTGACCTCTATCCCCTAACCGAATGTAAACAAAACAGTATGCCCGCGGAGGTTTTTATTTAATGGTCGCGTTGGACACTATTCAATTAGGGACTGTCGGTATGCAGTTTTTGTATTGTGTTGCGAAGGTCATTATGTATTATTATGGGAATTAAAAGCGATAAGACAGAATAAGGTGGTGTTAGGTATTAATAACATGATGATTTTAGGTTTTATAGTCTTTGTTCTGACGGGAAATGCCAGTTTTTATCATTAACCCCTCACACGTCAAGTGCACACACGGGTGTTCATAAAGAAAAACCTTTGCGTAATAGGTATATAAGCTTATATCACATATATATAAGCGTAAAAAAACATCATCCGATGGAAAACCAATCATCATCAGTAGTTGTGAACCTATGGGGTTCCCCCCCACTTCCACCCCTGGGGTTTTGGGTTTATAAATTAGTACATAGCGACGCGTGAAGGGTTGAATTGAAGTATTCAGTCGTTTAAAAGTTTAAAAACTTCTTTAGCTTAGGTTACCGCTATTTATAATCAGAAAGCAGATTCAAATGTAAGAATGATTGGACCGCTGATTTTATGACCATAATCTAATAACGTGAAAGTTATAAATTATATCGATCGAGATCCATTTCCAATCAGAGGTTAATCGCTTAATTTATTGCAGCTGTTCGATTACTACAAATTGGATTCGAAGAAAGTCCGACCAATACCTATTCTTTATTCGAATTTCGACGACTGGACCTGTCAAGACTGTTAGAATTGACAGCAGAGAATGCTTCATTCTTCATTTATAAACTGGCACATAAGAAAAGAAAATAGGTACCCTTCTTCCCAAACACAGTTTGACATTTGAGTCATTAGTTAGGTGAGGTGGTGTGCCCTACGATTAGATCATGTTCATTATGTTCAACCACCCCGAGGTCAATGACCACATAATCTGAATACATGCCAAGGTAGCGTCATTAACGATTGGTAAATTGATTTGGTGACAGACAGGGAGACAGGCAAAATGGCGTTTCATGCATTGTAAATTTCATGACGTGAGTAATTTTTCAGTGGTAACATTTTTTGTTTCAGGCGGGGTCAAAAGTACCAAGTTTATTTTTCTTTTACTGTTTTGTTGAGTCTAATTTAAAATAATTTGATAACCTCTTAGTAAGTTTAGATTCAGGGAAGTAAGTACCTACTTTGTGTATAATTTTGGTTCTCGAAAATTTTGATGGCAAGTAAGTGCTGTGTTTTTTTTTTTAATTAATCAGAGCAGGATGGTTTGATCTAAATTGAACTTGGCGTATGGAAAACAGAATTGCTCTTGGCGTAGCCTAGTCACTCTCCTTATGTATTTAAAGGTACTTTTCCACCCTGGTTAGCAAGGTGACATACATAATCGAATTTAAATAGTAGCACATCAAATGTCAAATTGCCAACCTTTGGACTGTTATTTTGGCAAGTGGCAGTGTGTCGACGTTAAAAGGTGAGGTTTCCGTTTCAAAGGAGAATATTTAAATAATTCAAATAAGTAGGTACTTACGTCACATTATGGCGACTGTTAGAAAGAGATAACTGAACGCCGGAATGTTTCCTTCCATTGTTTAAAATATCTTAGTAGATAAAACAAAGTCGCGTTTGTTCGAAAACTTATAACTCGAGAACGGCTGGACCGATTTTCATGGTTTATGATTTGTTGTATTTGTCTCCGTCCCGAATAGCAGAGTAACTACTGAAAACACTGGAAAATTGACGAAAAATACAAAATATGAACATTTTGTATTTTTTTTTTGTTTTTTCGGGTTTCGTAACTGTCAAACATTTTATGTTCATCCCGTCGATCGATACGGTAAACTATCCCCTCAAATTAAAGAACGTATTTAAATAAAGGTTTCGAATCTACGAGATATATCCACAATATTCGGATAATGGCGTATTTTAGATTTTAAAAATGCAGAATAATGTCAGTAATGAAAAAGGATTGACATATAATATTGGTTGTCAAATATTTATGCGATTTTACTTTTTTATTCCGGTATTTTACTTTTCAGCAAAACATCGTAGTTCGATTCTTAAAATTTAAATTATTTTTTCCACAATTCAAAATGTTCTCGGTTCTCTTCGGGAACTTCGCGCGTTTACATTAGAATATTCATAGCTTAGACACGACAACATCTCGTCGGGTCAGCTAGTTGTGTAATAAAAATTGACTTGACAGTTGCTAAAAGCACCGTTAATCATCATTGAATGACATTAGATAAGAAAGTGAGGTCCTCTTAGTTACTCCACCTAAAAGAAACTTGACTTTATATAAGAACATCAAAGTCACACCCAAGCTATTATAAGAAAGTATAATAAGCATTGATATTGAAAGGAGACTCGGTATCGAAGTGACATACTGATCGAGTACTCCGTTGTATAGCTGGCTACATGTAGGTACATATGTTATACTGCTGTCTACATCAGCCGCATGCAAATGGTATTATGTATTCCTCACACACCCACACATCTATACACACTGACACACCGACACACAGACACACTACACACATTCACACCATGTTTACCGGACATTATTCTAATACAGGTTTCGCACACACACATGCTTGTGGTCATGTGTGAGCGGGACCGCGGCCTCTTTGCGTATATCTATAGATACTATAAGTTATTGTATCCTCAAAATGTAGTGTCAAGTGAAAATAGCGATATTGTTATCTGTGTTAGTAATTTGTTAGTCATTATTTGAAGAATATTTATAGTTTTTGATTTGGGTCTACTCGTATCGGTTTCAAAGCGGCAAACTATGTGGAGTTTTCTTAGGAGTTTGTTGGTGGGCGAGGCATTGAAAAATCCCTTTTTTTTTTCATTGGAAGTGGTAGCAATATAATCCAAAAAAAACTCTTCACAAAAATATAGATAGCTCGTTAAAAAAATAAACTTTTGACAGTTTTATGCCGACTCTACGAAGTTCAGTAATAATCATTATTACGTAAAGCAATCAAATTCTTTCATCTATTATTTTTTCTCCAACAAAATATTCCCAAAGTCGAGTAGGTCGAATAAAAATATTTTCGCAAGGTGACTTCCTTTAGACACAGCACGAACTTGGCAATTCAATAAATCTCACTCTGCACCCAGGCAGGTACCTACCCAGACCGCCTCGACCGACGTTGGGGCATTAAACCAAGAAATATGCACTAAAATAAAATTTTATAGCATCTAGAAACAAAGGTGTCTCTTCAAGCGTAGGTATATGCAATTTTATGTGCAATAACTCGAATATTTTATTTTAATTTTATATCGACCAAATAGAGCTTCTACTTTATCGCGTACCCTACAAAGGCTATGTTTGAAATGACATTCCGAATATCATCGGTAATTCCCGAGTATTCCCGACCTATGTCACTAAGAAACGATCAGTGTATGCCCGACTGACCGTACTCGTGTCGTGCACAAATATACAATGCACGAAGTATAAGTGCATGTATACACGACGCACACGCACAGCACGCGCCCCTATGTATTCATTACGACTCCCCGTCCCCACTTTATGTAACAGATTAGGGCTTGCGCGGACGAACCTAGGTTTCAAGTGATTGTGGAGTAATGGTGGGTTAGGCTTCACGTTTTTATGGCAGACGCGTTTGAAAGTTGCAATTTTCTTTTGTGTTTTAAATACACTTTCGTTTAAAAATTACTTGTGAAATTATGGTGACAACCACTTTATAGAAATACTTAAAATCCAATCAAGCTTTCGTATCCATAATTGCAGAAAAAATTAAAAAGATATTGTGCCTCGCTTAAATCTGCGTTCTGCATACAAAGGGTTAAAGCATAATCATAAAACGCAAACCATACAACAAGCAAAACTAGTACACAACAATATCTATTTGTCTAGACCAGACAAATCCCCTTGAAGCCTGCCTCAGCAACCTAATAGCGCTCCGTCGAGCGTTGCTAACTCAATTTGAAACAGGCGCCCTTGGGATCTAGACAACCCTGGATGAAAGGGGGAAGGGGGGGGGGGAGCAAGTCCTGACCACGCACAACCGCCAGCCGCTGCGTTCGCCGGCCTATATTTAGAGTTGCATTTCTCTGTGCATGTATGCGTATGTTTACTGAACGGCGAAACTACGTTTTTAGATTTAGGTACTTCAAAAGCGAATGCGTGGTTCCTTCGATTTTGAAGCTTCATTTCAGTTGTTTGATGTAAGTTTTGTGATGATTGGTAGTTTGTGAGGCTAAAACTGATTTTTGTGTACTTAATATAATAAAGTAATAGCCACAGCAAACATTTTCAAATCGTTTATGGTTGATTTATGTATGTTTTACAAACTTCAATGTACGGTTATAATTTATAAGTTACTAGCTGACCCGACAATTCTAATTCAAACGCGTGAAGTTATAATAGTCGTTAAGTTTTCTGAAATTTTCCAATTTTCTGGAAAATTTTCTCAATTTTTTCATTCAGAATTAGCGAAATTGTGCCATCCGTTCACGCGTGATGCGATGACCAAAGGAAATAGGGATTCATTTATAAATATGTATAGATAACTACTTATAACCTACATAATTATCCTTCACATTTTGTTAAGTTAATTTGCAAGTAAATAAACGAACGTTTCCCAATTTTGTAAAATTTCCCCCGAGACATTTAGTTTATATGAGAACTTTATTCATGAACCCTATTTGCATAATACCTACTATCATTTGCGATAGTGTGAATATACATAAATAGTTAATTGTCACTACGCTTTATTAAGACAGACAACATAAAGATAAAATCTATTCGGAAAAAGCAGAAATAAAATTTGCTCTATTACAAAAGGTTGAAATCCTTTGTAAAACGAAATCTTTAAAAACTACCACAAATAAATTAGAAACTAAAAACTCTTATTTCAATCAATAAGAAAACAAATGGCTACTTTCTTGTCGCTCGTAGTCGCCTGCAATTGTAAGATAAATTGACTGTTGCAAGCAGTTATCAATTAAACGCATGAATATTAACGTCGCCGCGGAGACATGCTTCATTACCGATAAATGTGTTTCATAAGCTTGTATTACGTAGGACTAGATATATTATGGGCATATGCTTCTAAAACATACTGAGAAATGTGGTCAAGTCAAAAAACAAAGCATGTAATACTGGGATTGTGCCTAATTTTCATGAAAAGTGTCTCGGCACGTTTTTAATAGCCAGATTTTAATAACACGCACAATTTAATTCGGTATTAACCCATTGGTGGTGACCTATTAATAATAGACCCTCTTTGGGCAATATCTTTTTTGAGCTTGACTGAATATGCGATTATGGACAAGCACGACCAGAAAACAAACTGAAATCTTATCAAAGCTAGTGTAGAAAATGAAAAACTATAACTCAGGCTCTGCACAGGCATATCCTAGTGTCCTACTTCCTATTAATATTATAAACGTGAAAGTTTGTGAGGATGGATGTATAGATGGATGTTTGTTACTCTTTCACGCAAAAGCTACTGAACTGATTTTGATGAAATTGGTCACGCAGATAGTTAACCTGGATTAACAAAAAGGATACATTTTATCCCGATATTCTTAAGGGTTCGAGACTTAAGTGGATGAAACTGCGAGGCGCTGCTTGTCATACATATAATAATAAATGTATACCTACAATATTATATAGTTCGCCATGTTGTCACTTTCTGTCGGTTCGTATGATTATAGGTTCTTCGTAATGTGAAGAATTTAAACGGTTGGTAATTTTCTGATTGCTAGGTTCAATTTTATAACGACAATGCTGCTATGCTACACGGGAGACATTGAACTAAGAGGATAAGTACGCCCATTTCCTTTTGAGCACCGACAGTAGGTACAGTGTTGAACGTTTTAGCTTTTAGGCGTGCCTAATTGTCTGCCTATGGTCCTTCTTGTTCTTTAGAGCGTAACAGTTCTGCAATACAATTTTCAAAAGTAATATGTTTTTCATAATCTTTATCTCTGAAATTGGAATCAGGAGCCAGTTATCCTTCATTACTGTTACCTATTTAAATCATCATCTACAGATTCTTTCACATTTGCAGTGATAATAGGATCCGAGACTATTTTAATATCAAATACTTTGTCAAAATCTTGGCTAGGCACCTATGCAATTAAATTCTCTGTCCAATTCTTGGCTAATGTTTATCTAGGCTAGTCTATTATGATATTTTAAGTCTTCGTATACACGATTTGGCCTAAATATTTATTATGATTTATTTACACGAACATCAAACTATACGAACATCATCATTCTAGTCTTATTCATTCATTATATTTCTTTTAAGTAGTATATGATTTATTACTAGAACAATTGACGCCTATTCTTTGTTCTTTACAAAAACTAACTTTACCCTATTATCAATAATTATACACGGTGCAGCACACACGCCACTAAAAGTCAGCGACTATTAAAATAACATAAGCATATCGTCCATATAGACTTCACTCAAGCCATCCTGCCTGCAGGTACGCCTTTATTTGAAAAGACCTGACGTTGTATGACACAAAACACAAGTTGCAAGGGAAACACTCCCAACATGTTATTATATATTATAGCGAAAGCCATAACAACCATGTTACTGTCGCTACTACGACATTGAACTGTGAGAAACCAACGCCCATATCCCTTCTACACAGTAATAAAAATTGCATAGACGTACTTTATAAAGTAAATGTACTAACTAGCAATTTATATACTTGAAAAAAAAAAATACAATGGTAACCAAAATGCCGAAAATGAAGACAAAGAATGTTTAGAGGTTGTTGATAGTTAAAATGATGAGGTTTGATATAAAGACAAATGGCGAAATAAAAACATTATTAAATGAATTGAACATAGAATATCAATAAATACTGAACAAATCAGAGGCTTTAAAGGCACAAACCTTAAATAGTGAAAGACAAGCCAGAACAGATGAACAACGCATGTAAGTTGAAAAATATGCAAGGATGATTAATTTATTCTTCAAACTTTTCATTTTAAACGGACCAAGTTAAATTAAGACAAAGAATGTAGCAAGAAAACTTAGCAATTTCAGTTTTCTTAATTATAACTTAGATTTTAATGAATGTCGGACTAAACAAGATATTTAACGGCTTTCAACTTTACAATTAAGATGAACAATAAGTAGAACCAATAGTAAAAGCTGAACTGAACGACAAAACAGTGACATGCTTTATGTAATACCAGTAAAATGGTCTAAGACCATGTACTCTGGTGTTATTATCCTTACAACAATTTATTTTACTTTAGATATACTTAAAAAGGCCTATGAAGTTCCTTATACAATTTATTGACAGGCAACCATAGACGGAAAAATTCAATACTTCATGGACGCTCATTTT